>CM046435.1:34898553-35543417 GCA_025506505.1 Flaveria sonorensis | reverse complement strand
TTTAACCCTTAAACAACAACCACATAACACACACAAGATAGACAGTTGAAAGTATACAAAAAATATAACGAAAAATTTACTACGTATGTACTATACAACAAAACAAACAAACAAATAAATAAATAAATGAATAAATGAATAAATAATAAATAATATTATTTCATGATAATATTTAATTTAGGCATTAATATCCATATTCTTGCTTTAGTTAAGAAATCTATTTCTTATATTATTACTTTATAACTACTACTTTATTTAACACATGTCAACGTTTATTAATCTTTTAACAAATAACATTTTTAGTAGTAAAAATATATAAATTTATTTTAGATAAATTTTTATTATAAAAATATGCTCTATTATGTTTGACCCATATTTCACCCATATATGGTAATTTTTGACCCGAAACCGCACGGTTTTACACGCATAAACCGTACATCAACTCATATATATCTTGTGACCATTTTAAATGTTTTAAAATGGCTCTTTTATACCCAAAACATTCTGAAATAATTTGTTAAAACTCAATTTCAAAACAGTCCATTATTTTTAACCCGAATTGTCGGTTTTTCGGCTTTTTCGCGCGTATAAAGTCATCACCTAAGACCTTGCTTGTTATGGGTTTGTTATATACTTAAAAACATAAGTTTTTAACTTAAAACAAAATATTTTTCTTTCCAAAACCGGACTTGTACATAATTACTTGTTTTAAAACGAAAACACCGTTTTTAACGCGTTTTTAAACGTAACATTTACAAGATTAAACCCAATCATTAAGACTTTTATTTTCAGTAATATTACTAAATTTTAACTTATATTTTATATGTTTGTAAACTTTTTATTCCAGATTTTACAAAGATACTTGCCTTGTTAGCTATCAACTTTTATGACATGACACTAGTGGTCATGTCCCATCTATACTTGAGTACGTTTAATTCTTTTGTTTTTATCTTTTCTTAAAATCAAATGTGAATAAAAACACCAAAATCTCCAGATCATGATCACCATATACATAGATTATTTCAATCATCTTTAAACTTATAAGTGAAGAACAAATCAAGAACAAGTGTAAACCATATATACATACATATACACGATTTCATACATACATATATAATCCAAATCATAGATTTTATCTTATGTTCTTAGTTTTCATTTCAACAAAACATACTAAAAACATCAAAAGATTTCAGATCATGATCACCATTATTCATGGATCATCTCAATCCTTTATGAAATCAAGAGCAAGATGGGTTCAAGAACATCATTCTTTACATACAATCATGTATTACCCATTTTCATCATTTGATAGACTCCTTTTGAGATGGGTTTCTTATGATGTTCATAACCTCAAATCAAAGTTTGATCATCTTGCATGCAAGTGAAAATCAACAAAATGTTAAAAGATCATCAAAACACAAAATCATCACACACACTTACGGCACACACACACACATCACACACACACACACATTGTTTAACAACACATTTTCTTGATTAAAACCTTTGTTGGAACCTTGGATTTCAAGAAAAGCTATTTTTTTGGTGAATAAAAATTGCAACAATCATCCAAAAGTCATGTTGCATGTTGTTAAGATGAAATGTTCCACCTACAAGATGAACAAGTTTTAAGATTCAAGAATGATTTTTGTAGATTGTCTCTTTCCTTCGTTGAGTTGCATTTATGCAATGTTTTGCACCAAGTTCATAAGGGATCCTTGAAATCAAGAAATCAGCTTGCTGAAACAAACTTGGATGATCAAAATCAAAGAAAAGAGGGCTGTTCTTGGAGCTTCCAGCCGTGAGTTTTAGAGAGAAGGGAGAGAAGAGTGTGTAGGTGATTTCTAGTGATGAGAGAAGGGTGGGTGAGTGTGTGTAAAAGATGGAGTGTGAAGTTGTTTATATAGAATGATTAAGTATGTTTTAAAGTAAGTTAATCATGTGATTATATTGAGGATATGGCTGGTGGATCTCCAAGTGTGATGCCACCGGTGTAAGGCGGGTGTCGGTCTCGTTAAATTTGTAAAATTCTTAAACGTTCGGGTTTTACATGAAAATTTTATATAAAATCAAAGTATTAATTTGATATTTCCAATGGTTCACAACATTTAATAATAGTGACACAAATTCAAGAATTTATTTATATAACGGGTACAACATAGTAGTATGCAACGGACTATACGTTACAACAAGGCAATATTTTTAAGAAGTCTTAATTTTACGCGATCAAGGTAAATAATAATAATAATTATTTTTCACGACTAATAATATTTTCACTTGTGATACATTAATCATAAAAATCAACATATATTGACCAAATTTATTTAACCAAATTTTCACCAACGCTCGTTAACAGTTTTGTCGCTACGCGACCTGGTATTCTCAAAATTACCAATCATAAAATTATACACAAAGGGGCTTTGCTAGACCTTAAATGACCTTAATCATCATAAAATTAAGTCTTATGATGCATTTAATTATTTTATCACATTTCATTAATGTATGAATATTAAACCTGGAAACACGGGATGTCACAGTCTCCCCTCGTTTAGGAAATTTCGTCCCGAAATTTTAAGTTGTTAGTCCCGATTCCGATCTAGATGAAAAGAGTGTGATATTGATATTTCATCATGGTCCTGTCGCTCCCAAGTGAACTCGGGCCACGCTTTGAGTTCCATCTAACCTTCACACTTAACCCGACTCTTTCCTAGTGTTCTGAATTCTCCAGTCCATAATTTCGACTGGTTCCTCGGTGAAATTCAGTTCTCGTCGATACAAACTTCTTCGGGTCGAATAACTAAAGCTTCATCAGCAAGACACTTCTTCAGATTGGATACATGGAACACATCATGTACTCCATAAGCTCACGAGGTAACTTAAGTTGATATGCAACGGGACCAACTCGCATCACAATCTCAAATGGTCCGATATATCGAGGCTAAGCTTTCCTTGCTCTCCAAACGCATAACTCCTTTCCAAGCTGAGACCTTTAGATAGACTATGTCTCCAACCTGAATTCCAATGGTTTCCTTCGAGTATCCACATAACTCTTTTGCCGACTCGCAGCGGCTTCTAACCTCCTTCTCATTTGAAAAATCTTATCCGTAGTTTCTTGGATAATCTTAGGTCCAGTCAGCTGCTTTTCTCCAATTTCTGCCCAACAAAGCGGTGAGCGACACTTTCTTCCATACAAATCTTCAAACGGAGCTGCATTGATACTACTGTGATAACTATTATTGTAGGAAACTCAATAAGGGTAGATGAGTATCCCAATTTCCTCCAAAGTCAATCACACAAGCTCGTAGCAGATCTTCTAATGTTTGAATAGTCCTTTCACTTTGACCATCTATTTGTGGATGGTAGGCAATACTCATGTCTATACGAGTACCCAATGCTTGATGTAAGGATTGCCAAAACCTCGAGGTAAATCGGTTATCTCTGTCAGAGATTATCGAGATCGGTACTCCATGACGAGATACCACCTCCTTGAGGTAGATGTTAGTTAGCTTTACATCCGATCCGTTTCCTTAATGGGTAGAAATGAGCAGACTTAGTCAACCTATCGACTATACCCAAATAGCGTTGTGACCACTTGATGTGCGGGGGTAATTGTGACAAAGTCCATTGCTATTGCTCCCATTTCCATTAGGAATCTCTGGCTGTTGAAGAAGTCCTTGATGGCTTTTGATACTCCGCCTTCACTCTAGAACATGTCAAACACTTGCCCACATAGGTGGTTATTTCACCCTTCATATTGGGCCACCAATAATGTTCCTTCACATCCTTGTACATCTTATCTGATCGGGGGTGAATCGAATACTTGGATTTATGAGCCTCATCTAAATCAATTTACGTAGGTTCCCAAAACGTGGAACCCAGATTCGGTCCATGAAGTACATCACATTATTGGTTTTAGGCACTAACTCCTTGACCATGCCTTTCAATCCTTCATTCTTCAAATTTTCATCTTTCAGAGCTTCGACTTGAGCATCTCGAATTTGAGTATCAAGACTTGAATGGATAGTCAGCTCCAAAGCACGAACACGCTTAGGCTTTTCATTCTCCATTCTACTCAATGCATCGGCCACTACGTTGTGCCTTGCCCGGATGATAGCGGATCTCACAATCATAATCATTAGCAACTCTACCCATCGACGTTGCCTCATGTTAAGCTCTTTCTGATCGAAGATATGCTGAAGACTCTTATGGTCTGTGTAAATAATACACTTCGTACCGTATAGGTAATGCCTCCAAATCTTGAGTGCAAAAACCACAGCTCCCAACTATAAATCATGAGTGGTGTAATTCTTCTCATGCACCTTTAATTGTCTGGATGCATAGGCTATGACCTTATCTCTCTGCATCAACACACAACCAAGACCTAAACGGGACGCATCACAATACACAACGAACCCTTTAGTTCCTTTAGGAAGAGATAAAAAAGAGAGCACTACATAACTTCTGCTTCAGTAACTGAAAAGCTATCTCTTGCTTATCATTCCAGTCGTACTTCCTATCTTTTCGAGTCAATAGCGTCAACGGCTGTGCTATCTTCGAGAAATTTTCAATGAATCTTCGATAATATCCAGCCAATCCAAGAAACTGACGCACCTCGGTCGGGGACTTGGGTGCCTCCCAGTTCTTAATCGCTTCTATCTTCGCCGGATCTACATGTATGCCTTTCTCATTAATGACATGTCCAAGAAAATGAACCTCTCAAATCCAGAACTCGCATTTCGAGAACTTTTCATACAACTTCTCTTTCCTTAGCGTCTCCAAGATGATCTTCAGATGTTGTTCATGATCTTTATTGGTTCTTGAATAGACTAGTATATCATCGATGAATACTATGACAAACTTATCTAAGTAAGGTTTGCATACTCTATTCATAAGATCCATGAACACAATAGGTGCATTTCTCAGACCAAATGGCATAAACAAAAACTCGTAATGGCCGTAATGTGTTCTGAATGTTGTTTTTAGGACATCTTCCTCAACCATTAACAATTGATGATAACCCGATCGCAGGTCAATCTTCAAGTAGAAACTGGATCCTTGAAGCTGATCAAACAGATCGTCGATTCTTGGTAATGGGTATCGATTCTTGATAGTGAGTTTGTTCAACTCTCAGTAATCGATGCACATTCTAAACGATCCATCTTTCTTCTTGACAAATAAGACTGGTGCTCCCCATGGCGAGAAGCTTGGTCTTATAAATCCCTTATCCAACAATTCTTCTAATTGCTTGGACAACTCTTGCATCTTCGAAGGCGCTAATCGATATGGTGATCGGGCAATAGGAGCAGCTCCTGGTACCAAATCGATTTGGAATTCAACCTGTCTAGATGGAGGTAATCCAGGCAATTCATCAGGAAAGACATCTGGATAGTCTCGTACTATCAGTATGTCTTCAATCTTTCGCTCCTTATTCTTAGTACCCACCGCCTTGGCAAGAAACGCTGGGTACCCTTCACGTAGATACTTGCAAGCCTTCATTACATTGACAATCTTCAGGATAGGTTTCCCTTTATCACCTTGGATTGTCAAAGTTGCACCATTTGGAATAAGGAGATGAATAATCTTCTCGTAGCATATTACTTCAGCATGATGCTTTGACAACCAATCCATACCTACGACAATATCGAAACAACCAAGCACAACAGGTAGGAGGTGATGTTAAGGAATGACCCTCTAATTGCATAGTGCACCCTCTAACTACATCACATGCTTCAATTATCTTTCCGTTGGAAGCTCGATAATATATTTCTTATCTAATTTACTAGATCTAAGGCCAAGTAATGGTTCAAGTTCTTTGACACAAAACTCATATCGGCTCCAGTATCAAATAATATAGATGCGAAATGATTGTTGACAAGGAACGTACCAGTAACGACGGATGGTTCCTGTGTTGCCTCCTTGGCATTCATCTCAAACGCCCTGCCCCTGCGCTTGATCCCTTCAGCTTAGGCAATCCTTCTTGTAGTGACCTCAACACCACATTCATAACATCTTCGCCCAGTTCTCTCAGGCTTCTCCATCAACCTTACTCAACAAGTTTGGGCTTGGTGCCCATACATGTACACCTCAAACACACATTCACATTGCAGTTTCCACTATGATGAAGATTACATTTGCTACACCTCGGCTGTACACCAGCTTGCCTCCTTGCATCCGGCAAGTTAGTAGCATACATCTTTCCTGATACAACCTTTTGATTCTTCTGATTTCCAGCTCTGTTCTTGAAATTTCTTGTCTACTTCCTCTTATTCTCCATAGTCCTCTTATCAGACTCCACAACCTTCCTTTCATTCTCCATGGGCTTCTTACCAGTATCCCCTTTCTTAACCAGCACACCTCTCCGAATAGCATCATCAGTTAATGAATTTGCTAGTGCCACTATGCTCTGCATTGTGGTAGGGTTTGATTCTGTAACCATGCCTCTGATCTGGGGTGCCAATCCCCAAATATATCTCTTAATCCTAACGTAGTCTGGAGTCACCATTCGGGGTACTAGTCTTTCCAGATCATTAAACCTGGAAGTATAGGCTCTAACTTCCGCACCTTCCATAGTAAGATTCTAGAATTCAGTCTCGATCTTTTGGAGCTCATTGCGAGGACAGTACTCCTTAAGCAACATTTCCGTTATTGATTCCAAGAGAGACAAAGGCAGCTTCCTCTCCTAGGTTCTAAACTTATGAATTCCACCAACTCAGTGCTTCATCTTGGAATGAACATGTGGCATACTTCACCCGCTGATCAGCAGAACAGTTGCCGATTGCCATCACAGATTCCATCTTCTCTACCATCTAATAATATCAAGAGGACCTTCAGCTCCTGAAATGATTCGTGGATTACAAGCTTGAAATGTCTTGTAGGTACAACATTAAGCTTGACTCCCAGAGGGATTTCTAATAGAAGTGCCTCCACTGGAACCACCCATGGTGCCACGTCCTCTACCACGCCCAGCATTTGCGTCATGTTGCTCGAGGGCAGAGTTGACATGTTGGGATATCAATTGTGCTAACTCTTCAGCAGTGGTAGGTAAACCAGTACCTCTAGCACCAGCGGTGTTTCGCGTGTTAGGTGCCTTGAATTAACTTCTGTTATGGATTAAACAAAATAGAATAAACGACATACACAAAATAATATCAAAATGCATAATAATAATAGGTACACAATTAGAACATTTTGATAATCACATCATTCATTAAAATCATCAAAATGGATTAATGAGAAAGATAATTAGTTCAGAATACATGTCCAGAAACAACCCAAAATAGATGTTACAGTAGCATCAACATCATTACAAAATAGTTGTTTCAATATTCCAAATACTAACATAAGAAAGACCCTACAAATCTAATGAGAGAATTGTGCCATCACATCAGCACGCACCACCACCGAAGCCATGATCATGCAAACCGTTGCCAACCCTAATGCTGCCTCCACTCGCTCCTCAAGAGAAGTCACCTGTTGCTATGCTGCTACAAATCCAGCCTCTGCAGCCTCCACCTTTAGTTCAGCCATCTCCTGTTTCTTCTTTGTCTCCGACAGTCCCATCTCTAAATCACAAATCCTGAAATGTGGCTGGTTTAGGATGTCATTCTCAATCACCCTGTCCTCCTCAAATGTCATCATCCTCCCATCCATCGCCTGCAACATCTCGCTCGTCACTCCCGCCTTACCCTGTAAGGATGAAATCTGGTGCTCATAGTGAATGCCTCGGGTAGCCAGAGTAGCTAGGGTGCGATGCACAGGCTCATCGATCAGTGGTAGGTCTCGACGGAATGAGGACGACTCACCAACCTCAAACGTTGAGGGTATACCACCCTCATCAGCCCACTCCTGTATCGTCCAGTCAACCAATCCCATACTCGTCACGCACTCTAGCCCTCTTGGGCTCAGTCTCTCAGGTACCTCACTGTATAGTCTCATTGGTAGCTACCTTCGAACCCTCTTCTTCTTCCTTGAGTAGACAAAGAGAACCTCAGGAACAAGATCAGGAATGTCAGGAACAGGCTCATCATTAACAGGTGCTGCCTGACTAGTCTCCCCAATAGCAGGAGGACTCTCATCATCAGATTCCCAAATCCAACCATTCCCATACTCGAAGATCGGCTCCCATCTCGGTGCAAACGGGGGTAGTGGTAAATCTCTAAGGGTGCGATAGGGGGAAGAGAAAACATGGGATCCTCGTAGTCAGTATCGGAGTCATGGATTAGAATGAACGGGGTCCGATAAGGCATCTGTGCCACAAGAATATCCGTACTAAATTTTCTAACTACAGGTATCTATACTTAATTTATTTTAATGTGCACATAAACAAAAGCATTATTAAGTTATGCATGCATGACACACACCAAGTGGGAATGAAAACGTTTTAACCTAAAAACATTGTTGGTTATAGTCTAGATTTAAAACAAAAAAAATATTTTCTAGTTCGCTATAACCGTTGGCTCTGATACCAACTTCTGTCGCACCAGGAAAAGCGCACCGGAAGGGCATGCGTGTGACGGAGATAACGGAAGTTGGATATTTCCAACAATTATTAAGCAAACAAATCATGGATACCAAAGTTAACTATTATTATAGAATGTTATTACATTGATCCAAAGTAGTCTTAACTTGAAAACTAAAATAGTAATAACATAACATTGTTTTTAAACATTAACAAGAGTTTTTGATTGGCAGCGGAAATTGGGTCCAAAATGGTATCCAAACTTGATAAGTTTGCCGTTAAAAATCTTTTCATTCCCATGCATGCCAAATTACCTGAAAAACATGCCCAAAAGTTTATCAGCAAAAAGCTGGTGAGTTCACAGGTTTATATAAAAAGGTTATCATAAGTTCCTATATAAAAAAAGATATGATTATCCCGGAATCAACCCCTGGATCATCAAGGACTAGCTAGGTCCGCTGACTATGATCGCAACCAAGAGCCCCATAATCAAACCAAGACACAAAGTCCCTCAAAAATCCTTTCAACATATATTCCCTCTGTACCAGACCGGTAAAACTGATCCTGAGGGGCGGTTGTCAAACCTAATACATCTACCAATATATCCTGTGACCCTCCAAGGGTTAATGATTATGTAAGAGGCCAATCATGCGCAAATAATAAAACAACTTAAGGCCATCATAAAGATCACGCAGTTATTCCATAATTAAATCATATCACAAATAAAATATATAGCATGTTTTTCTCCTAAAATAGTTAAATAAAACGTTATTTAAAAATAGGGGCCGTGAAAACTCACCTTCAAATGTGACAGAGTGATGATCTAGCAAAAATCGAGCCCGGAAATAAACGACCAATTAACGCCCTAAACACAAGGGATCTATTAATTGTTGAGTAATAAGTCTATACGTAAGTTGTTTACCCAACTCACTATACTTGTCTTGAAATCCGTTTTAAAAAAGACCCGTTGGTGATTTTTGGTTTAGTTTTTATATTATACGTGACAAATATTTATTTATTAAATAAATAATTTAACCCTTAAACAACAACCACATAACACACACAAGATAGACAGTTGAAAGTATACAAAAATATAACGTAAAATTTACTACGTTATGTACTATACAAACAAACAAATAAATAAATGAATAAATAAATAATTATTATTTCATAATAATATTTAATTTAGGATTAATATCCATATTCTTGCTTTAGTTAAGAAATCTATTTCTTATATTATTACTTTATAACTACTACTTTATTTAACACATGCCAACGTTTATTAATCTTTTAACAAATAATAACATTTTAGTAGTAAAATATTTATAAATTTATTTTAGATAAATTTTTATTATAAAAATATGCTCTATTATGTTTGACCCATATATGGTAATTTTTGACCCGAAACCGCACGGTTTTACACGCATAAACCGTACATCAATCCATATATATCTTGTGACCATTTTAAATGTTTAAAAATGGCTCTTTTATACCCAAAACGTTTTGAAATAATTTGTTAAAACTCAGTTTCAAAACAGTCCATTATATTTTACCCGAAATTGTCGGTTTTCGGCTTTTTCGCGCGTATAAAGTCATCACCTAAGACCTTGCTTGTTATGGGTTTGTTATATACTTAAAACATAAGTCTTTAACTTAAAACAAAATATTATTTTCTGTCCAAAACCGGACTTGTACATAATTACTTGTTTTAAACCCGAAAACACCTTTTTTAACGCGTTTTTAAACGTAAAACGTTTACAAGATTAAACCCAATCATTAAGACTTTTATTTTTAGTAATATTACTAAATTTTAACATATATTTTATATGTTTTAAACTTATTATTCCAGATTTTACAAAGATACTTGCCTTGTTAGCTATCAACAATCTATACTTGAGTACCTTTAATTCTAATTTGCTTTTATCTTTTCTTAAAATCAAATGTGAATAAAAACACCAAAATCTCCAGATCATGATCACCATATACATGGATCATTTCAATCATCTTTAAACTTATAAGTGAAGAACAAATCAAGAACAAAAGTGTAAACCATATATACATACATATACACGATTTCATACATACATATATAATCCAAATTATAGATTTTATCTTATGTTCTTAGTTTTCATTTCAACAAAACATACTAAAAACATCAAAAGATTTCAGATCATGATCACCATTATTCATGGATCATCTCAATCCTTTATGAAATCAAGAGCAAGATGGGTTCAAGAACATCATTCTTTACATACAATCATGTATTACCTATTTTCATCATTTGATAGACTCCTTTTGGAGATGGGTTTCTTATGATGTTCATAACCTCAAATCAAAGTTTGATCATCTTGCATGCAAGTTAAAATCAACAAAATGTTAAAAGATCATTAAAACACAAAATCATCACACACACACACTTACGGCACACACACTCACACACACATACACACATTGTTTAACAACACATTTTCTTGATTAAAACCTTTGTTGGAACCTTGGAATTCAAGAAAAGCTAGTTTTTGGTGAATGAAACTTGCAACAATCATCCAAAAGTCATGTTGCATGTGTTAAAATATGAAATTTTCATACCTAAGATGAACAAGTTTTGAAGATTCAAGAATGATTTCCTTGTAGATTTCTTCTCCTTTGAGTTGGATTTATGCAATGTTTTGCACCAAGTTCATAAGGGATCCTTGAAATCAAGAAATAAAAGCTTGAAACAAACTTTGGATGATCAAAATCAAAGAAAAGAGGGCTGTTCTTGGAGCTTCCAGCTGTGTGTTTTAGAGAGAAGGGAGAGAAGAGTGTGTAGGTGATTTCTAGTGAGAGAAAGGGTGGGTTGAGTGTGTGTAAAAGATGGAGTGTGAAGTTGTTTATATAGAAATGATTAAGTATGTTTAAAGTAAGTTAATCATGTGATTATATTGATGATATGGCTGGTGGATCTCCAAGTGTGATGCCACCCGGTGTAAGGCGGGTGTCGGTCTCGTTAAATTTTTGTAAAATTCTTAAACTTCGGGTTTTTACGTGAAAATTTTATATAAAATCAAGGTATTAATTTGATACTTTCCAAAGGTTCACAACATTTAATAATAGTGAAAAAAATTCAAGAATTTATTTATATACACGGTACAACACAGTATGCAACGGACTTTACGTTACAACAAGACAATATTTTAAGAAGTCTTAATTTTACGCGATCAAGGTAAATAATAATAATTATTATTTTTCACGACTAATAATATTTTCACTTGTGATACATTAAATCATAAAAATCAACATATATTGACCAAATTTATTTAACCAAATTGTCACCAACGCTCGTTAACAGTTTTGTCGCTACGCGACCTGGTAATTCTCAAAATTACCAATCATAAAATTTATGCACAAAGGGGCTTTGCTAGACCTTAAATGACCTTAATCATCATAAAATTAAGTCTTATGATGCATTTAATTATTTTTTCACATTTCATTAACGTATGAATATTAACCTGGAAACAATGGATGTCACACTTGGGTTTCCAAATGTAACTAAATCATCTCTTTTTGTGCAGGGACAGCTAAAGACCAGTAGAAATGTCTGGATTATTGATAGAGGCTGCTCCAGGCATATGACTGGCAATGAGTCCTTGCTTCAACACTTTGAAAGATTTGATGGAGGACCAGTTGCTTTTCGTGGAGATGCAGGAGGTTACATTACTGGCCGGGGCAAGGTTACAAATGGTAAGCTCAGCATTGAGAAGGTAAACTTTGTTAAGGAGCTGGGATACAATCTTCTAAGTGTGTCCTAATTTTGTGACCAAAAACATCACATGCTCTTTACTGAGTATGAGTGCATTGTTCTCAAGCCCAGGGTTGACATTCCTCAGGAGCATATTTTGCTTAGAGCTCCCAGGAGAAGGAACATGTACAAGATGGATTTGCATGAAACCACTCCCTCTGGAGAAGTGTCTTGCTTTCTGTCTAAAGCAAATAGTGATGAGTCTTTCCTTTGGAATAAAAGAATGTGCCATGTAAACTTTAAAAACATGAATAAACTGATTAAGAATGATTTGGTAACTAGAATGCCAAAGAAAGAGTTTACAAGTGATGACCACTGTGTTGCATGCCTGAAAGGTAAACAACACAAAGTGTCTCACAAGCCAAAGGAAATGAACTCTATCACTACTCCCCTACACTTGTTACATATGGATCTGTTTGGCCCCACCAGTGTAATGAGTCTAGGAAGGACCTCATACTGTTTGGTGATCACAGATGACTTCACAAGATTTAATTGGGTATTTTTCCTTAGAACTAAGGATGAGACCCCTGAAATCTTGAAAAGTTTCATTCTGAGAATTGAGAATCAATATGATCAAAAGGTCAAGATCATAAGATGTGATCAAGGAACAGAATTTAAAAAACAAATCCTTGATGCATTTTGTGATGAAAAGGGTATATCAAGACAGTATAGTGCGCCCAGGACTCCTCAGCAAAACGGTGTTGCTGAGAGAAGAAGCAGGACACTTATTGAAGCTGCAAGAACCATGTTGTCTGACTCTAAACTGCCCATCACCTTCTGGGCAGAGGCTGTTAACACAGCCTGCTATATGCAGAATAGAGTTTTGGTAGTTAAGACACATAGTAAGACTCCTTATGAACTATGGCACAAAAGGAGACCATTTATTGGTTTTCTCAGAACATTTGGATGTCCTTGCACCATCTTGAATACCAAAGATCAAATAGCTAAGTTTGCTGAGAAATCAGATGATGGACACTTTGTTGGATACTCTTCTCAAGCTAAGGCTTACAGAGTATACAATCTCGAATCATTGAGGAGTCAGCCAATGTAACTTTCAATGAACACACACCCTGTGTGAAAGGTTCTGGTCCGGATTGGCTATTTGATCTCGATTTAGGTACCAACCGTTTTAACAAATCTTGTGAGAATGTTTCAGGATCTATGGATAACAGGTCAACAGAAGATCCTGACCTAAGATTTGAGCTGAGAAGACCAAACAAGAAGACTACTTCAGCTCCAATGGTGACTAACCCTGTCATAGAGGCTCCAATCAGCACAAGCATGACAAATACTACTGATTCAACTAAATTACCCCCAAAGTCCAGTTCAGAGGCTCAAAATTCAGGAGAAGGAACCTCCAATACAGGAAGAACTGGTGGTGGTGACAGTGATCAAGAATTTTTTGATGCTGATAATCACTCCATTAAAGACAACATCAATGATGTCACACACTCACTAGAATAAGTTTCTCTTGATAAGTGTGCTGATGTGGTGGGGGCTCTTCTTTGCCAGATCAAAATTTCTCTAATCTTGATCCATCCAACCAACTTGTTGTGATCCCTCAACTCAGGATCCACAAGTCACATCCCACCATAAATATCATTGGAAATGTTGACTCAGGGGTGAGAACAAGAGCACAAACTCATGACAGTCATGTTTGTCTACATTCGTGTTTCTTGTCCCAAATTGAGACAAAGAAAGTTAATGAGGCTCTAAAGGATGGAAGCTGGATTGAAGCAATGCAAGAATAATTGCTTCAAATCAAAAAACAGAAGGTTTGGAACTTATGCCCTCTTCCTCAAGGGAAGGCTGTTATAGGTACCAAGTGGGTTTTTAGGAATAAGAAAGATGATAGAGGGATTATCATCAAGAACAAGGCAAGACTAGTTGTCTAAGGATACACTCAAGAAGAAGGAATTGACTACACTGATGTCTTTGCTCCAGTAGCTAGACTTGAAGCTGTAAGAATATTTCTGGCTTATATTGCATCTAAGGACTTCAAGGTCTACCAGCTTGATGTGAAGTGTGCCTTTCTATATGGGGTGATTGATGAAGAAGTCTATATTAGACAACCACCTGGCTTTGCAGACCCGGATCATCCTAATTATGTCTGCAAGCTTGATAAAGCTCTATATGGGCTACATCAGGCTCCAAGAAAGTGGTATGAGACACTATCAACATACCTCTGTCAGCATGGATACAAAAGAGGTACTATTGATGGGACTCTCTTCGTCAAAGAAACAGGAAACGACACATTGCTAGTTCAAATATATGTGGATGACATCATCTTTGGTTCAACTAATCCAAAGCTCTGCACAGACTTTGAGATGCTGATGAAGAACAGATTTGAAATGAGTGTCATGGGGGAACTCAATTTCTTTCTGGGTATTCAAGTGAAGCAAGTTGAAGATGGCATCTTCATAAGTCAGTCAAAGTATGTTCAGGACATACTCACGAGATTCAAGATGACTGACTGTAAGGTTGCAAAGACACCCATAGCTAAAATCACTCCCTTGGTCCTGATCTTGAGGGAGAGTTTGTTGATGAACATCTCTACAGGGCCATGATTTGGTCACTCATGTACCTTACTACTAGCAGGCCTGATATTATATTTGCTACATGCATATGTGCCAGATATCAAGCCAACCCCAAGATGTCACACCTTATCACTGTCAAAAGGATTCTTAGGTATCTCAAAGGTGCTCTAAACTTAGGCCTTTGCTATCCAAAGAATTCTGACTTCAGTTTGTATGCATATACAGACAGTGATTATGGTGGTTGCAATATGACTGCAAAGTCAACCTCTGGGGGATGTCAATTTCTTGGTGGAAGGATAGTCTCCTGGAAATGCAAGAAACAATCCTGTGTGTCTGCATCAACTGCTGAAGCTGAATACATTGCTGCTGCAAGCTGCTGTGCTCAAATGCTTTGGATTCAGAATCAGATGCTTGACTATGGATTCAACTTCAAGGAGACTCCCATCCACATAGACAACAACAGTGCTATCTCTATTACAGAGAATCCTGTGCAGCACTAAAGGACCAAACACATCAACATCAGGTATCATTTGATTAGGGATAACTTTGAAAAGGGTTTGATAAAACTAATAAAAGTTAACACAAATGAACAATATGTTGATCTGTTCACAAAGGCTTTTGATGAACAGAGATTTAAATATCTTGTATAAGCTATTAGGATGATTAACTTTGAATAGATTTTCTGAAATAACTTAATCAAATTTTTTCTCCTAAAAATTGTGTGTCCTAAGTTGTGTATTAGCTCATCTCATAAGCCTAGTTCTCTTTGGAAGAAAATAAAATTTTAAACAAATATTCCTTAGAATGATAAAAAAATTTACTTTCGGAAGAAGTGAAATTGTTTTCGGAAGAAATTTATCTCCTAAAAATCCTTCAACTTGTTTATCTATGATTTACCTTCGGAAGAAATTCTTGAAGTATCTTCCGAAGCTTAAGTCTCTTATAAGCAATTTAATGTATTTTAAGAACACATTTCTTCCGAAAGCAATTTAGTCTCGGAAGACTTACTTATTTCTTCCGAAGTCAAAATTTTTCAAAATTCTTGGGGACATCTTCCGAAGCATAATTTACCTTCAGAAGATTTGTTTCAAATCTTTCGAAGCCACAATTATCTTCGGAAGTTATTTTTACTTCCAAAAAAACTAACTTTTTTGGCGTTGTTTTGAAAGTAGGACCCACATCCGGATTTCAAAGTTTATCTTTTCAATTAACTTTGTCTCAAATCCAGCGTATATCTTTCCAAACGGTTCTCTTTATCTCACCTCTCTCATTGATCTTTAACCTAACTTACCCCAAATTTCATCTTCTTCTACCTTCCTTCACTACAAAGCTTCCAAATGGCCAACCCCGATCGTCGTAACGACCCGGATTTCTCCATGCACCTGCATAGGCAACACAACCAAGTTGCTCTGTTAGACCCTGAGAAGGATCCAAGCTTCTCAGATGTTTGTAGGTTTCTTTCTTTGTCTCTTTACTACACCTCCCTTACAATCGATCCTCCACTCTATGAGGATCAATTGCTTGAGTTCTGGCGGACCTGTCAAGAGGTTACCATGACAGGGAGAAGGCACTGTCTGCCACAGTGCAGGGGAGGACACTGTTCATCACTCCAGCCATCATAAACACCCATCTTTAGCTGGATGATGAGGAAGGTGAAATGTCCTTCCCAAAGACTACTGTAAACCATTCCTTTGAGCAGATGGGATATGAAGGAGACTTCACAGTCAAGACCTTCAAGAAGGGGAGGGTCTCATACCAATGGAAATACCTCCTCCATGTCGTTATCCACAGCCTATCTAACAAACATGGAGGATGGGACCAGATTCCAGAAGACCTTTCCTTCATTGTCCATGGGATGGTGGTCAAATTTAGGTACTCTCAGTTTTTTTTTACAAATTTACTTGCAAATTTGGACTCCTTAGAATATTACATGTTCCCAAGGTATGTTCAACACATTCTCAACTGTGAATTGGAACCACAGTTGAGGGGAACAGGTAATGTTCTTAAACTTGCACATATGAGGCCCGGCATTTTCAAAACAATGAAAAAGCCATCTGTTGGGTTCTCAGGGGTAGGAACAGCCCTAGTTCCGAAAATGTTTGAGCTCATTGCTCAGGGTGACATCCTAGCAGCACCAGCTAGTGATGAACCAACACCCTCCACTTCTCAACCACCATCAAGGCCAAACATTACCATCACTTACACCAGAAAATCCAAATGAACCCCTGCACCTGCTATTGAACATGTGCAGACCCCCATATCATAACCTACACAAGAGGAAGTGGAAAATAGAGTTCCAACTTCCCCTGAGGAGCAAATCACTCCTATCTTTGCAACTTTTAGTGCTGAGGTTCCTCATGCTCAGCCTGATGAGTTCACACCCTCTCAAACAGCCTTAGGCCATCACTTTGAGTCTCAACACTCTAGTGATCAACCTTCAGGGGAAAGTTACCATCCCTAGCCTCTTGATTTAAATCAACCACTTCGTAGTCTTGACTTCTACTCTGATGAAGATTTGGGTTTCAGTGAGTACCATGAGTCTCTCCTCTCTTCCCACACTCAAGGAGCGATGAGTGCTCCTACCTCACCTATCTCTAGCCCACATCAGACGCCCCAAACTGAGGTGGATCTTTAGATTGTCCAGGAGATCCATCAGATTGTCTAGGAGATCCATGTGGCAAAGGCTATCACTGTTGCCAGTGATAACATCACTAGGACCTCTACCATGGCAACCCAGCCTCTTGACATTTCTCTTGAAGATGTCATTGGGCAGGGGAAATCCAACAGCCAAGAAACCTATGCTGGTGATGAGGGAGAAGAGTCAGGTCCAATCCTCTCATCCCCCTATGATTCTTTATATGAAGATGAGGGGAGTCTGCAACAAAAGGTGCACAAACTTTCAAACATGTGCACCTACTTTTTGTCAAAGATAGCTCACCTGGAATCTCAGGTGACTATCTTGCAGAAAAGGGTTAATGACCAGCAACTTGAGATCATCGATCTCAAGGATAAGCTCGCTGAGAGACCAATGAGATCAACTCATCCAGGTCCACAAGAACCTGTGGATGTCATGGATCAATCTCCTAGCTCACCTATGCAAGAGGGTGATGCTACCAAAAAGGGGGAGAAAATCCTAACAATCACAGAACTTAGGAGTTCCTCTCAGAGTATAGACATAGAGGACTCACCATCCTCTCTTGCAGTTGTCCATACTCAGCAACCTCCTCTAGACAGTGATCTACATTTGTTAATACTACAACTGTTTGAGGAGGGAATACCAAGAGCAATGTCTGCCCCTTCTGAGAACCCAATCTGGGGTTGGGGGTATGACAGTGAAAGGAAAGCTCTTGTACTCTCTAGAGCTCAGGGTCAACTAGAAATCTTAACATTTCAAACCTGAGTTTCTATGAGGGTATAAATCTGGTAGATCTGGCACTTGTCAATCCAAGCAATAACAGACAAGCTGCCAGACTAGCCAGTAAAATTCAAGATTGGGTGCTGGAAGAATTCAAAATGAGATCAGCACTATATAGCAGAGGCTAGCAGTGGAAGCCTTTGGTCAACTGGATGTTGAGGTTAGCTTCAAAGGGAAAGCCTTGACTGAAGGCCCAGAGGCTGAAACTATGAACCTTAAGACAACATCTCCTCCAGCACCCCATACCCTCTGTGAGGCACCAGCTGGTGATGGTGCATCACAACCTCTCTCTAGCCAGAGCTTGTCTGCTAAACCAAGCAATGAAGGCCAAAGCTCTCCTCAGCCTATGGCAGACAAAGGCAAAAGAAAACTCACTGCTGAGGAGATTGAAGAAGAAAAAAGAGAGAGGAAGAGGAAGCTAAGGGGAGAGAGTTCTAGTGGTTCCCCGGGATTTATGCAAGCTGCAATCAAGGCTGCCCCTATTCTAAACTCTCAAGAAGATAAACTAAGGGCAGCCAAACTCAATTATCTGGGGACCAGGAACTACAATGTTGATGAACTCATCTCTCTCCCCTTGGATGAGTTAAATGAACAGGCAGACACAGAGCTGTCAAAGGAGAGAAAGGAAGCTGAGGATGCAGCCTTAAACCTCAAACACAATGAAGAATTAAGGAGGAAAAGACTTTATAAGGACATTCCTATTCTCTCCCCAGTTCAGGAAAGTCCTGAGGAAGAGACTGTGGCTGCTGAACAACCTCAAGTAGTTGATGAAGAAGAAAGATTAAAGATTATCAACTACTTGAGTGCCACAGGTCTCTATCAGGCACCAGAACTTCTTCCCTTGCCATATGACTACATCTTATTTGAATATAACAAGCAGCTAGAGGAGAGAGCTAAAAGAGAAAAACAAGCTGCTAGAAAGAGGCAAAAGGAAGAGACTGCTAAATCAAGAGCCATCATCCAGAAAAGTCTGAAAAAGTCTGCAGATAGGCAGAAAATGATGAGCTTCTTGAAGCTTTATCGGTTCTCCGGAAGGAGGCTTGGTCCCATGTCTCTATCTACAATGGATGAGCACATAAGGATGATCAAGCAGAAGATTAAAAGGGGAGAGCTTGCGGATCTTCATTCATCATCAAGTCAAGCTCAACCTGAAGTTGAGGTAAAGGTGGAACCTATAGAGACAACACCACCTACACCTAAAGCTACACAATAGCCAACTTCATCTTCTAACCCACAGCAGGGTTCTCCTCCCTCTCCTTCTGAACCTGGGAGAGAGGAGATCCCAACTGAGAGGGAATCCACTGAAGAACCTGGTAGAGAAAACCAACCCTCTCAGTCAAAATCATCTGGGAGAAGAAAGAGGATGGCCAGAAGAAGTTCTTCAAAGACGAAAATAAGAAAGGCATCCTCCTCCCAACCTCAGGATGAGTCAGAACATCCTGAGGAAGTGCATGTAGAGGGCTCTCAACCAACTCCCATCATAGTAGAGCCTCTCTCTGTTGGAAGACCAATTCTATCCTGGGCATTCAATGAAAATCCAGATAGATGGTATGTCACTAGAGATGAGGGAGAACAACATATCTACTTCACTAGTGACATGCTTGAACTCCCTCTGCATGATCTCTATGACATGAGAAGGTACTTCATGAGTCTGAAGAATCCTGATCTACTGATAAAGAAAGGAGTTCTGAAGATTCTCATGTGGACTATCCCAATCTTAAGACCTCTCTGTTTTGGTAGCATCAGCCTAGGGGGAGTTTGTAGAAACCTTTGAGGTTAAGAGGCTGATGCAACTAAAGGATCAATCAAAAGATGCCAAAACAACCAGGTCTTCCAACATGCACTAAGGAACAAAGAAGAACTAACTTCGGAAGCTTTACACATACAAAGAAGAATGCCAAGTATGAAATCTTCCGAAGGATAAGTTCTGAAGAAAATAATAAGGAAGCTTTACACGAAGTGTCAAGTCTTCCGAAGCCAAAGACTCAACTCTTCCGAAGTATAAAGATGAAGTCTTCCAAAGCTCTCAAGATAAAGTCTTCCGAAGCTGAATAAATACAAGACTGATTTACATTTAGAAGAGAAAGAAAAGTCACATTTTCCATCAACTTTATCATAAAGCAACCATCTGTCCGCTGCCCACTCTGGTGGTTCACCAACTATCATCAGTTGGTGAAACTCCCATGCTTTATGATAAAGTAGATAAGGTCTTTGCCTGCAAGTTTCTGTATTTGTTTCTTTTTGGACTTTTGTAGTAGAAAAGTCAAGTGAGCTATGGCCTGTCATAGTCACTAGTCAAAAGGCAATCTGTCTTTTGACTTTAGGCTGATCTTGTTGTCTAGATTAGTCACTTTCCAACTGTCTTTTGTAAATTGACGGTTGTAGGATTAGTATAAAGAGTCTAAGGTTCTTGTATTTAAAAATGAGTGCAAACACTTGTAATAGAACTTGAGAAGCAATATACTACTTCCTTGAAAACTTATATCTTGTGTTCTTGTTCTTCACTTACTTGTGTTGTGCATTGCATCATCTGTTAAAGTTCTCAGTTCCCTATTTGAACTGTTAAGTGATATTAATATCCTCCTAAGTGTGTTAACTAACTGTTAAGAACCCTTTAACAGTCCTGCAACACCCTTACCAGGTCCTGCAATTGGTATCAGAGCTTCCGAAGGTCCAGTCTTCAAAAATTCTAAAGTTGTCAAAACTTCTGAAGCTTTGAAGGTCAGGCCCAATCTTCCAAAGGTGGTGTGGAAGATGAAGGAAGACCATGTGATTGAAAGTTCTTCATCAACAACCGCAAATGATCCTCAAAGCTTGAATATAGGATCACTTATTGTTACATTGTCTTCAACTCATTTTAATAAGCCCAAGACCAATGAGGCTTGGGTTTCTAAGTGTAACTAATCACCTCTTTTATGCAGGAACAGTTAAAGACCAAGAAGAATGTTTGGATTATTGATAGTGGTTGTTCCAGGCACATGACTGGCAATGGTTCCCTGCTTCAAAATTTTGAGAAAATTTATGGAAGACCAGTTTCTTTTGGAGGAGATACTGGTGGTTACATTTCTGGAAGGGGTAGAGTCATAAATGGTAAGCTCAACATTGAGAAGGTAAACTTTGTCAAGGAGCTTGGATACAATCTTCTGAGTGTATCCCAATTTTGTGATCAGAAACACCATATGCTCTTCACTGTGCATGAGTGCATTGTTCTCAAGCCCGGGGTGGCCATTCCTCAAGAGCATATCCTGCTCAGAGCCCCCGGGAGAGGGAACATGTACAAGATGGATTTACATGAAACATTTCCCTCAGGAGAAGTTTCTTGCTTTCTGTCTAAAGCAAATAGTGATGAGTCTTTTCTTTGGCATAAAAGAATGTGCCATGTAAACTTTAAGAACATGAATAAATTGATTAAGAATGATTTGGTAACTAGAATGCCAAAGAAAGAGTTTACAAGTGATGACCACTGTGTCGCATGCCTGAAAGGGAAGCAACACAAAGTGTCTCACAAGACAAAAGAGATGAATTCCATCACTACTACCCTACGCCTATTACATATAGAATTATTTAGCCCCACTAGTGTAATGAGTTTAGGAAGGACCTCTTACTACTTAGTGATCACAGATGATTTCCCAAGATTCACTTGGGTCTTTTCCTTAGAACTAAGGATGAGACCCTTGAGATCTTGAAGAACTTCATTCCAAAAATTGAGAATCAATCTGATCACAAGGTCAAGACCATAAGATGTGATCAAGGAACATAATTTAAGAACCAAATCCTTGATACATTTTGGGATGAAAAGGGTATTACAAGACAATATAGTGCTTCCAGGACTCATCAGCAAAATGGTGTCGCTGAGAGGAGAAACAGGACACTTATTGAAGCTGCAAGAACCATGTTGTCTGACTCTAAACTACCCATCACCTTCTGGGCAGAGGTATTTAACACAGCCTGTTATGTGCAGAACAGAGTTTTAGTGGTTAAGACTCATGGTAAGACTCCTTATGAGCTGTGGCATAAAAGGAGACCATTTATTGGTTTTCTCAGGTCATTTGGATGTCCTTGCATAATCTTGAATACCAAAGATCAAGTAGCCAAATTTGATTAGAAGTCTGATGATGGACACTTTATTGGATATTCTTCCCAAGCTAAGGCTTATAGAGTATACAATCTCAGAACTAGAGTAGTTGAGGAGTCAGCCAATGTGACCTTCAATGAGCACACTACTAGTGTGAAAGGTTCTGGTCTGGATTGGCTATTTGATCTTTACTTAGTTACCAACTATTTTAACAAGTCTTGTGAGATCATTTCAGGATCTACAAATAATATATCAACAGGAGATCCCGACCTAAGATTTGAGCTGAGTAGATCAAGCAAGATTACTACTTCAGCTCCTTTGGTGACTAACCCTGCAAATGAAGATCCTATCAGCACAAACATGACAAATTCACTTGATACATCTAAGGTGCCTTCAAATTCTAGGTCAGAGGTTTAAAACTCAGGTGAAGGAGCTTCAAATGTAACAGGAAATGGATGTAGTGATAGTGATCAAGAATTTCTTGATGCTGATAACCACTCCATAGAAGACAACATAAATGATGTCATACATTCATTGGATCAAGTCTCACTTGATAAGTGTGTTGATGTGGTGGGTGACACTCCATTGCCAGATCTAAATTTCTTTAATTTGGATCTGTCCAATCAACTTGCTGTGATCCCTTAATTAAGAATCCACAAGTCACACCCCACCACAAACATCATTGGAAATGTTAAGACTAGGGTAAGAACAAGAGGACAAACCCATGACCAAAATGTTTGTCTGCACTCTTGTTTCTTGTCCCAGATTGAGCCAAAGAAAGTTGATGAGGCTTTGAAGGATGGAAGATAGGTTGAAGCTATGCAAGAAGAGCTACTTCCAATCAGAAGATAGAAGGTTTGGACCTATATCCTCTTCCTCAAGGAAAGACTGCCATAGGAACCAAATGGGTTTTTAGGAACAAGAAGGATGATAGAGGACTTGTCATCCAGAACAAGGCAAGACTAGTTATTCAAGGGTACACACAAGAAGAGGGAATTGATTAGATGCTTTTGCTCCTGTGGCAAGACTTGAAGCTGTAAGAATATTCCTGGCTTTTGCTGCATCCAAGGATTTCAAGGTCTACCAACTTGATGTCAAGTGTGCTTTTCTGTATGGGGTGATTGATGAAGAGGTGTATGTTAAACAATCACCTGGCTTTGCAGACCCAGATCATCCTGATTATGCTTGCAAGCTTGATAAAGCTCTTATGGGCTGCACCAAGCTCTAAGGAAGTGGTATGAAACACTATCTCAGTATCTCTGTCAACATGATTACAAGAGGGGTACTATAGATGGAAC
Organism: Flaveria sonorensis; assembly: GCA_025506505.1. Lineage (NCBI taxonomy): Eukaryota > Viridiplantae > Streptophyta > Magnoliopsida > Asterales > Asteraceae > Flaveria > Flaveria sonorensis. The sequence goes on along the minus strand of CM046435.1, from coordinate 35,519,853 downwards.
TCTCTTCATCAAAGGGACAGGGAATGACTTAATGCTGGTTCAAGTATATATGGATGACATTATCTTTAGGTCAACTAATCCAAAGCTCTGCAAAGACTTTGAGAGGCTGATCAAGAACAGATTTGAAATGAGTGCCATGGGGGAACTAAATTTCTTTTTGGGAATTCAAGTGAAGCAAGTTGACAATGGCATCTTCATAAGTCAGTCAAATATGTACAAGACTTACTTTCAAGATTCAACATGACTGAATGTAAGGTTGCTAAGACACCCATAGCCAGAAACCACTCCCTAGGACCTGATCTTGAGGGGGAGTGTATGGATGAGTATCTTTACAGGGCTATGATTGGGTCTCTTATGTACCTAACAGCCAGCAGGCCTGATATCATGTTTGCCACATGTATTTATACAAGATATCAAGCCAACCCCAAGATGTCACACCTGGTTGCTGTCAAGAGGATTCTTAGATATCTCAAAGGTGCTCCCAAGCTTGGCCTTTGGTATCCAAAGAGTTCTGACTTTAATCTGTATGCTTATACAGATAGTGACTATGGTGGTTGCAACATGATTGCAAAATCTACATCTGGGGGATGTCAATTCCTTGGTGGAAGGATTGTCTTATGGCAATGCAAGAAACAATCCTGTGTCTCTGCTAAGTTGAATACATTACTGCTACAAGTTGCGGTGCTCAAGTGCTTTGGCTTCAGAATTAGATTTGGACTATGGATTCAACTTCAAAGAGACTCCCATCCACATAGACAACAACAGTGCTATCTCCATTACAGAGAATCCTGTGTAGCACTCAAGGACCAAACACATCAACATCAGGTATCATTTGATTACAGAAAATTTTGAGAAGGGATTAAACAAATTAGTCAAAGTTAACACATATGAATAATATGTTGATCTGTTCACTAAAGCTTTTGATGAACAGAGATTCAAATATCTTGTATCAGCTATTGGGATGATTTAACTTTGAGTAATTTTTTCTTAAAAAACTTAAATCAACTTTATTTCTAAAACCTGTGTGTCCTAAGTTGTCTATTTTATCACCTTCATAAGCCCAGTTTATTTTGCCACAAAAAAATTAATGATATTCCTTAGATTTTTGAAAAATTTTCAAAACATATTTTCCTTCGGAAGATTTCAAGTTGCCTTCGGAAGAAATTTATGTCTTCAAATCAAGAACTACTTATAAGAAATTTACCTTTGGAATCTGAAGCTTAAATATGCTTCAAAGTACTTGCATGTATTTGAAGGACAAATATCTTCCGAAAGCAATTAAGTCTTGGAAGATTTATTCTCTTTAGAATAAAACTCCCAAGACTTAGTATCTTCCGAAATCAAATATGTCTCGGAAGAAAAAACTCTCTGAGCATTTTTCTTCCGAAGCCAAATTTTCACAATTCTTAAGAATATTTCCGAAGCCAAATTGGCTTCGGAAGCTTTTTCTCAAAACTTCTGAAGCAAAAAAAATTACCTTCGGAAGATTTCAACTTCCAAGAAAACTACCTTTTTGGGCGCTTTTTCAGAAGTGGGACCTACTTTCGGATTTCAAAGTTTATCATTTTATATTAACTTTGTCTTAAATCAATTCAATATATATTCTCAACGGTTCCCCTTCTTCTCACTCTCTTCTTCTTACACAAATTCTTGACCTAAATTCTCCCAAATTAACCTTCTTCTTCACCAACAAACTTCCTTCATGGAAAACATTGATCGACGAAACCAACTGGGTTTTACCATGCACCTTCACAGAAAACACAATCAGGTTGATCTGTTACACTCTTAGAAGGATCCTCATTTCTTAGAGGTCTGTCGATACCTTTCTGCATCTCACTACTTCACCTCCCTTACCATTGATCCTCCTCGTTATGAGGATTAGTTACTTGCATTCAGGAGGACCTGCCAAGAGGTCATCATGGATGGGGAGAAGGCACTATCTGCTATAGTGCAGGGGAGGACAATCTTCATCACTCTGGCCATCATAAGCTCACACCTTCAGCTGGCTGATGAAGAAGGTGAGTTGTCCTTTCCGAAAGCTGTTGTCAACCATTCTTTTCAGTAGATGGGCTATGAGGGTGAATTTTCAATCAAAACCTTCAGGAAGGGGAAGGTCTCATCCAAAGGGAAATACCTCCTCCATGTCATCATACACAGTCTCTCCAACAAGCATGGAGGATGGGATCAAGTTCCAGAGGACCTCTCTTTCATAGTCAATGAAATGGTTCAAGGGGTCAAATTCAGGTACTCTTAATTTGTCTATACAAATTTACTTGCTAATTTAGACTCCTTAGAATACTACATGTTCCCGAGATATGTCCAGCACATTCTCAACTATGAACTGGCTCACAGTTGAGGGGAACAGGTAATATTCTTATATTGGAACAGATGAAGCCCAACATTTTTAAAATACTAAAAAAGCATACTGTTGGCTTCTCCGGGGAAGAAACAGCCCTGGTTCTAAAAATGTTTGAGCTCATTGCTCAGGGTGGCAACCTAGCAGCACCAGCTAGTTTTGAACCCACACCCTCTACCTCAACTCCACCCCCACAGCCTCAAATTACCATCACCTACAAAAGAAAAACCAAACGAACCCCTGCACCTGCTACTGAGCATGTGCAGGTCCCCATATCGCAACCCATGCAGGAGAGGTGGAATCTCGAGCTCCCGCTTCCCCTTAGGAGTAGACCACTCCCATCTTTCAAATGATCAGTGCCGAGGTTCCTCATGCTCAGCCTGATGAGCTCACATCCCCAACAACCTTAAGCTACCACCCTCAGCCGCTGGACTTAAACCACCCAATTCCTAGCCTTGATTTCTATAATGATGAGGACTTGGGTTTTAGTGAGTACCATGGGTCTCTCCTCTCTTCCCACACTCAAGGAGAATTGAGTACTACCTACTCACTCAGGTCTAGCCCGAATCATTTACCCACAACTGAGGTGGGTCTTCCTGAACATGTTCAGGAGATCCATATGGAAGAGGCTCTCACTTTAGAAAGTGATTACATCAGTAAGACCTTAACCATGGCAACCCAACCTCTTAACACTTCTCTGGAAGTTGTCATGATGCAGGGAAAACCAGTAGTCAAGAAGACTATGCTGGTGATAAGGAAGAAGACTTTGGTCCAATTCTCTCATCCCCTAGTGATCCTTCAACTGAAGATGAGGGGAGTTTGAAACATAGGGTGCATAAACTAACAAACACCTGCACCTATCTAGTTTCAAAGACAGTTCACCTGGAATCTCAGGTGACTATCCTGTAGAACAGGATCAATGACCAGCAACTTGAGATCACCAATCTAAAGGGCCAGTTAGTTGAGAGACCCTTAAGAAGGACTCAACCAGGTCCACAAGAGCCTGTGGAAGTGATGGATGACACCCCCAGCTCACCTATGCAAGTAGGTGATGCTACCAAAAAAGGGAGAAAGTCCTCACAACCACAGAACCTAGGAGTTCCTCCCAGAGTATGGACATAGAGGAGTCACCAACCTCTCTTGCAATTGTCCAGACTCAACAACCTCCTCAAGTCATGAACATAGACTTACTCTTTCAACATTGTTTTGAGGAGGGAATTCTAAGAGCAATGTATGCTACCTCTGAGAATCCAATTATGGGATGGGGGTATGACACCAACAGAATAGCTCTTGTGATCTCTAGAACTCAGGGTCAACTGGAAATCTTTAACTTCTCACACCTGAGTTTCTATGAGCGCATCAATCTGGTGAATCTTCCACTTGTCAACCCAAGCCATAACAGACAAGCTGAGAGATTAGCAGACCGGATTCAAAATAGGGTGCTAGATGAATTCAAATTGAGATCAAAATTATATAGACAGAGGCTAGCAGGTGAGATCTTTGGTCAACTGGATGTTGAGGTGGACCCTAAGATTAGCTTTGAAGGGAAAACCTTGACTGAAGGCCCAAAGGTTGAGCCTGTGAACCTTGAGATAGGATTTCCCTCTGCACCCAGTACCCTCAGTAAGGCACCAGCTGGTGAAGGTGTCTCACAACCTCTCTCTGACCATAGCTTGACTACTGAACCAAGCAATAAAGGCCAAAGTTCTCTCCACCCTGAGTCACCAAGGCCTGTGGTTGACAAAGGGAAAAGGAAATTAACTCCTGAGGGGATGGAAGTGGAGAAGAGAGAGACGAAGAGGAAGCTGAGGGGAGAGAGTTCAAGTAGGTCCCCAGGCTTCATGGAAGCTGCAATCCGGGTTGTCCCTAGGCCAAATACTCAAGAAGATTAGTTAAGGGTAGCTAGGCTAAACTACCTGGGGACCAGGAACTACAAGATAGATTTAACACCCGGAAATCTATTAAAAAGAAAAGTATAAAGAAAGAAAGGTTAAATAACCCAAGTTGAGAGACTAAAGTTGTGAAAGATGCAAACTTTATTATAATTGTGTTTAAAAGAAAGTATGGCAACCCACTACACCTTTCCAACCACCATTTTCTTGGTTTGTGAAGAAGAAAGAAGAAAAGCTCCGGTTCTAGAGAGAGAAGAAGAAGAATTTACAAAAAGGTGAGTTTTCTTGGGTAATTGTTTTGTTTCAGCTGGATTTTCGAGCTCTGGACCGAGATTTTTGGTGTTTAGCACTCGTTTTCGTGGATTTTGGGTGTGAATTGCAGGTGGGTCTCGGGTTTGAAGTGCCCTACTCGAAGGCTGTTCAAGGTGAGTTCTAGATCCCCTCTTTTTACTGGTTTTCTAAGTGTTGGGGCTATTATGCATACCGAGCAAAAGATTTTTTTAAAGCAACCGTGAGTTTTCAGCATGTTGTTCGACTGTGCTCTGTTGTAGTCTGTTTTAGAGGCTATTTTGGAGGTTATGTTTGATTTTAGCATGATCTAGTGTTTGTAGCATGTTAGATCTGTGTTAGGATGTGCTAGATCGATGTTTGGGAGTTGTTGGTAGTATAGGTTACATTTCAGAACCTGCTCATGTGCCTAAGTGCTGGTCATGCGCCCAAATAGTTACCCATGCACCCAGAGTTTCCCATGCGCCTAACTGCTGGTCATGCGCCCAAATAGTTACCATGCGCCCAGAGTTGCCCATGCGCCTAAGTGTTGGTCATGCGCCCAAACAGTTGCCCATGCTCCCAGAGTTGCCCATGCGCCCAAGTGTTAGTCATGCAACCAAACAGTTTCCCATGCGCCCAGAGTCACCCATGCACCTAAGTACTGGTCATGCGCCCAAACAGTTGCCCATGCGCCCAGAGTTGCCCATGCGCCTAAGTGCTGGTCATGCACCCAAACAGTTGCCAATGCGCCAGAGTTGCCCATGCGCCTAAGTGCTGATCATGCGACCAAATAGTGCCCATGCGGCCAGAGTTGCGCATGCGCCTAAGTGTTGGTCATGCGACCAAATAGTGCCCATGCGCCTAAGAGTTACCCAGGCGCCCAAGTACTTCATGCGCCCAAGCAGGGCTCATGCGCCCCAGTAGTTCTCATGTGCCTAGACTGTTCATCCGCATTTCGATGCTCATGCACCTAAGATGTTTATCCACATTTCTTAGTAGACTTAGGAACTTCTGGGTTTTGTGAGGTAGATGGTTGTGCTAAGTTCTAATGTGATGTGATGGTTATGCCTGATGTACTGTGCATGTTTGTGTGTTGCTGATGATGTTTATGATATGTATGATGTACCTTTACCTATTATGTATGAGTACATACATAAAGTATTATGTAACGAAAGTGGAAGATAATAAATGATGAAAATGGATTTAACGGACGATGAGATCCTTGTCGCATACCCTGGTACTGTGTCAGCTTTCGAGCACGAGTCGGGGGTTTGTTTACAGGCCCCGGTACAGTATCAGCTTTCGAGCATGAGTCGGGGGTATTGCATGAGACAAGATGGCATGTGAAAGAGATGAGATCTTGTTGCTCGCCCCGGTATGGTGTCAGCTTTCGAGCATGAGTCGGGGATTTGTTTACAGGCCCCGACATAGTATCGGCTTTCGAGCACGAGTCAGGGGTGTTGCATACGAGATGGGATCCTTGTCGCGTACTCCGGTACTGTGTCAGCCTTTGGGCACGAGTCTAGGGTTTGTTTATAGGCCTCGGCACAGTATCATCTTTCGAGCACGAGTTGGGGGTATTGCATGACACAGGATCTGGATGATGGTAAGAGATGTAATGAATAATAATGATGAACGACGATGAAGATAATAATATTTTTTATCAATGTGTACGTATGATGTGTGATCACAAACGAATGTAAAATGTTTGTTTAACAAAAGTAAAGTATTTTAATTATAAAACTAGAACTCACTCAGCTTCGCTGACTTTTTGTATGCATAATAGTTGGCAGATTTTGCGTTGGTGCTGAGGAGGTGCAGGCATGGATGCATAAGCTACTGGGAGCGTTTTGAGGCTGGCATTGATATTTTTATATGATGTTGTTTTTTGAAATTTACATGAATGATGTAATGAAATGACATATTTAACTTATAAATAAGAAGTTTTTAAATTCTGCTACGATAATGATGTATCTTTTAAATGTTTTTATGCAATGATTGACCACTGTGGGGTTTTCGGAAACGAGGCCTTACAAGTTTGTATCAGAACCAAAGTTTAAGAGAATTGGGTAAATATTTTTAAAAGAACCTAAACTTAAACTAAAAATGGGACCAAAGGAAAGGGATACCAGTCCTAGTAGCTACATGCCTGCAGATAAAGGTTTTACATAAACGTTTTATGTAAGTTAATGAAAAGAGGAATTATGTGCGCGTTTTATGTGGTTTATGTGCTATTGTGTACATTTAGATACTGATGTAGTCAGGATAGGAAATGCTTGGATAGTGAAGAGTAAAGTAAGTGGCTAATCATACCTGGCCACTGTAATTAGGGACTTACTATACTTGACATAATCTGATCTATTACCTGGAATGACCGTGTTGGTGTTTGAATCTTGTAGTGTTTAGTGATGGCTGATGATAGATCTTCTGAGGCTTCGCGTGGTGGAGGTCGAGGTGGACGTGGTGTTAGACCGCGTGTCACACGGAGCAGAGCTAAGATTGCTGAGACAGCTCCTGAAGAGCTCGAGCTTCGTCACCAGGGAGATGAGGATAAAAGTGCTAATCCTAAGGCCTCAATAAGGGAAGCAGTAGCAGAGGAAGTTCATCAGGTCATGCAGACGATTCTGCCGACTGTAGTGACCGAGGTTATTAGAGTTGTGAAGAAGGATGAGAGGAAGGAGGCTGAGAAAAGGAAGACCACTAGATGAGGAGGTGAGGAAGGAGGTTTAAGGGGAGGTGAGCAACCAGAGACTGATATGGTTGTCTCCAGTGACAATAAGGAGGAGGAGGAAGTTGCGTAGAAAACTGTGAAGGGATGCAGCTATGGGGCATTCCAAAGGTGCAGGCCCCCTATTTTTGATAGGAATGGGAGTGTTGCGGCTGCTCATCATTGGGTGAGGGAGATGGAGGCGGTACTCGATATCCGCAAGTGTCAAGAGGATCAGAAAGTGAAGTTCGCTACCCACTCATTTGTGGACTCGGCCTTGTGCTGGTGGGAAAACAATGTCCAAGCCGAGGGTACCAGGGCAATCGGGAGGATGAGGTGGAATGAGCTGAAGAGGTTGGTAATTTAGTAGTTTCACCCTCATAGGTAGCTGGACAAGGTTGAGAAAGAGTTCCTGCAGTTGAAGGCGGGAACGATGACGTACCAACAGTACACCATAAAGTTCAACAAGATGGCAAGGCTGGTGCCAGATCAGGTGATGCCTGTGTCACGAAAGATCAAAAGGTACATTCAAGGTCTGCCGGAAGATATCCACAGACATCTGATCGCCGCTCGGCCAGGTACGTTTAGGTCAGTGGTTGATCTAGCAGGGAGATTGTATGACGAGCGAGAGGTGGTGGCGATAGTGGATGTGGAGAAGGAGCGGGGCAATGTTAGGAATGGGAATGGAAGGCGGGAAAATAATGGTGGGTTTGTGGCTGGAGGTAAGACGATGAGGGTCAATGAGGGGGAGTGCAAGTGGGGACTGAACATCTGCTTTTAGTGTGAGAAAGAGGGTCACATGACGAGGGATTGTCACATGGCTAGATGTTACAGATGTGGTGAGACTGGGCATATGAGCAGAGACTGCAAGAAGTCGAGGGCAGAGAGCTCCGGTGCAAGGAAAGGGGCTGAAAAGGAGAGTAGAGAATGAAGGTCAGAGCATTCGCTATGACCGGGAAGAGGCCAGAGTGGACTTTGACGTGACCTCAGGTACGTTTCTAGTAAATTAAATTTGTGTATCTGTATTGTGATTGTGGTACTAGTAGTAGTTTCATTCCTGCTACCTTCTGTGATGAGTTGCACGTTAGGAGTAGGAAGATCGATGAGCCCTTCAAAGTAGATGTTGGTCCATTTGATCGAATATTAGTACACTTGTGTGGTTGATTCGTTCAATATCAACAATAATGCCAAACAACAAACACAATGATGAAGAAGAATAACCAAAAGTATTCAATCATAAAGCAATAATGATCCAATACATTAAAAGGTAACAAAGCTCAATATATTTTTGTGAAGAACCAACTTACAAAGAGACTTGCAACAATGATAAACGTTTAGGGTTTTTGCAAGGATTACCCACAAAGAACAAGATCAAACAATATATATAGTAGGTATAGTTTCACTGACAGTTTCGCTGTCAGCGAAACTATTCTGCCACTGACACAGTTTCGCCCAGCAGAGCCTGACAGTTTCACCGGGTGAAACTAGCAGCTAGCTATGAGCGAAACTACAGTTTCGCTCATAGTTTCGCTGGGCAGGAAAACATAACAAACTTACAAAAGGAAAATAACATTAAACCTATTACAATTAAACATAACTAATATCTAATCTATGGTGAGTCCAACCTATACTTGATCTTCGATACTCCCCCTAGGTTGGATCTCACCGTCTTGATCAATCTTCATTTGTCTTTTCAGCTCTGGTATCTTCCACCGCATCAGATCTTTCTTCGTTACCTCCTGCGGTTTCATCCTCTGCACGTGCACTTGCCTGAGCAAATTGTCTTGTTAAGTCCCTCACGTCCATCCTTAATACATCTTCTTGCCAAACCTTCTGGACTAGCTCCCTCACTTCAGTTCTAACACCCCTTACCTTGTTAGCAACCGTCATAAACAGGCTTGCTTCTTTGTGCGTCTCAGCTCCAGCCCCAGCTTTAATGTGATTTTCACACAACATCACCAGATCTTCATCAAAAAACAAAAATATCTCCATTGGATCAAAAAGTATCATTTCAGCTCCATCCTTTACGCGAATCACTGCCTCACCCGTGTTGTTATCATAAAACCATTTTCCAAACTTCTCAAGCCTTTTGGGAAGGGGGTCAGGTAACCTCACTCGACTCACTGTCTTCGGGGGCTTCACTCTCAACATAATCTGACCCTTTCCCGTCTCCCAATCCTTATCCTTCTTTGACCTCCGCCTCTCTGCCTTCATAAATCCAAAACCCTCGAAGTTAACGTTTAGCCCTTTCTTTATTTCTTCCTCCAACATCTGAACCCTCTCACTCAAATCGGAATCTATCAAAGGAATTGCAGCTAATCTCCTTAGATCCCATTTAGGTAAGGTCTTGAATGCCTTCCTTTTGTGCAGGTAAGAGATCCCTCCCCCTCTTCTCTTAATCATGAACATTTTGAGTTCAAGGTTGTATTTACAGCTAATGATTTTCTTATCCGCCTCCTTTTTGCTGGGCCCCTGAACATTTTGAAATAATGGGGTTATTTCCTCAGCCTCCTCTCCCTAACGAACCACTCATCCTTATCCATTTCAAACACATCATTTTCATCTGAGCCCTTCTTGGCCACATACGTCAATGGTCGTTCATCCACCTCATAATAATCTGGTTCTGAATCATAGTCAACCAGCTTCTCATCCTCTACCTCCTCATCTATCAAACTCTTGTCAGCCCTTTCCACTGGATTATCTCTCACAACCTCCTCTCCCACCAGATCCTTCTCTATATCAAAGTCCAAATTCACAAACCCAGCCTCAATCACCTCTTCTTCATCCTCAGACCTCCTGGTCACATTCTCAGTCTCAACATCCTTTCTCACCCCTTAACCTCCTGCTGTCTCAGCTTTTACACCACTAGTGCCCTCTCCTGCCGTCGATGATGTACCCACATTCAGAAATGGGTACTTAGATAGATCAGTAATATCATCTAACTCAGTTTGAGTTAGCTGATTGGGCAGGCCGGCTGTAGCCTTCAGCTTATTCACATCTACCAACAGTTTCTTTATTAACTTCTGCTGATCCACCAGCATCTTGGACATCCCCTCTAACATCTCATCCTTTCTTTTCTCCCTCAGCTCTTGATTGGACAGCTTAGTTTTAATCATGCTTAACTCATTGGCTAAAGAAGTGTTGAGATTCCTAATAATGTCCTCATCCAGCCCTGCCTTCTCATCCCTTCTCTGGGGCTCAGAGAATGCTTGATGCTTATGCTTTGTTCTCCTCTCCAACTCCCCCTCCTCAGCCTTTTTCTTTGTTCTTCTTTCTTTTTCTGCTCTCACCTCCTGCTCAGCCTCATGAATATCTTCTTCAATGTCATACTCTTTTTCCTTCGCATATCTCTTCCATTTCTTTATAGATTCAACCTGCTTATGTCTCGTCTCCTCAGCCCTCTTATCCTCTAACTTAACCACCCTTCGAATATAATTCCATCTTTCAAGAGGGTACATATTTTCCAACAGATGTGTAATCTTCCCACTGAAATCGTGCCTTATTGCGCAGCAGTCGGCAAAAATGCGAGAGTTCATCTGCACTAATCTCTTTATCTCCCCGTGCCTCGGAACATTAGGAATAAGATCATCAATAATCATCTGTAGAAATCGAGGATACAACAACCATTTATCTTTCTTTAGGGCCATTACGTTCTCCGCCATGCAGTCAAAGATAAGTTGGGCTATATTGGCCTTTTGCCCTCTACAAAATATAACCATAGCTTTGGCCCAGTCAAGATTTAGCCCATCGGATCCACCTTTTCGGTGATCTAAGCACATGATGAATACATGAGCGATATATCTCCACTCATTGGACAGAGAGGACTTCTTGATCTCCTTTCTAGTGCCAAAAGGAGGGCCCTCGTAACCAAAACTCCTGAATGCATCAAAAACCTCCTGGTCTGTCAACACGACCTCATCCCCCCTATCCTCTTGAAGTCTTAACACGCGTGTAATGATCTCAGCAGTAATAACAATGTCGTTCTCCAGTACTCTCGCAACAATCCTTTGAGGATTGGCTCTTGTGTCGTACTCGGCAGTACGCCAGAAATCTCTGATGTGTAGATCGTAGATGGTGGGAGAATGAGTGACAGCATATGCAATGAGAGAACTCTGAAGCCAACGGATACAGTCTCTAAATCCCGCAGCTTTGGGATGTGTATCATCCAAGATGGCCGTGATGTTATTCCTCTCATCAAACTTTAGATTAGCCATTTAATCTGAAAAACAGATGAAACGTATTAGTAAGATATATTAAAATGAATAATAAAGAAAAATAATTAAAAAGAATAAAAAAAAAAGAAAAAGCAATTTAAATTCGAATTTAAATTCGAATTTAAATTCTCTAAGCAAAAGTATAGTTTCGCTAGCCGAAACAGTAGTTTCGGCAGGCGAAAATATAATTTCGGCAACCAGCAAGAAGCAGTTTCGGCATGACGGAGCGCGTACCGAAACTATAAATTCGGCAAAGCGAAACTGAAACAAGACCAGCGAAATTGTGAAGTTCGCTCGGACAGCATGACTTTACAGTCTCGCTGAAAAACCTTTGAACTTTCGTTCAGTTTCACAGGACTATCAGTACTTTCGCAATAAGAACTGCGAAGGCACCGAAGAGTCACAGTCCAATCGGACCAAAAAAAATGGTTAAAACCTAGATTAAACTACAACCGCTGGTTCGAAACTCACAATAGAAGAGAAAAAGACCACCAAACAATGAAAACATGCTCAGAACCACAGATTCGCACAAGATAGACACGGTATACACACGATGACCTAAAACCACGATGGTGCGAAAATGAAGTCTTAATTTCGCAAGGAGCGATATATAGTATATAGTTTCGCTGGTAGCGAAACTATAGTTTCGCCTGTAAATGTTTTGGTCAAAATGACACAGATAAGAGCGAAAAAGCCGGCGAATCTACAATTTCACCCTGCGAAACTATCATCGAAAGTATAATTTCGCTGAAAACCAAATTTTTTTTTTAAGTAACAAAAATAGAAGAAAACAAAAAAAGGATTTGCCCCAACAAACCCTTACCAGACTTCACAAAAATTTAACATAATAAAAGAGGAATTAAAATAAAGGTAGATAAGAACGAGAAACAGAAGAGATCTTCTGGAGAGTCATAGTTTGGTGGAATTGCTGATATATTTGTCCTTTTAAGTCCATGCCTTCTTCTTTTCAACAAATAAACTGCAGCTACAGTTATCATGTTTTGGTTTGATTGAAGAACACTGAATGACTCAGTTCCCACAGACATTTGGCAAAGAGACTTATCCTGTCCTCATGATATATTGAACAAATGACATTCCTTGAAAGATTATTTCCCGTTAAAAAGAAACAAAGAACCTTTTTACAAGAGAAGCACATTCCTTAAAGACATCAAATGATGAGAGCTCCAGGTCTATACTCACTTATAACAGAGGAGATGATCAATCGAGTCATTCAGATGAGAGCTTCAGGTCTATACTTACGTATAACAGAGAAGATCATCAAATGGTGCCGATGAGAGCTCCAGGTCAGTACTATCGTACAGCAAAGGAGATCATCACTCCAGGTCAATGTTCACATATAGCAGAAGAGATAAGCACGAGGAAATATACATTAAGGAGCTTCTTAGAAACAAAGACGAACAGCCATATAGCGATTGTCAAGGACAGGAAACACTTCTTAGAAACAAAGACGAACAGCCATATAGCTATTGTCAAAGACAGGAAACAACAAATACAACAACGCAGAGATGTCATGTTCTCAACCCTTTTTGAAGAAGGACTTATAACTTTGTGAAGGCCAAGAATGTCAAGGGAATAATCCAAATCATCCAGTATCTTATACAGTTAGTTTAGCCACAAGATTACTGTCTACTTCGCTTTCAAGCTGAACCTATCAAGCATATCCTAGCCCAAAACTATAGACTTCCTTCACATCATCCAGGCAAGATAATTTTTATTAAGGAGAATACTGCAAAAGGTAACAAGAGAGACAGTTATTATTCTCCCCCAAAATATCTACAAATCAGCGAGATAGAATAAATTTCAAAATAAAGATTTCAACGAAAGTATATAGTATTTTTTTTATTAATGTGAAAAGATAAAAGGTTAAGGGGCAAATTAAACAGATGAAACAAAGAAACAAAAGAATAAACAATATTCACAAGACCTAGGATAAAGAAAGGAAAAGATTTAAAAAGATATTAAACCTAGCATAGAGATCAGTTCATAAAAACAAGGTTTGTCAAAAGTTTTAGTGAAAAGATCTGCTTTTTTATTTTTAGTGTCAAAAGGAATAATATCAATAAAACCCTTTTCCTGAGCATCACGGATTGCATGAATCCGTGTCTCGATGTGCTTGGTCCGGGAATGATGAATAGGATTCTTTGCGATGCCAATGGCTGCTTCGTTGTCACAGAACAACGGTGTATGGAGGAAGTTGATGCCATAGTCAATCATCTGATGTTGTATCCAGAGCACTTGGGAGCAGCAGCTTGAAGCAGCAATATACTCTGCCTCCCCCGTGGAAAGAGAGACAGTAGTTTGTTTCTTGCTCTGCCATGGTACAAGACAATCTCCTAGGTACTGACAGCCTCCAGTAACCGATTTTCTATTAAACCTGCAACCATTTGAATCACTGTCAGAATAAGCATGTAAGTCAAAATTCCCACCATAAGGATACCAAAGCCCTAAACGAGAAGAGCCTTTAAGTTAACGAAAGATCCATTTGACTGCCTTTTCATGAGACTCTTTCGGGGCAGATTGGTACACTATTTACCAATAGATCCTTCAACCCCGTCATGTGTCTGGAGCATCCACTATCAACATGTCATACACTATTTACCGCTTTAGTGGATGACTCCTGCAAAAATACAAAGAACAGATTAACCTAGTGAAACAGGAACCCATGAATGAACAATTTTGGGTCGTGGAGTAGTTGATTTCTTGCAAAAGAAATTATTAACCAAATGAGTTAATCTACTACCAAACGAATTCTTGCTCCCATGTTTATGATGAATCTCGGGACAATATTTAACGACATGATCATCTTTACCACATCTAAAACAGTGTGATTTTAATCTAGGACTGTTATGCAATAAAGTGGGAATTTTATCAATGATTATCTCCTCATCGTATTCAGACAGTCTCGAATCAACATCACTATAGGTCACGTACATGTCTTTGGGTCTATTTTTATTTGGAAAAGAGTGGTATTTACATTAGATGATGAGTTTTCATCTGAAGTACGAATGGTACTAGTGCCACTTGTACTTGCATGAGATAATGACGTTACCCTATCATTTGATAAAAAAATATTAGTTGGGGTAAAAGATGGGATGGGATGAGAAAAGAATTTTTCTAAACAATTACTTTTAATTTGTTCTTTACTCTGCACAGTAGAATCATTCTCAACATCAACACAAACAATAGAGACATCATCATTACAGTGCCAATTATCTAAAGAGGAAATAGAAACATCACTAGAACAAGATGAAACATTGTCTGAGACAGATTGTTTTGAAACAAAAACAAAACTTAAGCTAGATTTATTATCTAAAACAAAATGCTGAGATTCAGGTGTACTAAGACTATTGCATCCAAGCCGCTAGTCGGTCCATAACCGTAGTCTTCACGTACATGCTTAGTGTTCACACCTTCTAAACCTGCAGACATATTGTTAGTGTCTATTTTGATCAAATCATTAGAAGGATGCGGAACAGGCATAGGTGAATAACAGTAAGTGCTGGGAGGAGGATAAACCTTAGCATCATCATATCCTAAACCGGTTTTAATCCTAGCCCCCCTTTGAGATTTGCATAAATCATCATGTTTCATCCCAGATATTGTCCATTTATCAAGCTTTGACTGAAGTTTGCTTGTCTCAAATTCAGCAAGTGCGACCCTTTCAGTCAAAGTGTTAATTTCAACATTTCTTTCCAAAACAATTCTTTTTAAATGATCATTTTCTTTTAAAGCTTCATTTAATTTAACAAAATATTTTGACTCGTTTATTTTAAGCTCTTCATTAATTCATTTTAAATCTTTTTCGTTATCGATTAACAGACGATTTGCTTTATAGACACAAAATAATCTTATTTTGCATGCTGAGGAACACATATCCTGAATTACCTCATATGGAAGTCCCATTATCACCTTTTCTACAGCCAAAGCTTTCTCACATTGACACACCGGAGTACTCAGCTTGTTTTCCTCGACAGTGGTTGCAGCATCATCTTTCTCGTTCCTTTGCTCTGTAGTCTGGCTTCCAATTCTCAACCCCTTCTTCTCTTCACCCTCTATCATAACCTCAGCTTTCAAGTCTTCATCTTGAACTATCTTTACACACTTCTGACTATCCCAACCACTTCAGCTTCACTTCTAAATTCTTTGAAAGGATCAAACTTTTCCTCATAGTTCACCTTCTCCTTTTCTTCAACAATCTCAGCCACCAATGCTTGATTAATTTCTTCTTTCGTCTCTTCTACTTCTGCACTCCAATCAAAGTTAGAGATCAAAAGCAGTCTCTTTCTTCTGTTTCATTTCTTCTATATCTCCACTTGAGGTCAATCTTGGGATTCCTGAATTGCTTTGATCAGTGACAATTGGCAATGGACATTCTTGTTTGAAGTGCCCTAACTGTTTGCAATTAAAGCACCTCAGTTTGATTTATCAAATCCCAATTTGGACTTAGAGCCTTGACCTCCAAAATTCTTTCTACCAGTTCTCTCCATAAATCTTCGAGCTCTGAGAGTCAACATCGCCATTTGCCACTGAATGTCAGTCTCTTTTAGATCATCAGGATCCACCTGATACATATCCTCCATTGTCATTCCTCTTCCTTTCAACTCTCCAGCCACTAATGCCTCATAACTCTGAACGAACATGCCAAATAGAGCCATCGTTTCAGATGGAATTGACGTTCCAGCATTTGCTATTGAGTTGGCTTGATCTCTACCACCATTAACACTACCACCAGAATGATCACCATTATTCACTCCTCCTTGTCGTGATGTCTGCACTGGAGAGCTTGCAGCGGAAGAAAATAGTGCAGCATTCTGAGTGAAACCAGGTGAAGGCATCAAGGTCTGATTGAACTCCCTTCGTTTCATGTCCAATTCAAATGATTTAAGCTTATTAAAGATGTCCATAAGCTTATAGTCAGTGAAACCACTTTTTTGCTTTAACATCCGCACCTGTAAACTCCACTGAGGTGGGAGAGAGTCTAATAACCTGTTCACCTGCTCACTATTTGAAAGTTTCTCATGATATTTCTTCAGTGTGCTCGAAACTGTCAGAAAACGGTTTGTAAGATCTGTGAGACTCTCATTCTTGTATCCCACAAAAGAGTTGAACTCCTTTTCAGCTTGAATACTCTTATCTTTCACCAACTCATCATTTCCATCACAAAACTCACAGAGAGCATAAAAAAAAGACTAAGCATTCTTGTGTTCAGCAAAACGATTGTAGATGTCTGGTGCTAGACATAGAGTTAAGGCTCTAAAGGCTTTCTGATCTTTGTCAATCAACTTTAGATCTCTTTCATTAAAGGTAGTTGGGTCCTTGTTCTAAGATACAACATCACCAACAGTAACGGTTGGTATGTGTGGACCAGAGATGATTGATTCCCATTGATTGTAATCCGTGTAGAAGAAAAAGGCCTTGAGACATCTCTTCCAATCTTCAAAATTGTCTCCGTTGATGAGTCTCGGTGGTCTGTTGGGTGCCACACTTTCAAGATCAGCAAGAGTGAGAGTAGTCATCTTAGCCATGATAGTTTCGCAGAAGAAAAATGCAGTTTCTCTGGATAGAACTAGTTTCGCAGGAAGACAAATGCAATTACACTAGAGTAATCTAGTTTCGCAGAAGAGACACTAGTTTCGCTGCAGTAATTTCGGCAGACTAGTTTCGCTGATCGAATATCAGTACACTTGTGTGGTTGATTCCTTCAATATCAACAATAATGCCAAACAAAAAACACAATGATGAAGAAGAATAACCAAAAGTATTCATTCATAAAGCAATAATGATCCAATACATTAAAAGGGTGAAGAACCAGCTTACAAAGAGACTTGCAACAATGATAAACGTTTAGGGTTTTTGCAAGGATTACCCACAAAGAACAAGATCAAACAATATATATAGTAGGTATAGTTTCGCTGACAGTTTCGCTGTCAGCGAACCTATTCTGCCACTGACACCGTTACACCCGACAGAGCCTGACAGTTTCGCCGGGTGAAACTAGCAGCTTGCTATGAGCGAAACTACAATTTTGCTCATAGTTTTGCTGGGCAGGAAAACATAACAAACTTACAAAAGGAAACTAACATTAAACCTTTTACAATTAAACATAACTAATATCTAATCTATGGTGAGTCCAACCTATAATTGATCTTCAGTAGAAATTGCTAATGGTAAGTCCACTAGGATACCTGATGCCCTAGAGGATAGTGCGGTAGAATTGGGAGGGCATGTGTTTTCTGCTAGACTTTTCAAGATCAACCTAGGTAGATTGATGCGTGCCTTGGGAAGGATTAGCTAGCAGCCTATGAGACAAACATCGGGTGTCGCAAGAAGATGGTTTGATCAACTGCGCCCGACAAGAGTTCGGTGCCAACCTACGATGATGGAGTAATAATGAAGGCCTCGCTTTCGAAAGGGATCATCCGATTCAAAAAGCAAGGAAAGCTAGTACCGAGGTATATAGGGCCATTCCGAATTATTGCTCAGGTAGGAGAAAATGGCCTATCGACTGGAGCTACCCGATGAGTTAAGTGGAATCCATCTAAGGTTCCATGTATCTTGTCTGAGAAAGTGCTCAATCGATGAGGATACGAACGTGCCACTATAGGATATTGAGATGGATGAACGACACAACTACATGGAGCAACCAATGGCCATTAATGGTAGAAGGGAGAGAAGGGCTAAGGAGAAGAGTGGTTTCACTTGTGCGAGTACAGTGGATCCCAAAAAGGGGTCTGAGCCTACATGTAATGTCAAGGAAGAGATGAGATAGCATTATCCACAACTGTTCGAGGAGTGACGGGTTTCGGGGATGAAACCTATATAAGGGGGGTGGACTTGTGACACCCAAAAATTTATTAAAAAGAAAAGTATAAAGAAAGAAAGGTTAAATAACCCAAGTTGAGGGACTAAAGTTGTGCAAGATACAAACTTTATTATAATTGTGTTTAAAAGAAAGTATGGCCGCCCAATACACCTTTCCAACCACCATTTTCTCAGTTTGTGAAGAAGAAAGAAGAAAAGCTCCGGTTCTAGAGAGAGAGAAAAGAAGAATCTGCCAAAAGGTGAGTTTTCTTGTGTAATTGTTCGGTTTCAGCTGGATTTTCGAGTTCTGAACCGAGATTTTTGGTGTTTAGCACTCGTTTTCGTGGATTTTAGGTGTGAATTGCAGGTGGGTCTCGGGTTTGAAGTGCCCTACTTAAAGTCTGCTCAAGGTGAGTTCTAGATCCCCTCTTTTTACTAATTTTCTATGTGTTGGGGCTATTATGCATACCAACCAAAAGATTTTTTTAAAGCAACGGTGAGCTTTCAGCATGTTGTTCGACTGTGCTCTGTTGTAGTGTGTTTTAGAGGCTATTTTTGAGGTTATGTTTGATGTTTAGCATGATCTAGTGTTTGTAGCATGTTAGATCTGTGTTAGGATGTGCTAGATCGATGTTTGGGAGTTGTTGGTAGTATAGGTTACATTTGGATGCCCAAGAGCCCAAGTACCTCATGCGCCCCTGCAGTTCTCATGCGCCCTAGCAGTTCTCATGCGCCCTAGCAGTTCTCATGCGCCCTAGCAGTTCTCATACGCCTAGACTGTTCATCCGCATTTGGATGCTCATGCGCCTAAGATGTTTATCCGCATTTCTTTGTAGACTTAGGAATTTCTAGGATTAGTGAGGTAGATGGTTGTGCTAATTTCTGATGTGATGTGATGGTTATGCCTGATGTGATGTGCATGTTTATGTGTTGCTGATGATGTTTATGATATGTATGATGTGCCTTTACCTATTATGTATGAGTATATACGTAAAGTATTATGTAACGAAAGTGGAAGATAACAAATGATGAGAATGGAAGTAACGGATGATGAGATCCTTGTCACGTACCCCGGTACTATGTCAGCTTTCAAGCATGAGTCGGGGGTTTGTTTACAGGCCCCGGCACAATATCAGCTTTCAAGCATGAGTCGGGGGTATTGCATGAGACAGGATGGCATGTGAAAGAGATGAGATCTTGTTGCTCGCCCCGGTACTGTGTCAGCTTTCGAGCACGAGTCGGGGGTTTGTTTACAGGCCCCGACATAGTATCAACTTTCGAGCACGAGTCGGGGGTGTTGCATATGAGATGGGATCCTTGTCGCATACCCCGGTACTATGTCAGCCTTTGGGACGAGTCGGGGGTTTGTTTATAGGCCCCGGCATAGTATCATCTTTCGAGCACGAGTCGGGGGTATTGCATGAGACATGATCTGGATGATGGTAAGAGATGTAATGAATAATAATGATGAACGATGATGAAGATAATAATAATTATTATCAATGTGTACGTATGATGTGTGATCATGAACGAATGTAAAATGTTTGTTTAACAAAAGTAAAGTATTTTAATTATAAAACTAGAACTCACTTAGCGTCACTGACTTTTTGTATGCATAATAGTTGGTAGGTTTTTGCGTTGGTGCTAAGGAGGTGCAGGCATTGATGCATAAGCTACTGGGTGCGTTTTGAGGCTGGCATTCACATTTTGATATGATGTTGTATTTTGAAATTTACATGAATGATGTAATGAAATGACATGTTGTAACTTATAAATGAGAAGTTTTTAAATTCCGCTGCGATAATGATGTATCTTTTTAATGTTTTTATTCAATGATTGACCAACTGTGGGGTTTCCGAAAATGAGGCCTTACAATAGATGAACTCATCTCTCTCCCCTTAGAAGGGTTGAATGAGTTGGTTGACACTGAGCTGTCAAAGGAGAGGAGGGAGGCAGAGGATGCAGCATTGCTCCTCAAGGCTAAGGAAGAAAAGAGACTGAAAAGGCTTTACAAACAGGCTCCAGTCCTCTCCTCAGCTTAAGAAAACCCTGAGACAGAGGATGTGGCAACTGCATAACCTTAGGTAGATAAGGAATCTGATAAAATCAACATGATCAACTACCTGATTGCCACAGGCCTCTATCAGGCATCTACACTTCTTCCCCTATCCTATGAGTATGTAGAGTTTGAATATCTCAAGCTACTAGAGCAACAAGTCATGAAAGAAAAAAAGGCTGCTAAGCGAAAGCTCAAGGAAGAAGCTGCAAAGTCAAGAGCCATCATCCATAAAAGCCAAAAGAAGTCTGCTAACAGACAAAGGATGATGAGCTTCTTGAAGCTGTATGGATTCTCCAGAAGGAGGCTTGGTCCTATGTCTCTATCCACAATGGATGAGCATATAAAGGTGATCAAGCAGAAGATAAAAAGGGGTGAGCTTGTGGACTTACATTCTCCACCAAGTCCAGCTCAACCTGAAGTTGAGGTAAAGGTTGAACCCACTGAGACAACACAACCTGAACCTAGAGCTGCATCTCAGCCAACTTCATCTTCTGATCTACAGCAAGGTCCTCTACTCTCTCCTTCTGAACTTGTGAGAGAAGAGAACCCAACTGAGAGGGACACTACTGAACAATCTGGTGCTGAAGACCAGTCCTCTTAGTTGAAATCATCAAAAAGGAGAAAAAGGATGGCCAGAAGAACCCCTACAAAGAAAAAGACAACTAAGGCATCCACCTCTACACCTCAAGATGAGTCAAAACATCCTGAGGAAGTGCATGAAGAGGCTGCCCAACCAACTCCTATTAGAGTAGAGCCTCTTGCTGTTGGAAGACCCATCGTGTCCTGGAGTTTTGCTGAGAATCCAGACAGATGGTATGTCACTAGAGATCAAGGAGGTCAAGATGTCTACTTTCAGAAAGACATGCTTGCCCTTCCTCTGCATGATCTCTATGACATGAGTAGATTCTATGAGAGTCTGAAGGATCCTAACCATATGATGAAGAGAGGTTTGCTGCTGATCCTAATGAGGACTATCAACATCTGAAGAATCTCTCTATTTTGGTAGCATCAGCCTAGGGGGAGTTTGTAGGGATCTATCTGAAGATTATGAGGCTGATACAACCAAAGATCTTCCAACATGCACTAAGGAACAAGGATGAACTTTCTGCGGAAGCTTTACACTCTCTAAAACTCTAAGTGTAAAGTCTTCCGAAGCCAAAAGTTCAGAAGAAATTACTTCGGAAGCTTTACACTTAACAGAAAATATTCCAAGTGTAAAAACTTCCAAAGCCAGAGGCAGTTCTTCCGAAGCCAAAGATAAAGTCTTTTGAAGCTTCAAAGACAAAGTCTTCCAAAGCCATTTTGCTGTGAAGACTGATTTCTTCGGAAGACATAGAATAGATGCTTTCTCTGATCTACTTTTTATAAAGCTGACCAACTTTCTACTGCAACTCTGATAACTCACCAACTTGTATGAGTTGGTGAAACTTCCATGCTTTAGTGAATAGTAGATAAAGTCTTTATCTGTAATTTTCTTCTTTTGTTCCTTTAGACTTTTTTTATAATAGGAAAAGTCAGTGAGCTATGGTATGTCATAGTCACTAGTCAAAAGGTAATCTGCCTTTTGACTCCAGATTGATCTTGTTGTCTAGATCAGTCAATTCCAACTGTCCTTCCAAGTATTGACGGTTATAGGTTGAAGTATAAAAGAGTCTCAGGTCCTTGTATTTTAGATTATAATTTGAACACTTGTAATAAAACTTGAGATCAATATACAACATCCTTGAAAACTTATACTTGTGTTATTGTTCTAAGTTCTGTTTTATTGTTACTTGTGTTCTTTGTATCTTCAAAGTATCTTGTTCCCTATTTGAACTGTTAAGTGATCTAAGATCACTCCTCTTATGAAACTAATTGTAGTTAACACCCTTACCCAGTCCTGCAAGAAGGTTTGGAACCTATGTCCTCTTCCTCATGGGAAGACTATCATAGGAACCAAGTGGGTTTTTAGGAACAAGAAAGATGATAGAGGACTTGTCATCAAGAACAAGGCAAGACCAGTTGTTCAAGGATACACACCAGAAGAGGGAATTGATTACACAGATGTTTTTGCTCCTGTGGCAAAACTTGAAGTTGTAAGAATAATTCTGGCATTTGCTGCATCCAAGGATTTCAAGGTCTACCAACTTGATATCAAGTGAGATTTTTTGTATGGGGTGATTGATGAAGAGGTTATGTCAAACAACCACCTGGCTTTGCAGTCCTAGATCATCCTGATTATGTCTGCAAGCTTGATAAAGCTCTTTATGGGCTACACCAAGCTCCGAGAAAGTGGTAAGAGACACTCTCAGTATCTCTGTCAACATGGTTACAAGAGGGGTACTATAGATGAAACTCTATTCATTAAAGGAACAGGGAATGACTTAATGCTGGTTCAAGTATATGTGGATGACATTATCTTCGGGTCAACTAATCCAAAGCTCTACAAAGACTTTGAGAGGCTGATGAAGAATACAATTGAAATGAGTGCCATGGGGAACTCAATTTCTTTCTAGGAATTCAAGTGAAGCAAGTTGACAATGGCATCTTCATAAGTCAGTCAAAGTATGTACAAGACATGCTTACAAGATTCAACATGACTGAGTGTAAGGTTGCTAAGAAAGCCATATCCAAAAACCACTCCCTTGGACCTGATCTTGAGGGGGAGTATGTGGATGAACATCTTTACAGGGCTATGATTGGGTCTCTTATATACCTCACAGCCAGCAGCCCTGATATCATGTTTGCCACATGCATCTGTGCAAGATATCAAGCAAACCCCAAGATGTCACACCTGGTTGTTGTCAAGAGGATTCTTAGATATCTCAAAGGTGCTCCCAAGCTTGGCCTTTGGTATCCAAAGAGTTCTGAGTTCAATCTATATGCTTATACAGATAGTGACTGTGGTGGCTGCAACATGACTGCAAAGTCTATATCAGGGGGATGTCAATTCCTTGGTGGAAGGATTGTCTTATGGTAATGCAAGAAACAATCCTGTGTCTCTGCATCAACTACTGAAGCTGAATACATTGCTGCTGTAAGCTACTGTGCTCAAGTGCTTTGGATTCAAAATCAAATGCTGGACTATGGATTCAACCTCAAAGAGACTCCCATCCACATAGACAACAACAGTGCTATCTCTATTACAGAGAATCCTGTGCAGCACTCCAGGACCAAACACATCAACAACAGGTATCATTTGATTAGAGATAACTTTGAGAAGGGATTAATCAAACTAGTCAAAGTTAACACAAATGAACAATATGTTGATCTGTTCACTAAAGCCTTCGATGAACAGAGATTCGAATATCTTGTATCAACTATTGGGATGATTAACTTTGAGTAGATTTTCTTAAAACTTAAATCAACTTTATTTCTAAAACCTGTGTGTCCTAAGTTGTCTATTTTATCACCTTCATAAGCCTAGTTTATTTTAGAAGAAAATTTTTAATGATATTCCATTGATTTTTAAAAAATTTTCAATACATATTTTCCTTCGAAAGATTTCAAGTTTCCTTTGGAAGAAATATATGTCTTCAAATCAAATAACTACTTATAAGAAATTTACCTTCAGAAGAAATTCTGAGAATATCTTTCGAAGCTTAAATATGCTTCTAAGTACTTGCATGTATTTGAAGGACAAATATCTTCCAAAAGCAATTAAGTCTCGAAAGATTTATTCTCTTTAGAATAAAACTCCCAAGTCTTAATATCTTCCGAAACCAAATATGTGTCGGAAGAAAAACTCTTTAAGTATTTTTCTTCCGAATCCAAATTTTCACAATTCTTAAGAATATGTTCAGAAGCCAAATTGGCTTTGGAAGCTTTTTCTCAAAACTTCCGAAGCAAAATTATCTTCGGAAAATTTTCAAGTTCCAAGAAACTACCTTTTTGGGCACTTTTTCAGAGGTGGGACCGACATCCGGATTTCAAAGTTTAACCTTTTGTTTTAACTTTGTCTTAAATTCATTTCATACATATTCTCACAATGGTTCCCCCTCTTCTCACTCTCCTCTTCATCTACATTTCTCTAACCTAATTTTACCCACATACCGCCTTTGTTCTTATCTTCCTTCATCGTAAAGCTACTTCAAATGGCCAACCTTGACTGCAGAAACCAACCCGATTTTTTCATGCATCTTCACAGGAAACATAATCAAGTTGCTCTGTTAGACTCTGAGAAAGATCTAGGTTTCTCAGAGGTTTGTCATTAACTTTCTTTGTCCAACTACTTCACCTCCCTCACCATTGATCCTCCTCTCTATAAGGATCACTTGCTGGCGTTCTGGCAGACCTGCGAAGAGGTCACCATGGACGGGAAGAAGGCACTATCTGCCATAGTGCAGGTGAGGACAATCTTCATCACTCCGGCCACCATAAACAAACATCTTTAGTTGGATGATGTAGAAGGTGACTTGTCCTTTCTCAAAGCTACAGTCAACCACTCCTTTGAGCAGATGGGCTATGAGGGAAATTTCTCAGTCAAGACCTTCACGAAGGGGAAGGTCTCCTCTAAATAGAAGTACCTCCTCCATGTTGTCATTCACAGCTTATCCAACAAGCATAGAGGATGGGTCCAGATTCCAGAAGACCTCTCCTTCATAGTCCATGGGATGGTTCAAGGGGTCAAGTTCAGGTATTCACAATTTGTATATACTAATTTTCTTGCTAACTTAGACTCCCTAGAGTATTACATGTTCTCTAGATATGTCCTGCACATTCTCAACTATGAACTAGGCACATAGTTGAGGGGAACAGGTAATACTCTAAAACTGGGATAGACGAAGCCCAGCATCTTCAAAATAATGAGGAAGC
Organism: Flaveria sonorensis; assembly: GCA_025506505.1. Lineage (NCBI taxonomy): Eukaryota > Viridiplantae > Streptophyta > Magnoliopsida > Asterales > Asteraceae > Flaveria > Flaveria sonorensis. The sequence goes on along the minus strand of CM046435.1, from coordinate 35,494,739 downwards.
CAACTGTTGGCTTCTCCGGGGTAGAAACAGCCCTAGTCCCAAAAATGTTTGAGCTTATTGCTCAAAGTGGCAACCTAGCAGTACCAGCTAGTGTTGAACCCACACCTTCCACCTCCCAACCATAAATACAACCTACAATAACCATCACCTACTAGAGAAAAACCAAACGAACCCCTGCACATGCTATTCAGCTTGAGCAGGCTCCCATATCACCAACCATGCAGGAGGAAGTGGACACTCGAGCTCCCACTTCCCTTGAGGAACAAACCACTCATATCTTTCAAATGATCAGTGCTGAGGTTCCTCATGCTCAGCCTGATGAGCGCACAACCCAAACAACCTTAAACTTTGACTCAGAGTCTCAACACTTTAGTGAACAACCTTTCGAGGACAGCTACCATCCCCAGTCACTGGATCTCAACCAACCAATTCCTAGCCTTGACTTCTATGATGATGAAGACATGGGCTTTAGTGAGTACCATGAGTCTCTCTTCTCCACCCCTACTCAAAGAGAGATGAGTACCCTTGTCTCACCCATGTCTAGCCCACATCATCTAACCACCACTGAGGTGGATCTTCCTGAACCAGTTCAAGAGATCCATATGGAAGAGGCTTTCACTTTAGAAAGTGATTACATCAGTCAGAACTCGACCATGGCAACCCAGCCTAATGACACTTTATTTGCAGTTGTCATGATGTAGGGGAAATCCAGCCGCCAAGAACACTATGCTGGTGATAAGGAAGAAGACCTTACTCCCATTCTCTCTTCCCCCCATGATTCTTCTGATGAAGATGAGGGGAGTCTAAAACTAAAGGTGCACACATTGACTAAAACTTGTACCTATTTAGTCTCTAAGATTAGTCACTTGGAATCTCAGGTGACTATCTTACAAAAGAGGGTAAATAACCAGCAACTTGTGATCACCGATCTTAAGGCCAACCTTGCTGAGCGACCATTAAGAACAACTCAACCAGGTCCACAAGAACCTGTGAATGTGATAGACAAAACCCCCAGCTCACTTATGCAAGAAAGTGATGCTACCAAAATGAGGGAGAAAGTCAGAACAGTCACAGAACTTGGGAGTTCTTCTTAGAGTATGGACTTAGAGATTCACCACCCTCACTTGCAATAGTCCATACTCAGCAACCTCCTCAAGTCCACATTCATGTGGACTCACTCATATATAGCCTATTTGAGGAGGGTATACCCAGAGCCATATCTACCCCATCTCTTCACTCTGAGAACCCAATCTTGGGATAGAGGTATGACACAGAAAGTAGGGCTCTTGTCATCTCTAGAGCTCAGGGTTAGCAAGAGATCTTTAATTTTACAAACCTGAGTTTCTATGAGTGCATCCATCTGGTTGATCTTCCACTTGTGAACCCAAGCCAAAACAGACAAGCTGAGAGATTAGCATATTCGAATCAAGGAAGGGTGCTAGAAGAGTTGAAGATGAGATCAAACTTATATAGACAGAGGCTAGCAGGTGAGATTTTTGGTCAACTGGATGTTGAGGTGGACCCTGAGATTAGCTTCGAAGGGAATCCTTGACTGAAGGCCTAGAAGTTAACCCTATGAACCGTGAGACAGGATCTCCTTCAGCACCCAGTACCCTCAGTGAGGTACCAGCTGGTGAAGGTGCTTCACATCCTCTCTATGGCCAGAGCTTGACTGCTGAACCAAGCAATAAAGGCCAAAGCTCTCTCCACCCTGTGTCACCAAGACCTATGCGTGACAAAGGGAAGAGGAAAATCACCTCTGAGGAGTTAGAGGGGGAGAAGAGAGAGAGGAAGAGGAAGCTAAGGGGAGAGAGTTCAGGAGGGTCTTCAGGCTTCATGCAAGCTGCTATCCGGGCTGCCCCCAGGCAAACACTCAAGATGATGAGTTGAGGGCAGCCAGGCTAAACTACATGGGGATCAAGAACTAGAATATTGATGAACTCAAATCTCTCCTTTTAGAAGAGTTGAATGAGCTGGCTAATAATGAGTTGTCAAAGGAGAGGAAGGAGGCAGAGGATTCAGCATTGCTTCTCAAGATCAAGAAAGAAAGGAGACTAAAAAGGCTCTACAAACATGCTCCTGTCCTCTCCCCCATTCAAGAAAGTCTTGAGAAAGAGACTGTGGCAGCTCACAACCTCAGGTAGACAGGGAAGCTGAAAGAATGAATATGATCAACTACCTGAGTGCCACGGGACTCTATCAGGCAGCTGGACTTCTTCCCTTATCCTTTGAGTACATTGAATTTGAATATCTAAGGCAGCTAGAGGAACAAGCTACAAAAGAAAGAAAAGTTGCTAAGAGAAAGTTAAGGGAAGAAGCTGCAAGGTTAAGGGACATCATCCACAAAAGCCAAAAGAAGTCTGAAGATAGACAAAGGATGATGAGCTTCTTGAAGCTGTATGGATTCTCCAAAAGGAGGCTTGGTCCTATGTCTCTATCCACTATGGATGAGCATATAAGAGTGATCAAGCAGAAGATCAAAAAGGGAGAGCTTGTAGACTTGCATTCTCTACCAAGTTCAGCTCAACCTGAAGTTAAGGTGAAGGTTGAACCCCCTGAGACAACACAACCTGAACCTAGAACTGCATCTCAGCCAACTTTGTCTTCTGATCCGCAGCAGGGTTCTTTTCTCTCTCCTTCTGAACCTGTGAGAGAAGAGATCCCAACTGAGAGAGACACAACGAAACAATCTGGTGCTGAAGACCAGTCCTCTCAGTTAAAAACTTCAAGGAGAAGGAAAATAATGGCCAGGAAAAGTGTTTCAAAGAAGAAGAAGACCAAGGCATCCACCTCCACACCTCAGGATGAGTCAGAGCATCCTGAGGTAGTGCATGAAAAGGCTGCTCAATCAACTCCTACTCAAGTAGAGCCTTTTGCCATTGGAAAACCCATCTTGTCCTAGAGTTTCGCTGCTAATCCGGACATATGGTATGTCATCAGAGATCAAGTAGGTCAAGATGTCTACTTCTGGCAAGACATGCTTGATCTTCCTCTACATGATCTCTATGATATGAGAAGATACTATGAGAGTCTGAGGGATCCTGACCAGATGATGAAGAGAGGATTTGTCTTGATCCTGATGAGGACTATCAACATCTGAAGAACTTCTCTGTTTTGGTAGCATCAGCCTAGGGGGAGTTTGTAAGATAATATCAGAAGATTATAAGGCTGATGCAACCAAAGAAGCCAAAACAACCAAGGGTCTTCCTGCATGCATGCACTGGACGTACAAGGTAGAAGTGCTTCGGAAATTTTACACTCTACATCAGAGAATACTCTAAGTGTAAAATCTCCAAAGCCAAAGTCCAAACCTTCCAAAGCCAAAGATGAAGTCTTCCGAAGCCATTTTGCTGTGACGACTGATTTCTTCCGAAGACAGAGAAGACTTGCTTTCTCTGATTACTTTACATAAAGCTGACACACTTTCTGCTGTAACTCTGAAGACTCGCCAACTTGTATGAGTTGGTGAAAAGTCCATGCTTTTGTAAACAGTAGAACAAGGTCTTTGTCTGTAACTTTCTACTTTTGTACTTGTAAACCTTTTTATATTAGAAAAGGATGTGAGCTATGGCATGTCATAGTCACTAGTCAAAAGGCAATCTGCCTTTTGACTCTACATTGATCTTGTTGTCAAGATTAGTGTTTCCAACTGTCTTTCTAAGTATTGACGGTTGTAGGATGTAGTATAAAGTGTCTCAGGTCCTTGTAATTCGAATATGCTTTGTAAAAACTTGTAATAGAACTTGAGAGCAATATACAACATCCTTGAAAACCATACTTGTTTGTTTTTGTTCTTAGTTCTGTCTCACTACTTACTTATGTTCTTAGTATCATCATACTCAAACCCAGTTCCCCATTTAAACTGTTAAGTGTTCTAAACCTCTCCTTATTATGAGACTGATTGTTTTGACCACCCTCACACGGTCCTGCAAGCCTACATGTATTATAATTCATCGACTAAGCCTACCAACTTAATCCACAACTTAGGGACTACAGCTTACAGACTAAGCACGTATCTTTTTAAAATTATATATATTATTTGTTGTACTCCTTCACATTCCAGTCTTTAAGGTCAAAGCACACTAAATACCATTGAAAATTTGGAATATTCATGGGAACGTAGACCTGAAACGGGTAGTTATTGAGAAATTATTGTAAGATCATTTAACAAATTTCCATATTATTAAAAGCTTACTTTATCTATAGTCTTTATCTTCAGATACATTTCTCTAATACCAGCATAAAGAGTAGTCAAACGTTCATCCTTTGTAATTTCCTTAAAAACAATGGAGGGGGAATACTCCACATAACATCTGGTGCCCTAGAATAATATAAATATGTAGTGAACGCCTAAAGATGATGTTTTAAATAATAAGCTCAATCAAAAAGCTAACGTATAATTTTGGTTTAATAAAAACAAGTTGGGTAGTTTTAACAAATGCGTGTACTTACAATAGTCTCTAGCCAACCATTCGAGCCTCTCAAGTTGGCAACAGTTAACACACTTCACGTCGGGGTTGTAGGACGTTTTTCAAAATGTCTTCCCTGCAATGGGAGCCTCAACCTCCTCAGTCTTTTTATTCACCTACACAGATTATGTTCTTATAAAATCACGAATGGCAACAATACTTTTCGCAAAGGGTTGTTTTATCTTTTACTCAACTCCGTTCGCCACTGAGAGATTGCATCCGTAAAAAATATTCCTTTTAGTAACATCTAATTAAATATAAAATACTATACAAAAGTTTAGTAACTTATAAATATTGTCGCATGGTTATCATCATTAATGTTTTGTTGAGGGGTAGTTTGTCCAACATCAACCACTCCTCACGTTATATTGTCTAGACAATTCTCAACAATTTCCACACCTTATGAAAATATGTAAATGATTTAGTCACTTAAATATATCAATTTGAGCACACAAGCTTAGCCCTAGAGATGGGCAAATCGGGTTTGGGCTGTACCCGGGCCCGGGTACAAACCGGGTTTGGGCCCAACCGGGTTTTTTGTACCCGGGTATTGGTGAACCCGGGTACGAACCCGGGTCGGGTTCAGCGGCATACAAACCCTACCCGGTATACCAGGTAGGGTCGGGTCGGGTTCGGTTCGGGTATGAAACCCGGGTTCAACCGGGTTTTTTCCTTTTTTTTTTCTTTTTTTCTTTTCTTGTGTGTGTGTGTCGAACACCGGGTCAATAAAAAAGAACATGAAAGACATATAATATTAAAACAACTTAAAAATACATAAATGAATCAATAAAAAATAACAATATCATCTAATTTTTATTTACTACGAGATGCTTGATCAAATGCTAATTCTTCGTCGGATATGCCAGAAGATACTCCGTCTTCTACCTCTTCATCTTGTACTTTAGCTTCGAGTGTAATCTCGTCTTCGAGGCTTGTTTGGTCTTGTATACGATCCGTTGCGTCTAAGTGATCCTTTAAACAAATGCACATCTCCACTGCTTCCGGAGTTAGTCTTGTTCTCCGTAATGATATTACCCTGCCACTAAGAGAAAAAGCAGATTCCGAAGCTACCGTAGAAGCTTGGACGCTTAGTAAATCACGGGCCATAGCAGAAAGAATCAGAAATTGAGATTCTTTTCCTTTTCACCAAGCCAAAATATCGAATGCATGATAATCTTCGGTAGTCATAGTAGAAATAAAATCCGTTCCACTATATCTGCTCACTTGTTGGGGTGTTACCCCTTTGTCGTTTAGCGTCACATCCCGGACAACATTCAACATAGTCAAAACTGGGTCTTTAACCGATGTACTAGCACTTGAGGTTGATTCGCTTGGCATGGATATGTTTACGTTAGGCCCATATCTATTTAAATAAAAATTATAAATTGTTTTCAAACTATGATTAAAATTTTCTTTTGCCTCGTTTGAAAAATTAGGGTTTTCGTCATGCATATCCAAATTGTCATTTATCTCGTCTATCAAACATTCAACCCCTGCAACATTTAGAAACGGATTTAAAGCGGCGGCACACGTAAAAACGGGTGGTAAGTCCTTAAAATATTTTTTAAATTTTTCTTTCATTGGTTCTATCATTTGATTAAACATATTATTTTTATTTTGAAAATTTTTAAAATTCAAAGCCATACAATATAATTCTTGAAGCATCGAATAACTAGTGAAATAATAAACTCCCAATAATTTTGTTGTTGAGTTTTTAAAAACCTCAAGAAACTCGGAAAGACGTTGAAGATTCTCCCAACCCGCATCCGGAAATGGGTCGGCTTCACCATTATCCGAAAGACTATTATGAAAAGCTTTCAAAGTGCCCTTTTGTTTTAAAGCACATTCAAACATGTGACAAGTCGAATTCCACCGAGTAGGTACATCCCAATTAGGTCCTAAAAATCTAGAGTGCGTATCCTTACAAAGTTGTTTATAATCTTGATATCTTCTTCTACTTTTTTTAAAAACGTCATATAACATAAATCGAAAAGCAGTAATAAAGTTATTAACATAATGCCCGGATAGTCCGTCTTGCACTACTAAATTAATAATATGTGCAACACAACGAGTATGGAAAAAATCACTGTTTGCAATCGGAAGATATTTTAATTTTAATTTTTCAACCGCGGTTGTGTTGTTAGAGGCGTTATCAAATGCAATTGAAAAAAGTTTATTTTGTAATTTAAAAGTACTTATTACATTATCTAAAAAGTAAAACAAAAATTCTCCGGTGTGTGGATGCGGAAAAAGATCAAATGTAATCGTACGTTTCATCAATTGCCATGAATTGGGATCCACCCAATGAGCGGTGACGCAAAGGTACGATTCGGGTAAACCGTGTGGAGCCGACCAAACGTTACTAGTTAAGTTTACACCGGTATTTAAATTTTTAAATAATACAATTAAATCATTTTTTGCTTGTTTCCATAATTTTAAACAATAACGTCTAAGTGTAGTATGACTTACGTGGGTATAACTAGGTTGAAGCGTCTCTCGAATTAAGTTGGTCAACCGATGATTGTCGAAGTGACTAAAAGGCAAAGCTTCTTGAATCACGAACTTCGCCATTCGATCTCGAACCGTATTAACATCGTAATTAAAGATTCCACCGTCTCCACCCAATTGTGTTTGTTGCGAATCCGGATTACTTTTCAACGACTTACAAAACATCTTGCTAATGTGTTTGTTTAAAGTCGTGTTAGAATCTTTAGCAAGCAAAGCTCCACAAAACTTGCAACGAGTCTTTACAGACCCGTCACTCAACTCAACCATATCCCAATTGCACCAAACATCCATGTTACGATTGTGTGCAAGAACACGAACGATGGTTGGAGCGTTGGACGAACCTTGACCAACGGAAGATTGTGAGTGAGCCATATCAAGATTGAAGAGAGTGAAAGTGTAAAACGAGAGAGTGAACGTGTAAAACGAGAGTAAACGAGAGTATTTTTTGCGTTTTTTGCGTATTTTTTTGTGTTTGAGACTTGGGTACTAAACCATATCAACCCACACCTATTTATACTAACTTATAAGCCTAAAAGTAACAAAAAAGGCCAAAAATCGATCCCAATGGCTATATAGGCGTTAAAAAATGGCTACTTTTTAAAAAAAAAAAAAGGTCAAAACCGGGTCCAACCCGGTTTCAACCGGTTCCGGGTCGGGTTCTAAGAAAATCTAGAAACTAATACCCGGTTCCAACCCTACGGGTTTTTTTCGGGTCCAAACCGGGTTCAACTATACCAGGTCGTACCCGTACCCGGTTCCGGGTCGGTCCACCGGGTCGGGTCCGAACCCGGTTTTTTTGCCCACCTCTACTTAGCCCATTTGTTTTTTTCTTTAAATTAATAGCCCATAGGCTTAACCCATTTGGTTAACAACCCACAGGCTAAAATGACAACTTATGGGCTATGGCCTATCACAATTTATGGGCTACAGCTTATGGACTTAAAAAACTAGTTATGGGTTATAGCTATGGGCTTAAAGCATACAGGTTTAAACGGTAAAGAGTACTATTTACCTCCGAACATTCCATGGTCTTTGTATTTTTCTACTCAACTGGCTCCACACGTGACACGTTTACCTTTTTTTATTTTCAATTTCCTACAACAAATATATTTTTATTAATCGTTGTATCTTTATATAATTAAAAAAATAAAAATGTGTAAAAATTATATCAAGCCAAGATAAAATATATTTGCTCATTTATAAAAAAAGTTATTATAATGGTATTATCAGATTATTAATTTATATCTAATATGAAATTTTATATTACTACCGCTGCTTTTCTAGCAATTGTTGTTAACAATTGTAAAATTTGCTCTATCTTCAACGCTTCATCTTGGTTCACAAACTTTGATTTCTTTTTTTTTTTTTTCTGGTTTACTAGCCTTCTCTATCAATACAACTTCACCAAGGGACTTATTCTTTTTTGGCACATCATCATCTCCTACATCCTTTCCCAACATCTCATCCTTTCCTGCCACCATTTCTTATGGAATTTAATAACCCATCTTCTAAAATACTAGTTACATGTTGTTCTTGCAAAAAAGACTTTTCCCCACATGTGCGGGAAGTTGATTATATCCATGTAGTGTTACTTATCAATGAAGAGTTGCTACTTATTGGACTGAATATGAATTCAATGTTGGTATCACGATATTAGTTTCAACATTGAGGTTCACAAGTATATTGTTACATAAATCATCCAATACTAACAAACTTTCCTATTTTTTGGGGCTTGTTGGTGAACCTGCATGGTTATTAGAATAAGTTAGGACGAGAAGAAAAGCTTTTTGAGTTTGATTCTGAGGATAAATATACGTCTGAAAATAAGTATAATATTTTCACTGAAAATTCAAGAGAGTTTGCTTCTATGTTACAGGAACGTCTAACTTTAGGAATATCGCTAAACTCCGAAGTAGGTTTTAAGGAGATAATGCATGAATTCCAGTAATATATGATCGAAAAAAATATGCTTGGTGTTGTTAACTCACCTTAGATTATTTTATATTAATTATTATCGTTTTAAAATCAAGTCGTTGTTTCCTTTTAGTTTTATGAAATTGCATACTACTAGTTTCATTTTAAACAATATCCTTCATCATAACAAATAACAAAACGGCTCCATAGGATGGTCTTCTGGTGTGTAAACAAACGGGTTTTTAGGTGTGTCAACCCGATAGTTTTCAGGTGTCTACGCAACGGCAACGGCAACCGCAACAGTTCTCAAATCATTAAATGTTTGCATTAAACTAATTTAGTTTGAAACAAGCTTTGCATGAGTTCTAGACAGCTAGTGCGACTAATTTTACTAGTTCATATAATATAATCAAATTGTTACTGTTGAATGGTATATTGATGGTAAAAATAATTAGTAAGCTATGACCATTTTGGTAAAAGGTTGATCAACTAGGATCATTCCAAAGATTTATTGCAGTGTGTCATTTTTCTAAATTCTTTATTGACTAAATTAGCGATATAGGTGCCATGATCCTTTCTATCATCAATCATGAAAGGTGTTCATGTGTGTACTTCTGCAACAACAACATGTGATATGTATAGATTGTGTTATCATTTTGGTTTTCCAAATTTATGTAAACAAACATTCGTTACCGTCTTTGAGCTGCCATGCATCTAACCGTGACATGAAAATCTGCCACTTTATGGTGTACATAATATATGTTCAAAAATTGTTTGTCTCATCTTATATTAAGTTGTCTGGCTATTTGTGGAAATATTTATCCTCTACGTTTAACAACATATTTTTTACGTTTCATCATCTAATGTTATAAATATCATATATTCTTAAGACCTACAAACACTAATAAATTATTAATGATTTGAGGAAGCTAAATTCAACCTTTGCCATAACATAAGAAATTCTTGGAGTGCATAAGCCCCTTTAGAGATAGGGCCTACTTTCTTGTGATAGTTTGTAAATATATAACACTAGATTTAGTAAACTCGTGTATTACACAACTTGAATAAATATATTATTACATAAAAAGAAAAAATTATTAATTATAAGGGTAGGGTTATAGTAAAATGAGTATTTAATCTAAAACTTTTAGGAATGTTTGTGTGCTTAACACTTGTCCATCTATTGTTTTAAAAAGTATGGCATTTTGTTTATTGAATCAAATATATCATCTGATTGTGTAATATAAGTTCATTGTGTCATACATCGTACATTATTTGTTATATGTATTTATCATTGTATTTCATGTTTTAGATCATTTTATGTTATTATTATTATCATCGTTTCTATAGATTATATAAACTTGTTATCTATCATTGTCTTTTACGATTGGAAGTGCACAATGTGTTATTTTTGTATTGTTACTAGTGTATATATCAAAACGTTACGTTGAAAATAACACAATGTATTGTATTTGTTATTATTTTTTATACAATATACAAACTTATTGTTATCTATCATCGTATTTTACAATTAAAACTACACAATGATTTTATTTCACTAATTTATTTTTTAAAACCTGTAGTGTTCAAGATTACACAATAGTATTTAGAAAAAGCCAATAATTAACAAAAGTACAAAATGAGTTATACTAAAATACACAGTGATGATATATGAACTTAATAACGTAATAAATTTATTAAAATTTTATATAAAAATACTGTACTCGTTTTAGAGATAAAAAACGCTTGTTCTTATGACATAATTTTTATAAACAAATAATGTGTTAGATAAAAGTTACGAACGTATAAAATTAGAAGAACTTGTAAAAAGTAAACAAAAGTGTTTATTTCTAAAATATTTTTCTATCAAACTTTTTTCTATAAATTGATCTTAACTATTGATTAAAGAGATAGATGATTGAGATTACTTTTTATACTTTTTAGATTTAAATCCCTTTGTATTTAAACTTTCTCTAAATATAAAATTATATTTTAAGATAAGATATAATTAAAATTACGTATTAGTCAAATTATAAGTAATAAAATAATGATATCAAATTCTAAAACCTTTATTTTTAAACTTTTTTTTTTCAAAAAATAAATAAATATTTTGTTTCAAAATAAACCGTTCAAAAAATATAATTTTTAAATAGTTTTCTTATTATAACTCTCAATTTAATTATTTTTTATTTATAAAAAGTGTTTTTAAAAGCACCAATTTTATAATATTTTTATATTTTTAAAAAAGTTTGATGTTTTAAAAAAATTATTATAAATATAGGTTTATTTAGAAATAACGGGAATAAAAGAACCTTTTTAAATAAAAAAACTATTTTTAATCTATAAAATATAAAAACTATTATTAGTAATTAAAGTAATAATTTAATAGAAAAGAGAATTGGAAAAAGAATATGGTCTTGGCACATTTCCTTTTTTGTTTTTCTTTTTTTTATAGTAGGGAGATTATACTATATATAACATGGAATTTAAATGCTCACATACGTTACTTTTGGAAATGTTTATAGAGAGGTGAAGCAAGGCCATGCGAAGGTTGGGTGTGTTTTTAAGTTTTGGTTTAAAATCAAAAAATTTCTATTTGTTTAGGGGTTTTATAGACCCGATGCGAACTAGATCAACCCAGCCAGCCATAAGCCACATAATTTTTGGTTCATAATCATCTTATTTGTAGATGCTTCTTAAAAGATTAACATTAGTCTTTATGTGTCTTGTATAGTTTTTGTCATAGTATAGGACTTTTTATGTAAATATGTTTCTTTGTTTTCTTGATTAGTATATATAGCATAAATATGTTTTGTGTAGGTAATTTAAGTTTTAGAGTGATTGAGACGCTTTGTAACTGTTTACTACACTTTGTATTCTTCTATATGCTAATCAATGAAAACTCTATGAATTTTTGTTGATTTGCTTGTGTTGAATTGAATACTTGTGTGTTTTAGATTGAATTGTGTTCATAAATCATCACAGATCGATCCATTTTGAGCTCATCAAATGGTATCAGAGCTCTCGGTTCAGTGATTGAAGTTCTTCAACAGTCGAACTCTTAAAATCACTTGAATCTGTGATTGATAAACAATTCAGTTGTATAATTGTTGAATTCAGTTGTGTTTCATCATCAGGAACATGATTTGATTCACAATTAGCAGTATAATTCGTTCAAATCAGTGAATTTGAGCAAAGAGCTCTTCGAACCTGTTCTTCATTTGTCGAACCTGTTCTTGAATCAAAAGATCAATTTTGGTTGTTAATTGAAGAAATTGAAATTGAAGGATTGATTATTGATCAATTTCCTATATAATTTGAGGATTTCAGATCAATTAATTAAGTTTTGAAGGAATTCAAAAAATTTAAGTTCGTATGAAACTGATGAATGTGACGCATTAGGTCAAAAACACTGCTGAAAATTGCCTAAGTGTTAGGCGCATAACAACTGTTTAGGCGCTTTTGCACTGTTTGGGTGTTTTTTAGTTAGGCGTTTTTTCTACTGTGTAGGCGTTTGTCAACTGTGTGGGCACTGAATTTGCTGAAACTAAGGAATTCCAGGCGTTTTACAACTGTTGAGGCGTTTTTGAACTATTTGGGTGTTTTACCAACCAGGCGTCTGACAACTGTTCAGGCTTTTTGATACTGTTCAGACGCTTTTCAACTTGGGCGTTTTGGAATTTTTCTAAGGCAATCCATTAGAAGTTTCAAAGTCAAAGTCAAAGGAAGTACCACAACTGTTTGGGCTTTTTACCACTATTTGGACGCATAAGCTTTAACACTTAGAAAATTTTTGAAATTTTTCAGAAACTTAAAAAATCCAAAAATATTTTCAATTCATTGTTTTAATTCAAAACATTAAAAACAACAAAAACAAATTTCTTTTAAAAATCAAAAACTAAAAATGGTAAAAATTAAAGATGATTATGATTGGAGTGCATACGCTGAGCAATTTACTGCTGATTTAACCTCCAATTTATCTCTTGTTGTAGAAATACAAAAAGAAGATTGGTCTGAATTTAATGATCCAAAAGATGATGGAAACTCTGAGAACGAGGAAGAGGATTATGACTGAAGTGACAAGTCTGATCCCAAGGAAGATTCAGAGGAAGTTGCATTATGGCAAAATCTGATCAACCAAAGGTTGAAAGCTCTAACTCTGAAACTTCTTCTCCTAAATATTCTGAAATTCCATCAGAAGTCAGAGAAAAATTATGCACAAAGTCTTGCTTCGAACATGTCAAATACTACAGAAATTATTCTTATAAGATTTGTGAAAAACTCAAGCAAGAAGAATTAATGCATAACAAACTCAAAAACGATCATAAAGTATCTGATGAAAAGATTATCTCTATTCAAAATTCATGGAACAAAACTCTAAGAGAACTTGAAATTATATTAAAACAACTTGAAGAGATGACAAAAAATCATGAACTGGAGAAGATAGCACATGCTGCTACATAAGTGGATCTGCAAAAGTTAAAAGTTCTAAAAGTATTGTGAAAAAACTGGTAAACGAAAGAAAAGATAAACAAAAGGCAGGATTGGGTTTCACTCATGAACCGATGCCTGAATCAATAACAAATACTTTACTAGAAAACTTTAACACTCATGATCACTCGCCAGAAAACAAGGCAAAATTAAAAGCTTTTCAAAACAGGACCAAGATGTCTGATTCTGAAGAAGAGAAAACAAACGTGGAAATTTTTGAAGAGAAAGATAACGAAAAGATAAAAAATGGTCATCCTGTTAAAGTAAAATCTTATGAACCAAAGCCTAAAACAAAGAAAGTTTTTGTTCCTAAAGAATCAGTTTTGGAGGAAGTGAATATTATAACTAATAACCAAAACTCAGATTTCCAAAACAAAAATGATGAAGAAACATCAGAAGATTCAAATTCATTTGGTCTAAATAATCCAGAATTCATTAAATGGCAAAAAGACCAGAAAAAGAAAGAATGTGAAAAAGAATATTCAACTGAGGATGTTCAATCTAAACCAAAAACTGGTTCTACAAAATCAAGGAACCAGAGAAGAAGAAGAAAGATAAATAAAGCTAAAAATGAACAAATAAAAATTCAGGAAAATCAAACAAAAGAAACAAATCAAGCAACAAAATTAAAGCCAATTAAATTTGTATCTACTGGTTTGTTGAATGTGAACTCCATTCAAGATGTTAAAGAAAATCCTAAGAACAAATCAACCTCTGATCTGAAAACGGGTTCAGATTCTAAGACTTCCGCTGTAGCTAAAAGATTTGTATCTAAGGAAAATAAGAATGAAATTCATGTTCAAAAACAAAAACAAATTGTGCAAAAGAAAAGTGGTTCAAATCAAAATCACAATTCTTCAAATCAAATACAACAAATTAACACTTTGACACCTAAAAGTAACCAAGTTTCCAATGTTGCGTCAACGTCAAAGGTTAATAAGCAATTATTCAAGACTCCACAGAGGTATTGTATCATATGTGACATGTATAATCACCAAACGTCTTAATGTTTCTTTAACAAATACTGTCACATTTACGATATGAGAAATCACTCAACTTCAGAGTGTTATTTTAACAAATACTGTACCTACTGTGATGAGCAAACTCACAACACTAAAGATTGTTACTTTAGAAAGAATTCACAGAGGAGAGGATTTTCCACTTCAATATTGAGCAAAGGTTATGTTAATCCGCAATATAAAAGAAACCAAAATGTTGATTTTCAAAGATTAACACACCAACCCTCCTTAGGTTTGAACACTTTCAAAAGAAATAATTCAGTGAGACCTAAACAATACTTAAGTGATAATTTCATTCCAAGGTCAATGAGAATTAATAACAAAAGTTTTGAAAACAAAAGTTTTTCAAACAATGGTCAGTCAAAAAGCATGTATTTTCTAAACAAACATAATTTTGTTACAAATAACAGAATTGGTAAATTCATAAAGAATTAACCTGATGTCAACAAACTTCACTTTAAACAATTTAGTATTGTTGACAAGTTTGGAAAACCCAAGACCATTTCGGCTTGGGTAGATAATTCAACTTAAATTATTTTGTTTTGCAGGTACGCTCGAGAAGACCAATCAATACTTGGTATGTGGATAGCGGGTGTAGCCGGCATATGACAGGCAATCAGGACTTATTACAAGTTTTAAGTTTTAGAGTGATTGAGACGCTTTGTAACTATTTACTACACTTTGTATTCTTCTATATGCTAATCAATGAAAACTTTATGAATTTTTGTTGATTTGCTTGTGTTGAATTGAATACTTGTGTGTTTTAGATTGAATTGTGTTCATATATCATCACAGATCGATCCATTTTGAGCTCATCATTATGGCGGATGTTGTCAAGATAGAAAATCAACAACAGGTGGGTGTCAATTTTTAGGACCCAGATTAGTCTCATAGCAATGCAAGAAATAAACAAATGTCTCTGTTTCTACTGTAGAAGCTGAGTACATTGCTGCTTCAGCAGGATGTTCTCAAATCCTTTGGTTACAAAACCAACTGCTGGATTACGGGTTCAACTTTCTTAAAACACCTATTTACATTGATAAAACAGCTGCTATGTTCATTACAGCAAATCCTGTCCAACATTCTAAAACAAAACATACCGAAATTCGATATCATTTTTTCAAAGATAACTCTGAAAAAGGTTTAATAATTTTGATTCAAATTGCTACTGAAAAACAATTGGCCGACCTTTTTACTAAAGCCTTCTTACCAGGACGGTTTGAGTATTTGGTAGAGTCAATTGGTCTTATTAATCACATGTAAAAATTGGTTTTTGAGTATTTCAGTTAATTTAGTCTAATATGATCAGAACCCTCCCTTATATGAATAGGACACAGCCAGAGAACCTGTCAAAGTTAATTGCCTGATTGTATTTTGTGTGTGCATGTTTATTAGAAAAACAAAAATCAAATACAAAAATTGAAAATTGAAAAAAAAAGATAAAATATAAAACCAAAAATCACAAAATAGTGTCTTTCCTTATTAATTATATAGGAATGATTTGTTTTGCAACACGTGAGAAATGATAGTACATTAGTATGATCAGTTGCATACTTCTCTTTCGATTAAAGTCTGACGTGATCAGATATGATGTGCAGGTAAGCTCATGCAATTAGACTGAAAAAGTAAATTCTTGTGATTAAACTAAATCACTCATGCATTCATGTATGTCTATCTTAGCACTAATGAGTAGTGTTGATTTCTCAAATTGATTGCTTGTTAAGACATAATCTCACACCTGATGGTGATATGAATATCCATTGAGCTCTAATTATTTAATGCATCTAACACTTCTCTATTATGAGTCATCATAGACCTGAAGTGATGAGATATCCTTTGTTGTAAGTGATTACAGACCTGGATATACTCATTGATGTAACAAGATGCCAATGTGCACAACACCAAATGAGATATGGTTATAGTATATGTCAGTTAACAAGTTGAGAATAGTGACTTCTTGCATATCTTTATGAGAATTAACCTCTCTAAGTCTAAGTGTGACTGCATAATGTCATATCTAATTGTACCTTAAACAATCTAAGAATTAAAAAAGTAAGTGTGCTGAGTACCTTGCCAAAAGCACTCATTTTCTGTCCTTAGATTTATTGTCTCTTTTGCTGCAGAAATGCTGACCTGAAACACACTTGATCAGGATTTAATCACTGTCTGTGACTATCCATCAATTTTTTATTTTAATTTGCTGATCACTGCTAATATGATCTTACTGCAGACATGATTCATTGTGAATATTAGGATTTTATTCTACTTTCATTTTGATTTTTGCATGTTTTCTGTGTGCAGGCAATTTAACAATGATTAGTATGCTCTTCATGTGACAAAATTCAAGAAACTTCTAAGTTTTATCAAACTTAAAAGTTTAGGGGAGTAAAAAGAGTTAAAACTGATTGTCAAATTTCAAGATATGTAAAATCATGAAAAATCAAAATCTAATGTTTTGGATGAAAAGGATGATGCTACATATGTTCAAGCATGTGTGTGTAATAAAATGTAAAAATAAACCTGAAAATCATTTTATATGGAAAAGCTTCTTGCAAAAGTTAAATGTGTTTTTTGTTAAAAATTAGAGACTAAAATGACGGGAAATTATTTTGAAAATTAAAATCAAAATAAAAAGGTCAAAAATAAAAAAATTAAATTTTCAAAATAAAAATTTAAAAGTCAAATGTTCAAAATTGAGGGTTAATTTTGAAAATATTGGGTGAAAGTCAAAATTTGACTAATTAAAGTCAAAATTTGACTAATTAAAGTCAAAAAATTTGAAAATTGTTTAAACATTGGTATTTGATTAATACTAATACGTTTAAATAAGTGTATAGGTGGAAGATCTGAAAAAATACAAGTGTTGGACACATGGAAGTAATATCATGCGCCGAAATAGTGGTCAAAAGTCAAAGACCAGGAGCATGATGAATTTGTTAGATTTGTACAAGTGTTGGGCGTTTTAGACACTCTCATGCGCCTAAACAGTTGTCTTGAGTCTGAAAATGTGGTTAAGTATTGGGCGTTTCAACTTTCCCATACGCCTAAACAGTTCCCATGCTTCTAAGTGTAAACAGCAAGTGTTAAGTATTGGGCGTTTCAGCTAAGCTCATGCGCCTGAATAGTGCAAAAGCTCCTGAACAGGGCTTATGCGTCTGGACAGTGCTCATGCGCCTAAGCCCATGCGCACAAACAATGCTCATGCGCCTGAGTCCATGCGCACAAACATTGCTCATGCGCCTAAAATTTTTCACTTAGTATATAAACAACACTTTGTGATTTCTCATTTCACTCACAAACATTTCCCTGAACACTTAAACATTCTCAAAACCCTGTGCTCTCGATAAACCCTTATTCCTCATTTATATTGATTTCTGAGTTATACTTGTATTCAAAGGTCATCGTGCTTGATTCAAAGTGTAAGTTCGTGATCAAAACCACTAATATCGTTGCTTTACAGATTGATTTAAGTTGGGCGTTTTGATGCTATTCGGGCGTTTGAAACCCTAGATTATATTCAAATCTGTAAATTGATGATTAAAATGACTAAATGAACTGAAATTCATGCTTAAACGATAACATAAACTTGATTTCGACACTGTTTGTGCATTCAAATCATACTATACATTAACTGAGAATTTTGTGATGATCCTTCATACTTGATGATGAAGATGAACAGTCTCCAAAAAAAAATTAATAAAAATAAGAAAAAAATAATGTTTTTCAAAATTAAAATGATTAATAAAAGGTTAAACAAATCAAAAATGTGAAAACAAAAATTAAATGTGCAAAGTGACTGAACAGTGTGATTGATCTCAACAATTAGAAATTTTTGAAAATGACAAATTAATCTAGTTAAAACATACAATATATTCAAATGCAATAAAATATTAATTGAATTTAATTGTTAAAACTTTCCAAAATCTAAATTTCTTTGTTTCTTTACAGATGGCTGATTTAAAATTCGAGCCAAAACACAATGTGGCTGCTCTTCTTAACGAAGAAATTAGAGAGGCTGTGGGATATGAAGGTATGATCAGATTTCTATTACGGACGAAGTACGTATATGCGATGTGCTACCAACTGATTATCTATGCACGTCTGATAAAGATGTTCTGGAGCACGGCATATGTTGATGTTGATGATAATGGAGCTAAAGTGGTCGGAGGTGAATTTTAGAATGATTGAAGTCTCTGAAGACTCAATTAGACAAGCCTTGAGGTTAGGACCTAATGATCCAGAAGATTTATCCGAGCTAACGTTTGATGAATGTAGACAAACATTCATGGAAATGGGACACCCTGACCATTTTCCTAAGAAACAATTTTTTCGTGCTCGTGTGTTTAACCATTGGAAGCTTATATGCTACATTTTCCAACATTGCATGTCAAAACAAAGTGCGGGATGGAATTCTTTCCCTGTTGACATTGCATCACCAATTGTAGCACTGACTACAAATAGACGATTTAATATGTCAAAGTGGATTTTGAATGGGTTTATTTTTAATCTGGAAAAAGGGCATAAGGAACAAATACTTAATGTATCCACATTTCCTTCAGATGATTATCAATGAAGAACATCCAGACATTCATATTGATGGTGTAAGTGGTGATACATTGATATTGAGCATATGTTTGATGTATCTTATAAGAGACTGGCAATGGTTACTGGAGCTCAGAATGTTCCATTATTTGATTATATTCTTAATGTTGTTAATGATGAAGTGGATATCACTATTGATCATTATCATTTAACTGAGGACGAGCCTATTGATCCAGCTGATTTGATTGAAGAATTACCAGCTGATGATGACGAAGAAGATAATCCTAGCTCATCTGATTCTAATGATGGTGATGAAGGTGGTCAAGATGTTATGGAATTTATTCCTGTAAATGTTGAAGAATCTGAGCATGTTGCTGAAGAAGCTCATGAAGAAGAGCATGATGTTACAGAAGAAGTAGATTCAGCTACTAAAGAATTGAATGAAGAAATGGATGAATATGTTTAAGATCCAGTTCAAGTTACTGAAGAATTTAATGACAATGATACTGAAGTTGAAGAAAGTGAACAAGAAGTTGATGGAAATCAAACTGTTGATGATATTATGAGTATGATTGAAGAAATGGTAGAGCATAATGATCAGTTTGTATTAACTGAAGAAGAAAATTTACAAAAGAAGATTGATGAATTGAATGAAGAAAAGTTGAATCAATTAAAGATAATTGAAGAGTTGAAAGCTGTCAATGAAAGATTGATTGAAGAAAAAGAGAAAGATAAGTTAATTGATGAGTTGAGAAAAAGTCGAGATGATAATATGAAGACATTTGAGGTAATGATGACAGATTTTGATTCAATGGAAGAAAGATTAAAGAAAGTAAATGAAGAAAATGAAGCATTGAAAGAAGAATTAGAAAAGTTGAAAGAAAAGCACAAGTCTCCATATCCTGAAGTGATGATTATTTCTGAAGTCGCTCCTATAGATGTTGATCCATCGGCTGATAAAGGGAAAAGAAAAATAGATGATGTAGATAGTTCAATTTTACCTGAATCTTCATCTAAAATTCAAAAGGTAATTGGTGCTCTTGATGATATCAAAGAAGAATTTGATGATGACTGGTATAACGAAGTTCTTGAAGATGAAGATATAGTAGATGCTAATGTAGACGAACATTTTTCTCCTGTTGATTTAAGTCTTGATGATGATATTCCTATAGAAGATAGAGAGACAACTACTACTGGTAAAGAAAAAGTATAACCGAGTGTTTCTAGACGGATTGACTGTGTCTCAAATTAATGAAGAGTTTGAGAAGTGCATAGCTGCTGAGTCTAGTGCACCAATTGATCCAGATGAAATAATTGTTGAGCATGGTGAATGGAATCCGTTACAAGAAAGTATAAATGTTGAAGAATTATCAACTTCTGAATTGCACCATCCTAACCCTGAAGATATGAAGACTTGAGGATGTGGTTGCAATCTAGAAATTACCCAAGGAAGAAACTGAACAGATTACAAGGAGAATCATTGAGAAACTTAGTCAGAAGTTTTCAGGAAACAGAAAGGCAAACAAAGAAAATGGTGGTACTTGATATGGATAATCCTCAACATCTTGAGATTACTAAAAGAACAAAGATTTTGAAGCCTCATGAGATTAAATCTATGGCTATGAAAAGTTCAAGATATGGAAGAAGAAGAAAGCTGATTAAGACGTTTTTGGAGATTGATAAAGAAAGTTATCAAGTTTCTATTGATCAAAAGAAATTGTGGAACAAAGCCAGATCTGCTGGTGATTTAGTGAGAAATGTGTTACAAAGAGGTCAATCAATTTCTGAGTTACTGAACGTGATGGTTGTACCTGATTCAACCAAGGAAGTTAAAATTGTGGCCTGGAAATATGATGAAGTCTTTGATGCATTTTTAATTAAAAGAGTGAATGCTATTTGTGATGTTTATCATTTCTTTTCTAGCATCATACAACTTCCAGTGCAATATTTGAAAGAATTGAACAAACTTTCATTGATAAATCATACAAAAGCTAAAAGAGGTGAAATGTTGGTAGAGTTGCTCAACAGAGGAATTTATCAAATGCCTTCTTTCTTGAAAACATGTTGTGATCAAGAAGATAAAGAGTTCTTCTATGAGTTAAAGAAGAAGAATAAAGGTATGGAAAAAAAACTGGCAGAGAAAAATTCCTTGATGATTTCAGTGATGAATACTTTGATAAAGTTACAAATCCAGGGCTAAATGTGATAGATGGAACTCAAAAGTCAAAACTGATTCTAAGATGGTTTTATAATTCTGAAACTTATGAATTGAAGTTGGTCAGAAATTTGGATGATTGGGATAAAGATATGATTACATTGTTTGGTGTGTTTGAACTCAAGCTACTCCATCCTAGCTACATTTCTTTCTTATCGATTCAAAAGTTTGAGAAAGTGATGTCCAGAAACTACTGAGAATGACAAAAAGTATTTTATGTCTATAATCAAGTGATGAATGCAGCGATGGAGAGAATTCTTTGAGAAAAGCATTAGCATACGTAATATTGTGAAAAAGGACATAAAAAAACATTGAATTTATGAGAATTTCAAACAAAGGGGTATTGGAGGTTCATTACAAAGACAATTCAAAGCCAATAGAAGGCTATGCAAATGTTGATATAGCAGGTCTGTCAAAGCAAACACTGGAATTGATGAACAACATGGAGATTAAAACAATGAAGCAAAGCCGAAACAAGGCATTCTTGCTGAAAAATTCAAAGCAGCTATTGCAAAAGTATTAAGGGAGTAGGAGCTATACAACGAGAAACCGTTTTCATAATCAAAGAAGAACCGAAGATTTATTTGGAGCATGAAACTGAAGATCAAGCTGGAGATAAGAGAGGAGACTGAAGACAAGATCAAAGAATGAAGATAAAGATGAAGAAAAAGATTTGAAGACTGAAGATACGTTGAAGACCGAATACCAGTGGAATCTTAGGGGGAGTATTGTAGATGCTTCTTAAAAGATTAACATTAGTCTTTATGTGTCTTGTATAGTTTTTGTCATAGTATAGGGGACTTTTTATGTAATATGTTCTATGTTTTTCTTGATTAGTATATATAGCATAGTATGTTTTGTGTAGTAAGTTTTAAGTTTTAGAGTGATTGAGATGCTTTGTAACTGTTTACTACTATTTTTGTATTCTTCTATATGCTAATCATGAAAAACTCTATGAATTTTTGTTGATTTGCTTGTGTTGAATTGAATACTTGTGTGTTTTAGATTGAATTGTGTTCATATATCATCACAAATCGATCCATTTTGAGCTCATCATTATTTGTCCCCAATGAGGGTGAGATATTGTGTCAATCAAGGAGAAAATGATTTGCCAATGTTGTGACAACTAAAAAAAGAAATTTACGGACAAACTACTTGTTTTCCACTTCTTACAAAAGGATAAATAAGGCTATAACTTTACCGTTATTAATAATAAACATATGAATCAATAATATAATTTAGTGAATCGTATATTGGTAGTTATTACTCCATAAAGAATGTTATGGTAAAATAGTATAAGAAAAATGGAAGTGTGTATGATGTGAAGGAGAAAATAAACAAACATGAAATGAAAGAAAAAGAAAATATAAAAGAGAAAAAATATATTAGGGAAAAATGTAATAATTTTAAATTTTACCGTATGGTATTTTTTTTTCTTAATCATATATATACACACATGCATACACATATACGAATGAATTGAACATGCACATAATGGTGTGCATGCGTTGCGCGCACATAATTGTGTGCATGCGTGGCGCGCACACATATATCTATAGTATAGGAGTTAGTTAAAAAAATCAAATTTATTAACATTTTCACCTCATCAACATTTTCTCCAGCGACTCCTTCACCACTTCCTCCACCAGCTTCCAATCCACCAACATCACTATGTAACGCCCGAAAATTTCAAAGAAAAGAAGGAAGAATGAAGTTCTCATGCAAAGAGAACTTCTCATGAGAGAACCTCAGGCGAGAGGTGGACCTGGGTATAAATAGCTGAGAACACCTAGTCTGACTCCATTTTCGCGCGAGAAGTGCTGCTGTTAGATAGGGAAAGCGGTTGCGTAGAGAGAGAAAGTGAAGAATCCAAGTGTTTGAGGTATGTAACTCGTGTAGTAACTCGCGTTATGTACTAAGAATGGATTATTGATGAATATAACGCATGATTATGTAGTTTTCGCTTGGTGAAGGCTTTGGGATGGTTGCGTTTGTGCTAGAACCTCAAGAGGTGAGTTTCTAGTCCCCTTTTTGTGCAAGTTATATGTTTTTGGGGCTATTATGCATACTAATATTGCTTGTTTATGCTTATGATGATGTTTTTTTATGAGGTTAAGCATGTTAGAATAGCCTTAGACGTGATAAGTTATGTTTGAGCGGCAAACCCGTAGTTTTCGCGCGAGCAGTTTTGGTGTACGGTACGAAATTTGAATCTGATAGTTCTCGCGCGACAGGTAGTTTTCGCGCGATATGTATGTTTTTGTTGGTCTAATAAGGATAGTCTATATTATCAACATAGTCAAAGTCAACAAAGGTCAACGTCACTGTCAAAGTCATCGAAAAAGACAAACAGACGCGTGCGAAACGAAGAACCGAGACAAGTTGTTGAAGATATAAATGACTAGGAGTTTATTGTTAATAAATATTTTTGTGTCAACAAATATTTTATTTATTTTTGTTTAAGTTATTTTTATGTTTATATGTATTTATCTAATTGTCTAAGTGTCTAGTGGGCAGAAGTTCGGAAGAAATGTTTCTTCTGAAGCTAAATGACTTCGGAAGAATAAGGCCAAATGACCTCGGAAGAATTTTTCTTCGGAGTAATTTATCTCTGAAGAACTAACATATGCGCATCATCAAGGGTTAGCTAGACCGCACCAGTTGGAGCATATTAACTACCTCGTGAATCGTGAACCTCCCTCATTTTGGCTTGCAAGACTTTTCATTTTCGTTCATTTCATCGTTCGCATGACTCATCTTCGTTGTCTTTCACTTCATTACATAATACTTTACTTACAATACGTACATAGCAAGTAAAGTCACATCATAAAGCATGCGAGAACTTAACATACAAAATCAACATCTCGCGCGAGAACTCCCCTTTCGCGTGAGAACCATCTTGTTGCGTAAAAACATTCAAATCGCGGGAAACCATTTTATCGTACGAAAATTTACATATCGCGCGAGAACTTCCCCTTTCACGCGAGAACTTCCCAGATTCGAATTTCATAATGTACAATTAACTTTTCGCACGAAAAGTTCCTACTTTACCAGTCCAGTCACAACTTATCACGTCTAAGGCTGTTCTAACATGCATACACCCTAAACATCATCAAACCAAGCATAAACGGGCACTTTAAAACGTTCTAGTATGCATAATAGCCCCAAAAAAAAAACTTGCGCAAAAAGGGACTAGAGACTCACCTCTTGAAGTTCTACCACACCAACAACCTTCCCGAAGCCTTTACCTAGCGAAAACTACATAACCATGTGTTATATTCATCAATAATCTATTCTTAGTACATAACACGAGTTACTACACGGGTTACTACACGAGTTACATACATTAAACACTTGGATTCTTCACTTTCTCTCTCTAAGCAGCTGATTTCTCTCTAGCAGCAGTACTTCTCACGTGAACTAGAGTCTTGGCTTGGTGTTCTCAGCTATTTATACCCAGTTTTTCACCTAGGGTTCTCACTCGAAAACTTCCTTTCTCATGAACTTCTCGCGTGAAAGCCTCCTTTCATTCTAGAACTTCTACCTGCCTTTTTTTTTAGAGATTTTCGGGCGTTACAAGTCCACCCCCTTATTGAAATTTCGTCCCCGAAACCTGTCAGCTCTCGAACAGCTGCGGGCAATGCTGTCTCATCTCTTCCTTGATCTTACATGCAGGCTCAGACCCCTTTCTGGGCTCCACTGTACTCGCATAAGTGAAACCACCCTTCTCCTTAGCCCTTTTCTCCCTTCTACCAGTAATGGCCTTCGGTTTCTCTACGTAGTTGAGTCGTTCGTCCATCTCGATATTCTTTAGTAGCACGATCATGTCCTCCTTGGCTAAGCACTTTCTTAGATGAGATACACGGAACGTCGGGTGAATTCCACTTAACTCATGGGGTAGCTCCAGTCGATAGGCGACTTCTCCTACCTGAGCAACAATTTAGAATGGCCCTATATACCTCTCTAATTTCTTTCCTTGCTTTCTGAATTGGATGATCCCTTTCCAATTCAAGGCCTTCATCATAACTCTAGCGCCGTAGGTCGGCACCGAACTCTTGTCGGGCGCGGTTGATCAACCCATCTTCTCACGGCACCCGATGTTTGTCTCATAGGCTGCTAGGCAATCCTTCCCAAGGCACGCATCAATCCACCTAGATTTGTCCTGAATAGTCTAGCAGGAAACACATGCTCTCCCAATTCCATCGCGCAATCCTCTAGGGCATCAGGTAACCTAGTGGACTTACCAATAGCAATTTCTACATTGAAGGGCTCATCGATCTTCCTACTCCTAACGTGCAACTTATCACAGAAGGCAGCAGAAATGAAACTACTACTAGCACCATGATCAAAGCACAGATGCACAATTTAATTTACTATAAATGTACCTGACGTCATGTCAGAGTCCGCTCAAGCCTCCTCCCGGTCATAGCGAATGTTCTGACCTTCATTCTCTGCTCTCCTTTTCAGCCCCTTTCCTTGCACCGGAGCTCTCTGCCCTCAACTTCTTACAGTCTCTGCTCATATGCCCAGTCTCACCACATCTGTAACATCTAGCCATGTGACAATCCCTAGCCCTGTGGCCCTTTTTCCGACACTGGAAGCAGATGTTCGATCCCCACCTGCACTCCCCCTCGTGGCCTCTACCACACTTCTTGCATGCTTCTTCCCTCCCTGTTCTCAGTTTCCGATCATCGACCCTCTTTGTCTTACCTCCAGCAACAAATCCACCATCATTATCCCGCCTTTCATTCCCATTCTTAACATAGCCCCTCTCCTTCTCTACATCCACTATCGCCACTGCCTCTCGCTCGTCATACAGCCTCCCCGCAAGATCGACCACCGACCTAAACGTACCTGGTTGGGCAGCGATCAGATGTCTGCGGATATCTGTCGACAGACCTTAAATGTACCTCTTTATCTTTCGTGACACAGGCATCACCTAATCTGGCACCAGCCTTTCCATCTCGTTGAACTTCGTGGTGTACTGCTGGTGCGTCATCGTTCCCTCCTCCAACTGCAGGAATTCTTTCTCAACTTTGTCAAGCTCCCTATCAGGGCAAAATTCCTTAGTTACCAACCTCTTCAGCTCCTTCCACCTCATCCTCCCGATTGCTCTGGTACCCTCAGCTTGGACAATGTTGTCCCACCAGCACAAGGCCGAATCCATAAATGAATGGGTAGCGAACTTCACCTTCTGATCCTCGCGGAAATCGCTAATGTCAAGTACCGCCTCCATCTCCTTCACCAAACGATGAGCAGCAGCCGCACTCCCATTCCCATCAAATGTAGGGGGCATGCACCTTTGGAATGCCCCGTAGCTACATCCCTTCATAGTTTCCTACACAGCTTTCTCCTCCTCCTCATCATCACTAGAGACAACCATATTAGTCTCTGGTTGCTCCCTCCCCCTTAAACTTCCTTACTCGCCTCCTTGTTTAGTGGCCTTCCTCTTCTCATCCTCCTTCTTCTCATCCTCTTTCACAGCTCTAATGACCTCGATCACTACAGTCAGCAGAATCATCTACAAGACCTGATGAACCACCTCCTCAACCACCGCCTCCTTCATTGAGGCTCTTAGATTAGCACTCTCGTCCTCACCATCCTGGTGATGAAGCTTTGGCTCTTCAGAAGCCGTTTCAGTAGTCTTAGCACTGCTCCTCAGAAGACCTACCACCAGCCATCACTAAACACTACAAGATTGAAACACCAACACGGTCATTAAAGGTAATAGCTCGGATTATGTCAAGTATAGTAAGTCCTAATTACAGTGGCCAGTTGTGATTAGCCACTTACTTTACTCTTCATCCCCTAAGCATTTCCTATCCTGACTACATCAGTATCTAAATCTACACAAAAGCACATAAACCACATAACACACGCACATAATTCCCCTTTTTATTAACATACATAAAACGTTTATGTAAAACCTTTACCTGCAGGCATGTAGCTACTAGGACTGGCATCCCTTTCCTTTTCTTGTCCCATTCTCAATTTAAGTTTAGGTTTTTTTTTTTGAAAATATTTACCCAATTCTCTTAAACTTTGGCTCTGATACCAACTTGTAAGGCCCCGTTCCCGGGATGCTTACAGTTGGACCGTCATCGAATAAAACATTTAAAAATACATCATTATCATAGCGGAATATAAATAAAAACTTTCATTAATAATTAAGACATGTCATTACATTACATCATTCATGTAATTTTCAAAATACAACATCATATCAAAATGTGAATGCCAGCCTCAAAATGCTCCCAGTAGCTTATGCATCCATGCCTGCACCTCCTCGGCATTAACACCAAAAACCTGCCAACTATTATGCATACAAAAAGTCAGCGACGTTGAGTGAGTTCTAATTTTATAAATTAAATACTTTACTTTAGTTAAAACATAACCTTTACGTTCATTCGTGATCAAACATCATACGTACACATTGATAATAATTATTATTATCTTCATCATCGTTCATCATTATTATTCATTACATCTTTTACTATCATCCAGATCCTATCTCATGCTATACCTCCGACTTGTGCTCGAAAGCTAATACTATGCCGGGCCTGTAAACAAACCCCTGACTCGTGCCCGAAGGCTGACACAGTACCGAGGTACGCGACAAGGATCCCATCTCGTATATAACACCCCTGAGTCGTGCTTGAAAGCTGATACTGTGCTGGGGCCTATAAAAAAACCCCCGACTCGTGTCCGAAGGCTGACACAGTATCGGGGTACGCGACAAGAATCCCATCATATCATGGCCAATCTCAAGGATTAGACCCCTGTGTGCATCATCAAGGGTTAGCTAAACCGCACAAAGTTGGAGCATACAACTACCTCATGAGTCGTGAACATCCCTCATTTTGCTTGCAAGACTTTTCATTCGTTCATTATGTTTGCCATGACTCATCTTCGTTTTCTTTCACTTCATTACATAATACTTTACTTACAATACGTACATAGCAAGTAAAGTCACATCATAAAGTGTATAGTTTTAAAATCGTTTAACATGAAAAGATAACACATATACATAACAGCACAGCATGCGAGAACTTAACATACAAAATCAACATCTCACGCGAGAACTCCCCTTTCGCGCGTGAACCATCTTGTCACGCGAAAACATTCAAGTTGCGCGAAACAATCTTATGGCGAAAAAACTTACATATCGCTCGAGAACTTCCCCTTTCACGTTGAACTTCCCAGATTCGAATTTCATAGCGTACAATTACCTTTTCATGTGAAAACTTCCTACTTTACCCGCCCAGTCACAACTTATCACGTCTAAGGCTGTTCTAACATGCAAACATCCAAACATCATCAAACCAAGCATAAACGGGCATTTTAAAACGTTCTAGTATGCATAATAGCCCCAAAACATAAAACTTGAGTAAAAAGGGGACTAGAGACTCACCTCTTGAAGTTCTAGCACACCAACAACCTTCCCGAAGCCTTTACCGAGCAAAAAATACATAACCATGCGTTATATTCATCAATAATCCATTCTTAGTACATAACACGAGTTACTACACGAGTTACATACCTTAAACACTTGGATTCTTCATTTTCTCTCTCTACGCAGGTGATTTCTTTCTCTAGCAGCAGTACTTCTCACGTGAACTAGAGTCTGGCTGGGTGTTCTCAGCTATTTATACCCAGTAACACTTTTCGCCTAGGGTTCTCGCGTGAAAACTTCTTTTCTTATGAACTTCTCATGTGACAGCCTCCTTTCGCACGAGAACTTCTACCTGTCGCGCGAGAACTTCTACCTGCCTTTTTTTTTCTAGAGATTTTCGGGCGTTACATTCACCCATTATCAGATTATTACAGTTGCCATTTTTAGTTGGTAACAAAAGGTAAGTCATGGACCTCTCATGACTACCTAATCTAGGATACTATTTTATCTTAGATGCTTTACTTCTAGCAATGTAGTATTTGTCTAGTTGTAGATTCCAGCTGGTTTTCCAAGTATAACCGGTTGTAGATAGTAGTATATATAGTTTCTCTATGTAACTTAGTACCCATGCTTGTAAGAGTCTTGTGAAAACTAAGTTGAGAAGTAATATATACAAGTATCTTGAAAAACCATTCTTGTGTTCTTGTGTTTTTATTAACTTATTATATTAGTTATGAACTTAGTTGAGATTTTGGTTCATCAATCCGAGTGACATTAAGTGAGTTTGTGTGATTATCCTGTGTTGTGAGAAAAACACCGATCCTGCAATTGGTATCAAATCTTTTTTAGGCTCTTGATTGTGAAATCTTACCATCTTAAATCACCCATGTTTCTTCATACTCACTCACATCACTCAAATGGCTCTCAACCAGAAGTTTTCTAAATTTGAGATGGGAACTATGACAAAGGCTCCCATCATCACTCCTGATGATTTTGGGACTTGGTGGAAACGTATTAAAGGTTTCATCAAGTATCAAGATAGTTGCATGTGGAGATTAGTTACTCATGGTCCATACCAACCAAAGGTTGAATCCTCAGCTAGTAACGGTGCCATGATTGAGAAGGCCATTGAAGACTACTCAGATGAAGACTTCAAGAAAATGGACATTGACTGCAAAGCTATACTGTTTTGCTTACTTTTATACCAAACACCATAATGGTAGGATTTAAATAATGCGAGTCTACCAAAGAGCTCTTTGATGCTTTGAAGATGATATACTCTGGTTCTGTTGAATCCAAGGAGTCAAAGAAAGATGTGCTGAAGCAGAAATTTGAGAACTTCACATATATTGTTGGTGAGACCTTGAGCCTACAATACTTCATGTACATGGACTTGATCACCTTTCTTCAGTCTATGGGAGTGTTCTTGAGAAGAGAGACATAGTAAGAAAGTTCATGAGTGCACTTCCTCATGAGTGGACTTTCTATTGTGTCTCAATCAAGAGAACTAAGATTATTAACACTCTTACCATGACTGAACTATATGGAATCCTTGATGGATGTAGTATGGAGATGGAATCTCAAAAAGCCATCAGATGAACAGACCCTCAAACCATCCAGTCAACAATGCTTTACATGTTGCTAAAGGTTCAAGAACTCCCTAGCCCCAGTTGTACCTGAACTACCCCCAACAACCATCATCTTCCTCTGGGCCATACATCACATTCCCTAAGACACCCAGGTCTCAACAGGCTCAACAAAATCCTTGGAATTCAACTGAAGCAGATGGAAGAAGATTCTTCATCAATCAATCTAAGTATGTCAAGGACATCTTAGAAATATTTGAGATGAAATATTGTAAGCCAGCCAATACACCTATACCGAGAAATCACAATCTTTGTCCTGATTCCGAGGGGAAGGACACTGATCAGCATCAGTACAGGGCAATTATTGAATCTTTGATGTATCTCACTGCAAGTAGACCTGATATCATGTTTGAAACTTGCATCTATGCAAGATATCAGGCTGCTCCAAAGGTGTCTCACCTAATTGCTACCAAATAAATTCTTAGATACCTCAATGGAGCTCCCAAACTAGGTCTTTGGTTTCCTAAGAATAGGGATTTTAACCTCTATGGTTACACTGATAGTGATTATGGTGGCTGCAACATCAACAAGAATTCCACATCTGGAGGATGTTAATTTCTTGGTGGAAGGATCATCTTCTGGCAATATAAGAAGCAATCCTGTGTATCCATATCAACTGTTGAAGCCGAGTATATTGTTGGTGCAAGCTGCTGTGCTCAATTGCTTTAGATTCAGAATCAGAGGCTGGATTATGGTTTCAACTTCATGGAGACTCCTATCCATATAGACAACAAGAGTGCCATTTCTATCACAGAAAATCCAGTCAAGCACTCCAAGGCAAAACACATTGACATCAGGTACTATTTCATTCGAGATATTCATGAGAAAAATCTAACCAAGCTAGTCAAAGTCAATTCAAATGAACAATATACTGACTTGTTCATAGAAGCCTTTGATGAACAAAGATTTAAATATTTAATCACAGCTATTAGGATGATTAACATTGACTAGTCATTCTCTTTTGAAAACCTTTTAAAATGTGTCTTGTGTATATTGTCTAAATTCAATCTAAGCCCTGTTACAAAAAGGTTTTCTTCAAAATTTCTAAGTATGAATTCTTCCCAAGAGAAATTTACCCTCAGAAGAGATCTTTATTCCTCTTCCAAAGGTAAATTCCTCTGTATAAGTATTCGTTTCTAAGTGTTTTTAGCCTCGGAAGGACATTTGATCATAGATCAAAAACACTTTCGAAGCTTACTAACTTCTTTTCTTGGAAGAAGATTTTACTCTCAGAAGAAAATTTTCCATTAAGACATGGTTTGTGTTCGGAAGTAAAAATGGCTTCGGAAGACAATATTGAGAAACACAAGTGTTTTCTCTCTAAAGCAACCTTACTCTCTGAAGGAAACTTTTACTGTGTAACGGAAATCTTCGGCCCCATTCTATAAAAAGAAAGATTTTATTGATTATTGTCGGAATATTTTAAATGGTCTATCTTGCCGCCCAAGTCCAATCGAAACCCAACCCGTCCTTTCACCCATCTTTTCACACTATCTGTTTGGACTTTTAACCCCATTTAAAACTTCTGAATCTCTTTCTCTACTTTCTTTACCGCTGCTAAAACCCAAATTTCCATCATCTTCTCCACTCACTCTCAATTCCTTCAATCAATTAGTACTCTCAGAACAATGGCCTTGAATCCCGAATTCTGGACCAATGGTCGAAGCAAAACGATCAATGATGAAAGGATCATCAGTTCAAGGATCAATGGACAGGAGATTATCCTTAAGAAACAACCATCAGGGAGCATCTGGAACTCCATGATGAAGGCGCCCCCACTGATTTTGTGACAACCCTGATTTTTGGGCCCAGAAAACTTTTTTTAGAAACCATAAAAGGCCGCACAATGATCACAACAGAAGCCCATGTGATGGGCCCAACAAGATCAAAATCCTAGACATGGATACACACACACCATAATGGGCTTAGGCCAATCACACTTTAAAATGGTCATTGGGCCACGGTGCTAAATGTGCTTGACCCACAAAACCCTAATGGGTCATTGGGCCTTGTTATGAGATTGTTCGTGAACTATCAACACTAGTGGGCTTTAGGCCCGATGACTTAGTGAAACTATGTGCTAATTAGTCTAATAAATGAAAATTTCATCCTAAGTCTATAAGCCATCCGCACTTGAACACTTAGCCATCTGCTATGAACACTTAGCCATTCGCTGTGAACACTTAGTCATCCGCTGTGAACACTTAGCCATCCACTGTGAACACTTAGGCATCCGCTGTGAACACTTAGCCATCCGCTGTGAACACTTAGCCATCCGCTGTTAACAGTTACCATCCGCTGTGAACACGTAGCCATCCGCTGTGA
Organism: Flaveria sonorensis; assembly: GCA_025506505.1. Taxonomy (NCBI): domain Eukaryota; kingdom Viridiplantae; phylum Streptophyta; class Magnoliopsida; order Asterales; family Asteraceae; genus Flaveria; species Flaveria sonorensis. The sequence goes on along the minus strand of CM046435.1, from coordinate 35,462,217 downwards.
ACACTTAGTCATCCGCTGTAAGCGCTTAGTCATCCGCTGTGAACACTTAGTCATCCGCTGTGAACACTTAGTCATCCGCCGTGAAAACTTAGTCATCCTCTGTGAACACTTAGTCATCCGCTGTGAACACTTAGTGTATGGGTATGTTATGTTTGTTAATGCACTTGTTGAATCCGACGTATCCGTCAATAAATAAAAACTTACAACTTAATAAACCATAAATTAAAGATATAAAAACCATTGCAAGACATAATCTATATAAACAATAACAACAACAACAACAACAACAACAACAACAACAACAACAACAACAACAACAACAATAATAATAATAATAATAATAATAATAATAATAATAATAATAATAATAATAATAACAAATTTTAAATTAAATAATAAACCCACCTAATACTTACACCTTACTAATAAAAACAAAAACTAACTTTACAATGAATAATAAGTAATAAAAGATTAACCCCACTCATAAAACACATACATGAATACGTATAAAAACTTACACACACCCATATGTAAATACTTACACACAATACGACACATAAATACTTACATATGTAAATACACTTTTTTTAGAAAAAGAAATGCTAGTTGACTAGTCCAATCACCACCCAAGCCACCCAATGCATGAAGAGTTCACCTAGGGACCTAGTTTCTTGCATTAGTTTCCATAATCTTCCAATTCCCAGGCATAATCTTGTAATTAAACATGAAAGTGGGACCCAATTTCCTTCCCCAACACCTCTCGGTCGAATCCCCTACAACACTACCACCCTCACATTCAATTCAAATACAACTCCCTCTACACAGAAAACTATCTAAACACCTCTCTTACTCTCTTGTATTCATCAAGCAGCAAAATCCAGTCTCTTGAAGCTTGGGAACAGCCTAAACTCGAGCTCCATTAACCCCAACACACTAAGGTAAGCATCACTTGAACACACACACACCTACACATCTTTGAGTTCACACTCCATTCCATTGATCTTACAACCTGAACTAACCCACCATTTTAAACTGCTGTCTCTCACCATTGCAAGCTCCATTGGCAGCCCACGCTTCCATAACACCTACCTCACGCAACAAGGTAACCCGTTGCAACCTGAAAACGAGCGAAATACCGCGTTTCGTTACGTTGGTGACACAATCAACCCCATGTCAGCCCCAACATCATATAAACACATAAGATATCATATTTTTCAGTAACTAAATGATGTAAAATCTTTCGTAGGTCAAAAAGGGCGGTTTCGATAAATATAATGCAACCGAAAACCCGGTTTTCATAAAAATATAAAAGTATATTATGTAAGATCAAAGATTATGATATAATGTTTCTAAAAGTTAATAGTGACTATCTTAAGTTAAAAAGTTAAGTTTCATGATTTATGCGTATGTAATTCGCCCTTTAAAAATAATAAAAAACTTGAAAAATATGTATTTTAAGAAGAAAATACAAGAAACAAGTTATGGACTAGAAATATTGGGTTATTTAGGAGTTTTTTATGTTATGAAAATATTTTTGCTAAGGGGATAAAATCAAATTAAAACAGTTAGAAATCCAAAACTGGGATTTAACTGACACTTAACGGAACTAACAGGGAGACTTAACGGAACTAACAGGGAGACTTAACGGAAATATCAAATATGTATATAATCTAAATGTACAAAATTTCAGTAGACTTATAATAATAATAAATGCCTAAAAATTTAGTTTCATAGTTTATAGAGCTTGATTCCTTAGTAAACAATAATGTAGGGGATATTCATGTTAAAATAGTAAAAATTCATAAAAACGTGATCCTAAGATAAAAAAATAAAATCTCCAGAACCAAAAATTCACTAAAAGTATATTAAATTAGTATATGACTAAAATGGACCAAAAGTTTGACCCAAACCTAATAACCTGTTAAAAACCAAGCCTTGAACGTTAAAATACCAAAACCGACATAAAGCAACCTAATATGTGAAAATACAGTAGCTAATGGTCTAATAATGATAGAATGAAGCTTCAAACCAAATATTATCAATTATAGAGTTTTCTAGGAATTTATACAAATATAACGTTAATCTAAGAAAACTAATGTCGCACTAGAAAGAAAAATGGTAAATAGAGTTACGAAGACCTAAATGTCATTAGAACTAACTTAATACAGTATATTAACCCACTTGAAACAATAAAACCCATAGTAAACAATTTAAGTGCAAAATTCCAAACATAAGGGTTAAAAACTGTCAATTTAGCAAAGTTGAGGGACCAATAATGCCAACACTTTAAACTTCACTGTTTTGGAACCAAATATCAACTCTAACAAATTGTATAATCTTAAATTATTATTTAATGACTCAAATGTAACCAACCGCCAAATCAATACTTCAAATTTCAAAGGTTGCCCCAAATTACGCATATGTAATATAAATCGCCTAATCGCGTAAGGTAAACCTGAACTAGAGGGGTTGGGGTTAATAAAATGATTTAAATGCAACTAAGATCTATAAAATGAAGTTAGGAACCTTGTCGGTTGGTAGCTCCTTAAACCACGAACACCTACTTCAAGAACAAGCTAAGGTGAGTCTCATGACCCCTTTTTTACTTTAAAACTTTTGGGGTGAAATGAACACTCATTGGTTATTATGTTACTATGGTGAAATACTACTTGTTCTTGTCCCCGAACATGAGCACAATCATTAACTCCATTGCGAGCCGCGTGGTTTGTGGATAGTACTATTTGGGGAATCCCCCGCACACATTGGGCCCTCAGAACAGGGAAACCCCCCATTGTGATTCAATAATCATTGTGTCACAATTAGTGCTGATTATATGTGCTTATCAGGGCACACTTGATCTCATAACAATAAGGGGTATGGGTTAGGGGATGTTTTAGCACTCGGGAGGGTCACCCGGGTCCAGGTTTGATTGTGATACCTTCTTTTATGCACCATAACTATTGTTATCTTATTTTATGAATTATGTTAATTCTTGCGTTATAAACTTATGAGCTTACCAAAATTATGTTGATATATTTTGGGTGTGTATTTCAGGGAGAGAATGATTTGACCAAATGATCGTGGATAGGAATTGACTTAGTCGGCCGTTTGGAGTTTAACCACCACCCTATTTCTAGATGTTATAATTTGGGAAATTTGACTAATGTTTATGTATTTGGGACTAAGAAAACATTTGACTAGTATTGGTATCACTATTGGGGATGATTGGATGTTAATTGATTAAGTTATGTTTACTTTTCGCTGCATTATGTTGATATCAGTCAATCACAGCAAGACCCGGTCACCAGGGTGTGACAGATTGGTATCAGAGCCAATGGTTATAGCAAATTAGGATCTAACCTATAAGATACCTAGGCTTTAACCACACATTAGAGAACTAAGGAAACTAAGATATAGACCCCCCCAAGCTATGACCCGAGGGTAGTTCCTAACATTTGCATACATTCAATAAATTTTGTATAATTCTTGTTGTAATTTTCCGATTTTGAATATATACATATACTATTCACTTTGGATTTTACCTTGCTTGCTCATTAGATGGCAGGATACTAGAACAGGGGAAAGACTATCTATATCAGTGACTCACCCGATGTCCCACCCCCGCACTACTACCAGACCACCATCCCACCGCCCACGTTTGTACCAGATGTGGGTGTAGGACCTTCGAGACGCCCCCAGTCTCATGAGATTAGGGATTATGCCCCTATTGGGCCACTGTATGGGGACCTTAATTAGTACCCAAGGTCCCCCTATTAGCACATGATGCCTGATCCTAACCAGGATTGGGAAATGGAGGAGTCCGACCCTTCGGAAGACACGTCTGGATCGTCGAAGACGTCCGGGTCAGTTCCTTATGACCTGACGAGGATGAGGACATGTCACCTAGTATGAGGCAAACCGCACGAATGTCCTTCCGACTCGTCCCCATATTCGGGAGGAATGGGTAACATGGTTACGGGACTGACCGGGGCGCCGCCACAACCGGTCGTACCACCGTTGACACCACCGCCAGATTCACAGTATCCCACTGGGCCCTATGGGCGTGACGCGGTAGCGCGTCAGAGTTTCCATTTGGCCCCGTCAAGGTACTACACTGACCCCTCTGACTAGTCGGCGTGCTATTCCAGTGCATCTCACATGATGTTTGCTGACCCGCCCCTGTACCACTCAGGACCATTGATTGGGGACTCCACCATGGAAGAGGTATGGCGTCGACACCAACACTACGACACCCTGAAGAGAGGAACGAGGCGGTGTCCCTACTGGCAAGGATGAGGAGGAAGCTTTTCCGAGCCGCCTATAAGTGTGTGCTCGACCCATGGTCTCGTTACCGCCACCGCCGTTACTGACATGTATTTAATTATTTTATTATGTACTATTTAAATTTTGAATAAACTATGTATTCTGTAGGGCATGGGTGAATGTTCACTCATGTCACACCTGGTTGTACTTTGGACTTATTTAAAATTTTGTAATCATAGTAGTTTTGCTATGGTTAAGACTATTAATGGTTGTTTGATGAGATGTGTTGGACCTCTTAACTTGCATAATATGAAGACATGATTGGTTGTGAAACTATGATAACTATTAATTATAAAACCCTTAAGCTTAAAACCATATACAATGTTTATTTTAGCCATACCAAGGGGAAGAGGACAAGGACACGCTCCAAATGCTAAGGGTGGTGTCACCACCTGATCGGGAGCTCGTACCAACCGACTTGATGAAACCACCACTGAAACCACCAACAACACTCATCACACCAATGACAGCCCCAACACGAACCGCAACACCGACCAAGAAACTAGACTGTAACAACTAATCGTATAAGCTATTGCTAACGCCCTGCCTGCTATCATTGCCCATGTCAACGCCAAGCGAAACCGTGAGATAACTCGTGAGGGGGAGGAGAACGAATATGGAAACAACAATGAGGAGGAACGAGAAGAAGCATGTGTGCGAACTGGTTGTAATTACAAGGCATTCATGGCCTGCAAACCAAGGGACTACTATGGAAATGAAGGTACAAATCGATCTGGGAGACCAAATATGAAGAAACCAAAAAGTGTCTATGAATGAAGAAAACTATAAGAAAGAAGGATTAAAGGGGATGGAGAAACAACTAAACATCCAAGATGACAGAATAATGAGGTTGAATGGAAGGGCATGGATCCCGAAGCCAGGTGGGCTAAGAGACACCATTTTAGATGAAGCCCACAAATCAAAGTATTCCATTCACCCTGGGAATGACAAGATGTATAGGGATTTAAAGATAAATTATTAGTGGCCAGGTATGAAAAGAGAAATAGCCACCTATGTGGAAAATGCTTAACTTGTGCCAAGGTAAAGGCAGAATACAAAAAGCCATCCAGATTGCTCCAACAGCCAGAAATACTGGAATGGAAATGGGAAAGAATCACCATGGAATTTGTCACAAAGCTTCCCCAAACCCTGAGAGGGCATGACGCTATATGGGTAATAGTGGACTGACTGACCAAGTTCGCACACTTCTTGGCGATAAGGGAAGACTACAAAATGGAAAAGCTGGCTAAGATATATGTTGATGAAGTCGTGTCTCGACACGGAGTACCCTTGTCAATTATCTCAGATCAAGATAGCCGATTCACCTCCTGATTCTGGCAATCATTTCAACAAGCACTGGGAACGCGCATAGACTTAAGCACCGCCTACCATCCTCAAACCGATGGTTAGAGCAAAAGGATAATTCAGACCCTCAAAGACATGTTGAGGGCTTGCATGATAGACTTTGGTGGAAATTTGGACACCCACCTTCCACTAGCTGAATTTTTCTATAATAAAAACTACCACACCAGCATAGGAGCTGCACCCTTTGAGTCAATTTATGGATGTAAGTGTCGGTCTCTAGTTTGTTGGGCTGAAGTAGGAAAAAGCCAGTTATCCGGTCCAGGATTCGTGCAAGAAACAACCGACAGGATCCACCGAATACGAGAATGTCTAGCAGCAGCAAGAGATCGACAAAAGAGCTATGCCGATAACCAACTTAAACCCTTGGAATTTCAAGTAGGAGACCGGGTGATGCTAAAGGTGTCCTCATCGAAAGGTCTAATCATGTTTGGAAAGCATGGAAAATTGAGCCCGAGGTACATTGGACCCTTCAAAATTCTCGAGATAATTGGAACCGTTGCCTATAGGTTGGAACTACCTGAAGAATTAAGTGGAATACATGACACGTTCCACACCTCAAATCTCAAGAAGTGCCTATCCGACGAAAACTTGAGAGTGCCATACATGGAAGTACAAGTTAACGACAAGCTCTAGTTCGTTGAAGAACCACTCGAAATAATGGGACGATAAGAAAAGAAACTTAGACGTAGTAAGATTCCGATTGTGAAGGTCAAACGGAACTCACGATGAGGTCCTGAGTTCTCTTGAGAACCCGAAAGCGAAATCAAAAAGATGTACCCACATCTCATCGAACCCAAAACCCCTAACAATGAAATTCAAGAAAAAGTCGGTAAAACCCCTAACCCGGCTTCACACTAAATTGGCTTTATATATACATTTATTTTAGTAATGAAACATTACAAATTATGAGCCATGATGACTGACTAACCTCATCGTATCACTTCAATTAGAACAGGACATGAGAAACTAGCTTTAAGCAAATTTCGAGGATGAAATTTCTATAAGTAGGGGAGGATGTGACAACCCTGATTTTTGGGCCCAGAAATTTTTTTAGAAACCATAACGGGCCGCACAATGATCACAACAGAAGCCCATGTGATGGGCCCAACATGATCAAACTCCTAGACATGGATACATGCACACCATAATGGGCTTAGGCCCATCACACTTTAAACTGGTCATTGGGCCACAGTGCTAAATGGGCTTGACGCACGAAACCCTAATGGCCCATTGGGCTATGTTATGAGATTTTTTGTGAACTATCGACACTAGTGGGCTTTAGGCCCGATGTCTTAGTGAAACTATGTGCCAATTAGTCTAATAAATGAAAAGTTTATCCTAAGTCTATAAGCCATCCGCACTTGAACACTTAGCCATCCGCTGTGAACACTTAGCCATCCGCTGTTAACACTTAGTCATCCGCCGTGAACACTTATCCATCCGCTGTGAACACTTAGCCATCCGCTGTAAGCACTTAGTCATCCGCTGTGAACACTTTGCCATCCGCTGTAAGCACTTAGTCATCCGCTATGAACACTTAGTCATCTGCTGTGAACACTTAGTCATCCGCTGTGAACACTTAGTCATCTGTTCTTAACACTTAGTCATCCGTTGTGAACACTTAGTGTATGGGTATGTTATGTATGTTAATGCACTTGTTGAATCCGACATATCCGTCAATAAATAAAAACTTACAACTTAATAAACCACATATTAAAGATATAAAAACCTTTGCAAGACATAATCTATATAAACAACAACAATAATAATAATAATAATAACAAATTTTAAATTAAATAATAAACCCACCTAATACTTACACCTTACTAATAAAAACTAAAACTAACTTTACATTGAATAATAAGTAATAAAAGATTTACCTCACTCATAAAACACATACATGCATACGTATAAAAACTCACACACACCCGTATGTAAATACTTACACACCATATGACACATACATACTTACATATGTAAATACACTTTTTAAAAAAAGAAATGCTAGTTGACCAGTCCAATCACAACCCAAGCCACCCAATACATGAAGAGTTCACCTAGGGGCCTAGTTGCTTGCATTAGTTGCCATAATCTTCCAATTCCCAGGCATAATATTGTAATTAAACAAGAAAGTGGGACCCAATTTCCCTCCCCAACACCTCTCGGTCGAATCCCCTACAACACTACCACCCTCACTTTCAATTCAAATACAAATCCCTCTCACAGCAAACTCTCTAAACACCTCTCTTACTCTCTTGCATTCATTAAGCAGCAAACTCCAGTCTTTTGAAGCCAGGGAACAGCCTAAACTTGAGCTCTATCAACCCCAACACACCAAGGTAAGCATCACTTGAACACACACACACACCTAGACATCTTTGAGTTCACACCTCCATTCCATTGAACTCAAAACCTGAACAAACCCACCATTTTAAACTGCCTTCTCTCTCCATTTCAAGTTCCTTTGGCAGCCCACGCTTCCATCACACCTACCTCACGCAACAAGGTAACTCGTTGCTACCCGAAAACGAGCGAAATACAGCGTTTCATTACGCTGGTGACACAACCAACCCCATGTCACCCCCAACATCATATAAACACATGAGATATCATATTTTTCAGTAACTAAATGATGTAAAATATTTCGTAGGTCAAAAAAGGCGGTTTTTATAAATATAATGCTACCGAAAACCTGGTTTTCATAAAAATATTAAAGTATATTATGTAAGATCAAAGATTATGATCTAAATATCTCTAAAAGTTAATAGTGACTATCTTAAGTTGAAAAGTTAAGTTTCATGTTTTATGTGTATGTAATTCGCACTTTAAAAATAATATAAAAACTTGAAAAATATGTATTTTAAGAAGAAAATACAAGAAACAAGTTGGGGATTTAACTTTCTAAAAATATGGGGTTTTTTAGGATTTATTTATGTTATGAAAATATTTTTGCGAAGGGGAAAAAAATCAAGTTAAAACAGTTAGAAATCCAAAACCGGGACTTAACGGACACTTAACAAACTAACCGGTAGACTTAATGGAAATATCAAATATGCATATAATCCAAATGTACAAAATTTCAGTAGACTTATAATAATAATAAATGCCTAAAAATTTAGTTTCATAGTTTATAGAGCTTGTTTGCTTAGTAAACAATAATATAGGGGATATTCATGTTAAATTAGTAAAAATTCATAAAAACGTGCTCCTAACTTAAAAACATGAAATCTCCAGAACCAAAAATTCACTACAAGTATATTAAATTATTATATGACTAAAATTGGATCAAAGTTTGACCGAACCTAAGAACCTGTTAAAAACCAAGCCTCGAACGTTAAAATACCAAAACCGACATAAAACGACTTAAGAAGTGAAACTACAGTCGCTAATGGTCTAATAATGATAAAATTAAGCTAGAAACCAAATATTATCAGTTATAGAATTTTCAAAGAATTTATACAAATATAACGTTATTTTAAGAAAACTAATGTCGCACTAGAAAGAAAAATGGTAAATAGAGTTACGAAGACCTAAATGGATAAGAACTAACTTACTACAGTAGGTTAACCCACTTGAAACAATAAAACCCATAGTAAACAATTTAAGTGCAAAATTCCAAACATAAGGGTTAAAAACTATCAATTTATCAAAGTTGAGGGACCAATCTTGCCAACAATTTAAACTTCACTATTTTAGAACCAAATATCAGCTCTAACAAATTGTATAATCTGAAAATATTATTTAATGACTCAAATGTAACCAACCGCCAAATCAAGACTTCAAATTGCAAAGGTTGAACCAAATTACGCTTATGTAATATAAATCGCCTAATCGCGTAAGGTAAACCTGAACTAGAGGGGTTGGGCTTAATCAACTGATTTAAATGGAACTAACATCTATAAAATAAACTTAAGAACATTGCCGGTTGGTAGCTCCTTAAACCATGAACACCTACTCCAAGAACAAGCTAAGGTGAGTCTCATAACCCCCTTTTTACTTTAAAACTATTAGGGTGAAATGCACACTCGTTGGTTATTATGTTACTATGGTGCAATACTACTTGCTCTTGTCCCCGAATTTGAGTACATTCATTAACTCCATTGCGAGCCACGTGGTTTGTGGATAGTACTATTTGGGGAATCCCCCGCATACAATGGGCCCTCAGAACAGGGAAACCCCCCATTGAGATTCAATAATTGTTGTGTCACAAATTAGTGCAGATTATATGTGCTTTGCAGGGCACACTTTAACCCTTAACAATAAGGGGTATGAGTTAGGGGATGTTTTAGCACTCGGAAGGGTCACCCGGGTCCTGGTTTTGATTGTGATACTTTCTTTTGTGCACCATGACTATTGTTATCTTATTTTATGAATTATGTTAAGGCTTGTGTTTTAAACTTATGAGCTCACCAACACTATATTGATGTATTTTGGGTGTGTATTTTAGGTGAAGAATGATTTGACCAAGTGATCATGGAAAGGAGTTGACTTAGTCGGACGTGAGTTTAGCCACCACCCTATTTCTAGATGTTATCATTTGGGACATTTGACTAATGTTTATGTATTTGGGATTTAGACAACATTTGACTAGTATTGGTATTACTATTATGGATGATTGGATGTTAATTGATTAAGTTATGTTTACTTTCCGCTGCATTGTGTTGATATCAATCAGTCACAGCCGGACCCGGTCATCGGGGTATGACAGATTTCCCTAAGTCTGATTTGGAGGAAACCTACTTTCAAATAGGTTATGGAGGTGATGTTAGTAGGTCAACGGTCTACAACTTCAACTTCTACTACAACTGGAAGACCCTGCTTCACGTTGTCCTACATAGCCTTTCCATCAAATCAGGGGGATGGGATCAAATTCCCTATGATCTGGGTTGCCTAGTCCATGGGTTGGTAAAAGTCCTCCGCCTTAACTACTCAAGGTTTGTGCTGAATAATCTGGGCAGCAATCTCACCAAGGATCCATTCTATATGTATCCCCGGTTCATTCAGCACATCATCAGCTTTGAGTTAGACCTGGATAAACTGCAATTTGCTAATGTTCTACTGGTCCCTCACATGAAGCTTGGAATCTTCAAGACTTTGAAGAAAGTGTCCACCAACTTCACTGGAAGATTCAGCGATCTTCTTCCAGGTATGCTTGAGCCAATGGCTCCTGGTGACATCCCTGCAAGACCAGCAGGTGATGAACCACCAGACACCACCACTACACTCCATCTACTTCTTCCCACCCAATCAAAATCACATAAAAAAGATGCCCCAAATGAACCCTTGATCAATCTACTATGATTGATCAAGCCCCCTCTGTTCAAACCAAAAAGGCTAGAGTGGAATCAAGGGATCCCACTCAGCCAGAGGTCCAACCATCATCCTCAATTGACCTCAATATTAGTGTTGAGTCTCCTCAGTCTCAACCTGATGAGCCTATTACCCAATCCATAAGCCCTCAGGATAAGTCTTAACACTCCCCTAAGCAGCCAAAAAGGGATAGCCACATCATTGGCTCAACTGTTATTACAGAAAAGCCATTAGGTACTGTCCAAGATCCCGGTTTAATAGATATAACCTCTATATCTTTTCTTGACCTTTTAACCCAACCTAATAGGGATATCATGTTTTATTAGGGCTATGATGTTGTTCTAGCTCACCACTCTCCAGATCAATTGAGCCCTAGGGAACCTCTTATATCTAGCCCACATCAGCTAGACCAAATTGAGGTGAGTCAAATAGGAGTGGAGGTGACTCATGTAGATTCAGCTGCCACTATTGAGTGTTTCCATAGCCTCTCAGGACAGTGGTAACATCAGTCAGAATGAATCTACAGCGACCTTGCCAATTGATGCCTCTGAAAGAGACATCAGTATGCAAGGGTATCCAGGGCGCCAAGAAACCTCTTATATCTATCTAGGTATGTTATCCCATCTCCCGATGATTCTTCAAAAGAAGATGAAGGTAGTTTGCAACTCTCTATCAAAGACCTACTTTCTAAAGACTCAAACCATGAATTAAAGGTTAAGACTTTAAAAGATAGGTATGCCACTTAGCAACTTGAGATTGAAAATCTCAAGGCTTAACTAGCTGAGAAACAGATTGAGAAGTATGTTAGGAATGTACACACTAAGGTTTCTTTGAGTTCTTCCTCTAGCTCATCTACTTCTGAAGATGATGCTACCAAAAAAGGGGAGAATTTAGAGAAACAAAGACATGATGAGGAGATATCTGCTCGCTCTTTGGAGCAGATATCAACTCAAGTGGAACCCAACCTTGCTATTTCTTCCCTTGATGCCATTTCTTCATTCTATACTATACAGCTTCTATCACAGTTCAAGTGGACCCAAGGTTGCTTATCAACCTTAATAGATTTTTAACCTAATTTTTGATAAGCTCCTCACTTGAACAACCCTCACCTGATATTGCCATTGCCTACTTCGGAGCTGAAGAGCTTTAAAGGCTGAATGCACCACCTACCTCTGAGGAGGAAGTTGGTCAACCTAAGGTCTCTATTGAACCTGAGATTAACTTTAAAAGGGTGATACAAACTGATGGCCCAGCAACCAACTTAAGAGGGATAGGTAGTGCAGTTACTTCCGAAGCAGAAATCCAACCTGCGGAAGTAATTATAGAACTATCCTCTATGTCCGATGACATGTTCATCACAGAAGCCATTCTTGACATAGCTTCTGAGGTTAACAATGAGGACTTTCTTACAACTCCCATCTCTCCTGCACCACAAGTTTAACCTCCACCACCCCAACCTGAATCCTCTAAACTAGAATCTCCAAAGGCTAAATCTTCCTTTGATCCTAAAGGGAAGACAAAGCTCACTGCTGAAGAGCTTCTAGAGAAGGAAAGGTTGGAGAAGTTGAAAAAGAAAGGAAGACTTGATACTAAGAAGTTACTGGCTGCAAGCAGCAAAGCAGTAGCAGCCGCTCAAGAAACTATCAACAATCAAAAGAGGGTGGAGGTCATTAATAGACTCACTAGCGTGGGAGTAGACAATGAAGAAATGCTTCTACTTCTATAAGGAGGAGGAAAAAATGAAAAAGAAGGAGGAGGCAAAAGCAATTGATAAAAGGGAAAAGATAGACTTTCTTTGCTTAAGAGGCTATAAGGAGGAGGAGTTGGCCCCTCATGATCATGATATAATCTTGTTCTTCTTTTATAAACAACAAGATTAGATCAACAAAGAGAGAATGAAGGCTGCCAGGGAAAAAATGAGGGAAAAGAAGAAGAAGGAGGAAGAGGCACAACTTGCTGCTGCGAAGAAGGTGGGAGATAAGGATTGGATGAAAGCTTATCTTAAAGCCCACGGCTTCACTGGCAGGCAGGTGGGACCCATGTCTGAGAAGACCCTACAAAGAAATGTTAGTGACATCAAGGCTGACATTCGCTTAGGAAGAAGGCAGGAGGTACCTCAAAGACAAAGTGTTCAGAAGATGGCACCCAAACCAACTCCCAAACCTAAACCAGAACCAACACCCAAACCACAACCTATAAAACCTATGCCCACACCTTTTCCCTTCCCTATCAAAACTAAGCCAGCCGCTGAGCCTTCCAAGCCCCTGACTTTAAAAGAATTCAAGGAATTAAAACGAAAGCTCACCAACTGCACTACCTTGAGCGAGATCACTTATAAGGAAGAGTGAATTAAATTGAAATATGTTGATGGCTCTTCCTGTTCCCTCATAAGAGATGCATTCCTTGATCTACCAAGGGGAACACTGGACCAAGCTCTCCAACTTCTTGCCACTAACTTTGATATACTTAGAAAAGAAGAGAAGAAGTTAAGAAGAAGACTGGTGACTATGCTGGACACAAGAAAAGGGGAAAAGCTGCCATCTAATCCCCTTAATCACTGAAGTTCAATTTTCCAATGGAGGTTTGATGAACCTACGCAAAACTTTGTTGTGCAAAGGGAGAATGGTCAAGTAAACAGACTTGACACATCTGATCTGCTACACTCTAGCAGATTTGATATTGCTGAGTTAGCAGAGAGACCATTCTTCAATCCGTTAAACCCTCAAATTTCTGCTCACATAAGGAATCATATGAGCCGCCGTCATGTTAATGAGCTTACAACAAAAGCCAAAACTTAACAGAGCTGAAAAAGAGAGCAAAGGAAGAAGAAGAAAGAGCAACCAGTAAAGGCAGTTCATTTCTGCAGATGGTTGAGGAACCAACTTCTGAACCTATAGTTAGATGGGAATATGACTATAATTCCCATCAACTAACTCTCTTCAGAGGGACACAACAAAGAGTACATGTCATCCAAAGCAACAGACTAGACCTACTACCAACAGATGACTTGTACAAGCTCCTCACAACCATATTAGGAAAGAACAAAAGGATAGACAAATATCTTCTTTCCCTGGCGTGGAAGACCTTGAGGAGTAGGAAGAAGTGAAGTTTTGGTAGCATCAGCCTAGGGGGAGTTTGTTGGATCATATAAGGCTGGTGCAACCAAAACAACACTTAAAAAGATTTTGATGTGCTAAATGAAGTGGTCTTCCAAAGATAAAGCTACTCTTCTGAAGACAAGTCAGAGATCTTCTGAATCTTAAAGAATAAAGAACTTTCGAAAGAAGAACTCAGTCTTTCGAGACTAAGTTGTTTCCCTTCCGAAGTATACAATTTAGAAGATCAAAGGCAAAGTCTATCAAAGAATAAAGTCCTAAAGACTTGTAGAAGTTTGGAAGAAGTTGTTTCTTCAGAAGCCAAAATGACCTCGGAAGAATTTATTCTTCCAAAGTCATTTAGCTTCGGAAGAACTAACTATGAACCCGTGGACATAAGTATGGTCTGTTTGACAATCCGATGCCACCCTGATATACTACATGTCATTTTCCCATGCCCATGTAGTTGACCATACTTTATCCACTATTCACCTATTATCAGATTAGTACAGCTGCCACTTTAGTTGGTAACAAAAGGTAAGCCATGGACCCGTCATGACTACCTAATCTAGGATATTATTTTATCTTAGATGATTTACTTCTAGCAATGTAGTATTTGTCTAGTTGTAGATTCTAGCTGGTTTTCCAAGTATAACCGGCTGTAGATAGTATATATAATTTCTCCATGTAACTTAGTAACCATGCTTGTAAGAGTCTTGTAATCACTAAGTTGAGAAGTAATATTTACAAGTATCTTGAAAAACCATTCTTTTGTTCTTGTATTTTCATTAACTTATTATATTACTTGTGAACTTAGTTGAGATTCTGCTTTATCAACCCGAGTGACGTTAAGTGAGTTTGTGTGATTATCCTATGTTGTGAGACAAATACCGATCCTATAACTCCCTAACATATGTTGACTTTTTATAACATGTATTTTCAAGTAACAATGCTTAGGTACTTGGACATTGGAATTTAGACAAGACCGCTCCTTTAAGAGCATTAGACATTGGAACATTAGTTTTGGATAACATGTTATTGTTGCATTTATAAGTAGTTTAGATTGATCTTGTACTAGTTGGTCCAGTTTGGAACTTCTGTACTATTTGTGTATTTATGGAAAAACATTATGGAATTGATTGTCCTTGACATGTTTCAAGATGTGTCATGATCCATTGGCGGAGAATTCCTTTCAGATTCTCTTAGACCCCCTAAGTGTTATGACGATCACATTCGTCACATCCTTATGTTCCCGCTACCAGCAGGGGTGTGATAGGAAGCAAAACAAAACTTTCCACTAGCCTAAGCTTGTGAACACAAACAATACTCCATTAAAGTTGCATCACATGGATCTTTTTGCACCCACTCACATAATGAGTGTAGGAAAAAAGCAATTTTGTTTGGGGATCTTAGATGACTTTTCTAGGTTCGTTTGGGTTTTTTTCTTACTTCATAAAAATAAATCTTCAAATATTTTATCACTAAGATTGAAAACCAACTTGATTTCAAAGTTAAATCTATTAAAAGTGATGATGGAATATAATTCAAAAATGATAATTTAGGCTCATTTTCTACTTTAAAAGATATTGGTCATCAATTCAATGAAGCTAGAACTCCAGAACAAAATAGGGTAGCTTAAAGGAGGAACAAAACACTGATTGAAGCAGCAAGAACCATGTTTGGTTATGCTAAACCGTAATCACCTGCTGGGCATAAGCAATTAACATAACATGCTATGTACAAATAGAACCTTGATAGTTAAAGAGATCAACAAAACACCATATGAATCAATTTTTCTTAGAAAACCATTTATTGGCTTCTTCAAATCATTTGGTTGTACTTTCACAATATTAAACACTAGAGACCATTTAGGAATGTTTGCTCCTAAATCTGATGAAGGATTCTTTGTTGTATATTTATCTACCTCTAAAGTATTTAGAATGTTTAATCCCAAATTAAACATCTAAGATGAATCAACAAATATTGAATTCAATGAGCATTCATTTCCTAAGTCCTCCAATGGTCCAGATTGGTTGTTTCATATTGACTATCTTACAAAATCACTTAAGCAATTCCATTTCTCTAATGTAGAATATCAGTTAGGAATTACATCATCTGAAGTTGTACAAGATGATTTTCCTATGATTCCTCCATCATCTTCTCATATACAAGCCTAAAAAGTTCCTTTATAAGCTAATCTAATTAGACAACATCATATTGAAATTAGATCAACTGATGCTTGTCCAAGTTCATTGCCCATAACCTCTCCGGGTACATCTTCTAAAGTGCAACAAGTTGGATATGTTCAAAATAATGTTGATGGTGTGGTGAATCAAACAGATAAAACTTATCAAAGTGCTTCAGACTCAGACATTAAATATGAAGAAGCATATGATTACTCTCATGATTCACCCACTTATTTCAATCCACAAGAAGATGTTGCTCACCAACCTGAGATGAATGTTTCCAATTTAGATGCAACCATGCAAGTAGATGCCATTCCTACTTCAAAGATTCAAAGAAATCATCCGGTCACAAACATCATTGGTGACCTTGATGTACGTGTGACCAGAAGTAAGTCAAGCACAACCAACATCTGTCTCTTCTTATGTTTTCTTTGTCAAAATGTTCCAAAGACTATCAAGTATACTCTTCAAGATAATAATTAGATTGAAGTAATGCAAGAAGAGTTACTTCAATTTAGGAAACAAGAAGTATGGCAATCGGTTGACCTTCTCGAATGGTAGTATCCTATCAGAACTAGATGGCAATACATGAACAAGACTGATGACAGAGGCATTGTTATTAGAAACAAAGCAAGATTGATAGCGCAGAGGTACACACAAGAACAAAATATAGATTATGATGAAGTGTTTGCACAGTTGCTAGGTTGGAAGCAATTAGACTTTATCTTGCCTACTATACATCCATGATGTTCACCGTATACCAAAGGGATGCGAAGTGTGCTTTCCTTTACTGGAAAATTTCTGAAAAAGTTTATGTAAGTTAGCCACCAGGCTTTGAAGACCCAGATTTCCCTTAAAGGGTGTATAAGCTTGACAAAGCTTTGTATGGTCTATATCAAGCCCTACGAAAGTGGTTTGAGACATTATCGTCATTCCTTCTCGAACACGGATACAAAAGAGGAAAGATTAACCAAACCTTATTCAAAAATAAGAAAGGTCATGAGCTGCATCTAGTTCAAATCTATGCTGATGATATCATCTTTGGATCAACAAACAAACAACTCTACAAAGATTTTGAAGACCTTATCCATTTCAAGTTCCAGATAAATGATATGGGTGAATTGACTTTCTTCTTAGGGTTGCAAGCACAACAAACAGAGGATGGTATCTTCATTAAGCAACCCAAGTACATGGATTCAATGTTGAAGAAGTTCCATTTCTCAGATTGACAGTCTATACGCACTATTGTAGATACAAAAATGAAGATAGGTTCTGATCCAGATGGCAAATCTATTGATCAAACACATTATTGGTCAATGATAGGATCACTCGTGTATCTGATAGCATGTAGACCTAACATAATGTTTGGAGTATGCATTTGTGACAGGTATCAAGTGGACCCCAAAGAATTTCATGTCAATGTTGTGAAGAGCATCTTTAACCACTATGAATACACAAAAAGTGACTATGAGGTATGCAACTTCAATTGGAAGTCCACAACTTGTGGTTGTCAATTCATTAGTCCAAGACTAGTGTCATGGCAGTGCAAGAAGTAGACAAATATGTCAGTTTCAAATACAGAGTCAGAGCATATAGCAGCATCCACTTGCTGTTCTCAAATTCTCTTGATTCAAAATCAGATGCTTGACTATGGTTTTAACTTTTTGCACACACCAATACGTATTGACAACATAGCTACAATGTTAATCACAAACAATATAGTTCAACACTCAGAAACAAAACACATTGAGATAAGATATTACTTTTTAAGGGATTGTGTTGAAAAAGGTTTAACCAAGTTGATACAGTACACTCATACAATCAACTAGCTGATTTGTTTACCAAGGCAATTGAACCTAGCCGGTTTGAGTTCCTAGTTCAATCAATATGCGTGATTAGTATTGAATAATATGTAAATACACTATCATTGCTATTTGTTAATGACCTATCTTACGTTTTACAATATCAAAACATAAAAACATTAGAAAACAAATAAAAGTACAAAAAGATGTGATTTTCTTTTGATAAAATATCAAAATGAAAAAAACAAAGGAAAACATGAAAAATATGTTTTTACATTACAATAACATAGAATCTAGCAATAGAAATGATATAACTACAGTCGATATATCATTAGCAATGCAATTCAAAATCTAAGAATGACTGACATACCTTATTTGATATGCGGGTAGGCTAAGCTTGGAATTGAAGATATATAATTTTGTAACAAACTAAAGCTCCTCATTCCATTATGAAGCTATCATCTTAGGGTATGGGTAAGAATTAACTCATTCAAGTGGGTGTGTGTGTGTAGCAACCTAAACATAGTAGGTAATGACACTTTATGAATCTAATTCAAGTAAAAACACAAAGTTCTAATGTACATGATCCAAAAAGATTCCTAGTGAGGAACACATTCATAAGTGAATACACAAAATGTCCCTCTTGGATTACTAACAAAAGAATCCAAAAGAGGATCAACTCTAAAATGGAGCATATAAAAGGATCACATAAATCCCAAAGGGATTTCCTTCACCGACAATAACATAAGATTTTGATAACTTAAATAACCTTGTCAAGTAAGTTGTTACAAAGTTCTACTATGCGTTTCATGCGAGTGGTTGATTTAATTGTGCTTCTAGGTGTTAGGCACATAGAGAATGATCAACAAACACAAAACATGATAAATATCACAAAGTATAAACAATATATAAACCATTGCTTGAGTTTAAGTAGACAAATATACTTACAATCAATATGTGTGTGTAACACCCGGAAAATTCAGCAAAAAAAAAGAGAGAGAGAAAAGAAAAGAAAAGGGAGAAGAAGAGTATTACCTAAAAGCAAGGGTTAAAAGTGTGCAAGGGGCAAACTTGCCCATTATAGGTTCAAAAAGGAGTATGGCCGCCCGTACTTCTCTTTTCTCATACACACTTCGACTGCAAAAAGGAAAGAAGAAGTCTTACCCGGTTTTAGAGAGAGAACGTTGAAATTCTTCAAGAAGGTAAGAGTTCCTAGTGTTTTCTTCTCGGTTTTCAGTGGGTTTGAACTTCTGGACCGATCTTTATGTGTTTTCTTTGTGTTTGGCAGCTTGTTTTGTGTGTTTAAGTGCTAGAACTCCAGGTAGCTCTCAGGTTTGAGGAGCTTTACTCGAAAGTTGTTAGAGGTGATTTCTAGATCCCCTGTTTTACATTTTTCTACTTGTTTGGGGCTGGTATGTATATTAACCAATTGTTTTATGCTTAAACTATGGTTTTTTTTCATGAATGTGCGACTGAAAATTTATGTATGTGTGTTTATGTGATTGATGTGATGTTGGGTAGATGTTTAGTATGTTTTAAGTGTGTAAGATGTTAGATCAATGCTAAGTATAAGTTAGAATGATGTTTGGGGACTGGAAAATACATATGATGCATTACAGGTGATAATTATAGTGTCCGCTGTGGACACTTAGTATTTGCATGGTGTCCGCTTTGGACTTGGTACGTCCGCTGTGGACTTGGTACGTCCGCTGTGGACACTTAGAAATATTATGCACATGTCCGCTGTGGATTTGGTACTTCCGCTGTGGACACTTAGAAAAAATCATGCATGTGTCCGCTGTGGACGTCACGTCTGCTCTGGACATTACACGTCCGCTGTGGACACTTAGACAAATCTTGCATGTTGTCCGCTGTGGACACTTAGAAAAATTTTGCATTCTGTCCGCAATGGACTTTACACATCTGCTGTGAACACTTAAGAATTTTTATGATTGTCCGCTGTGGATTTGTTCATCCACTGTGGACTTTGTTCATCCGTTGTGGACTTTGTTCATCCGCTGTGGATATTTAGAATATTTTGGCCATGCGCTGTGGACATTGGCTGTCCGTTGTGGAATTTGGCTGTTTCTTGGGTTTTTTGGGTTTGGCGGGCTACTACAGAAGATTCATCCATGACTTCTCCAAGATAGCTTCACCATTGACCAAGTTGACCCATAAAGATATGAAGTTTGTATGGGGTTGAGAGCAGGAGAATGCTTTCAAAGAGTTAAAGACAAGATTGACTCAAGCTCCTGTCTTGATGTTACACGAAGGGAACCAACACTTGGTGGTCTATTTGGATGCTTCTTATTTGGGATTGGATTGCATGCTGATGCAACAGGGAAAAGATATAGCCTATCCATCCCTACAGTTGAAGATCCATGAGGGTAACTACCCTACTCATGACTTAGAGTTGGCGGCTGTGGTCTTTGCATTGAAGATTTGGAGGCACTACTTGTATAGGACGAAATGCACCATCTTCACTGATCACAAAAGTTTGAAGTACTTCTTCGAGTAGAAGAATCTCAATATAAGGCAAAGGAGATGGTTAGAGTTGATCAAAGACTATGATTGTGAGATTTATTACCATCCGGGCAATGCCAATATGGTGGCGGATGCCCTAGCCAAAAGGAGAGACCAGAACCAATTTGGGTAAAGGCTTATCAGATGATCATGACCTCCGATGTGATGAAGCAAGTCAAAGAAATTTAGGATGAAGCACTGAAAGAAGATCAAATTAACTCCGAAAGGATGAAATGCCTAGTTGTGGAGTTGGGAGAGAACACTCTCGATGTTTGAACCCCGATAGGGGAGGATATGGATTCCTCGTTATGGGGATCTACGTAGGAAGATCATGGATGAGGCTCACAAGACTCAATACTCAATTCATCCTGGTGCTACAAAGATGTATCATGATATGAAAATAGATTACTGGTGACCGAGAATGAAGCACGATGTGGCGGAGTACATGAGTAAGTGCCTTACTTGTTTACAGGTGAAGGCGGAGCATCAGAAGCCATACGGGAAGATCCAACCCTTGGATATACCCGAGTGGAAATGGGAGCAAATCACCATGGACTTTATTACGAAGTTACCACGTACGGAAAGGGGATACGATGCCATATGGGTGATAGTTGATTGTCTGACGAAGAGTGCTCACTTTCTAACGATCCGCGAGATGTATTCGTCTGAGAGGTTGGTGAATCTGTTCATCTAAGAGATTGCGACCCATCATTGTGTACTGGTGTCTATTGTTTCTAACCATGACACTCAGTTTACATCTATGTTTTGGAAGAGATTTCATGATGCTATGGGGACGAGGTTACTTATCAGTACGACTTACCATCCTCAGATAGATGGTAAGTCAAAGAGGACGATTCAGACACTGGAGGTTATGCTATGAGCATGCGTCATTGATTTTGGAGGAATTGGGACGAACACTTATCGTTAGCCGAACTCTCATATAACAATAGTTATCATGCCATCATTGGTATGCCTCCATATGAGATGCTATATGGTAGGAAGTGTAGAATGCCTGTATATTGGGGTGACATCAGGCATAAGGAGTTAGGGAGCATTAAGGTGATCGAGGCTACAACTAAAAAGTTGGAAAAGATCAAGGCCTTTATGAAGGCGACAAAGGATAGACAGAAGTCGTATGCCGACAAGAGACATAGACCGATTGAATTCAAGGTGGGTCATAGAGTTATGTTGAAGGTCTCGCCTTGGAAAGGGATCATCCGGTTCAGGAAGTGGGGAAAGTTAAGTGCGAGGTACATAGGGCCTTTCCGAATCATTGCTCGAGTAGGAAAGGTGGCCTATCGATTGGAGCTACCCGATGAGTTTAGTGGGATTCATCCGACGTTTGATGTATCTCCATTTGAGGAAGTGCTTAGCTGATAAGGATATGATGTGCCACTCGTGGAAATCGAGGTGGCTGAACGGCTCAATTATATGGAGCAGCCAGTGGCCATCATTGATAGAAAAAAGAAGAGGCTAAGGAATAAAGTGGTTCCACTTGTACGAGTATAGTGGAGACACAGGAAGGGGTCCGACTCTACGTGGGAGACTGAGGAGGAAATAAGACAGCATTACCCACAGTTGTTCGAGGAATTACAGGTTTTGGGGATGAAACCTATATAAGGGGGTGGACTTGTGACACCCGGAAAATTCAGCAAAAAAAAGAGAGAGAGAGAAAAGAAAAGAAAAGGGAGAAGAAGAGTATTACTTAAAAGTAAGGGGTAAAAAGTCTGCAAGGAGCAAACTTGCCCATAATGGGTTCAAAAAGGAGTATGGCCGCCCGTACGTCTCTTTTCTCATACACACTTCGGCTATAAAAAGGAAAAAAAGAAGTCTTACCTGGTTTTAGAGAGAGAAAGTTGAAATTCTTCAAGAAAGTAAGAGTTCCTAGTGTTTTCTTTTTGGTTTTCAGTGGGTTTGAACTTCTGGACCGATCTTTATGTGTTTTCTTTGTGTTTGGCAGCTTGTTTTTGTGTGTTTAAGTGCTAGAACTCTAGGTTATCGGGTTTGAGGAGTTTTCACTCGAAAGCCGTTAGATGTGAGTTCTAGATCCCCTCTTATACATGTTTCTGCTTGTTTGGGGCTGGTATGCATATTAAACTGCTGTTTTCTGCTCAAACTATGTTTTTTTTCATGAATGTGCGACCAAAAATTTATGTATGTGTGTTTATGTGACTGTTGTGAAGTTGGGTAGATGTTTAGTATGTTTTAAGTGTGAAACATGTTAGATCTATGCTAAGCATAAGTTAGAATGATGTTTGGGGACTGGACTTTACGTATGATGCATTGCAGGTGATAATTATAGTGTCCGTTGTAGACAGTTATAATTTGCATGGTGTCTGCTGTGGACTTGGTACGTCCGCTGCGGACTTGGTACGTCCGATGTGGACTTGGTACGTCCGTTGTGGATACTTAAAAATATTATGCATGTGTCCGCTGTGGACTTGGTACGCCCGCTGTAGACACTTAGAAAAAATCATGCCTGTGTCCACAACGGAAGTGTAATGTGTCCGCTGTGGACTTTACACGTCCGCTGTGGACACTTAGACAAATCTTCCATGTTGTCCGCTGTGGACTTTACATGTCCGCTGTGGACCCTTAGACAAATTTTTCATTATGTCCGCTGTGGACTTTACACGTCCGTTGTGAACACTTAGGAATTTTTATGATTGTCCGTTGTGGATTTGTTCATCCGTTGTGGACTTTGTTCATCTGCTGTGGACTTTGTTCATCCGCTGTGGACTTTGTTCATCTGTTCTGGATACTTACAATATTTTGGCCATGCACTGTGGACTTTGGCTATCCACTATGTGAAAATTTTAAGCCATCTGTTGTATGTTTGTTCATGCGCTGTAGACACTTAGAATTTTTCTGAAATTTTGGGAAATAGAATTTAGTGTTAAGTCTTGATGTTTTATGATGGTTTATGCCTGTTGATGTTATGTATGCTTGAGGGCTGTTGTTGATGTTCCATATTATGTATTATGATGTGACTTTACATGGTGTGATATGTGCTTATGTACGTAAAGTATTATTGTAAAGAAAGTGAAAGATAAAGATAATGAAAAATGGAACGTATTCAATGAATGAAAGTCTTGCATGCAAAATGAATGGAGGTTCACAGCCATTGGGTTGTTAGCTCTACTGTGTGCGGTTTAGCTAACCCATGAGGATGCACACAGGGGTCAATCTTTGTGATTGACTAATATGTACGAAATGGGACCCTTGTCGCTTGCCCCGATACCGGAGTCAGCTTCCTGCATAATGTTAGGGGTCTATTTATAGACTTCGGCCTAGTACCAGCTTTGTGCACAATGTTTGGGGTATAGTATACAATATTGGTCTAGATGAAAGTGAAAATAATAAAGTACGAAACAAACGATTATGAATGATGATGAAAGATGATAAATGATTATTATCAAGATGTACATATGATGTGTGATCACGAACAAAAGTAAAAGAAAGGTTTTTATTAAAAGTAAAGTATTTTACTATATAAACTAGAACTCACTCAGCGTCGCTGACTTTTCATATGCGTAACAGTTGGCAGGTAATCGATGATGCTGGGGAGGTGCAGACATGGATGCATATGCTACTGGGGATGATTCGAGTCTGGCATCCATATTTTAAAATGTCAATGTATTAATATAATTTTTGGGTTGTAAACGAAATGAAATGATAATTTAATATGTTTTTATTCATTAATGAAAAGTTAAAATTCAATTGCAAAATGAGGTGTTTTATATTATTTATGTGATGATTGACCAACTGTAAGCGTCTCGGAAATGGGGCCTTAAAGTGTGTGATTATGCCTAATCTTCTAAAATTTTAGCATTTGTGAATGTAGAGTTTTATGATCTCACCAAAGGTGTACTTCTAAACTCATGTATAGAAAATATCAACAAAATACAAATATGTTATGTGCTTAAATTTTATGTTTGACGGTGTCATTAACATATTCTAATTTTTATATCTTTAAAGCCTTTTATCATTGTGGGAATAAACTTTAGGGTGGGTAGTTAAAATTTTCAGAAAATTAGCTCAAAAATATTCAAAATACAAAAATATCTGATTTTATGTTTGTATAGTTGATTGACTTTTCAAATTATTTAAAAACACAAAAAAATGACAAAGAGTTGTGTTTGTGTGCAAAATTTATAAAATCACAAGTGTATTTCAGTCAATGTAGGTTTTTTAACATGCACAACATACAATTGACAAGTCAGAATGAATATTTGTATCACTCATGTGAACAAATTATTTAAAACAAGAATTGACAATATCAGTACAAAAGAGCCAAAAGTCAAAGTCAATGGAATAGTAACAATACAAACATCACATCAGGCATCATCTATCCAAATTGACCGACCTAAATGTTAAACCGATGATGAACCCTAGGAGGATGATCATTAATCAGATTATAACATTCATTCAACCAATAACAAACTTCTTTAAATGATTATGAACTTGATTTAATCGAATATTAAACTGTTCAACCCTCGATGAACAAGGATTTCTCATTCAAATGACCGAATAAGAATTCAAGTGTAATAATATTTGAAGATAGTTGTTATTAACTTAATATGACAAAATAACTTGATTAACACTCAAAAGATTAAGAAAAATCTATTTGATTCAAATGCATGTAATGGAACAGTGAGTTGTAAAATTAATTTTGACTTTTGAAAGGTCAACCTTTGACTTATATGTTTTAAGTCAAATAGTTTGAACACAAGTTATCATCATCATATCACCTTACACATATATCTCTTATGCAGATAATGGCTAATCTTTCCTGGAGCAAAAGTCATAATATCAGTGGTTTTCTTGACCTCAATATGCCTGAAGCTGAAGATCTTAGAGATATGATCAGATTCTTACTTACCATAAGACTAGCCTATGTCATTATAGTAAGGCCCATAATCAATGAAAACTTCATAAGATCATTCTGGAGAACTATCAAGGTCAATATGGTGGATGATGTACCTACACTCACAGGAAGAACTGATGACCGGCATGTTCTTATCATCACTAAACAGATTATGGGTTCGTGTCTACAGTTTGGTCATGATGTAGACTGACCACATGAGATCAATAAAGATGTGTTGCTTACCTTTTTTGCAAACAATGAATATGAAGGTTGATTTTAAGGGAAATAGATAGTAAAAGGCCAAATGAACCTATAATGGATATTTCTGGTCGATTATTTCCAACACTACCTGTCAAATTGGATGACTGACTACAATGATATTCCCCTCACCACGTCATCTACCATATACGCCGTATGCACTAACAAGCCATTCAATATATCTCCTTATGTGTTTAATAGAACGATTCAATATCTCTTCTTATGTGTTTAATAGAATACTATCAAACATTAGGATAGGAAGAAGAACTATTTTCCTTATGTATTCAAGATTCATCTAGTGCCTGATCAACCAAGCCTTTCCTTATCTAATACGCACAGGACCTTTGAAAAATCTATGTAGGGGTTGAACCTAGAGGCTCAGGAAATCAAATCAAGATGAAAAAGATCAAGTCACACAAATAGTTAGAGTTGCCACGTGATTACTTGCTTCTTGTGCGAAAACCTGCTTATCGTTCGAGAACTCGTTAGTCGCGCGAGAACTTCATAGAATAGTATAAATAGAAGTTTTGTAATGTATTTCAATAACTTTTGTCACTTTCCTGATTTCATTCATATTGTAATAGATTCTAAGTTAGAGAGCAATATAATCAAAGTTTATTTACATTTGTGTTTGTGTTCTTTAATTACTATTCAATCTTATACCGTGATGTCAACATTCCGCATTTTCATCACGAGATCGATCATTGTAACGTGTTGATCCTTACAATTGGTATCAGAGCAAGGTGTGCTCTTGATCGATTGAATCAAAGGTTGATTAGTTCTTATTGAAGTGTTCACAAGATCCGTTTTGAAGATAATTGAAGATTTACTAAATTCATGGCTTATTTGATCACTTTTGAAGACCTAAAGAGATGTTATGCTGCTCATTTGAAGATTTGACTTGTTTTGAGATTAATTGGGCTTAATTCAATCAATTAGAGATAATTAGGATCATAACCAAACCTAAAATCACTAAGTGAAAGATTAAACAGTTAATTTTGAACAAATTGGTGTTTGATTGAAGGCTAGAATTGTTGAAATTGATAGAGTTTGATCAAGAGAAAAGTTAACTTTCGCACGAGAAAAGTAGCTATTCGCACGAGAAGTGAAAAAGTTTGTTGAAATTCTGTTACAGAAAGATTCCTTTCGCGTGAAAATTTCAAGAATTTGAAAAATTCAGTTACAGAACTTACCGCAAGAGAAGTTTGTGCGAAAACTTGTGCAATTAGTTTTGCAGAAGACTATTCGCGCGAGAACTTTATCAATTGCGCGAGAACTCCAGTTTTGAAGTTTTACTTTCAGTTTCAATCCAAGTCTAATCAATGGCAAACTTGAAGCATATCACTGCCACTCGTAATCTAGATAATGAGATAGGAACAAGCACGAAGCCTCCTCGACTTCTCAGCGAAGAAGACTATCCGGACTGGGTCTATCGCTTTGAGAACCATGTCATTTATACCGAACCTAGGATGATGAGATCTATCAAACAGGGTCCCTATATCCCGATATACACAAATGACAAAGGAGACTTAGTGCTGAAGCCTGAACATCTATGGGACGAAGAGGATATGAAAATGATGGAGCTAGATGACAAGGCATATGCAGCCATCACAATGGCACTTACCACTAAATAGCTCAGAAATATTAGGATTATAGGAAGTCAAAGGATCTATGGGATGCCATGGAAGAGCAAATTATGGGGAACAAAGACATTAGGGAAAGCCCAAAGGATATGCTTAACCATGAGTTCAACATGTTCAATCATATCTTGGTGAGACAATGGAGGCTCAAATGTCTAGGTTTGTGAAGCTTATTACCAAGATGAAAAGTGCTGGAATCACACTGGAGAACATCTAAGTGAACAAAAAGCTGTTAAATTCCTTGCCTTACAGCTGGAATAACAACTGCACTACGATTAAACGAACCAAGGATTTATTCACCCTATCCCTTAGTGATCTGATTTCCACTATCAAACTTTATGACATGGATGACAAGTAGAGGGCTGGTAATTATATCAACACGATGGGAGTTGAAGCATCGGAATTATATGCGAAGATGGCTAGTAATCAAAATTACTATGTAAGCTACTCTCAGTTATGTCAGCAACAACAATCAGCAACTCTTGCTTATCAAACTGTCAAAGATCCATCCTTGTCTCAATTCCAAGCTCCTTATCAGAATTCTTACAGTCAAGCTTAAGCTCAACCACAACCTCCAACCTACATTTAAGGTCTAGCAAATCAACCTACACAACAAGTCATTGTTGTAAATACTCAACCCAACAGACAAACCATTCAGATTGCTGAAGAGCACTTGACTCTATTTACATCGTTCATGAACAGTTATGAAGCTTTTTCTGCCAAAAGACTAAATGCACCAAACATCTTGGTCGATGACTTACAACAAGTCAATCTTGATGATGTTAAAGGGAATGATATTAAATATCAAATGGCAATGGTGGTTTATAGAGCAAATAATTTTGCTAGACGAACGGGGAGAAAGGTTTTTGGGCTAAACAACTCAAGCAAAATTGGATTTGATAAGTCAAGCTTGAGATGTTATAATGGTGACAAACCTGGTTGTTGGACCCTAAAAGGATCATACATGGCAATTCAAGACGTGGTTGAAGGTTGTCTGGTTTGTATAATCTGTAGAAGTCCAAGATGTAATACAGGTGAAGACAATAGAAGAAAAAGACCAAGTGTCAATTGTCCGCATTACTCAATGCGGATGAGCAAGAACAAATACGGCCAAGTATTTGTTCATCCGCATTTACTAATGCGGATAATCATAACCAAATACGGCTAAGTATTTGGTGATCCGTATTAGTTAATGCTGATGACATACTTAATGCGGATTCACAACTGAAGAAATGCTGATGAAGATCAACTCATCCGTTTTAACTAATGCGGATGTTCACTACAAATGCTGATCAACATTTTGTACTTATAATAGTATTCTGATGTCTAGTTGTCAGGGTAGTTTATTCATTTTGTACAGGCATTGTATCAACCTATAAATAGAATAGTATACACTAAATGTAAGACGATGATAGTTGATTATAAGCTTCTATTTTGTGCTACAAACCCTAGCACACTTTTTATCTTGTTTACCAATATCAATATACAAAGCATTTATTAGTATTTTCAGCATTAAATGTTCATTCATTTTGTATTTCCGCTACATAATCATTGACTCAATCATCATATTCGATCCTAGTTGAGTCACGTCAACTCAGATTCACATCTTGGACCCGGTCAATTGGTATCAGAGCCTCGGCTCTTGAATTCGTCTCAAAATCAGCACAGATCTTGAACGAAAATCGATTGAACTATTGATTGAGTTGTTTATTAGCATGTTTCAGACTTCTAATAAACATTCATACTGAAAATACTTGGAGCTTCATCAACCATCGATGTTTTTCTGATCAACAAACTCAATATCACTATTCAATTGTTGATTCTCAACAAAATTAGACAAAAACCACTAATAATCACTAAACATTAACCAAAACTCAACCTAAAATCAACTTTACTGCTGCTACTGTCACTGAATCTTGACAAGAAACTCTTGACTTTGGATTGTTTAACCTTCTGGACATAAAAAAAATTAACTTAATCAATATTCAAACCACCTAAAATCAAGTTTATTCTAATGGATTTTGTTAACTTTTCTGAACTTGGTCATGCATCTAAACCTCCAATGCTTAAACATAAGTCTGAGTTTAAGCAGTGAAAAATAAGGTTTAGAAACTACATTACAGGTGTGGATCCTGACTACTGGATATCCATTTGCAAAGGACCCTACATTCCTGTGTCCCTCAATGTTGATCAAGCTGCTCAATACAGAACTGCTAGAATTCCTATTGGATCCTAATCTAAATCTTGATGATAAGGAATACAAGAAAATCAAGATAGATCTCAAAGCATACTCAATTTTAACTCAGGCATTGAAAATGGATGTTCTCAAAAGACTAGAAAAGTAAGGGACAGCCAAAGGTGTCTGGGATGCACTGTAGATTATGTGTGAAGGAAGCAGTGAGGTGATGGAAATAAACAAAGACAAACTGGTGAACCAATATGAAACCTTTCATCATACCAAGGGTGAATCAATCTCCAAGCTGCTATATTGTTTTGTATAGTTGGTGAATGATCTAGAAATCATAGGGGTAACATATAAAGAGAAGGAGATGAACAAGAAGATGCTACACAGTCTGCCAGAAAACTAGAAGCAGAATGTTACAATGCTAAAGAACACTCTGACTTGGAGAGCACCACTTAGACATCATGATTGCTAAGATTGAAGCACTTGAGTTAGATGAGAGGAGTAGAAATCTTAGTGGACCTCAAGCCATTGAGGCATATAAGTTTCCATCAGAAACTCATTACGCTGAAAGTGCCTTTGTCACGGAAGAAGATGATTTCCCGTCTTCCAAAGATCAAGCAAGAACAACAGGATTCATTACTGCTTCACAACAAAACAAGCAATCATCTTCAATTCCATCTACCGCAACACCCACATGCATGCCTAGTGATCAAAGATCTGAAGAGCAAAAGGCAACTTACAATTCCTTTATTGCTAGTTTTAAGGCATATCTGGGAGGAAGACTTACTTCAGCACATCTAATTCAGGAAGATATGGAAGAAATGGATCCAAATGATGTTGAAGAAATGGACTTGCAATGGCAGATGGCCATGATTACAATAAGTGCCAAGAAATTCTTCCGAAAAGGGAAGAAGCTAAGTTTGAATGAGAACACAAAACTTGGATATGACAAATCCAAGGTAAGGTGTTTTAATTGTGGTGTGATAGGCCATTTCTCTAGGGAATACAATGCTCAGTAGCAATAATTACCAAAGAACTTCACATGGTCAACGATCATCTCAATCCAATTCAAGCTTTCAATCAAGCAATCAACATCAGTATCAACATCAAAATCAGCATCAACAAACTTATCACAATCAACCACAACTTACTCATCAAGCTTAGGGAAGCAACCAACCAACCTCTAATGCACTTGTCATCAGATAAGATGGAGTCTGTGACTGGAGCCTATATGTAAAGGAAGTCAAGCCTCACTTTTAGAATCATGCTTTCATGGATCACATTAATGATGGTCCAATTCCAATGCCAACTAAGGTCATATCCAATCTCTGTAGTGATAAATGCATTCAAGAAGTACAAGGATATAGAGAACATAATCACAAGTTGGCTCTTAAAATCAAAGAAGAAAAAGTCAAATCTAAAATGTTAAAACATGAGATGAAAAATTTTTAATTTAAAATAAAATCACTTCTTTCAGATATTGAAAAACTCCATGGTGAAAAGTACACTCTAGCAGCTAAGAATGAGAAGTTAACTGAATTAATAAAAAAACCAAAGCCGAGCAATCAGCTACAGAAGTGAAACTTGAAAGTTTCAGTTCTCTTCTGCTAAGCTGCAAGAGTTACTTGTCTCACAGAAAGAGCCAAAGGATATGACTGGGATAGGATACAATTCTTGTCCACCTCCATACAATGACAACTATACGGTTATGCCTGAGGCACTCACTCATTCTGATTCAACTGAACCTAAAGTTACTGAAACTAAAACAATTGTTTCTCAAATAACCAATCCTCAAAACAAAACCAAGTGTTTATATTGAAACCAATGAGGATAAAATCAAGTTGGGTCACCCAATCAAAATCAAAGAGTGCTCATACAAACCTGTAGTTGTCAAGAAACCAAACAGCCAAGTCAAAGCCATTATGCCATTTGTGAAATTCATCCTTGACAATCTCAAGGTGGTGAGGAATGCTAAAGTATCAGTGAAATCATCTGCTGAAAGCAGATTTGATAGTGAGATTAAATCTCCTAAAAATTCAAGCAAATCAGAAAAGGTTCCACTAAAATCCAAAAGTAATGCAATAGCATCTCCATCATCTAAAGAAAAATCTCCCATGGTTCAAAAATCAAAAGTAAAAACTAAACCAATCTCATTAATAAAGTCAAAACAAGGGGTCGGTTTTGACATTTTTAATAAAAAGGATGTAGACCAATTTGAAAAGAAGTTAAGTAAAGGAAAAAGGAAGCAAAAGCAGTCTCCAAAGACCAAGCAAAGTAGAATTATGAAACAATCTACAGAAACTAAGAAGGCTGAATTTGCTTCTTCATCAAAAACAAAATCTGAGGCTAATCTAAAATCTGTAAAATCACATGAAGTCTTCAATTCAAAATCAAAAGATAAAAAAATGTACTGTGACATTTGTGAGATGTCTAATCATAACACAGATGAGTGTAATTTTAATCAATATTGCTTTATTTGTGACATGAACAATCATTCAACAAAAAATTATTATTTCAACAAGTATTGTTCTCTCTGTTATATGACAAATCACAATACATCTGATTGTTTCTTTAAACAGAAAGGCTTAAGAGTTCCACAAAACAAGCCTATTTCACCAATTTCAACTGACAAGGTCAAACACAGAAGTCTATCACATATCAAACAAACACGGGTTTCAAATTCTGATGATGACTTTTATGATCAATGGCAGTCAAAGAGTGTCAAAAGAAATCTCAATCATAATATGAATCAATCACTTGGTTCTCACCTAAAAATTAAAACAATAGTGATTTTAGAAAATCAAAAACGTGCCAAATTTCTACGTAGAAACCAGGATGAAAGATTTGACTACTCTTCAAACAACTCTATTGAAATTGATGAAATAAAAACAAAAAGGAGTCCAAAGAAATTCTTCAAAGCATCAATCTCTAAATCACAACCTAGAGGCAAGTATTAAAAGGTTACAGTAATGGATAGAAACAGGCAACCCAAGACCATCATGGCTTGGGTTCCACATTCTAACTAGTTCTTTTATGCTTGAAGGGTCATCCATACAGGTCCAACAACTTATGGTATGTGGATAGTGGATGCTCCCGACACATGACTGGACATAGTTCCCTCCTTCATGACTTCAAGCATATACAAGGAACTATTGTAGTGTTCGGTGGAAACTCACAAGGTGGTAGAATTAATAAGGAAGGGTCGGTAACAAATGGATTACTGAGCTTTGACAAAGTGAACTACTGCGAGCAACTGAATTTCAATCTCCTCAGCGTGTCTCAGATCTGCGAAAAGAAATATTCCACTTATTTCACAGACACTCATTGCTACATTTTGAAACTAGGATTTCAAATTCATGAAGAATGGGTTGTCTTGAAGACTATGAGAAAGAATAATACCTATGTCTTGAACTTTAATTATGCTCAACCAATAGAAGAAACATGTCTTTTGTATAAAGCATCATTTGATGAGTCACCACTTTGGCATAGATGTTTAGGACACACAAATTTCAAAAACATGAACAGATTGGTTAAAGGAAATCATGTGATTGATTTACCTCAAAAGGAATATCATTTTATTGACCACTGTTCTACATGTCTCAAAGGGAAACAACATAAACCTTCCCATAAGCCAAAGCTTGTGAACATAATCAATACTCCATTGAAGTTACTTCATATGGATCTCTTTGGACCAACTCATGTCATGAGTATTGACAAGAAATAGTATTGTTTAATGATCATTGATGACTTTTCAAGATTCACATGGGTCTTTTCCTACTTCATAAAAATGAAGCGTCCCAAATAATAAAAGATTTTATCACAAAAATTGAAAATCAACTCGATCAAAAGGTAAAATCAATCAAAGTAATAATTGGACCGAGTTTAAAAATGAAAATCTAAGTTCATTTTGCACACAAAAAGGCATGGCTCATCAATTTAGTGCAGCCAAAACTCCTCAACAAAATGGGGTAGCTGAAAGGAGAAATAGAACACTGATTGAATCAACAAGAACAATGCTAGCCGATGCTAAGCTACCAATTTCCTTTTGGGCTGAAGCAGTCAACACATCGTTTTTGTGTAAAATCAAACTTTGGATAGTCAAAGAAAACCACAGAACACCTTATGAACTTCTTTTTCGTAGAAAACCATTCATTGGATTTTTCAAGTCATTTGGTTGTCTTGTCTCAATATTAAACACCCGAGATAATTTAGGGAAGTTTGCTCCAAAGTCTGATGAGGGATTTTTTGTAGGTTATTCTCAGTCTCAAAGGCTTTTAGAGTATTTAATCCTAGATTAAACATTATTGATGAATCAACAAATGTTAAATTCAATGAGCAATCCTTTCCTAAGTCAATTAATGGTCCTGATTGGTTGTTTGATATTGACTCTTTTACAAGATCTTTTGATCAGTTTCACTTGTCAAATGCAGGTAACCTACAATCAGCTGTATCTTCTGGAACAGTAGAGAGAAGGGATAACTTTCCAACGATTCCTCCATCTTCTGCATATCAACCTGATGAAGAAGTTCCATTGCAAGCTCATCCTGTTAGATAAGAAATACAAAATTAGAGTGTCTCCACTAAGGCTGGTCCTAGTACACCGTCCGCTCCTTCAGCAAAACCATCTACTAAAAATAGAAATGCAGAACCAGCTACTATGCCAGTTGAAACTGAAGTGAATGCAAATGATGAGAGTCTTCAAAGTGCTGCTGATGCTAAAGCTGAAGTTGGTGAAACATTTGATTACATTCACAATTCTCCTACATCACAACCTGAAGGTACCTCTCTCCAAGATGAACTGAACGTCTCAAACATTGATGTATCAATTGTTGGTGAATCAATTCCAACCACCAGGATACATAAGAGTCATCTAGTGTCAAGCATCATTGGTGAATTAGATGAGTGGGTGACAAGAAGAAAGTCAAGTATTGCAAACATATGTTGTTTTCTTGCTTTCTGTGTCAAACAGTACCCAAGAATATAAGAGAGTCTCTTCCAGACAACAGCTGGATCGAGACAATGTAGAAACAATTGCTCCAGTTCAAGAAACAAGAAGTATGGCAGTTGGTAGACCTTCATGAAGAACAATACCCTATCGGTACCAGATGGTTATACAAAAACAAGACTGATGATAGGGGCATTATTATCAAAAACAAGGCAAGATTCGTTGCAGAAGGATACACCCAAGAAGAAGGAATAGACTATGATGAGGTGTTTGCATCTTTGAAATTCACTGTGTATCAAATGGATGTAAAGTATGCATTTCTTTATGGAAAAATCTCTGAAGAAGTCTATGTGAGTCAACCACCAGGCTTTAAAGACCCGAATTTCCCTCACAGGGTGTACAAGCTTGACAAAGCTTTTATGGCCTACATCAAGCCCCACGAAAGTGGTATGAGACTATATCATCTTTCCTTCCTACACACGGGTATGAGAGTGGAAAGATGACTAGACTTGTTCAGAAAAAGAAAAGAACATGAAATGCTGCTAGTCCAGATCTACGTGGATGATATCATTTTTGGATCAACTAACAAGCAACTTTGCAAGGATTTTGAAGACCTTATGCACTCCAAGTTCCAGATGAGTGCAATAGGGGAGCTTACATTCTTCTTAGGATTGCAAGTACGGAAAACAGCAGATGGAATCTTCATCAATCAATCAAAATACGTGGAATCCATGTTGAAGAAATTTCACTTTACAGATTGTGAATCTATCAGAACACCCGTGGATACAAAAATGACGATTGGTCCAGACTCAAATGGCAAATTAGTGGATCAGACCATTATTGATCAATGATAGGGTCACTCATGTATCTAACAACAAGTAGACCTGACATAATGTTTGGTGTATGTGTTTGTGCCAGATATCAAGCAGATCCCAAGGAATCACATGTAAATGCTGTAAAGAGGATATTCAGATATCTCAAGGGCAAGCCTGCACTTGGATTATGGTACCCAAAGGAGGGAGATTTCAATCTCTTTGCCTACACAGACAGTGACTACAGGGAATGCAACTTCAATCGAAAGTCCACTTTTGGAGGTTGTCTGATGAAATCAACTTAAACACATGTTGAACATGAACATATTAGAACAATATTCAACATGAACAGGTTAATTCCCCGAAGGATCTTTTCAAAATCTCTCAATAATCAACAAAAAAGAACCATGGTGCGAAAACCCATGATTAATGCTATGATATCAGTGTGTGTTTGTTTGTGTGTGATTGTATGATTTCTAGTGCTTGGATGATAATATCTGCTTGCTTGATTGATTGTTCAAAAGCTTACAAAGGCTTAGGGTAGTATGCCATTTATAGCCTATACAAAGAGCTATATACAATTACTAAACTACCCTTATGTAAATGAAAATTACATAAATAATCCTAAGTCTATAAGCTGTCCATTGTGGATGATTAGCTGTCCGCTATGGATGTTAAGATGTCCGCTATGGAAGTCAGATGACTTGTCCGCTGTGCTTTGGATGCTGTCCGCTGTGAAGTGTTTGCACTGTTTGTTGCGCTATGGGATGTTCATCCGCTGTGGATGAACATCCGCTGTTGAACATGGAAATATCGAAGGTAGTAGAAATGTGCATAATCATACATTTTAAAATTTCAAATTTTCAAAATTTTGAGTTTTTAAATAAAGCCAAGTCAAGCAAGCACCTAAACACAACAGTTTGACACATATACATATGTACAATATTGCACAATATTGCTTGTGAGTGATATTTTAACATCCCTAGATTGATCATGTTAAAATTTTAGCATTTTACATACATTTTAAATCAAAAATTTAAACAAACATTTTGATTTAGACAAGTTTCATCAAACAAATGTTCTTACCAAAATTTTTTTTATCAAACATATGCTTCGGAAGACATTAATCTGAAATTTTTGAAAACTGTTGTCACAGCGGACACACAAACATACATCCGCTGTAGCTACAGTAACCAAGTGTATATATCGGACAAAACAAACAAACATCCGTATGTACTTGTGAACACACAAGTGTTCACAGCGCATGATGTTTACAAGACATCCACTATGAATACAGTGCCATTTCACAGCACATGACTTACGTTAGTCATCCGTTGTAGAAATAGTGCAAGTGTATATAGCGTATGCACACAGGTAATCATACGCTGTAAACATTCACAAATCATTTTCAAGTGTCCACATCGCACAAAAAAATGTTTATCCGCTGTGAACAATCAAACAAAACAATTCAAGTGTTCACAGCGCATGAACAAATTTTATCCGCTGTGTACAATCAAACACATCATTTTCAAGTGTCCATAGCTCATGAACAAATGTTCATCCGCTGTGTACAATCAAACAAATTTTCAAAGTGTCCACAGCACATGAACAAATGTTCATCTGTAGTGAACAATTAAAAATCATTTAAGGGTCCATAGCGCATGAATAATTGTTCATCCGTTGTGAATAAACAAACCATTTCAATAACGTACAATATTTAATATCAAACTCACACACACATTTTCCTAACTAACAAATCATTAATAAACACACAAACAACCACACATTGTTTCTAACAAACAAAACATTAAGAAGCAATCATTAAAAGGATGGCAACATCATCCTTAGAGGGAGTATTGTTGGACTCAACATGTGCATTAATGGATTAATGCTTTAAAGGATGATGCTTGCCACAGTCAAACATAAACAAACATAATATGTTCTAACATTCAAACAATCATTAACTAACACATTAGCATCATTAACAATCATAACATTCATTAATCATTGTTTAAATTTCTTTTTCAGGTTTGTACATAAAAGAAATTTTGACAAGTACCCACAGCGGATGAAGTACTGCAATGCGGATGAACAAAAGCTCCAATGTGGATGAATAGTGATCCACAACGGATGATGAAGAAGATGCAGCGGATGAAGATCAAGACCAAGTGCTCGCAGTGGATGAAGACATCCCACAGCGGATGAGTAACATACAGCTGATGCCTATCCACAGCGGATGAACACTCTATAGCGGATGTTCATCCACAGCGGATGAACATCCCATAGCGCACAACAAACAATGCAAACACTTCATAGCGGACAACGTCCAAAGCACAGCGAACAAGTCATCTGACTTCCACAGCGGACATCTTAACATCCACAGCGGATAGCTAATCTTCCACAGCGGACAACTTATAGACTTAGGATTATTTATGTAATTTCATTTACATAAGGGTGGTTTAGTAATTGTATATAGCTCTTTGTATAGGCTATAAATAGCATACTACCCTAATCCTTTGTAAGCTTTTAAACAATCAATCAATCAAGCAGATATTATCATCCAAGCACTAGCACTCATACAATCACACACAAATAAACACACACTCATATCATAGCATTAATCATGGGTTTTCGCACCATGGTTCTTGTTTGTTGATTATTGAGAGATTTTGAAAAGATCCTTGGGGGAATCAACCTGTTCATGTTGAATATTGTTCTAAAATGTTCATGTTCAACATGTGTTTAAGTTGATTTCATCAGGTGGTATCAGAGCAAGCATTCTCTAAGCAAGCATTGAAGAGAATTAGGCTAGTGAGAGAAACAATTAGGTTGAGTGTGTGTGAGAGAGAATTTTCTTACAAACTCCCTTGTAATCTCCTAGCATCAACATACATATGAATGAATGAAATATTTATGAATATGTGTTTTTAAATTGTTCATCATTCATTCATCATCATACAATATATCTTGCATTAGATCTTCACTTGAAATCATCAACGGATCTGTGAGATTCCGCATCACAGATCTGATAAAACGACAACAATACGATTGCAATATTCGATCCTACGTTTATTGAATTTTCATCAGGTGGTATCAGAGCCTTGGCTCAAATCATACATTGATTTTCGATCCTCTCAATCAACAAGATGATATCAGTGGTTCATTAGCTTCAAACCATACATTTTCGAGCTGAAAATCTTCACAAAAACCTTCTACTTTAAACATTCATCAAATGTTCAAAACATGATTGAATAATCTGTTTTCATTCATTTTGAAGAAGATTTTGTGTGTTTGCAGCTCTAAACATCATTCATACACGATTTTCAAACGTGTACATCACAAAACTCACTAAAACCTCATCGGTTTTTAAGGGTTTCGGATAAACAATATACGGTTATTGTTCTATCCAGTTTTTATCAAACAAACATTAGGTTGAATACTTTGAATCTGCTCATTGTATTTAAACATCACATTTGAGTTGTTTTTCACTCAAAACAAGCGATTCATCTTCATCAAACAACAAACCGATTGTTGTTTTTGTTGAAATTATCTCAACCGCCAACAAACCCTAGGATAAATCCTAGTTTTGATCATTCATTAACCTTCACAATCTCTGGTGATTGTGTTGGTCCATCATCAAAATCAAAGAAGAAACATAATCTTCTTGGAATTTTTCTGAAAAAGTTACTTTTTGATCCAAAAAGTTAACTTTTAAAAACATTTTCTGTGTTTTAAGGGTTTTGACTTTCATTGACTGACATCATTAAAAGTTGACATTCCCTTAACAGAATATTCATTTCTTTTCATCGAGATTTGAAAGTGACCTAACATTAGACATTAATTAATTTCAATTATTTAATTCCTTTATTCGGTAAGTAAATTTAAAAAAAAAGTGACTCTATTAACAAACAAATCCTAGAGACTTTAGGATTAAACAAGTTTTTCATCAAACAAAAATCATCAAACAAATTTAACTTAAAACGTTAGGTTAAAATAAAACAATCATGGCTGATGAAATTTCCAGAACAAACAGTGGTCTAAAACCACCAAGACTAAAGAACAAGTCAGACTTCAAACAATGGAAGATCATGTTCAGGAACTGGATATTTTTCAAGACCCTAATTTATGGACTTTTATAACTGAGGGTCATTTCATTCCTCTGACTCTTGGACCTGATTACAACATACAGAAGTCCGTTAGCTTGAAAAACGTAGCTGGTGATGACCTCAAAAGGGTCAAAACAGACATGAAAGCATACAACATATTGGCAATGACTTTGCCATTTGAAATTTTAACACGGGTTGAAAATTTAAAAACAACCCACGAATTGTGGAATGTACTTCAAACAATGTGTGAAAGGAGTGAAGAAATTCGTGAAATCAAAAAGGAAAAGTTGAGGACACAATATGAAACCTTCCATCACATTCAGGGAGAATCAATCCCATAATAGCTACATAGATATGTCCAGTTAGTAAATGAAATGATTGTGTATGGACTGAAATATGAAGCTGTTGAAATCAACAAAAAGATGTTGCACACATTGCCAGAGAGCTGGACTCAGTCAGTGGCATTGATGAAAGCAACATTGGATTTGGAAGCCTTATCCCTTGACTCACTAGTAGCCTAGGTTGAAGCTCTGGAAATGGATGAAAAATCCAGAAATAACAATCACATCAGACATGTAGAGGCTTACAAATTCAAAGAACCACAACAAACAGACAGTGCATTTCTGTCAAGCACTGGAGAAGAAGAAGATGAAGAATTTTTGGACTCTAGTGATACATCATTCTTCTCAGCACCTGAATCATCCAGCAACAAACATAAGTCTAAAAAGACTGTGTGCATGCTCACATCAAGCAACACCTCAGAGTAAACAACATCCACATACCTCTAGCTCAAACAAACAGCCAAAACCTCAAACCAACAACATACATAGACTTGAAAAGCCAATGGATGCTCTTACTATAATCCTGCAAAGTGAAGACCAAAAGGCAGCTTATGCAGCCTTTTCTACAAGCTTTGAAGCATTTTTAGGTGTAAGTCTAACACCATCACAGATCATTCAGCAAGATTTGGATGAACTTCCACCAGATAGGGTAGAAGAAATGGATCTTCAATGGTCCATGGCTATGATTTCATACAGATCTAAAAGGTTTCCACAAAGAAATCGGGGATTGAACATGGACAAGAAAACCAGGATCGGTTTTGATAAGACAAAAGTAAGGTGCTATAATTGTCAACTCTATGGACACTTTTCAAGAGAATGTCAACAACCAAGAGTTGACAGAAACACACATCGGGCACAAACATCCAGTGGTTATCATTCTAACAGACAGGTGCCACCTCCAATCAGCATTCCAGCTGCACCAACCCCACCACAAATCACACAGTACAGTCCAAATCAACATTCTAAATCTTCTGCAATGATAATCAAACAAGATGGTGAATGTGACTGGTGCCTGTATGAGGCTGAAATTCCAACTTCAGATCATTCCCTTGTGGTAGATATTGAAGATGAAATATCAGACATCCCAAAAGAGGTAAAGGAGCACCTCTGCACATAGGCGTGTATTGATGAGGTCAACAGATATAAGGAGCATGCAGACAAACTTTCGAAGAAAGTTATAGAAACAAACATTTTAAATGAAAGTTTAAAATCAGAATATAAACAATATGCAACCAAAATACTTTCAATACAAAATGACTTAGATACACTAATGTTTGAGAAATTAACACTAGCAGCTCAAGTTGAGCACCTCTCTGCATCATTGACCAAATCAAAAGCATTGCATGCTGAAACTAAAGTAAAACTTCAGAAGTTTCAGGTAAGCAACATGAAGTTCGAAGAACTTCTTTCTCAACAAAGGGTATTCAAAGACCCGTCAGGTTTAGGATATAACAAGGTCAGCCCACCTTACGATGATAATTATATTCCTTTACCTGACTAAATGACCAACAAACAAGATGAATCTCCTGACATTCATGAAAAGACTTATGATTCCAAACAATCATCATCATCATCATCAAAATCACCATTAACATCAAAATCACCTTTCATAAAATTTGTTAAAAGTTCAGTATCACCACAAATCAAATCAACTGACTTTTATCAAGGAGAGAATAATGAATTTGATGAACAAACAATAGATGACGATGAAGATGATTTATTGGATGATGAGCCAACTCAGCCAATTACTGAAAATCAAAAGGTTTCAAGTGTGGCTGATACATCAAACAAACAAACGAAACATATTAAAGGTTTTGATATCTGTTTTGGTAGAAGGAAAACTGTAACTTCCACTGTCTCTCCCAAATAGGTAAATAAAGGGAAAGGCAAAGCCACAATTCAGCCAAAACAACAAACAGTAACTTTTGAAATTCCCTCAAAATTAAATTTGAAGACAAAAGTTACTAACAAACAAACAAAATCAGAGTTACCATATTATGAGTGGTGTGACCAATACACACACTCCACTGAAAAATGTAAGTATGGTAAATACTATAATTACTATAACATGAATAATCACAGTACTAAAACATGCCATTTTCACAACTATTGTTCAATTTGTGAAAGAAATAACCACAGCACAGCAAATTGTTTTTTCAATAAAAAAAATAAAAAGCAAAACAAACAGGCTTAAGTTGAGAAATCAATTGAGAAACAAACAAGTGTTCAAATTAAGAA
Source organism: Flaveria sonorensis (assembly GCA_025506505.1). Taxonomy (NCBI): domain Eukaryota; kingdom Viridiplantae; phylum Streptophyta; class Magnoliopsida; order Asterales; family Asteraceae; genus Flaveria; species Flaveria sonorensis. Next base: position 35,420,221 of record CM046435.1, on the reverse strand, counting down.
CAACGGAGGAGTTTCAAGACAAACTCCTCACCAAAAAGTTGTTTTAAACAGTGACAAAACATTTTATGACAACTTTAAGCAATCAACAAGGAGACATAAGTCTTAAAACAGATAGTCACCAGACATTAACTCTCAAATGAGAAGGGCTTAAAGTACTTCTCCTGATAAAGCTAAAAACTATCAAAGCAAAACTAGTGTACCTAGAATTCCTAAACCAGCAGACAATGCCATTCTAGAAGAAATTTGTGTTGTAGGGAAAGGCGGAAAACCCAAGACCATCATGGCTTGGGTTGCACCAACTAACTAATTTCTTTTCTTTTGTAGGGACATCAAAGAAGGCCTGAGAACATTTGGTATGTTGACAGTGAATGCTCCCAACATATGACTGGCAACTGTTCCCTCCTTTGGGATTTTAAGAGAAAACATGGAGGTAGTAGCCTTTGGAGGAGACAAGACAGGTGGGAAGATAACTGGCAAAGGAATAATAACTAATGGGTTGATTAGCTTTGAGAATGTCAACTACTGCTCCAATCTTCAGTTCAATCTTCTAAGCGTATCCCAAATATGCGACAAAGGATATGCCACCTTATTTGACTCCAACAATTGCTATATCCTCAAGACGGGGTTTCAAATTCCAGAAGATTGTATCCTTTTGAAAACTCCCCGTCATAACAATAGATACATTGTTGATATGAATACTGTTTCAGCATCAACCCCTAAAACTTGTTTATTATCAAAAGCATCAGAAGATGTTTCCCAATTATGGCACAGACGATTAGGACACTCTAACTTTAACATAATGAACCAACTTGTAAAAAGTAATCTAGTAATACGTTTACCATAAAAAAAATTCTTATGTACAGACCACTACATAGCATGTCTGAAAGGAAAACAACATAGAGTGTCCCATAAGTCAAAATTGGTAAACTCTAATAACACACCACTCAAATTGCTTCACATGGACCTATTTGGCCCAACAAACATCCTAAGCATAGGAAAGAAGCAATACTGTCTTGTTATAATAGATGACTATACCAGATTCACATGTGTTTTCTTTCTACTACACAAGTCAGAAACAACAGACATAATAAAATCTTTTATCACTAAGATTCAGAATGAACTAGATCTTAAAGTTAAATCTTTAAGAAGTGATAATGGTACTGAATTTAAGAATAACTACATTTCTTCTTTTTGTGCAGAAAAAGGAATTAGTCATCAATTCAGCTTAGCAAGAACTCCTCAGCAAAATGGAGTAGCTGAACGGATAAACAGAACATTGATAGAAGCAGCCAGATCTATGCTAGCTGACTCTCTATTGCCCATATCCTTTTGGGCTGCAGCAATCAACATAGCTTGCTACATACAAAACAGAACATTAATTATCAAAGAACATTCCAAAACGCCTTATGAATTAATGTTTAAAAGAAAACCATTCATAGGATTTCTTAAGGCATTTGGATGTTCTGTATCAATATTAAACACCAGAGAACAATTATCCAAATTTGCTCCAAAAGCAGATGATGGATTCTTTGTTGGATACTCTGGAAGGTCAAAAGCTTATAGAGTATACAATCCAAGGCTAAATATAGTGGAAGAAACAACAGATGTTGTTTTTAATGAACATTCTTTCAGTAAGAAAGTCATTGGATCAAGCTGGCTGTTTGATATTAATGCTTTAACTAAATCATTTGAAACGTATTATTTTGATGTTTTAGATACCAAGGATAACCATGAGTATCCAATGGTTCCACCAACAACCATTAATGTTCCGTTGACTGCTGATCCTCCAAGGAGAACTAACAACACTCCTTCAAGTACAATAGTTTTAACTCCTCCAGAATAAACAAACACATCAAAAGGAACATCATCAAACACGCCATCATCTTCATCTCCTATGACAACCCAACCACAACCACACAACCAAACAAAACCACATCAACCAACCAATGCTGAAGAAGATGACGATTACCACTCATTACCAGACACACATCATGAAGATGAAATCTTAGATTTCTTTCATGACTCACCTTAAACATTCAACGAGATCCCTCAGCCAGATAAACAAACAAATCCTGATACTCTTGCTCAACCATCATCCCCTTCTCAAACAATCACCAATCTTGATCCAAAAATTCCTGTTGATCAGATTACAACAATAAGAGTTCACAAAGACCATCCTATAGAAAATATTATAGGTGACCTCAATACCAGATTAACTCAAAGTCAATCTGATATAGCAAACATGTGTCTGTACTCTTGCTTCTTATCCCTAAGTGTACCCAGAAACATCATTGAAGCACTCAAAGACAACAGTTGGATAGAAGCCATGCAAAAGGAACTACAACAATATAAGAAGCAAGAAGTATGGAAGCTGGTTGATCTACCTGAAGGTCATATGCAATTGGCATAAGGTCGCTCTTCCGAAATAAAGCAGATGACAGAGGGATTGTCATAAGAAACAAAGCAAGGATAATAGCCTAGGGTTATACTCAAGAGGAAGGCATTGACTATGATGATGTATTTGCTCCTGTAGCAAGACTGGAAGCTATCCAATTATTCCTTGCTTATACCTCATCCAAGATTTTCACTGTCTACCAAATGGATGTCAAATGTGCATTCCTCTATGGTAAGATAGAAGAAGAGGTATATGTTGCTCAACCACCAGGGTTTGAAGATCCAAAATTCCCTCACAGAGTCTACAAGTTAGATAAAGCTCTGTATGGTCTTCATCAAGAACCCAGGAAGTGGTATGAAACGGTACCAAATTTTTTACTACAGAATGGATACACCCATGGGAAAATCGACCAAACATTGTTCTTAAAAATAAAAGAACAAGACTTGTTTGTAGTGCAAGTCTACATGGATGACATAATCTTTGGATCCACAAACACACATCTTTGCAAAGAGTTTGAAACTCTTATGCAATCAAAATTCCAGATGAGCTCAATGGGAGAACTTACATTCTTCCTTGGTCTTCAAGTTTAACAAGCTGCTGAAGGAATTTTCATCAATCAAAGCAAATATGTGAATCAGATATTGAAGAAATACAACATGTCTGATTGCACATCCAGTAAAACACCATTTGTAATTGGATTAAAGTTTGGACACGATCCAGAAGGAAAATCAATGGACCAAAAACTTTATAGATCTATGATAGGTTCCCTGATGTACCTAACAGCAAGCAGACTAGACATCATGTATGCAGTCTGCATGTGTGCAAGATATCAAGCAGATCCCAAAGAATCACACATCAATGCAGTAAAGAGAATCTTTAGATACTTGAAAGGCAAACCAACTCTTGGTTTGTGTTATCCCAAAGATGGAGATTTCTCTTTATATGCATACACAGACAGTGATTATGGAGGATGCAATAAAAACAGAAAATCCACTACCGGAGGTTGTCAGTTTCTTGGATCACGATTGATCTCTTGGCAGTGCAAGAAACAAACAAATGTCTCTGTTGTCAACAGTTGAAGCAGAATACATAGCTGCTTCTGCATGCTGCTCTCAAATGCTTTGGATTCAAAACCAAATGCTTGACTATGGCTTTAATTTTCTTCAAACACCCATACACATGATAATTCTGCTGCCATGTTTATCACTGACAATCTTGTTCAACATTCAAAAACAAAATACATAGAGATCAGATATCACTTTCTGAAAGATTGCTCAGAAAAGGGTCTGATCAAGTTGATCAAAGTCCATACAGACAATCAATTGGCTGACCTATTTACTAAACCATTTGATCCAGCAAGATTTGAATTTTTGGTTCAGTCACTTGGTATGATCAACTTTGAATCAAACAAGTAATGTTATTCAAAAAATAAATATCAAACAAGTTTTATTTTGTCAAAGACCAAGTTTAACATCAAACATGTATCTTTCAAAATCAAGATATCAAACAAACACAACATATTTTAATTATATTGAAACACACATACCATTCATGAGAAATGATAGTACACTAGCATATTCTTCACTTGAGCTATTTTCCGCTAATAAAGACTGACTGCACTTTATTTGATATGTGGATAGGCTCAGCATGGGACACCTAACATCACATACAATAGTGAAGAACTAAATTCTCGTGATTGTGTGGTCAAACAACATATCTTGGTAAATGGTGAGTACTAATCTATCCAATATAGGTTGCTTGTGAAGTAACTACAATACACCAAGTGAAACAGTTTATAAATTGCTCAATCATACAAGTGTCTCCTCTGTTATGATAATCATAGACCTGGAGTACATCTAGGCATTCTTTGTTGTGCTAAGCACAGACCTGAATGACCTAAATCATGATCCAAAATGATTCCCAATGAGGAACACATCCATTATGGAAGAATAATAAATAAAGTCTTTTAGACTACATTCATTATGAATGAATCAAAAGAATCCCAAAGAGGATCACCTTATAAAGTGAAGTGAAAAGAATCCCAATAAGGATCAAATATCATGGATCAAATTGAGCATTTATACTCCTAAGTACCTAGGTCTTAAGTATTGAAAGTGCTTTCTAGCATATCTTATGAAGGGTTGTACCAAACATACAATCAGATGTGGGGGACATACAACTCATATCAATCAACTCAAAACATAATAATCAGTCACTGTTTCAATCAATCATTAATACCATGAATGAGTTTAAGTGGATCAAATATCCACAATCAACATTGTATTAGTCCATGTCTATTCTCGAAAACAATCAAACCACTTAGTGAGAATTTTAGACTAGTATGATCTCATGGTATGTGACACTGATTCATGATTCAACCAAGCAACACATCCATTTGTTAGTAAGATTCAATGTGATCTTACTAAGAGTTTATCAAACAAGCAATAAATTTGGACTTTGATAAATTCCACTCAAGCACATACAAATTATTTTCATTTTTATAACTATGCAAAAATTTAGGGGGAAAAATTGAACCTGGAAATATCAAAGGCAGCATAAATATGCATAATCATACATTTTAAAATGCAAAATTTTCAAAATTTTGAGTTTTTAAAATAAAGCCAAGTCAAGCAAGAACCCAAACACAACAGTTTGACACATATACATATGTACAATATTCCACAATATTGCTTGTGAGTGATTTTTGAACATCCATAGATTGACCATGTTAAAATTTTAACATTTTACATACATTTTAAATCAAAGATTTAAACAAACATTTTTATTTAGACAAGTTTCATCAAACAAATGTTCTTTCGGAAGAAAATTTTATCAAACATATGCTTCGGAAGACATTAGTTCAAAACAAACAAAATCTAAAATTTTTGAAAACTGTTGTCACAGCGGACATACAAAAATACATCCACTATAGCTACAGTAACCATCATAACAGGCAAAATACACCAAGTGTATTTAGCGGAGAAAACAAACAAACATCCGCTATGTACTTGTGAACACACAAGTGTTCACAGCGCATGATGTTGACAAGACATCCGCTGTGAATACAGTGCCATTTCACAGCACATGACTTACATTAGTCATCCGTTGTAGAAACAGTGCAAGTGTATATAGCGTATGCACACAGGTAATCATACGCTATAAACATTCACAAATCATTTTCAAGTGTCCACGGTGCATAAACAAATTTTTATCAGCTGTGAATAATAAACAAAACAATTCAAGTGTTCACAGCGCATGAACAAATGTTTATCCGCTGTGTACAATCAAACACATCATTTTCAAGTGTCCACAGCTCATGAACAAATGTTCATCCACTGTGTACAATCAAATAAATTTTCAAAGTGTCCCAATGAATGAACAAATGCTCCTCTGTAGTGAACAATCAAAAATCATTCAAGGGTCCATAGTGCATGAACAAATGTTCATCCGCTGTGAATAAACAAACCATTTCAATAACGTACAATCTTTAAAATCAAACTCACACACACATTTTCCTCACAAACAAATCATTAATAAACACACAAACATACACACATTGTTTCTAACAAACAAAACATTAAGAAGCAATCATCAAAAGGATGGCAACATCGTCCTTAGGGGGAGTATTGTTGGACTCAACAAGTGCATTAATGGATTAATGCTTTAAAGGATGATGCTTGCCATAATCAAACATAAACAAACATAATGTGTTCTAACATTCAAACAATCATTAACTAACACGTTAGCATCATTAACAATCATAACATTCTCTAATTATTGTTTAAATTTCTTTTTTAGGTTTGTACATAAAAGTAATTTTGACAAGTACTCGCAACGATGAAGTACTGCAATGCGGATGAACAAAAGCTCCAATGCGGATGAATAGTGATCCACAGCGGATGATGAAGAAGATACAGCAGATGAAGATCATGATGAAGTGTTCGTAGCGGATGAAGACATCCCACAGTGGATGAGTAACATACAGCGGATGCCTGTCCACAGCAGATGTTCATCCACAGTGGATGAACACTCCATAATGGATTTTCATCCATAGCGGATGAACATGCCACAGCGCATAACAAACAATGCAAACACTTCACTGTGGACAGCATCCAAAGCACAGCAGACAAGTCATCTGACTTCCACAACAGACATCTTAACATCCACAGCGGACAGCTAATCATCCACAGCGGACAACTTATAGACTTAGGATTATTTATGTAATTTTCATTTACATAAGGGTAGTTTAGTAATTGTATATAGCTCTTTGTATAGGCTATAAATAGCATACTACCCTAATCCTTTGTAAGCTTTTGAACAATCAATCAATCAAGCAGATATTATCATCCAAGCACTAGCAATCATACAATCACACACAAACAAACACACACTGATATCATAGCATTAATCATGGGTTTCCATAACATGGTTCTTGTTTGTTGATTATTGAAAGATTTTGAAAAGATCCTTGGGGGAATCAACTTGTTCATGTTGAATATTTTTCTAATATGTTCATGTTCAACATGTGTTTAAGTTGATTTCATCATTGTTAATTTCTTGGTCCCAGACGGGTCTCTTGGTAGTGCAAGAAGCAAACAAACGTGTATGATTCCACAGCAGAGGCTGGGTACATAGCACTGTCAGTTTGTTGCTCTCAAGTTCTCTGGATTCAAAATCAGATGCTTGATTATGGTTATAACTTCTTGCACACACCAATTCACATTGACAACATAGCCGCCATGTTCATAATAAACAATCCAGTTCAGCACTCAAAAACCAAACACATTAAAATTAGATATCACTTTTTGAGAGATTGTGCTGAAAAAGGGTTAATCAAGATGATACAAGTTCACACGAACAATTAATTAGCTGATTTGTTCACTAAGGCATTTGACCTTAGTCGGTTTGAATTCTTAGTTCAATCAATTGGCATGATTAACCTTGAGTAAAGAAAATCAAAATTTTCAAAAACATTCAAATATTATAAAAATACAAAAAGAACTTTCTGTTGAAGTATTTGAAATATACTCCAAATGGGAAATGATATAATTATAGTCTTTATATCATTCACTGTGCTTATTTCAAAATCTTGAAAGACTGACATGAGTTATCTGATACGCAGGTAGGCTCAGCTTGGAAATGAAGATACATGCTGTGATGAACTAAAGCTCATATTCAGTTGTGAAGCCATCATCTCATGTATGAGTAAGTATTAGCTTATCCAAGTGTGTGTGGGTGTGTTTGTGTATAGTAACCTAAACACACCAGGTAATGATGCCTTATGAATCTCATTCACCCACATCAGTTTCTCTTTGCTATGCAAAGACCTGGAGAAACAAGCACAAAGTGATGATGTCATGATCCAAAAAGATTCCTAATGTGGAACACATCCAAAATAGATGAATTAATAAAATCAAAAGAATCCCAAAGAGGATCACCTTCCAAAGTGAAGTGCCAAAAGAATCCCAATGCGGATTAAATAATTATAAGGATCAAAGTAAAAGAATCCCAATGTGGATCCCCCTTACCCAAAACCAAATAAGATTTCATAATTTAAATGACCTGATCATGTAAGTTGTGAAAAAGTTCTACCATGCATTTGATGCAGGTGGTTGATCTTGCCATGCAATTGAGTGTGAGGTACATGTTGAATATTTAATCCACTCAAAACATGATAAAGATCACAAGCATTTAAATATTAATCAAGCATGTGTTTAAGAGGACAAATATACATACAATCAATATCTTCATGATATGTTTGTTTTACTAACAATTGCGTGCAGTTGTGAAAGGTAAGATTGATATGATCCAAAGTAAGGTATACTTCCTCTTCATGTACAGATAAGAAAATAAAAAAATAACAAAAATATTTTGTTTTAAAAATTTTAAAATCTTTAAAGTTATTATCCCATATGAATATAAACTTTAGGGGGAGTAATTAAAATTTAATGAAAATACTCACAAAAACATGAAAATTCGCAAAATCTCAAAAATATGTCAATTACTTTGTACAGTTGCTGCTTTTATTGAAAAATATAAAATTAGAAAATTGGTTGTTGTGTTGTGGAAGTTATACTACAGTATCTCAGCATATGCAGATTTTTGTAAGCACAAAAGTCCAAGATCAGTCAAATATGGCAGATTTGTTTCACACTGGGTGCCCAATTCAAACCAAGCAATAATTGACAATCCATGCAACAGTCAAAACTTCATAAAATTCAAAGCAACAGACAAATCTTCATACAAGTCAAAGCATCAGTACAAAAATAAGTCAAAACCATCCACAGCAAAAACATTAATTTTTGACAGGTTCAAAATTTTATACGGGTAAGAGTATTGGTTAATACGGGTGAAGGTAACCCAGGCATTTAACCAATGTGGGTAATAGTTTGGTGCAAGACAAGCCAAAGTGAAACTAATGCGGATAAGTAAGTCATCCATATTTATTTCCAAACAAATGCGTACAACAAAGTAGCAAGGCAAAAAACTTATTCGGAAAAAATTTGTTCCTCCGCATTTGTTAATGCGGATAAGTTCCTATTCATCTGTATTTACTTAATGCAGAGGACATGATCAATGCGGATAAGTTTGTTGCAAATTTGTATCAAAATAAATCATTAAAACATGTGCTTTCACACTTCTATCATTTTGTGCTTGAATCTCTGTCAATGCGGATAGAAGTTTATGAAATATGGACAAATGAATTGTTCATCCGCATTTGTTACACTTCATGCGGACACCTAAATTGTTCATCCATATTTGTTGCAGCAACAATACATGTTTTGATGTAAATGCGAACAACTCCAAATGTTCTTCAACATTTGTTACAGAGCCAATACGGGCAAGTTTATGCTTCTGCATTTCTCTCAATACACAAATGCGATCAAAATTTGCAAAAACATTCAAATATTATAAAAATACAAAAAGAAGTTATTATTGTTGAAGTATTTGAAATATACCCATATGAGAAATGATATAGTTACGATCGTTATATCATTCACTGTGCTTATTTCAAAATCTTGAAAGGCTAACATGACTTATCTGATATGCGGGTAGGCTCATCTTGGAAAAGAAGATACATGCAGTGATGAACTAAAGCTCATATTCAGCTCTGAAGCCATAATCTCATGTATGAGTACGTATTAGCTTATCCAAGTATGTGTGTGTAGTAACCTAAACACACTAGGTAATGATGCCATATGCATCTCATTCACGCACATCGGTTTCTCCTTGTTTTGCTGAGCAAAGACCTGGAGAAACAGACACAAAGTGATGATGTCATGATCCAAAAGATTCCCAGTGTGGAACACATCCAAAATGGATGAATTAATAAAATCAAAAGAATCCCAAAGAGGATCACCTTCCAAAGTGAAGTGCAAAAAGAATCCTAATATGGATCAAATAATTATAAGGATCAAAGTAAAAGAATCCCAATGTGGATCCCTCTTACCCAAAACCAAATGAGATTTCATAATTTAAATGACCTGGTCATGTAATTTGTGAAAAAGTTCTACCATGTATTTCAAGCGGGTAGTTGATCTTGCCATGCAATTGTGTGTGAGGTACATGTTGAATATTTAATCCACTCAAAACATGATAAAGATCACAAGCATTAAAATATTAACCAAGCACGAGTTTAAAAGGACAAACATACCTACAATCAATATCTTCATGATTATGTATGTTTTACTAAAAATTGTTTGCACTTGTGAAAGGTAAGATTGATATGATCCCAAGTAAGGTATACTTCCTTTTCATGTACAGATAAGAAAATCAAAAATTACAAAAATATTTTCGTTTAAAAATTTTAAAATCTTTAAAGCTTTTACCCCATATGGATATAAACTTTAGTGGGAATAATTAAAATTTAATGAACATACTCAAAAAAACATGAAAAATTTGGAAAATCTAAAAAATATTTTAATTACTTTGTACAGTTACTAATTTTCTTGAAAAATATAAAATTAGAAAATTGGCTATTGTGGTGTGAATGTTATACTATAGTATCACACCATATGTAGATTTTTAGAAGCACAAAAGTCAAAGATTAGTCAAATATGGAAGATTTGTTTCACACCTAGTGCACAATTCAAATCAAGCAAGAATTGACAATCCATGCAACAGTCAACACTTCATAAAATTTAAAGCAACAGACAAATTTCATACAAGTCAAAGCATCAGTATAAAAATCAGTCAAGACCATCCACAGCAAAAAACATTAGTTTTTGAAAAGTTCAAAATTTAATACGAGTAGGAGTATTTAATGTAGGTGAAGGTAACCCAGGCATAAAACAAATGCGGGTAATTGTTTGGTGCAAGAAAAACCAAAGTGAAACTAGTGCGGATAAGTAAGTCATCCGCATTTGTTTCCAAACAAACGCATACAACAAAGTATTATGGCAGAAAACTTATGCGGACAAAATTTGTTACTTCGCAATTGTCAATGCAAATAAGTTTCTTTTCATCCGCATTTACTTAATACGAAGGACATGATCAATGCGGGTAACTTTGTTGTGAATTTGTATCAAAATAAATCATTAAAATATGTACTTTAACTCTTCTGTCACTTTGTGCTTGTATCTCAGTTAATGCAGATAGAAGTGTATGAAATGCGGAAAAATGAATTGTTCATCCGCATTTTTTGCAGTTTATGCGGACAACTGAATCGTTCATCCCCATTTGTTACAGTTCATGAGGACAACTAAATTGTTCATCCGCATTTTTTGCTGCAACAATGCAAGTTCTGATGTAAATGCGGACAAGTCCAAATGTTCTTCCGTATTTGTTACGGAGCCAATGCGGGCAAGTTTATGCTTCTGTATTTGTCTCAATACACAAATGCGATCAAGTTAAAACATCCGCATTGTCTCAGTACTCAAATGCATACAAGTTAAAACATCCGCATTTTCTACAGTACAAAAATTAAAACTTCCTTATTTTTTCATTCACTTCCAAAATTTGAGAAATTTATTAAATTGACTATTTAAACACATTAATCAGAGTCATTTAATACTTTTCAAAGTTGAGTGAACCAAAGTGAGACGAGCATTGTTCAACTGTTCATCATCAAACATTCAAATCATCATAAACCTTGCATGTTGATTGTTCATTCAGCCTCATTTCATCAGTATTTCGATTCTTCGCACAAGTAGTATCGAAACAAGATGATTCTCAGTGGATTTGTGAACTTTGCATACCGAACCTGTAATGAACATAGAACCCTAGTTTAAAACAATCAAATAACCATGATAATGGATTTCAAATACATTTTCGAGTTCAACGAAACTGATTTTGATGCTTACAATAAGTAACAATCGATTCAGAAACCCTAGGTTAACCAAGATGAACAGGGGAAACCGAAACTTAAAAATGTTGAAATCAAATCCAATGTTTTAGTGTTATAAGATGATTAAAACAATGAACATAATCTGAGATCATCATAAACACACATAACAAATGGTTAAATAACATAATATCAATGATAGGTCAAATTGCTATGCAACAATGACCTTGAACTCTTAATTTTGACCTAAGAAAGTAAAACATGTTCTTACCTGCACAATCTGATATTTGATAGTACATTACAAACACATGCGTCTTTACTGTAGAATCTATGGCACACCTAACCTGGTGCAAACTCAACAATGTCAGTGGATATCTTGAACAACCTGTAAGATAGTGTCTACAGTTTAGGGAACAACTGAAGTGAATGAAGTAGATGGTGCGAGGACCATATCAGGAATGATTAATGATGATCACACTGTAGTTATATTTGAATAAACATTGAGATAGTGTCTATAGTTTGGGGATGATTCCAACTCTCCCTAAGAACTATAAGAAGATGACATTCTGACGTTCTTTGCCAACATTGGTTATGAAGGTGGATTTGAAGGAAAACAGATTATCAAAGGATTAGTTGACTTGCAGTGGAGATTCCTGATTCATCTATTCCAACATTGTCTATCAAAAAGGAAGACTGGTTGGAATGACATCCCCATCATTACATCATCAACCATTTATGCCTTGTACACTAATAGACAATTCAACATGTCTGCCTATGTGTTCAATGGCTTGTTGTCAAACATTTAGGAAGGAAGAAGGCATATGTTCTTGATGTATCCTAGATTTATTCAATGCTTCAACAATGAAGCATTTCCTGATCTTGTATTAGAAGGCCCTGTGATAGACATCCTTACTATAATGCCAAATCATACAAGTACATCAAGAAGACTGATCCAAGGAACTTTTACAGTGGAACTTTCTTTCCTTTACTTCCATGGATGCTGCAACAGATCAATCAAGAAGAAGTTCATGAAGAAGAAGCTAAAGAAGTTGCTCCTGATGTTGAGGAAGAAGTTCATGATAATGCTCCTACTGATTAGCATAAGGTTATAGAGGAACATACAACTACTCTTGATCAACAAACTATTAAAGAGCATGCTGAACCAGCAGAAGAAGAACTGAGGCAAGTGTCACCACAGGTTGATGTAGGTGGGGATCTGCACACTATGCCTTCAGCTCAAGATGTTGATATTCCATAAGCTTTTACAATGTCTGTAATGCCTCGTTCCTAGGAAACCCCACAGTTGGTCATTTATAGCACTTTTCATATTAAAACACATTCAGATTCATCAAAAAAAGAACACTTTGTAGCGGAATAATTTAATAAAAACCATAACATTCATTAACCATTATTTTTGCCAAGAAATACATTGTTGTTGCTAGTTACAAAAAGAACATCTAGTTGCATTTCAAAACAAAAATAACTTTTTAGCGTGTCATGGATGCCAGTCTTTATTTGCCAGGTAGCTTCAACCTCATGCCATTCCCAACAACACCATTACCTGCCAACTGATATGCATATAAAAACTCAGCGTTGCTGAGTGAGTTCTAGTTTAATAATATAGAAAATGTGTAGTCTCGTCCCTATGGCATCATGGAATCTATTCCAAGACATTGATGTGAACCGGGTGTCACGATCTGACACAATACACACCGGCACACCATGGCGAGCTACAATCTCTTTGATGAACAGGTCCGCCAGTCTTTCGGAGGAATACGTCTCGCGGATCGGTAGGAAGTGGCACTCTTTGTCAATCGGTCAACTATTACCCAGATGGTATCGCACCCCCTAGCAATACGGGTAGCTTCGTTATGAAGTCCATGGTGATGTGCTCCCACTTCCAATCGGGTATATCCAAGGGTTGGATCTTCCCGTATGGTTTCTGGTGTTCTGCCTTCACTTGCAAGCAAGTAAGGCACTTACTCACATACAAGGCCATGTCACGTTTCATACCCAGCCACCAGTAATCTTTATTCATGTCTTGGTACATCTTGGTAGCACCGGGATGAATGGAGTATCGAGTTTTATGATCTTCGTCCATAATTCGCCCACGTAGATCCCCATATCGAGGAATCCACATCCGTACAAAGCGGGTTTTAACCCCGTGGTATTCTCCCCCAATTCTGCAACTAGACCTCTCATTCGTTCGTAGTTGAGGCGATCTTCTTTTAACACCTCATTTTTTGAAACTCTTTAACTTGCGTTATCACATCTGAGGTCAACACCAACTGATACGCCTTTACCCAAATCGGTTCGGGTCTCTCCTTCCAGCTAAGGGCATCGGCCACCACGTTGGCCTTGCGCGGGTGGTAATGGATCTCGCAATCATAGTCTTTGATCAACTCTAACCACCATCCTGCCTCATGTTCAAATCATTCTGCTCGAAGAAGTATTTCAAGCTCTTATGATCCGTGAAGATTGTGCACTTGGTCCCGTATAATAGTGTCTCCAAATCTTCAACGCAAAGACCACTGTAGCTAATTCCAAGTCGTGAGTGGGGTAATTAACTTCGTGGGTCTTTAACTGTCCAGGACGCATAAGCTATCACTCTTCCATGTTGCATTAGCCCGCAACCCAGTCCCGAATAAGAAGCATCTGAATATACCACTAAGTCTTCACTCCCTTCGGGCAATGTCAAGACAGGAGCTTGGGTTAGTCTAGCTTTCAACTCCTCAAACGCATCCTCCTGTTCCCGTCCCCACACATACTTCACATCCTTGCATGTCAACTTAGTCAAAGGTGAGGCTATCTTGGAAAGTCTTGGATAAACCTTCGGTAGTAACCCGCCAAACCCAAGAAACTGCGAATCTCGGATGGTGACTTTGGAGACTTCCAATGCATTACCGCCTCAACCTTTGCCGGGTCCACCATAATTTACTATGTATTCACCACGACCCAGAAACTGAACATCCTGCAACCAAAAAGCACCTTAGAGAATTTAGCCAACTTCTCCTTTCTAAGTGCCTCCAACACTTCACGTATATGGCCGGCATGTGTTCTTCTTTGCTCTTCGAATAAATCATAATATCATCAATAAACACGATCACTAATTTATCTAACATCGACCGACACACTCGGTTTATTAGATCTATAAAGGCAGCTGGCGCGATGTTAGTTAAACGAATGACATAACGAGAAACTCGTAATGTCCGTAACACGTGCGGAACGCTGTCTTCAGGATATCTTGTTCCTTTACCTTCAGCTGATGGTAGCCAGATCGAAGATCTATCCTGGAAACCAACTGGCACCCTGGAGCTAATCAAATATGTCATCAATTCTTGGTAGAGGGTAACGGTTCTTTACTGTCAACTTGTTCAACTCTCGGTAGTCTATACACATTCTCATACTACCGTCTTTCTTCTTTACGAATAATACCGAGCACCCCAAGGAGAGATACTCGGTCTAATAAACCCCTTATCCATAAGTTCCTGTAGCTGATCCATCAGTTCTTTCTCGGTATCAGCTAACAGATACGGTGCCTTGGCAACGGGTTGCGCACCGGGTATCAGGTCAATCTGAAATTCAATCTTGCAGTCCGGTGGCACACCTGGCAGATCTTCTGGAACACGTCCGGGAAGTCACATACTACCGGCATATCGAACCATTACGGTATCGACGTATCCACATCCTTTACGTATGCCAAGTAGGCACTACATCCTCGTCTCATGCACTTCTCTACCACAGCCATTAATATCACCTTCGGGACCGGTAGTGACACGATCACCATAAACAGTCACCACACTTCCATCGGGCGCAACTAATCGAATCATCTTCTTGTGACACACGATGTTCGCCTCATAGCTGCCAACCAATCCATCCCCAGAACTACATCAATCCACCTAGGGGCATCACAATAGTTTAGCAGAGAACCAATGGCCTTCTAACTCTATGCCATAATCCTCAATCATATCAGAAATTCTGGTAGACTTACCAATAGCATTTTCTACATCAAATGGCTCATCAATTCTTCTACTACTAACAGGTAGCTTAGCACAGAAAGCAGCTGATATAAAACTCCTACTAGCACCAGAATCAAATAATACGGAGGCATAAGTTTGATTTACTAGAAACATACCCGACACGACGTCAGGGTCTACCCGTGCTTCCTCTCGGTCATCGTGAAGGCTCTAGCACTTGCCCTATGTCCCCCTTCTTCAGCAACCTTCTTGCCCCCAGAGCTCTCAACCCTCGACTTCCTTCATTCGTGGCTTATTGGCCAGTCCGCCACAATGGAAGCACCTCGACACTCCATAATCTTTTGCCATATGACCGGGCTTCCCACCCATGAAGCAAATATTCGATCCCAATGGCATTCCCCTCTATGTTCCTTCCCACACTTGTCACACCGCTTCAACCCCGAGCTTGCAGCAAACCCGTTTGTCATCCATCCTCGGCTCTTGCTATTTGTGGTTAAACCACCAAGCCCAAACCTCTTCCCATTCAGTTCTTGTCACCACCACCTGTCTTCTTCACCTCAACCACCGACACCTCTCTCTCATTATAAAGCCTCCCAGCCAGATCCACTGCCCAAAAGTGCTTGGTCGGGCAACAATCAAGTGCCTGCGAATGTCAGCCGGCAGACCCTGCACATACCTCTTAATCTTCCTCGACACTGGCATCACCTGATCCAGTCACCAGTCTTGCCATTTCGTTAAACTTGGTGGTGTATTGCTGGTGGGTCATGGTTCCACCTCAAGCTGTAGGAACTCTCTCTCTATCTTGTCTAGTTCCCCGTGAGGATAGAATTCCTCAACAACCAACTTCTTCAATTCTCCCCATCTCATCCTCCTGATGGCCCTGCAGCCCTCGGCTTGGACAATATTGTCCCACCAACATAGAGTCGAGTCAACAAATGAGTGAGTGGCAAATTTCACCTTCTGATCCTCCCTGCACTCACTAATATCCAACACTGCCTCCCTTCTCTAACCCATAGGTGGGCAGTAGCAGCGTACCGTTGCCATCGAAACTAGGGGTTTACACCATTGGAATGCCCGTAGCTGCATCCCCTCACAGTTTTCCCCCACACTCTACATCTTCTTCATCACTGGAGGCTCCCCTTTCAACATTCATCTCCTCCTCATCATCATGATCTCCCTCATTCTCCCTTCTCCAGTAGCAGCCCTCTCTCTTCCTCCTTTTCTTTCCTCTCATCCTTCTTTACGGCCCGGATCACCTCAGTCACGATAGATGGTAGGATCATCTGCATGACTGGTGAACCTCCTCCACCACTGCTCTTTGACTAAGGCCCTCAAATTGGCACTCTCATCACTCCTCCGGTGATGAAGCTCAGGCTCACAGGAGCCGTCTTTGCAGTTCTCGTCTTGTTCTTTGCGGCCCGGGGTCTACTAGCACGACCTCCCCGTACTCACCTCTAGAAGCCTTAGATGATCTAACTCCAGCCATCCTCTAACACTATAAGATTCAAACACTCACGGTATTCAAGGTAATAGCTCAGTTAATGTTAAGTATAGTAAGTCCCTAATTACAGTTGTGATTAGCCACTTACTTTATTCTTCATTCCCCGAGCATTTCCTATCCTGACTACATCAGTATTCACAATAGCATGCGCACATAAATCAAATAGCATGCGCACATAATACCGGTTATCACATGAAAAAAATACCGATGCACGTAGCTACGGGCTGGCATCCCTCCATTCGGTCCCATTTTCAGTTTAAGTTTAGGTTTTTGAAAATATTTACCCATTTCTCTTAAACTTTGGCTCTGATACCAATTGTAAGGCGCCGTTCCCGGAAAATCACAGTTGGTCATTCACAGCACAATTTATAAAAACATTTAATAATTTATCAACATTGCAGCGAAAGTTAAATATCAAAAGCCATTCACTAGTTTAAACCACTGTTGCTAAGCAATACATATTTGTTAATAGTTACAAAAGATCATTAGTTGCATTTCGAAACAACAATGTTATATTCAAGAATGGATGTCAGCCTTGTCCGGCGAGTAGGCCTCGCCCCGAGGCCATCCTCAACAATATTACCTGCCAACTAAAACTGCATAAAAGTCAACTTTGCTGAGTGAGTTCTAGTTTTTAAATCATTAAAAATACCTTGTAGGATTTATATACGAAAATACTCTTTAAAATATTTAACCATTCTTCGTATGTGATCACACATCATACATACATTCAATTAACATTCATTATATCATAACTTTCTTCACCATTTCCATGGCCGTTCACTTGAACTTTTTTCTAGTCTTTCACCTCGATATGGACCAAAGTGCTATACCCCCATATAATGCGCATAAACCTGGTACTGGGCCTGAGGTCTATAAATAGACCATTCCATGGTGCACTAATGATGACTCCAGTACCAGGGCAGCAACAGTGGTCCCCTCAATCTTAAAGATTAACCATGTGAGTATCCTCTGGGGTTAGCTAAACTACACACAGTTGAGCTAACAACCTAGCGGTTATGAACCTCATTGTGAATTTGCTTGCAAGGCTTTCTTACGTGCTTTATGTTCCACTTTTCATTAGCATTAATCTTTCACTTGATTAATAATACTTCATAATTATTAACAAACCACATAAGGCCATATAATAATATCATAATAGGCACATAAGGGCAGCCCACAACATGCATAAGATAATCAAATAAAAGCATCAAGTCAACCATGGTCAAACCCTAATTTTTGAACTTCCAAAATCCCAGAAAAATTCCTTAAGTCCTAAAGAAATGCAGATGAAAGAGAACAAATACGGGTGAACAAAACTAATGCTGGTGAACAACTTGCAAATGCGGGTGAACAACTTGCAAATGCGGGTGAACAACTTGAAAATGCGGGTGAACACTTGGTAATTATTCTGTCTTAAAACAAATGCTGATGGACACTGTAGCAAATGCGCATGTATAAAAAGAAATGCTGATGGACACTTACGCTGAATTTAGGCAAATGGGGGTGAACAACTGCTAATGCGGGTGAACAAAACGCTTAGGCAATTATCACAGTGTAAATGCGGATGAACCATCAGACCTGTAAATGAGACTTATGCTATAACCAGTTCTAAAACATTATTTTCATACATTTTTAACATAGATCTATCATGCTAAACTCTTATAACAAGCTTACAACCTCATAGAACATAGAAGTTCATTTTCAGCCCCAAAGAAGTTTAAAAACATATAATCAGGGTCCTAGAACTCACCTATTGCAGCGAACAAGTGAATCTCCTCCCAACTTGCGTGCACAAGATTTCAAACACCTAGAACAAGCCAGAACAAACACCCAACACCAGGAACACATAGAAATCAGTTTCTAAAGTTGAAACCTCTAAGAAACCGAACCATTTAATCATAAAAACCTACTAACCTTGAAGATTCTTCTTTTTCTTCACAATTCGACTGAGAGAAAACACAAAACCCAGCTTTCTTTCTTTTCTTCTTCGAAAAGCAGCAGCAGAAAGAGCATGGGCGACCATGCTCTTTATACACCCACTTTTGACTTTTGTACTATTTTACACTTTTCACCCTTCAACTTTGGCCTTTGAACACTTTATTCAAGATTCTTTTCTTCTTTTGCATTTTGGCCCTTATAAAATTCGGGTGTTACAGACAGTGTCCACAGTGGATGACCAACATCTGCAATGTATGCTTTGTTTATAACTAAGTGTCCATAGTGGACTCACAGAGAGTCCGCTGTGGACACCATGTCTAGTACCCGTGATGCAACTTATGAAATTTTCCAGTCCCAAACATCATCTTGACATGAACTTAGCTTAGACCTATCAGTCTAACACTTAGAACATCTTAAACATTTATACAATCATCATGAAAATCATAAAACATAACTATATCATCATAAACAATCGTACCATACATGGAAAATCATAATTTGCTTCAAAAACATCAGTTTTATATGCATACCAGCCCCAAATAAGTAGAGAACATTTAAAAGAGGGGATCTAGAACTCACCTCTAACTGCTTTCGAGTATAACTCTTCCAAACCCTAGAGAAACCTAGAGTTTTAGAAGCTAAACATACGAAAACACACAACCAAACACATAGAAACACTTAAGGATCGGTCTAGAAGCTGAAAACTCAACTGAAACCGAGAAGAACACCATAGAATCTTACCTTTTGAAGACTTTCTATCTCTAAAACCGGGTGAAACTTCTTCTTCTTTCTTCAGCCGAGATTTCTTTCATGAGAGAGAGAAGTATGGGCGCCCTTAACACCTTTTTGAACCCATTATGGGCAAGTTTGGCCCTTGCCCGCTTTTAACCTGTTGTTTTACAATAATTACCTTTTTCTCCCTTGCTTTCTTTTCTTTTCTTCATGCTGAAATTTTCCGGGTGTTACAAGTCCACTCGCTTTATATAGGTTTCGTCCCCGAAACCCACGTCAGGCTTTAGTAGCGAGTGAAGTATGCAACTAATCAAAACTAATGTATCTATCATTTCTCACAAATTGCAAAGACAGATTCAGTCCTAAACAATTAACTAACAAGAAAAACCCTATTTTTGTGTTTTTGTTTTATATTTTTCTCTTTTGATTTTGCAATTTTCTATTTTTGTATTTGCTTTTCCATTTTCTATTTAACATGCACACACAATATATACAATCAGTCAGTTAACTTTGATAGTTTCTCTTTTGGTTTTCTCATTCAAATAAGGGAGGGTTCTTACCATTTTATGACTCAATAACTGAAAACTCAAAACCAATTTTTAAACATGGTTAATAAGTCCAATTGACTTGACAAAATATTCAAATCAACCAGGTAAAAAGGCTTTTGTAAATAGGTCAGCCAACTGTTTTTCAGTTATGATTTGAATCAAAATGATTAATCCTTTTTCAGAGTTATCTCTAAGAAAATGATATCAAATCTTGATATATTTTGTTTTTGAGTGTTGGACAGGATTAGCTGTAATAAATATAGCAGCAGTGTTATCAATGTAAATAGGATTTTAAGAAAATTGAACCCGTAATCCAGCAGTTGGTTTTGTAACCAAATGATTTGAGAACATCTTGCTAAAGCAGCTATGTACTCAGCTTTTGTGGTTGAAACAAAGATATTTGTTTGTTTCCAACATTGCCATGACACTAATCTGGGACCTAAAAACTAAGTACCATCTTTTAACTTAAAATCTTACAGCAAGGCATGGTTGCCTGTCATATGCAGGCTACACCCACTATCAACATACCACGTGTTAATGGGTCTTCTCGAGCGTACTTGCATTTCAAAAAGAATTAAGTTGAGTTATCAACCCAAGCCGAGATGATCTTGGGCTTGTAAAATTTATCAACAATGGTAAACTGTTTAAAGTAAAGCAATTCTCAGTTTTGTGAGTTCTTTCATTACAAAAGGTACAGTACTTGTTAAAATAACAATCAGCTGTTGAATGATTTTTCATATCACATATGTGATAGTACCTGTTAAAGAAACATTCTTCAGTCTTATGATTGTACATATCACAGATTTCACAATACCTTTGAAATTTAAACAATTGTTGATTAACTTTAGATGTGGATGCCATATTTGATCCTTATTCGGATTTCGGTGTTGAAAAGTTAATCTATTGTTTTTGATTTGTGAATTTGTTCTTTTGAAATTTGAGTTTAGATTTTTTTAACATTGACATCATTCCTCGACTCCTTAGATACAAATCGTTTATTGACAGTGGAAGACGTAGGAACTGAACATGTTTTCAGATCATAGTTAGATTTGTTCTTTGAGTTAGATTTGATTTCAGGAATTTTGTTCATGTCAAAAATACCTGCAGATACAAATTTCATAGGTTTAAGCTAATTTGAATGATTTGTTCGTTTGATTTGACTGTTTTGAATTGCATTCTGTGTTGATTTAGCTTTAGTATTTTTCTTTCTTCGTCTTTGCTTTCTAGATCTCGATGATCTTTGTTTGCTTTCAGATTGAACATCTTCAGGTGAAGATTCTTTTTCATTTTCTTTATTCTTTTGTTCTTTTTGCCATTTTATAAATTCTAGATTATTTAATCCATAAGAAAATGAATCTTCAGATGTTATTTCATCCATCTTTGCTTTCTCTTTATTTTTAGAGTTTTGATTGTCATTCCTTTCACTTATTTCTTCGACAACAGACTCTTTTGGAACAAAAATTTTCTTAGTCTTTGGTCGTGGTTCATAAGATTTAATTTCATTGGATGACATTTTTGATCTTTTCAGAATCATGTTCCTCAAATATCTCAACATTCGTTTTCTTTTCATCACTCTCAGAATTCATTTTCTTATTTTGGAATGCTCTTAGCATAGCTTTGTTTTCAGGTGAGTGATCATGCATGTTGAAATTTTTTGGTAACGTGTTTGTGATTGATTCATGTATTGGTTCATGTGTAAAACCTAGACCTGCTTTTTGTTTGTCTTTTCTCTCACTTACCAGTTGTTCTACAATTGTTTTTGAACTTTTAACTTTTGCAAGATCAACCTGTGTTATAGCCTGTGCTATTTCTCTTCTTCTAAATTCTTTGTCATTTCTTTAAGTTGTTTTGTAATAATTTCCAGTTCTTTCAAAGTTTTATTCCATGATGTTTGTAGAGAGAGGATCTTTTCATCAGATATTTTGTAATCGTTTTTAAGTTTGATATGCATTACTTCCTCTTGTTTGAGCTTGTCACATATTTTATATGAATAAGTTCTGTAGTACTCTACTTGTTCAAAGCAAGCTTTAGTGCATATTTTTTCTCTTACTTCAACTGGAATTTCAGGATATTTTGAGAAAGAAGACTCAGAGTCAAAAAATGAATTTTCAACCTTTGGTTGATCTGACTATGCCAATAGTTCAACTTCTTCTGAATCCTCTTTAGGATCAGATTTATCACTCCAGTCATACTCTTCTTCTTCATTTTATGAGTTACCTTCAGCCTTAGGATCACTGTCATCTGACCAATCTTCAGTTTGAATTTCTGCAACAAGAGATAAACTAGAGGTTAGATCAGCTGTAAATTGTTCAGCATAATCACTCTAGTCATATCCATCTTTAATGCTAACAACTAGAGCTTTCTTTGGCTCTTTAGATGCTTTTGAACCATCCTTAAGTTCTAGCATATGAAGACTCTAATAAGGCTTTTGAAATGTCTTCTGAGACTGCTGATGATATCTTTGACTACTAGAACCTGCTTGACTATTTCCTCCTTGGTTTCTCGAAGCTTTACATTCTCTCGAGAAATGACCATAGCTATTACAGTTGAAACACCTTGACTTTGATTTGTCAAAGCCAACAACTTTGTTAGCACTTGGCTTGCAGTTCCTATTAAAATATGAGTGTTTTTGGGTTCTATACGCAATCATCACCATCTACCAGTTCAAGTCCATCTCTTTCATATCGTCTGGATCCATCTCAAACAAATCTTGCAAAACAAGATCTAATTGTGTTAAATGACTACCTTGATAAGCTTGAAAACTTGCCATAAAAGCAGTAAAAGCAGATTTAGACTCATCATCCTGTAAGAGGATGTTAATAACATCTTTAACTTTGCTAGTTTTAGCAGAGTTAGAAGATGGAGTCTCAGTTTGAGGTTTAGGAGTTTGATTTTTAGGAGGAGACTGAGATTGAGGTTGAGTTGCATAAACAGGAGCACTTGTGTAAGAAGAATCTATAAAGAAACCAGCTCCGATAAACAAATCACCCTCTTCTTCTTGTGAGTTATCATCCTTTGCCATAAAAGCATTCTCCATCGTGTTAGCTTTCATCAATCTCAACTAATTCAATCTTGACAATCAAAAGATCAAGATCCATAAGGAACTTTTTCAGTATGCTTCAACAATGTTGCTGTTTGTTTCCATGAAGATGGAAGAGCATTAAGAAGTCTGAAATTTAGATCTTTTAGATCATTTTTGATACCAGCCGTTGACATATCAATATTTAGTTGCACAAATCTGTTCATCATTTGATTTATTGTTTCTCCTGAAATATGCTCAATCAACTCTAACTGCCTCTTAAGTTTCTGCTTTTTGAGATCTTGTATCTCTTTACCTCCTTCACATATGATTTTCAAAGCTTTGTACATAGTGTACCCAGTTTTATAACCATCAAGTCTAGTCAAGACTTCCAATGGTAATCCTTTACACATCAATGAATAAGCTTTGATATCATTCTTCATTTTTCTTAAGTCATCACCTTGCAGACCATCCTTAGGATAAGGTTCTTGAGAGTCTTTTGTGTAAACTAATCCTCTATCAGGACCATCAGATGTAACTGGGATATAAGGTCCTTTCTCTATTGACTTCCACAAGTCAGTGTCAATAGAATTTAGATGATGCTTCAGTCTAAACGACCAGTTCTTGAAATCAGCTCTGTTCTTTAGCTTTGGAACCCTATTCTCAGAATCTTCAGACTTAACCATTTTGTATTTTTGAATTTAAGAAAAAGACTTTGTTTTGTTGTTTTTAAGTTTTGAATTAAAAACTATGAAATGAAAATATTTTTGGATTTTAGTTTCTAAAAAATTTCTAAGTGTAAACTGAAGTCTGAAAGCTAATGCGCCTGAATAGTTGACAAGCGCCTACACTGTAGTGAAACGCCTACACAATTCTCAAACACCTGACTTTGAAGTAGAAACGCCAAGGGAATGCCTTAGTAGAATTCTGAAAAACGCCCAACTGAAATGCGCCTAAACAGTTGAAATGCGCCCAAACAGTTGTTAAATGCCTGGGTCCAAACAGTTCAAATATGCCTAAACAGTTGAAATATGCCTAGAATTACTTTGTTTCTACAAAGACACCAAATGTCCAAACAGTCTCAAAATGTCTCAACAGTGGTCAAACGCCTGAACTGAAACATCTACACAGTATCAAAACGCCCAAATATTGGAAATGCGCCAAGATACTTAGACAATTTTTAGCAGTTTTCAACCATAATGCACCTAATTCATCAGCTTCAACGAACTCAGATCTTATGAAAATCCTCAAAACTTGATTAATTGATCTAAAAACTTCCAATTAGGTAGTAATTAGATCGATTAACAATCCATAATCCTCAATTTGCTCAAACAACAACAACAAATTAGTATTCTGATAGAATTTCAGTCCGAATATGATGAACAAAGTTCCAACACTGATTCGATGAATTTCTCAGATTTGAACGAATTGAACAAAAAATTGTTATTCAAATCATGTTTCTATTGATGAAACACAACTAATCAACAATTAATTGATCAAATTGCAATCAATCACAGATTTCAAGTGATTCAAAGAGCTCAGAATGTCGATAAGCTCTGATCACTGAACCGAAGGCTCTGATACCAATTGATTGGTTGAAAAGGATCAAATTTATGATGATATCGTAATGCAATGATCAATTTAAAGACAAAGTAATCAAACACATGCAATCACATCAAAAAATTCATAGAGGATGCAATGTGTAAGGGTTACAGTTCGTTCAACTAACTCTAACTATTTCTTAGATCTGAGATTCTCTATTCTTTAAAGTCTCTAAAATCTACCCTGCACATACATAAAATATCCTATTTATACTATCAAGAAACAAAGGAACATATGCAGGATTGGTTAAGGGTGCTTAAGTTTGCAATTAGCTTCACTGGAGGAGCGAACTTTAAATCACTTAACAATTAAATAGGAAACTGGTAAGTATTTAGAAGATACTAAGCCCACACAAGTAATGTAAGTAAAACAAGATCAAAATAACAAGAACACCAGATAAATTTTCAAGGAAGTTGTATATTGATTATCTAGTTCTATTACAAGTGTGTTCAAGTATGTTTTAGTTATAAGAACTTGAGACTCTTATATACTACAACCTACAACCGTTAATATACAAAAGACAGTTGGGATTTGACTAATCTAGACAACAAGATCAATCTACAGTCAAAAGGCAGATTGCCTTTTGACTAGTGACTATGACATGCCATTGCTCATTGACTTTATCTAATAACACAAGTCTACAGAAACAATTATGGGAAGTTACAGGCAAAGACCTTCTTCTACAGTTTGATAAAGTATGGAAGTTTCACTAACTAATGAAAAGTAGGTGAGTCTTCAGAGCAGCAGCGAAAGGTATAGCAGCTTTATCAAAAAGTAACTCGGAGATAGCATATTTTCTCTGTCTTCAGAAGAAATCAGTCAACTCTTCAAAATGGCTTCGGAAGACTTTGTCTTGTGAAGCTTTGGAAGACTTCATCTTTGGCTTCAGATGAAAAGGGTCTTTGGCTTCGGAAGATTTCACACTTGTATATTTTCTGGTAAGTGTGAAACTTCCGAAGCAACTTCTTCTGAATTGTTGGCTTCCGAAGATCTTACACTTAGACTTATTTGTAAGTGTAAGACTTCCAAAGCTAGTTCATCCTTGTTCCTTAGTGCATGCGGAAGACTTGGTTGTTCTGGTATCCTTTGGTTGCATCAGCCTTTAATCTTCAGATGTTCCTTACAAACTCCCCCTAGGCTGATGCTACCAAATAGAGAAGTTCTTCAAATTTTGATAGTCCACATCAGGATCTTCAGCAATCCTTTCTTCATCAGAAGATCTGGATCCTTCAGACTGACATAGAACCTTCTCATGTCAAAGAGATCATGCAGAGGAAGTTCAAGCATGTCATTTGTGAAGTTGACATGTTGTTCTCCCTGATCTCTTATGACATACCATCTGTCTGGATCTTCGGCAAAAGTCCATGACAGAATTTGTCTTCCAGTAGCAAGAGGCTCTACTATGATTGGAGTTTGTTGAGAGACCTCTTCATGCACTCCCTCAGGATGCTCTGACTCATCCTAAGGTTTGGAGATGGATGCCTTTCTTCTCTTCCTCTTTGAAGTGGATCTTCTTCTGGCCATCTTTTTTCTCCTCCCAGATTTCTTCAACTGAGAGGGCTGGTCTTGAGTACCAGTTGATTCTAAAGTTGGGTTCTCCTCTCTCAAAGGTTTAGAAAGAGAGAGAGGAGGACCCTACTATGGGTCAGAAGATGAAGTTAGCTCAGATGTAGCTCCAGGTTCAGGTTGTGTTGTCTTAGTAGGTTCAACCTTCACCTCAACTTCAGGTTAAGCTGGACTTGGTGGAGAATGCAAGTCCACCAGCTCTCCCCTTTTTGTCTTCTGTTTGATCACCCTAATATTCTCATCCATTGTGGATAGAGACATATGACCAAGCCTCCTTCCGGAGAGAACCCATACAGCTTCAAGAAGCTCATCATCCTTTGTCTGTCAGCAAACTTCTTTTGGCTTTTATGGATGATGGCCCTTGACTTTGCAGCTTCTTCCCTTAATCTTTTCCTTGCAGCTTGCCTTTCCTTTTTGGCTTGTTGTTCCAGCTGCTTGTTGTATTCAAACATTATGTACTCATATGATAAGGGAAGAAGTGCAGCTGCCTGATAGAGACCTGTGGCACTCAGGTAGTTGATCATCTTTAGTCTTTCTTCTTCATTAACTACCTGAGGTTGTTTAGTGGCCACAGTCTCTGGCTCAGGACTTTCTTGAACTGGAGAGAGGATAGGAGCATCTTTGTAGAGTCTTTTAAGTCTCCTTTCTTCTTTGATTTTAAGGAGCAATTCTGCATCCTCTGCTTCCTTCCTCTTTTTGACAATTGAATGTCAGCCAGTTCATTCAGCTCCTCTAAGGGGAGAGAGATGAGTTCATCAACATTGTAGTTTTTGGTTCCCAGATAATTCAGCCTGGCTGCCCTTAACTCATCTTCCTGAGTGTTTAGCCAGGGGGCAGCCCTGATTGCAGCTTCCATGAATCCTGGGGAACCATTTGAACTCTCTCCCCTCAGCTTCCACTTCTTCTCTCTCTTCTCCTCCTCAATCTCCATAGGAGTCATTTTCCTTTTGCCTTTGTTAACAACAGGCATTGGTGACTCAGGCTGGAGAGAGCTTTGGCCTTTATTGCTTGGTTTAGCTTTCAAGCTCTGGCCAGAGAGAGGTAGTGAAGCATCATCACCAGGTGGTGTTTCACTGAGGGTAATAGGTGCAGAGGGAGATCCTGTCTCAAGGTTCACAGGTTCAACCTCTGGGCCTTCAGTCAAGGCTTTCCCATCGAAACTAATCTCCAGGTCCACCTTAACATCCAGTTGACCAAAGATCTCACCTGCTAGCCTCTGTCTATATAGTTTTGATCTCAATTTGAATTCCTTAGCACCCTGTCTTGGATCCTTTCTTCCAATCTTTTAGCTTGTCTGTTGTTGCTTGGGTTGACAAGTGGCAGTTCCACCAAATTTATACTCTCATAGAAGCTTAGTCTTGAAATGTTGAAAACTTCTAGTTGACCCTGAGCTCTAGAGATCACAAGAGCTCTCCTGTTACTGTCATACTCCCAACCCCTGATTGGGTTCTCAGAAGGGGCAAACATTGCTCTTGGTATTCCCTCCTCAAACAGATGTTGGATGAGCAAGTCTAGATCACTGTCATGAGGAGGTTGCTGAGTATGGACAAGTTCAAGAGAGAGTGGTGAATCCTCAATGTCCATACTCTGGGAAGAACTCCCAGGTTCTTTGGCTATCAAGACTTTCTCTTCCTTTTTGGTAGCATCACCCTCTTAACTAGAGGAGCTGGGGAATTGGTGCAAGACATCCACAGGTTCTTGTGGACCTGGTTGAGTTGTCCTCCTTGGTCTCTCAGCTAACTAGCCCTTAAGATCGGTGATCTCAAGTTGCTGGTCATTGACCCTCTTCAGTAAGATAGTCACTTGAGATTCAAGGTGAGCTATCTTTAAAACTAAGTACGCGCATGTTTTTGTTAGTTTGTGCATCTTTTGTTTCAGACTCCCCTCATCTTCAGTTGAAGAATCACTGGGGGATGAGAGAATTGGACCTAAGTCTTCTTCCTTATCACCAACATGGTGTTCTTGGCTACTGGATTTCCCCTGCCTAATGACAGCTTCCATAGAAGGGTCAAGAGGCTGGGTTGCCATGGTTGAGGTCCTAATGATGTTTTCACTTGCAAAAGTTAGAGCCTCTTTCATATGGATTTCCTGAAGAAGTTTAGGAACATCCACCTCAATGGAGGGTAGATGATATGGGCTAGACCTGGGTGAGTCAGAAATACTCATCTCTCTTAGAGCAGGGGTGGAGAATAGAGACTCATGGTATTCACTGACATCCAAGTCCTCATCATCATAAAAGTCTAAGCTGGGTATTGGTTGGTTGAGATCTAGAGGTTGGGGATGGTAGCTGTCCCCTGAAGGTTGATCACTTGAGTATAGAGACTCAGAGTGAAGGCTAAAGGTTGTTTGGGTAATGAGCTCATCAGCCTAAGCACGAGGAACCTCAGAACTGATTATTGGAAAGATGGGAGTGGTCTGCTCCTCAGGAGAAGTGGGAGCTTAAGATTCCACTTCATCCTGTATGGGTTGTGATATAGGAGCCTGCACATGCTTAGTAGCAAGTGCAGGGGTTTGTTTGGATTTTCTTTTGTATGTGATGGTGATGGTAGGCTGTGTTTGAGGTGGTTGAGAAGGGGAGGGTGTGGGATCAACACTAGCTGGTGCTGCTAGGTTGTTACCCTGAGCAATGAGCTCAAACATTTATGGGACAAGGGCTGTTTCTACCCCTGATAAGCCAACAGTTGGCTTCTTCAAGATTTTGAAAATGTCAGGCCTCATCTGTCCTAATTTATGAATATTTCTTGTTCCCCTCAACTATGGTCCCATTTCATAGTTGAGAATGTGTTGAACATACCTAGGGAACATGTAATATTCTAAAGAGTCCAAGTTAGCAAGTAAATTTGTGTAAACAAACTAAGAGTACCTAAACTTGACCCCTTATACCATCCCATGGAGTATGAAGGAGAGGTCTTCTGGAACTTGATCCCATCCTCCAAGTTTGTTAGATAAGTTGTGTATTATGATATGGAGGAGGTACTTCCACTGGGATGAGACCTTCCCTTTCCTAAAGGTTTTGACTGAGAAGTCACCTTCATAGCCCATCTGCTGGAAGGAATGGTTGACAGTAGATTTTGAAAAGGACAGTTCACCTGCTTCATCATCCAGCTGCAAATGGGTGTTTATGATGGCCGGAGTGATAAAAACTGTCCTCCCCTGCACCGTAGCAGACAGTGCCTACTTTCCATCCATGGTGACCTCTTGATAGGTCCGCCAGAATTCAAAAAACTGATCCTAATAGAGAGGTGGATCGATTGTAAGGGAGGTGAAGTAGTGAGACGAGGAAAGGTACCTAAAAACATCTGAGAAGCTTGAATCCTTCTCAGAGTTTAACAGAGCAACTTGATTGTGTTGCCTATGTAGGTGCATGGTGAAATCAGGGTCGTTTCTGCGATCGATGTTGGCCATTTGGTGAAGCTTATCAGTGAAGAAAGGAAGAAGAAAGTGAGTTTGGGTTGAAATTAGGTTAAAGATTGTGAGAGTAGAGAGAAGAAATAGAACCTTTGAGAAGATATATGAAGTGGATTTGAGACAATGTTAGAACAAAAAGATAAACTTTTAAATCCACAAGTGGGTCCCACTTCTGAAAAAGCACCCAAAAAGTTAGTTTTCTTTGAAGTTGAAAATCTTCCGAAAGTATTTATTTTTTTTTGCTTCGGAAGTTTTTAAGAAAAGCTTCCGAAGGCAACTTTGCTTCGGAAGATATTTCAAAGAGTTGTGAAAATTTGGCTTCGGAAGGAATATACTTAAAGAATTTCTTCTGACATAAATTTTGCATCGGAAGAACTAAGTCTGAGAAAATTATTATCCATAGATAATGAATCTTCTGAGACGAAATTGCTTTCGGAAGATATGTGTTCTTTGAATGCATTTAAGTACTTTTAGCTTCGGAAGATATTCTAAGAATTTCTTCCGAAGCTAATCTCTTATGAGTAGTTAAGTGATTTAAAGACACAAATTTCTTCCGAAGGTAATTTGAGTTCTTTCGAGACAAAATAATAAATTTTCACAAATCTAAGGAATATCTAAAAAAATTCTGATTTACTTCCAAAGAGAACTGGGCTTATGAAGGTGATAATATAGACAACTTAGGACACACAAATTTTAGAAATAAAGTTCATTAAGTGTTTAAAGAAAAATCTATTCAAAGTTAATCATCCCAATAGCTGAAGTAAGATATTTAAACCTCTGTTCATCAAAAGCTTTAGTGAACATATCAGCATATTGTTCATTTGTGTTAACCTTGATTAGTTTGATTAATCCTTTGTCAAAATTATCTCTAATCAAATGATACCTGATGTTGATGTGTTTGGTCCTAGAGTGCTGCATAGGATTCTCTGTAATAGAGATAGCACTGTTGTTGTCTATGTGGATAGGAGTCTCCTTGAAATTGATCCATAGTCCAGCATCTGATTTTGAATCCAAAGCGCTTGAGCACAGCAGCTTGCAGCAACAATGTATTCAGCTTTAGCAGTTGATGCAGACACACAGGATTGCTCCTTGTATTGCCAAGAGACCATCCTTCCACCAAGGAATTGACATCCCCCAGATGTAGACTTTCCAGTCATGTTACAGCCACCATAGTCACTATTTGTATAAGCATATAGATTAAAGTCTGAATTCTTTGGATACCAAAGGCCTAGTTTAGGAGCACCTTTGAGGTATCTAAGAATTCTTTTCATAGTAACTAGGTGTGACATCTTGGGGTTAGCTTGATATCTTGATCATATGCATGTGGCAAAACATAATATCAGGTCTGTTAGCAGTGAGGTACATAAGAGACCCAATCATAGCCCTGTAGAGATGTTCATCAACACACTCCCCCTCAAGATCAGGACCAAAGAGTGGTTTCTAGCTATGGGTGTCTTTGCAACCTTACAGTTAGTCATCTTGAATCTTGTAAGTATGTCTTGTACATACTTTTACTGACTAATAAAGATGCCATTTTCAACCTTCTTCACTTGAACTCCTAGAAAGAATTTGAGTTCCCCCATGGCACTCATTTCATATCTATCCTTCATCAGCTTCTCAAAGTCTTTGCAGAGCTTTAGATTAGTTGAACCAAAGATGATGTCATCTACATATATCTAAACTAGCAATATGTCATTCCATGTTTCTTTGTTAAAGAGAGTCCCATCAATAGTACCTCTTTTGTATCCATGTTGACAAATATACTTTGATAGTGTCTCATACTACTTTCTGCGAGCCTGATGCAGTCCATATAGAGCTTTATCAAGCTTGCAGACATAGTCAGGATGATTTGGTTCTTCAAAGCCAGGTGGTTGTTTGACATCAACTTCTTCATCTATCACCCCATAGAGAAAAGCACACTTTACATCAAGCTGGTAGACCTTCAAATCCTTGGATGCAGCATAAGCTAGGAATATTCTTACAGCTTCAAGTCTTGCTACAGGAGCAAAGACATCAGTGTAGTCAATTCCTTCTTCTTGAGTGTACCCCTGGACAACCAGTCTAGCCTTGTTCTTGATGACAATCCCTCTATCATCAGTCTTGTTCCTGAATACCCATTTGGTTCCTATGACACTTTTCCATTAAGGAAGAGGACATAAGTTCCACACCTTCTATCTTCTGATTTGAAGCAACTCTTCTTGCATTGCCTCAATCCAGCTTCCATCCTTCAAAGCCTCATCAACTTTCTTTGGCTCAATCTGTGATAAGAAACAAGAATGCAGACAAACATTGCTCTTATGTGTTTGTCCTCTTATTCTTACCCTGTGTAAATTGAGGGATCACAGCAAGTTGATTTGAGAGATCTAAGTTAGAGAAATTTAGATCTGGCAAAGAAGTGCTACCCACCACATCAACACACTTATCAAGAGAAGCTTGATCCAATGAGTGTGTTACATCATTAATGTTGTCTTCTATGGAGTGGTTATCAGCATCAAGAAATTCCTGATCACTGTCACCACCTCCATCTCCTTCTGCATTTGAAGTTCCTTCACCTGGATTTGGAGCCTCTGAGATAGAACTTGAAGGCGTCTTAGATGAATCAGTAGTATTTGTCATGCTTGTGCTGATAGGAGCTTCACTTGCAGGGTTAGTTACCATTGGAGATGAAGTAGTATTCTTGTTTGGTCTTCTCAACTCAAATCTTGGGTAGGATCACCTGTTAATATATTATCTATAGATCCTGAAGCATTCTCACAAGACTTGTTAAAACAGTTGGTAACTAAATCAAGATCAAACAGCCAATCCTGACCAGAACCTTTAACAATGGGAGTGTTTTCATTGAAGGTCATATTGGCTGACTCCTCAATTACTCTAGTTCTGAGGTTTTATACTCTATAAGCCTTAGCTTGAGAGGAGTGTCCAACAAAGTGTCCGTCATTTGATTTCTCAACAAACTTGGCTACTTGATCTTTGGTATTCAAGATGGTGCATGGACATCCAAATGACCTGAGGAAACCAATGAATGGTCTCCTTTTGTGCCACAACTCATAAGGAGTCTTACCATGAGTCTATCTACTAAAACTCTGTTCTGCACATAGCATGCTGTGTTGACAGCCTCTGCCCAGAAGGTGATAGGCAGTTTAGAGTCAGACAACATGGTTCTAGCATCCTCAATAAGTGTCCTGTTTCTCCTCTCAGTAACACCATTTTGTTGAGGAGTCCTGGGAGCACTATATTGTCTTGAAATACCCTTTTCATCACAAAATGTATCAAGGATTTGGTTTTTAAATTCTGTTCCCTGATCACATCTTATAGTTTTGACCTTGTGATCTCATTGATTATCAATTTTCAAAATGAAGTTCTTCAAGATCTCAGGAGTCTCATCCTTAGATCTATGGAAGAAGACCCAAGTGAATCTTGTGAAGTCATCTGTGATCACTAAACAATAAGAGGTCTTTCCTAGACTCATTACACTGGTGGGGCCAAACAGATCCATATGAAACAAGTGTAGGGGAGTAGTGATGGAGATGGTTTCCTTTGGCTTATGAGACACTTTGTGTTACTTCCCTTTCAGGCATGCAACACAATGGTCATCACTTGTAAACTCTTTCTTTGGCATTTCAGTTACCAAATCATTTTTAATCAACTTATTCATGTTTTTGATGTTTACATGGCATATTCGTTTATGCCAGAGGAAAGACTCATCACTATTTGCTTTAGATAGGAAGCAAGACACTTCTCTAGAGGGAGTTATTTCTTGCAGATCCATCTTATACATGTTTCCCTTCCTGGGGGCTTTGAGCAGGATGTACTCCTGGGGAATAACCACCCCAGGCTTGAGAACAATGCACTCATGCTCAGTGAAGAGCATGTGATGTTTTTGGTCACAAAATTGGGACACACTCAAAAGATTGTATCCAAGCTCCTTGAAAAAGTTTACCTTCTCAATGCTGAGCTTACCATTTGAGACCATGCCCCTGCCAGTGATGTAACCTCCTGCATCTCCTCCAAAAGTAACTAGCCCTCCATCAACCTCTTAAAGTTTTGAAGCAAGGAGCCATGGCCTGTCATGTGTCTTGAGCAGCCGCTATCAATAATCCATACATTTCTGTTGGTTTTCAGCTGCCCCTGCATAAAAAGAGATGATTTAGTTACATTTGGGAACCCAAGCCTCATTGGTCTTGGGCTTGTCAAAGTGAATAGAAGACAATGAAATGGTAAGTGATCCTATGTTCAGGCTTTGAGGATTTGCTGTTGCTGATGATGAACTTTCAGTCACATGGTCTTCCTTCATCTTCCACACCATTTTCGGAAGATTGGGCTTGACCATCACAGCTTTGGAAGTTTTAACAACTTTGGAAGATTTAGAGACTGGGCCTTCGAAGATCTAGCTTTCACTGCAGCTGACTTTGGTGCTTCGAAAGTATTCCTTTCTTCCAAGACCATTTTTCCTTCCAAAGGCAATTTTACACCTGTTTTCCTTTTCACTTAGGAGCTTCCGAAGGAAACATATTTTCCTTCCTAAGCTAGCTTTTCCTTCTTCTTCCCAGAAGCTTTCTTTTTGATCATGTGGATAGTGCTTTTAGGATTAGAGATGCAATCCTTAGCCAGATGAGAAGTACTACCACACATGATGCAATCCATTTGATTCCTTCTGCGAGTCTTCTTCTGAGAGAAAAACTGACCTTGAACACTTTCTTTCTCCAGCTTCTTCTTCACAGATGATGCAGCAAGCTTCTTAGGGAGGGACTTGCTCTTGGAGGTGGATGGTTCAGACTGTGTAGCAGTGGTACATAGCAATTCAGCCTTCTCTTTGCTGGAATGAGTTGGAACTGTACTAAAACTCCTGGTACTAGAGTTTGTAGTTGATTCCTCTGCCTTTACCACTTCAAACCCTACAAAGATGAACACTTGTTTCTGCTTGGAGTCAAAAGTGGCCTTGATCTCTTGAGCCTTCTTTGATCTTCTCTTTGCTCTTTTAATCATGTTCTTCCTCTTTGTCTTTGTCGTACCAACCTTCTTACTCTCCTCAGGAGCATGGTGACCCTTTTTGGATTGACTCTCTTCACTCATTTCAGAGTCATCCCTCACCATCTCCTTTTCATCCTGTTTAACACTAGGGTCTATGAGGGGAAGCTCATCTTCACCAGTTCTACACCTTGGAGATCTTATAGATAATAGAGTGTATGGAGGAGCTATCTCAGTAGATCCCAGTCCCTGCTTATTCTGATAACAAACTTTTGCATGCAGAGATGAGAATATGATGTTCTTGAGGTCTTTTCTTCAAGAACACATTTTTCAGCCCTGACTTTGCTAATCACAAGCTCAACTTGGTAATGAGGTCTTTAATTTGAGTCCTGTAATTTGTTTGCTCATGTTTAAGAGTTGAAATTGTTTTCTCTAGATCTTCTATCTTAAGTTTATAGTCATTTTCAGCTCTTTTAAAATCAGCTTTTAGGATATTCAAGGACTCAATATCAGATCTCATTTCCAAGTTGTAGGACCTGTATCACAAGCTCAGGCTGGCATTCAGTCAACTTGGTAATGAGGTCTTTAATTTGAGTCCTGTAATTTGTTTGCTCATGTTTAAGAGTTGAAATTGTTTTTTCTAGATCTTCTATCTTAAGTTTATAGTCATTTTCAGCTCTTTTAAAATCAGCTTTTAGGATATTCAAGGACTCAATATCAGATCTCATTTCCAAGTTGTAGGACCTGTATCTATTCACTTTAGCAATACATTCAGGAGAGCAAAGATGTTCTAGTACCTTAGCCTCATCATGGTCAACCATGAGTGCTTGATTTGGTGAAGCATCTTCAGCCTGAAAGCTCTAGTCAAAGCCTCCTTCTTCAATAGCAACAACAGCTTGCTATCTTGGCTTCTCATTCTAGTGCCCTCCCTCAGTGTAGTTTGGCCTGGATGATGCTTGGACACCATTTGACTTAGGTGCCTTGCATTCTCTTGCAAAGTGACCCATCTGGTTACAGTTATAACACTTCACTTTGCTCTTGTCCAGTCCAAACTTGCCACTGGCAGCATTGCTGGGAAACCTTCTCCCTGTCCTCTTGTAGAACTTCTAGGCTCTGTGAGTGAGAAGAGCCATCTGCTGGACTATCTCCATGTATTCCAGATCATCTGGATTGATACAATCCAAGTCTTCATGAGTGAAAAGAAAGTTTCCTGAACTATCATCAGTAGAGACAAAGGCTTGAGAGGTGTTTGTCTCTTGGAATGGACTTCCTTGGATGTAGCACTCTCTATGTGTCTCTAGGAAGGTGATGAAAGGACCCTTTTATGAAGTTTCAGGGTAGCAGATAAGATGGTGTTGTGGTTCTCTGCTATCCCTTTCACCCACAAGAAGTGCAGAACTCTAGTGAGTGTTGGAGTTACCAGATGGGTTTTGCATGTTCATCTCCATCTGGTATCCACTAAGTATTCCATATAACTCATTGAGAGTTAGGGTCTTTAGGTTTTTAGTCCTCTTAATGACCACACAATAGTATGTCCATTGTCTGGGAAGAGAGGACATGAACTTCCTAATAATATCCCTATTCTCAATAGTTACTCCAACATCAGCCAGAGTATCCACAAACTCAACATACCTAAAATACTATTGAGTCATGGTTCACCTGTCTTGAAGGTAAAATTTTCAAACTGCTACTTCAAAAGGTCTTTCTTGTTTTCCTTGGCTTCATTGGACCCCACATACATCAGTTTTAGTGCATCCCATAGTTGTTTAGTGGTCTTGCACTTCTTGAAACCTCTATATATGGAATTTGGAAGAGCAGTCTGAAGGGCTATCATGGCTTTCTAATCGATGTCAATCTTCTTCCAGTCTTCTTCAGAGAAATCAGCCTTTTCTTTGAGTATCATACTACCACCAGCAGCAGCTGAAGTGGTGGATGGTACATGAGGTCCATTGACAACAGATTCCCATATCCTAGAATCTTGAGACTTGATGAAGCCTTCCATTCTTTGGCACCAAGTGTCAAAATCCTCAGGAGTGATCAGTGGGGAATTTGTCATAGTTCCAGTTTCCATATCAGCCTTAGAGATAGCTGCCATCTGAAGAGTTAAGTGATGTGTGAAGCTAAGGGGATTAAAGATGGTAAGATCTTACAATCAATAGCCTGTAAAGCTCTGATACCAATTGCAGGATCGGTTAAGGGTGCTTAAGTTTGCAATTAGCTTCACAGGAGGAGAGAACTTTAGATCACTTAACAATTCAAATAGAGAACTGGTAACTATTTAGAATATACTAAGCCCATACAAGTAATGTAAGTAAAACAAGAACAAAATCACAAGAACACCAGATAAAGTTTTCAAGGAAGTTGTATATTGATTCTCTAGTTCTTTTACAAGTGTGTTCAAGTATGTTTTAGTTACAAGAACTTGAGACTCTTATATACTACAAGCTACAACCGTCAATATACAAAAGACAGTTGTGATTTGACTAATCTAGAAAACAAGATCAACCTACAGTCAAAAGACAGATTGCCTTTTGACTAGTGACTGTGACATGCCATAGCTCACTGACTTTATCTAATAAGACTGTTCTACAGGAACAATTATGGGAAGTTACATGCAACGACCTTCTTCTACAGTTTGATAAAGTATGGAAGTTTCACAAACTAATGAAAAGCAGGTGAGTCTTTAAAGCAGCAGCGGAAGGTACAACAACTTTATCAAAAAGTAACTCAGAGAAAGCATATTTTCTCTGTCTTCGAAAGAAATCAGACAACTCTTCAAAATGGCTTTGGAATACTTTGTCTTGTGAAGCTTCGGAAGACTTCAACTTTGGCTTCGAAAGAAAAGGGTCTTTGGCTTCGGAATATTTCACACTTGTAATATTTTCTGATAAGTGTTAAACTTCCGAAGCAACTTCTTCTGAACTGTTGGCTTCGGAAAATCTTACACTTATACTTATTTGTGAGTGTAAGACTTTCGAAGTTAGTTCATCCTTGTTCCTTAGTGCATGCTGGAAGACTTGGTTGCTCTTGTATCCATTGGTTGCATCAGCCTTTAATCTTCAGATGTTCCTTACAACATATATTTACAAATAAGTCCATATACTATGACAAAAAAACACATAAAGACAAAATGTTAATCCTCTAGAGGCTTCAACAGTCACCCACCACATCAGCAAACTTATCAAGTGAGACTTGATCCAATGAGCGTGTGACATCATTTATGTTGTCTTCGATGGAGTGGTTATCAGCATCAAGAAATTCTTGATCACTATCACCACCTTCGTTTCCTCTTATATTTGAAGCTCCTTCTCCTGAGTTTTGAGCCTCTGAGTCGGAATTTGAAGGCATCTCAGATGTATCAGCTAATTTGTCATGTTTGTACTGATAGGATCTTCATTTGAAGGGATAGTCACCAAAGGAGCTGAAGTAGTAATCTTGTTTGGTCTTCTCAGCTCAAATCTTAGGTCAAGATCTCTTGTTGATATGTTATCTGTAGATCCTAAAACATTCTCACAAGACTTGTTAAAATAGTTAGTAACTAAGTAAAGATCAAATAGCCAATCCGGACCAGAACCTTTCATAATAGGGGTGTGCTCATTGAAGGTCACATTGGCTGACTCCTTAACTACTCTAGTTCTGAGATTGTATACTCTATAAGCCTTAGCTTGGGAAGAGTGTGCAATAAAGTGTCCATCATCTGACTTCTCATAAAATTTGGCTACTTGATCTTTGGTATTCAAGATGATGCAAAGACATCCAAATGACCTGTGGAAACCAATAAAAGGTCTCCTTTTGTGCCGCAGATCATAAGGAGCCTTATCATGAGTCCTAACCACTAAAACTCTATTCTGTACATTGCAGGCTATTTTAACTACCTCTGCCCAGAAGGTGATGGGCAGTTTAGAGTCAGACAGCATAGTTCTTGCAGCTTCTATAAGTTTCCTGTTTCTCCTCTAAACAACACCATTTTGCTGAGGAGTCCTGGGAGCACTATATTGTCTTGTAATACCCTTTTCATCACAAAATGTATTAAGGATTTGGTTCTTAAATTCTGTTCCTTGATCATATCTTATGGTCTTGACCTTGTGATCAGATTTATTCTCAATTTTCAGAATGAAGTTCTTCAAGATCTCAGGAGTCTCATCCTTAGTTCTAAGGAAAAAGCCCCAAGTGAGTCTTGTGAAGTCATTTGGGATCACTAAACAATATGAGGTCCTTCCTAAACTCATTACACTGGTGGGGCCAAAGAGATCCATGTGTAATAAGTGTAGGGGAGTAGTGATAGAGTTCATTTCCTTTGGCTTGTGTGACACTTTGTGTTGCTTCCCTTTCAGGCATGCAATATAATGATCATCACTTGTAAACTCTTTCTTTGGCATTCCAGTTACCAAATCATTCTTAATTAATTTATTCATGTTTTGAAAGTTTACATGGCACATTCTTTTATGCCATTGGAAAGACTCGTTTAGAAAGAAAGCAAGAAACCTCTCCTGAGAGAGATGTTTTCTGCAAGTCCATCTTGTACATGTTACCTCTCCTAGGGACTCTGAGCAGGATATACTCTGGAGGAATGACCACCCCGGGCTTGAGAACAATACACTCATGCCTAGTAAAGAGCATGTTGTGTCTCTGATCACAAAATTGGGATACAGTCAGTAGATTGTACCCAAGTTCCTTAACAAAATTTACATTCTCAATGGTGAGCTTACCATTTGTGACCATACCCCTTCTAGTGATATAACCACCCACATCTCCTCCAAAAGCAACAGGTCCTCCATCAATTTTCTCAAAATTATGAAGCAAAGAACCATTGCCAGTCATGTTCCTGGAACAACTACTATCAATTATCCACACATTTTCCTTGGTCCTTAGTTGTTCCTGCATAAAAAGAAGTGGATAGTTACACTTGGAAACCCAAACCTCATTGGTCTTGGGCTTTTCAAAGTGATCTGAAGACAATGTAACAGTAACAGATCCTATAGTCAAGCTTTGAGGATCATTAGTTCTTGTTGATAAAGAACTCTCAATCTCCAGGTCTTTCTTCATCTTCCAAACCATCTTTGGAAGATTGGACTTGACCTTCAACACTTCAGAAGTTTCAATAACTTCTAAGGTTTTGGATACTGGACCTTTGAAAGATCTTGCTTTCACTGCAGCATGCTTTAGTACTTCGAAAGCATTCCTTTCTTCCGAGACCAAAATTTCTTCCGACGGCAAGTTCTCACTTGTCTTCTTCTTCACTTTGGTGCTTCCGAAGGAAACAAAATTTCCTTTCGAAGCTTGCTTTTCCTTCTTCTTCCCAGAAGCTTTTTCTTTAACCATGTGGATAGTGCTTGTGGGATTGTAGATGCAATCCTTAGCCAGATGAGAAGTACTACCATAGTTGATGCAATCCATTTGCTTCCTTCTAGGAGTCTTCTTTTGAGAGCAAGACTGAGTTTGATCACTTTCCTTCTCCATCTTCATCTTCATAGATGATGCAACAAGCTTCTTAGGGAGAGGCTTGCTCTTGGAGTTGGATGGTTCAAGCTGTGTAGCAGTGTTACACAACTGGTTAGTCTTCTTCTTCTTGCTAGAATGGTTTGGAACTAAACTAGAACTCCTAGTACTAGAGTTCATAGTTGAGTCTTTAGCCTTTACCATTTCAAACCCTGCAGAAATGAACACTTGTTTTTGCATGGAGTCAAAGTGGCCTCGATCTCTTGAGCCTTTTTTGATCTTCTCTTAGGTCTTCTGATTAAGTTCTTCTTCTTTGACTTGGTCATTCCATACTCTTTCCTCTCGTTAGGAGAATAGTGACCCTTTTTAGGATGAACTTCTTCACTCTTCTCAGAGTCATCCTTCACTATCTCCTCTTCATCCTCTTCAATAATGCGTTCTATAAGGGGAAGCTCATCTTCACAAGTTTCACACCTTGGAGATCTTACAGACAATTGAGTGTGTGGAGGAGCTATCTTAGTAGATCCCAGTCCCTGCTTATTTTCATAACAAACTTTTGCATGTAGGGATGAGGATATCATGTTCTTGAAGGCCTCTTCTTCAAGAACACATTTTCTACCCTGGTTTTGCTGATCACAAGCTAAGCCTGGAATTCAATTAACTTTGAGATGAGATATTTGATTTGAGTCCTGTAGTTAGTGTGCTCATGCTTAAGAGTTGAAATTGTTTTCTCTAGATCTTCTATCGTAAGTTTATAATCATTTTCAGCTCTTTTAAAATTAGCTTTTAAGATATTTAAGGACTCAAGATTAGATCTCATCTCTAAGTTATAGGACTTGTATCTATTAACTATAGCAATACATTCAGGTGTACAGAGATGTTCCAATACCTTGGCTTCATTCGTCACCTTTCTGCTACTTTGAAAAATCACAAAAGGGTCTGTTGATTGTTGGAGTTACCAGATGAGATGGTGCTGTGGTTCTCTGTATTCCCTTTCAACCACATGAACAGTTGAACTTTGCTGGTTGTTGGAGTTACTAGATGGATTTTGCATGTTGACCTCCATCTGGTAGCCACTGAGGATACCATATAACTCTGTGAGAGTAAGGGTCTTGAGGTTCTTAGTCCTCTTGATGACTACACAATAGTGTGTCCTTTGTCTAGGAAGAGGGGATATTAACTTCCTCACAACATCCCTATTCTCAAGAGTTACTCCAACATCTGCCAGAGTATCCACAATCTTAACATACCTGAAGTATTGTTGAGTCATGGTTTCACCTGTCTTGAAGGTGAAGTTCTCAAACTGCTGCTTCAAGAGGTCTTTCTTGTTTTCTTTTGCATCATCAGACCCCTCACACATCAGCTTCAGTGCATCCCAGAGTTGCTTGGCAGTCTTGCACTTCTGGAAGCCTCTGTAGATAGAGTTTGGAAGAGCAGTTTGGAGGGCGGTCATGGCTTTCTGATCAATATCAATTCTCTTCCAGTCTTCATCAGAATAGTCAGCCACTTCCTTTGGTATCATACCACCAGCAGCAGCAGCTGAAGAGGTGGATGGTACATGGGGTCCATCGACAACAGACCCCCACATCCTGGAGTCTTGAGACTTGATAAAGCCTTCCATTGTTTGACACCAAGTATCAAAGTCTTCAGGAGTGATTAGTGGGGACTTTATCATTGTACCGGTTTCCATATCAGCCTTTGTGTTAGCTGCCATTTGAGATGTTAAGTGAACTGTGAAAGTGAGAGGATTAAAGATGGTGAGATCTTACAATCAAGAGCCTGAAATGCTCTGATACCAATTGCAGGACCTGGTAAGGGTGCCTAACACAATCAGTTTCACAATGAGGAGAGACTTGGAACACATTACAGTTCAAATAAGGAATCGGGTTTGATTATAAGGATACTATGAACACAAGTAAGTAAAGAGACAAAACAAGCAACAATAACAAAGAAATATGGTTTTCAAGGAGTGTTGTATATTGCTCTCAAGTTCTATTACAAGTGTTACAAAGCATATCTAAATTACAAGAATCTGAGACTCTTTATACTACATCCTACA
The DNA here is from genome assembly GCA_025506505.1 of Flaveria sonorensis. Classification (NCBI taxonomy): domain Eukaryota; kingdom Viridiplantae; phylum Streptophyta; class Magnoliopsida; order Asterales; family Asteraceae; genus Flaveria; species Flaveria sonorensis. The sequence goes on along the minus strand of CM046435.1, from coordinate 35,377,783 downwards.
ACCGTCAATACTTAGAAGGATAGTTGGAATTGACTAATCTAGAAAACAAGATCAATCTAAAGTCAAAAGGCAGATTGCCTTTTGACTAGTAACTATGGCATGCCATAACTCACATCCTTTTCTATTACAAAAAGGTTTACAGGTACAAAAGTAGGAAATTACAGACAAAGACCTTAATCTACAGTTTACAAAAGCATGGACTTTTCACCAACTCATACAAGTTGGTGAGTCTTCAGAGTTACAGAGGAAAGTGTGTCAGCTTTATGTAAAGTAGATCAGAGAAAGCATGTCTTTCTCTATCTTCGGAAGAAATCAGTCTTCACAGCAAAATGGCTTCAGAAGACTTTGTCTCTGAAGCTTCGGAAGACTTCATCTTTGGCTTCGAAATATTTGGACTTTGAATTCGAAAGATTTTACACTTACAGTATTTTCTGATGTAGTCTGTAAAACTTCCAAAGCACTTCTACCTTTGTACATTCAGTGCATGCATGCAAGAAGACCTTTGGTTGTTTTGGCTTCTTTAGTTGCATCAGCCTTCTAATCTTTTGATATTACCTTACAGACATCCACATGACAAGAATGGAAATATATGGTTTGTGGACAGCGGATGCCCTAGGCATATGACAGGGAACAAATCTCTTCTGCAACAATTTGAAAATTTTGATAGAGGTCCTGTTCAGTTTGGAGGTGAAGCCTGAGGATACATTGCTCGTTGAGGTAGTGATCGGTTCAAAAGGATCGAATCTATGATGATATTGTAATGCAATGTTCAATTCAAACACAAAGTAATCAAACATATGCAATTACATCAAAAAAATTCATAGATTTCATTGATAGCAAATGTACAGGATACAATGTGTGGGTTACAGTTCATTCTGTTCTAACCGTTTTTCTCTCTGAGATATCTCTAAGATCTCTCTTTGTGTGTTTGTTCTCCCTATACATAATACATAAACTATCCTATATATACTATCAAAGAAACACAAGGAACATATATTTACAAAATAAGTCCCTATATATATTATAACGCAAAAGACAAAATGTTAATCTTTTAAGAGCTTCAACAATATTCCCCCTAAGATTTACATTGTCTTCAGTCCAACATGAACTCTTTTGGTTCATCTTTGATCTTGAACACGGGCTTCTCTTTGTAGAGTTCCAACCCTCACGAAGCCTTCTTGATCGCAGACTTGAAATTCTTTCAAAGATTCTATGATCTGCTCAGCGTTCAAGTTCTCAGAAAGAACTGTAGTATTTTTTGTTGATCCTCCACCTTCATCTGGCACATGAATAGATGAATCAGCAACAACTTTGATGACCTCGAGTGAAGACTCCTTGGAAATCACATTCTCTTATACCTATATATCACAAAGATTAACAGGTAAAACTCGAATGTTGAGTGAATGAGTGTATTGGGTGTTAAAGTGAGTGAATCAGAGTGTTTGAGTTTGTGAATAAGTGAATGAAAATTGCACAAGTGTTGAATATATATATGTGTAAAAATCCTTAGGCGCATGAGCACTGTGATGGCACATGAGACTACATTTCAAACCGAGTTTTCAGGCGCATGAGCACTATGAAGGCACATTTTGGATGAGACGCATGAGCACTGTTTAGACGCTCTAGCACTGTTTAGGGGCATGGGCACTATTCACGTGCATGAGAATTGATGAAAATCCTAACACTTTGAGAAATCATTACTTTCAAACGTCAAACCATATTGGAAAGTCTTACTGTTTAGGCGCATGAGCATATGTTGATACGCCCAATACTTGAACATTTTCAGAACATCACAATTGTTTAGGCGTATGGACTAGAGCAAAATGCCTAACACTTGAACAAATTTATGAAATTCATTATACTCCTAATTTGGATTTTTCAGAACTATTCAGGCGCATGAGAACCTTCCACTAGTCTAACACTTTGAAATTTTCACATTATCAATATGAACACTGTTTATGCTCATTAGCACTGTACATACACATTATCTCAACACTTAGTCAAATTTTTGACTATCACTCAAAAAACTCATTAATTACCCTTAATTACACATCATGTGAAATTCAAACTTTTGGTTTGTGAACATGAATTTTCAAATTAATCGCCAATCAATTCCATTTTTAAAATCAACTTTGAATCAAACTTTTATTTTTTTTAAACTATTTCCCGTCATTTTAGTCTTTCTTTTAAAACTTTTCAAATAATCTTATTTTTTTTGCAAGAAGCTTTTCCACTTTTAAATTCTTTTCAGGTTCATTTTTGTAACATATCAAACAGACACATGCTTGAATACTTTGCTTCAACCTTTCATCCAAAGCACTTTATTTTTTATTTTTGATTTCTTTTTCACATTTTGAAAATCTTCCATTGATTTTCTGTTTTATAATTTTACTCCCTCTAAACTTTTAAGTTCATAAACTTAAAAGTTTCTTTTATTTTGCAAGTAGAGCAAACCAATCATTATCAACATGCGTGCACACAGAAAATCATGCAAAAATCAAAATTAAAGAAGAATAAAAAATCTACTATATACATTTGAATCACATGCCTGCAGGGAGATCATATCAGTTAAGAGCAGCACATTAAAAAAAATAAAATGATGGATAGTCGTAGACAGTGACTAAATCCTGATCAAGTGTGTTCCAGGTCAGCATTTCTGCAGCAAAGGAGACACGAGATCTAAGGATATAAAATGATTGCTTTTGGCAAGATACTCAGCACACTTACTTTTTCAATTCTTGGATTGATTAAGGTATGATTAGATATGACATTATGTAAGTCACACTTAGACTTAGAGAGCTCAACTCTCATCAAGATATGCAAGAAATCACTTTTCTCAGCTTGTTAACCTGACATATACTTATAACCAGATCTAATGTTTAGATTGTGCACATTGACATCTTTTGCATCAAGTGGGAATATCCAGGTCTGTAATGACTTACAATAAAGGATATCTCATCACTTCAGGTCTATGATGACTCAGAACAGAGAAGTGAATAGATTATTTAAATAATTAGAGCTTAATGGTTATTCATATTGCCACCAGGTGTGAGTTTATGACTTTACAAGCAATCAATTTGAGAAGTCAACACTACTCATTGGTACTAAAATGGACAAACATGAATGCATGATTGATTTAGTTTGTTCACAAGAATTTATTGTTTAGTATAATTGCATGAGCTTACCTGCACATCATATCTAATCACTTTAGACTTTAGTAGCGAGTGAAGTATGCAACTGATCAAAACTAATGTAACTATCATTTCTCATAAACTGCAAAGGCGATTCAGTCCTAAACAATTAACTAACAAGAAAAACTCTATTTTTGTGTTTTTGTTTTATATTTTTGTCTTTTGATTTTGCAATATTCTATTTTTGTATTTGCTTTTTCATTTTCTAGTTAACATGCACACACAATATATACAATCTGGAAGTTAACTTTGACAGTTTCTCTATATTCATGAATAAGCTAAAGGAGGGTTCTTATCATTTTTATGAATCAGACAACTAAAATACTCAAAATTAATTTTAAACATGGTTAATAAGTCTAATTGACTTGACCAAATATTCAAATGGACCTGGTAAAAAGGCTTTTGTAAATAGGTCAGCCAACTATTTTTCAGTTGCGATTTGAATCAAAATAATTAAACCTTTTTCAGAGTTATCTCTGAGAAAATGGTATCGAATTTTGATATGTTTTGTTTTTGAGTGCTGGACAGGATTAGCTGTAATAAATATAGCAGTAGTATTATCAATATAAATAGGAGTTTTAAGAAAATTGAACCCGTAATCCAGCAGTTGGTTTTATAACCAAAGGATTTGAGAACATCCTGCAGAAGCTGCTATGTACTCAGCTTCTGCGGTTGAAATGGATATATTTTTTTGTTTCTTACATTGCCACGAGACTAATCTGGGACCTAAAAACTGACAACCACCCATCATAGATTTACAATCTTGGCAACATCCCCCATAATAACTATCTGTATATCCATGTAACTCGAAGTTTTCTTCATAAGGATACCATAACCCTAAAGCTGGTTTTCCTTTGAGATACCTGAATATTCGTTTAACAGCGATTAGATGAGATTCCTTGGGGTCAGATTGGTACCTGGCACAGACACAAACAACATACATTATATCACGTCTAGATACAGTCAGATACATCAAAGATCCGATTATAGATCTGTATAGAGTTTGGTCAACTAATTTTCCTTTCGGATCAGGTTCAATCTTGGTATTTACTTCAGTTGGAGTTCTAATGGATTGACAATCTTGCTGTTTAAATTTCTTCAATATTTTTTCAACGAATTTCTCTTGATTGATAAAAATTCAATCTACAGACTGCGTCACTTTAAGACCAAGGAAAAAGTTAATTTCTCCTATAGAACTCATTTGGAAATGAGACTTCATGATTTCTTCAAATTCATTGCACAATTTTGGACTTGTAGAACCGAATATGATATCATCAACATACACTTGAACACATAAGAGATCATCTGAATCCTTCTTTATAAACAAAGTTGGAACAGTTTTCCCTCTCATGTATCCATGCTGGATCAAATGTTTTGATAACGTTTCATACTAATTTCTAGGAGCTTGATGTAGACCATACAATGCTTTACTAAGCTTGTACACATGATGAGGATATTATGAATCTTCAAAACCTGGAGGTTGCTTGACATACACATCATCAGTGATTGGTCCATACAATAAAGCACCTTTAACGTCCATCCGATACACCTTGAATTGCATGTATAATGCATAAGACAGGAAGACACGAATTGATTCAAGCCTTGCAACTGGAGCAAATACTTCATCATAATCTATTCCTTCTTCTTAGGTGTACCTTTGTGCAACGAGTCTCGCTTTGTTGCAAACAACAATTCCCCGATCGTCTGACGTGTTTTCGAACAACCATTTTGTGCCTATGGCATTTTCTACTTTAGGTAAATCCACAAGCTTCCACACTTCTTATTTGTGAAATTACAATAACTCTTCTTGCATTGCCTCAATCCAACTATTGTTCTTTAATGCTTCGGATATGTTTTTAGGAACAATTTGAGATAAAAAAACACAAGTATAAGCAGAGGTTTCCTTGTTCTGAATGACTTCTCGTCATTCTCTCTTTCAATGGACCGATAATCTGAGATGTAGGATGGATCTTGTGAATACAAGACTTTGGAATCTCATTCTCTTGAACATGAACATCCAGATTACATTGGTTCAAGTCAGAAAGCTGATGCAATAAGTTCGAAGTATGTGGATTGAAATTAGGAACTTGAGTCGGTGAGTTGATAAAGTACTCAAGATTATCAGTTACAACTACATCATCAGAAATCATGACGTTTTGAACTCAGGTTGTACAATTTTAGGACCATCATTCGAAATAGGTTGTGAAACATTGGTATTTTCAGACATGGAATGTTCTTGTGCTTGTTGATAGCTAGATTGATCATAAGATTCAGAACTGAATATTGGATCTTTAACAAAAGAGAAGAATGGATAATCTGGGCTAGACTCATCCATATCATCTGAGTCAGAATCATCACTGAAAGATCTGAGATCTCCTTCTTGTTTCTTCTTCTCACTTGTAGATTCAAACAAGTTAGAATTGAAAGAGTTTGACAAAGAATCTAAAACAAATAACCAAGCTGGACCATTTGCAACCGATGGAAAAGAGTTTTCAAGAAATTTAACGTTGAAAGTTTCAAGGATAACATTTGTCCTAGAGTTATAAACTCTAAAAGCTTTTGAAACCGATGAATATCCAACGAAAGATTAACATTTTGTCTTTTGCGTTTTGTCATAGTATAGGGTCTTATTTTGTAAATATATGTTCCTTGTGTTTCTTTGATAGTATATATAGGATAGTTTATGTATTGTGTATAGGGAGAACAAACAAAAAAAGAGAGATGTTAGAGATATCTCAGAGAGAAAAACAATTAGAACTGAAACAGTTTGACATAAAATCTAAATCAAATAACCAAGCTCGACCATTTGCAACTGATGAAAAAAGTTTTCAAGAAATTTAACATTGAAAGTTTCAAGGATAACATTTGTCTTAGAGTTATAAACTCTAAAAGCTTTTGAAACCGATGAATATCCAACGAAAAATCCTTCATTAGATTTTGCAACAAATTTTCTTAGCTGGTCACTTGAGTGTAAAATCAAAACTGGAGAACCAAAAGATTTAAGAAAATCTATATTAGGTTTTCTGCCAAACACCAACTCATAAGGAGTTTTTTGTTTATCTTTCACAATCAATGTACGATTCTGTACAAAACATGCAGTGGATATGGCTTCATCCTAGAAAGTAATTTGAATCTTTGCATCTGCTAACATGGAACGTGCAGCCTTAATCAAAGTTTTATTTTTCCTTTTAGCAACTCCATTTTGTTGTGGAGTTCTAGGAGCACTGAACTGACGAGCAATTCCTTTTTCTGCATAAAACCTGTCAATATTAGTATTTTTAAATTCCGTTCCATTTTCTCTTTTGATAATTTTCACTTTGATCTAATTGATTTTCTACTTTAATGATGAATTCTTTTAACAATTCAGCTGTTTCAGATTTAGCATGCAAAAAAAAACCCATGAAAATCTTGTAAAGTCATCAATGATAACTAAACAGTAAGATTTCTTTCCAATACTCTGCACATTAGTTGGTCCGAATAGGTCCATGTGCATTATCTGAAGAGTCTTGGAATTTGAGTTTATCAGCTTGGACTTATAAGACACTCTGTGTTGCGTTCCTTTTAAACATGCTGAGCAGTGATCTGTTGTAGCAAACTTCTTTGTTGGAAGACCTACTACATGATTTCCTACTACAAACTTGTTCATGTTCTTAAAATTGGAATGCCCGAGACGTCTATGCCATAATGGCTTTCGACATTTGATGCGGCAATTAGGCATGTTGTTTCTGTATATGGATCTACGTGAGACATATCTAACTTGTATACATCTCGATCACGAACAACTACCCATTCTTTGCCTATCTGAAAACCGGGCTTCAAAATATAACAAAAAGAATCATCAAATAGAACAGAGTAACATTTGTCACAAATTTGGGAAACACTTAAGAGATTAAAGTTCAACTGTGAATAGTAGTTGACTTTATCAAAGCTAATAATCACATTGTACACTGTTCCTTCTCCTGTCATTTTTCCACCTGCATCACTACCGAATGCAACATGAGTACCATCTTTTAACTTAAAATCTTGAAGCGAGGCATGGTTGCCTGTCATATACTGGCTACGCCCACTATCAACATACCACGTGTTAAGAGGTCTTCTCGGGTGTACCTGCATTTCAAGAAATTTAAGTTGAGTTATCAACCCAAGCCGATATGGTCTTGGGCTTGCCAAATTTATCAACAATGGTAAATTGTTTAAAATGAAGTGTATTCACATCAGGCTTCTTTTGCTGTTTTAATTTACCAATTCCGTTTTTAACAAATTTTTGATTATCTTTGATTTGTTTAATCCGCAAAGCATGATATCGTTTTTCAAGACCGTCATCAAGATTATTAAAACCATTAGTAGAAACATTTTTTGAAAAAGTTTGATTACCAAATTTTTCATTATTCATTCTCACAGATCGTGGAATGAATTTTCCTTGATTATAATTCTTTGTTTTCGCAGCATAAGAATCATTATATTCAGAATTAATCCTTCGAAAGGATCTCAAGCCTAAGGAAGGTTGTTTTGTCAATCTTTGAAAACCAGCACTTTGATTTCTTTGAAATTATGGATTTACATATCCATTCCTTGGCGAGTTCCTTCTGAAGTAGCAATTCTCAGTGTTGTGATTTCTTTCAACACAAATGGTACAATACTTGTTGAAATAACAATCAGTTGTTGAATGTTTTTTCATATCACAAATGTGACAGTACCTGTTAAAGAAACATTCATTAGTCTTATGATTGTACATATCACATATTTCATAGTACCTTTGTTGAAATTTAAACAACTATTGATTAACTTTAGATGTGGAAGCCACATTTGATCCTTGTTTTGATTTAGGAGTTACAAAGTTAATCTGTTGTTTTTAATTTGAGAATATTCCTTTTGATATTTAGGTTTTGACTTTTGTTCATTAACACCATTCCTAGATTCTTTAGATACAAATCTTTTGTTAATAGCGGAAGACTTTGGACCTGAACCTATTTTCAGATCAGAGTTAGATTTGTTCTTTGAATTTGATTTGATTTCTAGAATTGTGTTCATATCAAAAGTACCTACAGACACAAATTTCACTGGTTTAAATTAATTAACTTGATTTGTTCTTTGATTTTGATTGTTTTGACTTTTGTTCAGAGAGGAGTTAGATTTTGCATTTTTCTTTCTCCTTCTTTGATTTCTTGATCTTGATGATCTTTGTTTGCTTTGGGATTGAACATCTTCAGTAGAAGTCTCTTTTGCATTTTCTTTATCTTTTTGTTCTTTCTGCCATTTGATGATGTCTGGATTGTTTAATCCATAAGAAAATGAATCTTTAGATGTTATTTCATCTAGTTTTGCTTTCTCTTTATTCTTTGAGTTTTGTTTTTCATTATTAACAAAGATTTCTTCAACAACATGCTCTTTGGGAACAAACATTTTCTTATTCTTTGGTCGTGGTTTGTAAGATTTAACTTTCACTGGATGACCATTTTTAATCTTTTTAGAATCTTGTTCCTCAAATATCCCAACATTTTTTTTCACTTCATCACTTTTAGAATTCTTTTTCTTGTTTTGAAAGGCTTTTAGCTTAGCGTTGTTTTCAGGTGAGTGATCATGTGTGTTAAAGTTTTGTGGCAGAGGGTTTGTGATAAATTCAGGCATTGGTTCATGTGTAAAACCTAGACCTATTTTGTTTTTGTCTTTCCTCTCACTTACAAGCTATTCTATAATAGTTTTAGAACTTTTAACTTTAGCTAGATCCACCTGAGTTGCAGCATGAGCTATTTTTTCCTCTTCTAACTTTTTTGTCATCTCCTCAAGTTGTGTTTTAACAAGTTCAAGTTCATTTAGAGTTTTGTTCCATGAGGTTTGTAGAGATAGGATCTTTTCATCAGAGACTTTATGATCATTTTTTAGTTTGTTGTGCATTACTTCTTCTTGTTTAAGTTTGTCACAGATCTTAAATGAATATGTTCTGTAATGCTTAACTTGATCAAAACATGCTTTTGTGCACATTTTCTCTCTAACTTAAGAGGAATTTCAGGATAACTTAAAGATGAAGTCTCAGAGTCAGATGATGGATGCTCAACCTTTGGTTGGTCAAACAAAGCAATAAGTGCAATTTCTTCTGAATCCTCTTTACCACCTTCAAAAATAGTCTTCAAAACTCTATACATAGTGTAACTAGTTTGATAACCTTCAAGTCTAGTCAAGACTTCCAATGGTAACCCCTTGCACATCTATGAATAAGATTTGATGTCATTCTTAACCTTTCTTAAGTCATCACCTTGCAGACCATCCCCTGGATACTGTTCTGGAGACCATTTTGTATACACAAATCCTCTGTTAGGACCATTGGATGTAATTCGGATATGTGGTCCTTTCTCTATTGACTTCCCTAAGTCAGTGTCAATAGAGTTCAGATGATGCTTCAATCTAAGAGCCCAGTTCTTGAAATCAACTCTGTTTTTGAACTTGGGAACCCTGTTCTCCGAATCTTCAGACATAACCATTTTGTATTTTTGAATTAATGAAAAATGAATTGTTTTTGTTGTTTTTAAAATTTTAAATAGAAACTATGAAAATGAAAATATTTTTGGATTTTAGTTTTTTTTTTTAAATTTCGAAGTGTTTGCTGATGTCTGAATATCCAAATGCCTGAATCTTCTGAAACACCTAAACTTTGAACTAGAAACGCCTAAGGGAATGTAACACCCGAAAATTTAATAAAAAGAAAAGAAAATAGAAGTATAAAGAAAAAAAGGTGAAATAACTCAAGTTGAGGGGCTAAAGTTGTGCAAGTGGCAAACATTATTGTAATTGTGTTTAAAAAGGAGGGCATGGCCGCCCATGCCCCTACTTACTATCTGTTCTCAGCTGCAAAGAAGAAAAAAGAAGAGTTTCACCGGTTTTAGAGAGAGAAGAAGAAGAAGAATCTGCAAAAGGTGAGTTTTCTTGGGTAATTGTTCGGTTTCAGCTGGATTTTCGAGTTCTGGACCTAGATTTTTGGTGTTTAGCGCTCGTTTTCGTGGATTTTAGGTGTGAATTGCAGGTGGGTCTCGGGTTTGAAGTGCCTACTCGAAGGCTATTCAAGGCGAGTTTCTAGATCCCCTCTTTTTACTAGTTTCTAAGTGTTTGGGGCTATTATGCATACCGAGCAGAAGTTTTTTCAAAGCAAACCGTGAGTTTTTAGCATGATGTTTGACTATGCCCTGTTGATGTTTGTTTTAGAGGTGGTTCTTGGGTTCTGTTTGATGTTTAGCATGTTTTAGTGTTGTAGCATGGTAGATTTATGTTAGGATGTGTTAGAACGATGTTTGGGTGTTGTTTGTAGCATCGGTTATATTTTCAGATTGTTATCATGCGCCTAGAGTTGCCTATGCGCCTAAGTGTTGGTCATGCGACCAAATAGTGCCCATGCGCCCAGAGTTACCCATGAGCCTAAGTGTTGGTCACGCGACCAAATAGTGCCCATGCGTCCAGAGTGTCCCATGCGCCCAGAGTTGCCCATGCGCCTAAGTGTTGGTCATGCGACCAAATAGTGCCCATGCCCCCTGAATGTGCCCATGCACCCAAGTACGCCATGCGCCCACCGCTCTTGCGCTTAAGTGTGGCTCATGCGCCCAAACAGTATTCATGCGCCTGCATAGTGTTCAAGCGCTCGCATAGTGCCCATGCGCCTAGACTGCTTTCATTCGAATTTAGATGCTCATGCGCCTAAGATGTTCATCCGCATTTCATGGTAGATTTAGGTATTTCTGGGTATTCTGAGAGGTAGATGGTGGTGCTAAGTTCTGTTGTGATGTGTGGTTGTGCCGGTTGTGTTATGCATGTTTGAGTGTTGTTGATGATGTTCGTGTTGTGTATGTTGTGGCTTTACCTATTATGTACGTTTAGGTCGGTGGTCGATCTAGCAGGGAGACTATATGACGAGCGAGAGGCGGTGGCGATAGTGGAGGTGGAGAAGGAGCAGGGAAATGTTAGGAATGGGAATGGAAGGCGGGACAATGATGGTGGATTTGTGGCTGGAGGTAAGACGATAAGGGTCGATGATTGGAAAATGAGAACAGGGAGAGAGGAAGTATGCAAGAAGTGTGGTAGAGGCCATGAGGGGGAGTGCAAGTGGGGATTGAACATCTGCTTTCAGTATGGGAAAGAGGGCCACAGGGCGAGGAACTTCCACATGGCTAAATATTACAGCTGTGGCGAGACTGGACATATGAGCAGAGACTGCAAGAAGTCAGGGGCAGAGAACTCCAGTGCAAGGAAGGGGCTGAGAAGGAGAGCAGAGGATGAAGGTTAGAGCATTCGCTATGATCGGGAGGAGCCTAGAGTGGACTCCGACGTGACGTCAGGTACGTTTATAATAAATTAAATTTGTTCATCTATTGGTAGGAAGGTTGATGAGCCCTTTGTTCTAGAAATTGCTATTGGTAAGTCCACTAGGTTACCTGATGCCATCGAGGATTGTGCGATAGAATTGGGAGAGCATGTGTTTCCTGCTAGACTGTTCAGGACAAACATAGGTTGATAGGTGTATGCCTTCGGATGAATTGGCTAGCAGCCTATGAGACAAACACCGAGTGTCGTAGGAAGATGGTTTGATCAACCGTGCCTGACAAGAGTTCGGTGCCGACCTACGGCGATGGAGTAATGATGAAGGCCTCACCATGGAAAGGGGATCATCCTATTCAGAAAGCAAGGAAAGCTAATACCGAGGTATATAGGGCCATTCCGAATTATTGCTCAGGTAGGACAAAATGTGGCCTATCGACTGGAGCTACCCGATGAATTAAGTGGAATCCATCCGACGTTCCATGTATCTTGTCTGAGAAAGTGCTCAAACAACGTGGATATGAACGTCCCACTAAAGGATATCGAGATGGACGAACGACTTAACTAGGTGGAGCAACTGGTGTCCATTACTGGTAGAAGAGAGAGAAGGGCTAAGGAAAAGGGTGGTTTCACTTGTGCAAGTACAATGGAGCCCAAAAAGGGGTCTGAGCCTATATGTAAGATCAAGGAAGAGATGAGACAGCATTATCCACAACTGTTCGAGGAGTGACAGGTTTCGGGGATGAAACCTATATAAGGGGGTGGACTTGTAACACCCAGAAATTTATTAAAATGAAAAGAAAAGAGAAGTATAAAGAAAGAAAGGTGAAATAACTCAAGTTAAGGGGCTAATGTTGTGCAAGTGGCAAAATTTATTATAATTGTGTTTAAAAAGGAGGGCATGGCCGCCCATTCCCCCACTTACTACCTGTTCTCGGCTGCAAAGAAGAAATAAGAAGAGTTTCACCGGTTTTAGAGAGAGAGAAGAAGAAGAAGAATCTGCAAAAAGTGAGTTTTCTTGTGTAATTGTTTGGTTTCAGCTGGATTTTCGAGTTCTGGACTAAGATTATTGGTGTTTAGCGCGCGTTTTCGTGGATTTTAGGTGTGAATTGCAGGTGGGTCTCGGGTTTGAAGTATCCTACTTGAAGGCTGTTCAAGGTGAGTTTCTAGATCCCCTCTTTTTAATGGTTTCTAAGTGTTTGGGGCTATTATGCATACTGAGCAGAAGTTTTTTAAAGCAAATCGTGAGTTTTTAGCAAGATGTTCGACTGTTCCCTATTGATGCTTGTTTTAGAGGTGGTTCTTGGGTTATGTTTGATGTTTAGCATGTTTTAGTGTTGTAGCATGGTAGATTTATGTTAGGATGTGTTAGAACGATGTTTGGGTGTTGTTTGTAGCATTGGTTATATTTTCAGATTGTTCTCATGCGCCCAGAGTTGCCATGCGCCTAAGTGTTGGTCATGCCACCAAATAGTGCCCATGCACCTAGAGTTGCCCATGCGCCTAAGTGTTGGTCATGCGACCAAATTGTGCCCATGCGTCCAGAATGTCCCATGCGCCCAGAGTTGCCCATGCGCCTAAGTGTTGGTCATGCGACTAAATAGTGCCCATGCGCCCAGAATGTGCCCATGCTCCCAAGTACCCCATGCGCCTAAGTGTAGCTCATGCGCCCAAGCAGTATTCATGCGTCTGCATAGTGTTCAAGCGCTCACATAGTGCTCATGCGCCTAGACTGTTTTCATTCGAATTTAGATGCTCATGTGCCTAAGATGTTCATTCGCATTTCTTTATAGAGTATTTCTGGGTATTCTGAGAGGTAGGTGGTGGCGGTAAGTTTTGTTGTGATGTGATGGTTATGCCGGTTGTGTTATGCATGTTTGTGTGTTGTTGATGATGTTCGTGTTGTGTATGTTGTGGGTTTACCTATTATGTATGAGTGCATAAGTAAAGTATTATGTAATGAAAGTGAAAGTTGACGAGAATGGAGGTAATGAACGATGAGACCTTTGACGCTCGCCCCGGTACTGTGTCAGCTTTCAAGCATGATTCAGGGGTTCGTTTACAGGCCCCGGCACAGTATCAGCTTTCGAGCATGTGTCGGGGGTGTGGCATGTGAGAGGATGAGATATTTGTTGCTCACCCCGGTACTGTGTCAGCTTTTGAGCATGAGTCGGGGGTTTGTTTATAGGCCCCGACACAGTATCAGCTTTTGAGCATGAGTCGGGAGTGTTGCATATGAGATGGGATCCTTGTCGCGTACCCCGGTACCGTGTCAGCTTTCAAGCATGAGTCGGGGGTTTGTTTACAGGCCCCGGCACAGTATCAGCTTTCGAGCATGAGTCGGGGGTATTGCATGAGACAAGATCTGGATAATGGTTAGAGATGTAATGAATGTATGATAATGATGAACGATGATGAAGATAATAATAGTTATTATCAATGTGTATGTATGTTGTGTGATCACGAATGAATGTAAAATGTTTGTTTTAACAAAAGTAAAGTATTTTATTTATAAAACTAGAACTCACTCAGCGTCGCTGACTTTTTGTATGCATAATAGTTGGCAGATTTTTGTGTTGGTGCTGAGGAGGTGCAGACATGGATGCATAAGCTGCTGGGAACATTTTGAGGCTGGCATTCACATTTTGATATGATGTTGTATTTTGAAATGTACATGAATGATGTAATGAAATGATATGTTTTAACTTATAAATGAGAAGTTTTTAAATTCCGCTGTGATAATGATGTATCTTTTAAATGTTTTTATTCAATGATTGACAAACTGTGGGGTTTCCGGAAACGGGACCTTATAGGGAATGCCTTAGTTGAATTCTGAAATGCCTGAATGATGAAGCATCCAAATAGTTTCCAAATGCCCACACAGTGATGAAGCGCCTGAATAGTTATCAAACGCCCAAAAAATTTTCAAACACCTGGGTTAAAAACGCCCAAACAGTCCTCGTGCGCCTAGAATTTCTTTGGTTCAGCAAATTCTCAATACGACCAAACAGTCACAAAACGTTTCAATAGTTGTAAAACGCCTAACTAAAAACACCTTAACAGTTCAAAAAACTCCTAAACAATTGTCAGGTGTTTGAACACTGTCTATTTCAATAGTTTTTTCCAAACTCAAGAGCCTAATTCAACCTCTTCAACAAACTCAGATCTTATGAAATTCTTCAAAACTTGTTAAATTGATCTAAAAACTTCCAATTAGGCCGTATATAGATCGATTAACAATATTTAATCATCATATTGATCAAACAACAACAACAAATCTGTTTTCAGATCAAATTACAGTCCGAAAATGAAGAACACAGTTCGAACACAAATTTGATCAATTACTCAGATCTGAACGAATTGCACAACAAATTTTGATTCAAATCATGTTTCTATGGATGAAACACAACTGATAACAGCAATTAATTGATCAAATTGCAATCAACCCAGATTTCAAGTGATTCAAAGAGCTCAAAAATGCCGTAAGCTCTGATCACTGAACCGAAGGCTCTGATACCAATTGATCTGTTCAAAAGGATCGAATCTGTGATGATATTGTAATGCAATGATCAATACAAACACAAAGTAATCAAACACATGAAATTACATAAAAAAGTCATAGATTTCATTAATAGCAAATGCACATGATACAATGTGTAAGGGTTACAGTTCGTTCTGTTCTAACTGTTTTTCTATCTGAGATATCTCTAAGATCTCTCTTTGTTTGTTTGTTCTCCCTATACATAATACATAAACTATCCAATATATACTATTAAAGAAACACAAGGAACATATATTTACAAAATAAGTCCCTATACTATGATAAAACGCAGAAGACAAAATGTTAATCTTTTAAGAGCTTCACTAGGTAGTGTATCCAATGGTAAATTAAAAGTTGACAAAGTAAACTTTCTCAAATAGCTTGAACACAATCTCTTAAGTGTTTCTTAATTCTGTAACCAAAAGCACCAAATGCTTTTCATAGAACATGAGTGCATTATCCTCAAACTTGGGATGATAATTGCTCAGGAATTAGTGTTGGTCCTAATGATCGATTCAACAGTGCACTTGATGCTTGACAATGATTTTCGATTAAATCAACACTTATAAACACAATAACATAATGAAATTCAATAAATATAAACCATAAATTGCAATAACAAAAGTTTCTTATAAGATAGAAAGATTACAATATATTAGAAACCTAGTTTCGCTGGCAGTTTCGCTGACTAGCGAAACTGCCTGTTTGACTACTAGTTTCACCCGACAGCGAACTATAGATTCGCCGGGTGAACTGAATCCGTTGACTCCGGGCGAAACTATAGTTTCGCCCGTAGATTCGCTGGAATACAAAATTACAAAGAAATACTAAATACAAGATAAAACTAACAATTAACCTATTACATAATTAAAATAAACCTATCAGCTATAATGAGTCCAACCTATGTAGATCATCAATTCTCCCCCTAGGTTGGACCTCACTCTCAATCTTCTTGCTCTTTTCTTGCACCTTCTTTAGCTTTATCTGATGCTTTTGGTTCTGCTCCTGCTGCCCTCTCCTCTTCAGCTCTTGCACTTGCTCTAGCAAATTGTCTAGTAAGATCCTGCATGTCCATCCTTAACTCGTCAGCCTTGGATACTTTCTCAGCAAGTTCCTGACCTCTGCCCTTACTCCTCGAGACAGACTAGCTTCTCTTCTCGTTTCAGCTCCAGCTCCAGCCTTAATGTGATTTTCACTTAGAATCATAAGATCTTCATCACAAAAGGAAAATACTTCCATTGGGTCAAACAGCTTGAACTCAGCACCACCTTTCAACCTAATGACTGCTTCCCCAGTATTGTTATCATAAAACTAATGTAGATGTCTGTTTTATAAGAACTAAGAACTTGATTTGGGATGACTGAGAAATGATAGTATGTCTTCTTGGTATGCTTATTTTAATGACTTGTACTTTGTGAGAAATGATAGTAACTGATGTAGATGTCTGTTTCACTTAATATTCTAAAATGTAAAAAAGACAGTTTCATTATATGATATCCATGGTACGCTTAGCCCGAAAATGAAGTAAATAGTGATTCTGTAGCCTAACTAAAGCGTTAGAACTCGGTGATAAGGATCATTTCCATGACATCTCGGCCTGCATAAAGTTACAAGTACTGTCAAAAATAGGTTGAGAGTTTAAAACCTCTGCTTTGACAATTTCAAAATCTCTCTATCTCCTCTGCTATGCGAAAGCATTGACCTGGAGTGATGATCTTCTCTGTTATACGTGAGTATACACCTGAAGCTCTCATCAGCACGCTCAGATGATCATTTCCTCTGTTATACATAATTATAGACCTAGAGCTCTCATCATCTATTCCCTAAATAAAGGCCCAATGATTCTTAAATTAAGATCATTGTTAAAAACATTAAATGGAATCAAGCAGAGCTAATCATATTACTCAATAAGACCTGATGATGGGATAAGTTCTTTGCCGGATGTCTATGGGAACCAAATCACCTGAGCTTCTCTAATTAAATCTAAAACATGATAAAATCAGTTGCAGATCACTTGTTGAAAAGGACAAGGCATGGGTTTAAATTGGACAAATATACCAAAAATCATTTTTGAACTGTTTTTGGCTTTCAAAAACTTAAAAATGTGACTAGACTCTGTATCAGTGTGATCTCACTAACTTGTCGATGTTCAAATACATCTTTGTGCTTTCGTATAGAGGATGTGATCTCATGATCAAATTAGTTCTTGGTGTAATATGATAAAACAAAATAAAATAAAATATTCATTTCAAATCATTTTTCAAGTCTTCCATATTATGTTATTAAAATGTTATCATTTTCTCATGCATTTAACAGGAAATTACACATTCAGATAAACACGGGTTTATTTGTATTGTTGAAATGATATAACAAGAATTGTGTTGAATATGTTTGTAATTGTGTTACAGATTCTTGCTGCAATTGATGGCAGATCATCAACTGAGCAAAGTACCATACCAGAGAACCTGTTCCTTATGTTTGCAGAGGATACCAAGCAAGGATTCCTTCTCCTACATCTTCTAAAGCACTAAAGAATAAAGAGTTGGAGATGTTGTTCCTGATCATTCTCATGATGCACACAAAAGGAGGGAGCATTCAAAAAGGGGGAGCCTATAAGATGAAAGATTGTCGGTACCAGATCATCAATCTAGGGGGAGACTGAAGATCATTATATAGATGACTTATCGGTGCTGATCACGATGAAAGACGTTGATAATAATAGACTAAGGGGGAGTATTGTTGGGTCTAAAAAGGATAGTCTATATTATAAACGCAGTCAAAGTCAACAAATGTCAACGTCACTGTCAAAGTTATCGGAAAAGTCAAACAGACGCGTTCGAGATGAAGAACCGAGACGAGACGTTGAAGATATAAATGACTAGGAGTTTATTGTTATTAAATATATTTTATGTCAACAAAATATATTTATTTATGTTTAAGTCATTTTTATGTTTTAATGATAGTCTAGGGGGCTAATTGTCATTAAGTCTAATTGTCATTAGACTATATATAGCTAGAGTCATTAGTGTGTTTAGAGAGCTTGAATGAGCCATTGATTGAGGGTTTCCATGTAAACAATATCTTTTGCAAATCAATTCAGATCAAACAAGGGTTTTATTGAATGTTCTTGAGGTGTTCATCTTGTTCACCTTATTTTATAGTGTTTGATCTATTTTGTACACAAATATCATTGATATTTGTGTTTTCAGTGGGATTTGTTTGTGTTTATTAATCAATTGCACTGTTATATCGATCGAGAGGACCAACAATTAGTGCTTCTTAGATCTCCCAAGAGAGGGGATATGTACAACCAAGATATGAACAATGCTTCCCCACTGGGGTGAAGTATCATGCTTTCTTTCCAAAGCCAATGGTGATGAGTCAACTCTTTGGCATAAAAGAATGTGCCATGTTAACCTTAAAACCATGAACAATTTGGTTAAAAAAAATTTGGTACATGGTGTGCCTAAAATGGAGTTTTTCTGTAAAGACAACTATATTACTTGCCTAAAAGGAAAACAACACAAGGTCACTCAAAAATTAAAAGAAGTTAACTCTATCACCACTCCATTACACTTATTGCACATGGATCTTTTTGGTCCCACAAATATAATGAGCATTGGAAGGAAATCATACTGCCTTGTGATTGCTGATGTTTTTACAAGATTTACTTGGGTATTCTTTTTAAGAACTAAAGATGAAACAGCTGAAACTTTAAATCTTTTATTCTTAAAATTGATAATCAAAAGGATCACAAGGTGAAAATCATTAGAAGTGATCAAGGGACTGAGTTTAAGAATCAAGTTCTTGACTCATTTTGTAACTCAAAAGGCATTGCCAGACAATATAGTGCTTTTGGAACTCCTCAACAGAATGGTTTTGCTGATAGGAGGAACAGGACATTTATTGAGACTGCAAGAACAATGTTAGCTGATTCAAAGTTGCCTGTAACTTTTTGGGCAGAGGCAGTCAGCACTGCATGTTATGTGCAAAACAGAGTTCTCATTATTCAGCCTTATGGGAAGACCCCTTATGAGTTATGGAACAAGAGGCCATCGTTCATTGGCTTTCTTAGGTCCTTTGGCAGCAAGTGTACCATACTCAACACAAAGGACACTTTAGCAAAATTTGCTGAAAAGTCGGATGATGCTATCTTTGATGGATATTCCTCCACCTCTATTGCTTATAGAGTATATAATATCAAAACTCAACAGTTTGAGGAATCATCCAACATTGTTGTTAATAAGCACACTCCTTGTGTTAGAGGGAATGGATCTGAATACATTTTTTATTTAGAGTTGTTTCCAAACTATTGTAAACAATCTTGTGAGAATGTTTCAACTGGAACAGGAACTCAAAGTGACCCATATGAAGATCAACTGTTTAAGCTACCCAGACCTATTTCCAGTTCTCTAAGAGGAAATAAAGAACAAGCTCCTACGGCTGAAAGTCCTGAAAGCATGAGTATCTCAGGAAACAAAGGAGCTTCAACAAATTGTCAACTCACTGAGCCTCATAACCCAGTGGTTGATAATTCAAGCACTCAACACCAAGCTAATGAAGATAGTGACATGAAGGAACAGGCAACTGTTGATGCTGCTTCACAGCATACTGACATTGATTATGTCACTCATTCATTCAATCAGTCCTCATTGAATGAATGTGAGACATCAGCTGGAGAAGATGTTCAAAGTTCTGAGGAAACCTTCTCAAACCTAGACCTATCTATGCAATTAGATAGGAATGTATGCTTGTACTCATGCTTTCTCTCTCAAATAGAACCAAAGAAGGTGGAAGAAGCCCTTAAGGACAATAATTGGATTGAAGCTATGTAAGAGGAATTACTTCAATTCAAGAGGAAAAACATATGGAACCTACGTCCTTTGCCACCTGGTCAAGTCCCTATTGGCACCAAGTGGGTATTTAGAAACAAAAGATATGATAGAGGTTTGATCATCAAGAATAAAGCAAGACTTGTTGTTCAAGGATACACACAGGAAGAAGGCATAGATTACACTGATGTCTTTGCACCTGTTGCAAGACTTGAAGCTGTGCGAATCTTCCTTGCTTTTGTAGCATCCAAGAACTTCAATGTCTGTCAACTTGATGTCAAGTATACATTTTTGTATGGGAATATTGACAGAGAAGTCTATGTGTGTCAGCCACCTAGATTTGAAGATCCACAACATCCCAATTATGTGTGCAAACTGGATAAAGCTCTTTATGGGCTGCAACAAGCACCTAGGCTACGGTATGAGACTTTGTCTTAGTTTCTCCTCAAAAACGGCTACACCAGAGGCACCATAGACAAGACATTGTTCATAAAGAAATCTGGGAAGGACATGCTGCTTGTTCAAGTCTATGTGGATGACATCATATTTGGTTCCTCAAATGACTAAATGTGTAAAGACTTTGAAAGCATCATGAGAAAGAAATTTAAGATGAGCTCCATAGGATAGATGGATTTCTTTCTTGAGATTCAAGTGAAGCAGATGGAAGAAGGATTCTTTATCAACCAGTCTAAGTATGTCAAGGATATCTTAGAAAGGTTCAAGATGAAAGATTGTAAGACAGCCAAGACACCTATACCCAGAAATCACAATTTATGTCCTGATTCCGAGGGGGAGGATACTGATCAGCATCAGTACAGGGCAATAATTGGATCTTTGATGTATCTCACAGCTAATAGACCTGATATCATGTTTGCAACTTGCATCTGTGCGAGATATCAAGATGCTCCCAAGGTGCCTCACCTAATTGTCGTCAAAAGGATTCTTAGATACCTCAAGGGAGCTCCCAAACTGGGTCTCTGGTATCCTAAGAATAAGTATTTCAATCTCTATAGGTACTCTAATAGTGATTATGGTGGCTGTAACATTAACAAGAAATCCACATCAGGAGGATGTCAATATTTTGGTGGAAGAATTATTTCCTGGCAATGCAAGAAGCAATCATGTGTCTCTACATCAACTGCTGAAGTTGAATACATTGCTGCTGCGAGCTGCTATGCTCAACTGCTATGGATTCAAAATAAAATGTTAGACTATGGATTTAACATCATGAATACTACTATCCACATAGACAACATGAGTGCTATTTCCATTATAGAAAATCCAGTCAAGCACTCCAAGACAAAGCACATTGACATCAGGTATCATTTCATTCGAGATATTCATGGGAAACACTTGATTAAACTAATAAAAGTTAATTCAAATAAACAATATGCTGACTTGTTCACCAAAGCCTTTGATGAACAAAGATTTAAATACTTAATCACAACTATTAGGATGATTAACCTTGACTAGTTTATTTCTTTTGAAAACCTTTTAAAATGTGTCTTGTTTATGATGCCTAATTACAATCTAAACCCTGTTACTAAAGTTTTTCTTCTAAGTGGAAATTCTTCCAAAAAGAAATTTTCTCTCAAAAGAGATCTTCATATCTTCCGAAGGTAAATTCCTTCACTTTAGTACCCTCTTCCGAAGAATTTTTACCCTCGAAAGTAAATTTGATCATAGATCAAATTTACTTCCAAAGGTATTAACTTACTCTCGAAAGAAGTCTTTTATCTCGGAAGAAACTTTTCCTTTGGAAGAAAACTTTTACTGTGTAACGGAAACCTTTGGGCCCTACTGTATAAAGATTAAGATCTTTTCGGAATATTTTAAATTATCTACCTTGCCGCCGTACTCAACACTCCCAAGCTGTCTTTTCACCTTATCGGCATGGTCTTTTACCCCCTACTTAAAACTTTCGACTCTCTTTCTTTACCCTTTTTACCACTACTGAAACCTAATACTCCTATTATCGTCTTCACTCTCTCTCAAAATTCCATAAATCCAACCATACTTTCTTACAATGACTCTCAGTCCTCAACATAACCAAGTCGCCATCCTTGACTCTTCTAAGGATGCTGACTTTGCCCCCATCATCAATTTTCTGTTTCACTCCACATACTTTACTGCCCTAACCGTTAACCCCACCATATAATCTAATCACATGACCGAATTTTGGGCAAACGGTCATTGTGAAACTCTGAACCATGAGAGGGTCATCAGGTCGAGAATCAGCGGACAAGAGAACATTATTTCTGAATCTACCATCAGGGAGCATCTGGATTTCATGACGAAGGCTCCCCAGCTGAATTCCCCAAATCTGAGGTAGCAAACATATATACTCAGATGGGATATGGTGGTTATGTGCACAAGTCCACTGTCTACAAGTTTAATTTATTTTACAACTGGAAATTCTTGTTGCACATCGTTCTACACTGCCTATCTAACAAATTAGGGGGTTGGGATTAAATCCTATATGATCTGGGATGCCTAGTCCATGGAATGGTAAATGGCCTCCGCTTCAACTATTCAAGGTTTGTGCTGAACAATTTGCAAGGAAATCTTACCCGGGATTCATTTTTTATGTATCCCCGATTCATTCAGCATATCATAAACTGTGAGCTGGACCAGAGTAGAATACAACGTGAAGACACTCTCATGGTCCCACACATGAGGCCGGGTATCTTCAAGACCTTGAAGAAGGCATCCACCAATTTCATGGGGAGATTCACTGATTTCTCCCAGGTATGCTTGAGCCAACGGCTCTTGGTGACATCCCTGCAAGCCCAGCAGGCGATGAACCCACACCAGACCTCCCCACTCAAATGCCAACTACTTCTTCCCATACAATTAAATTTATATACACCAGACGTCCCAAGCAAACCCCTAATCAATCTACTCTGATTGATCAGGTCCCCACTGTTCACACCAAAAAGGCTAGAGTAGAACTCAGGGCCCCCACTCAGCCAGAGGTCACACCTACTCCACCATAGACCTCAATATCAGTGTTGAGTCTCCTCAGTCTCAACCTGATGAGCCCGAAACCCAAGCCATTAGCCCTCAGGGTGAGTCCCAACACTCCCCTGAGCAACCAAAAAGGGACAGCCACATCATTGGCACATCTGCTATTGCAGAAGAGCCATTAGGTGCTGACCAAGGTCCCAGGTCATTTGAATTAACCTCTCTATCCTTCACTGACCTTTTAGTCCAACCTGATGAGGATATTATGTTCCGTCAGGGCCATGACGTAGATCTATAATACCTCTCTCAAGATCAACTGAGCCCTAGAGAACCTCTAATATCTAGCCAACATCAGTTCTGTCAAACTGAGGTGAGTCCAACTGGTGTAGAGGTGACTCATGTAGGCTCAGCCGCCACTACTAAGAGTGTCTCACTAGTCTCTTAGGAAAGTGGTGTTTGCCAATTGATGTTTCTGAAAAGGACATCAGTAGGTAAGGGTATCCAGGGTGCCGAGAAACCATAAATGGTGGTGATGATAAACATGCTAGGCATGTTATCTTATCTCCTTATGATTCTTCAAAAGAAGATGAAGGTAGACTGCAACTCATTATCAAAGACCTGATTTCTAAAGTCTCAAACCTTGAATCAAAGGTTAAGACTTTAGAGGATAGGTCTGCCACTCAGCAACTTGAGATTGAATATCTCAAGGCTAAACTAGCCGACACACAGATTGAGAACTCTGTCAGGCAAATACCTATTCAGGTTTCTTTAAGTTCTTCCTCTAGCTCATCTACTTCTCAAGATGATGCTACCCAAAAAGGGAGAATGTACAGAAACAACATCATGAGGAACCCACTTACCCCATAGCAACAACCACTCCTGATGCCTTATCTATCTTTTACCCCCAACAACAGCACCCTACAACAGTCTTCCCTCATCCAGCTCCCATTACCTTTCAAGTGGACCAAAGGATGCTCATAGATCTCAATAGGTTTCGAAACAAATATTTGTTGAGCTCCTCCATTGAACAGCCCTCCCCTGATCTGGCTATCGCCAACTTTGGAGCTAAAGAGCTTCAAAGGCTGCATGCACCCCTACCTCTAAAGAGAAAGTTGGTCAACCTAAGGTCTCTACTGAACCCAAGATTAACTTCAAAGGGGATGAACAGACTGATGGCCCCGTAAATAATTTGGATGGGACAGCTGATACAGTTCCAGTTACTTCCGAGGCAGAAATCCAAGCTGTCGAAGGAATAATTGGACTCTCTTCATTGTCCAGTGATCTGTTCATCACAGAGGCAATCCTTGAACTAGCCTCTAAGATTAACAGTGAGGACTTCCTTACAACCCCTCTCTTACAAGAACCACCACTTCAAACACCCTCACTCCAACCTGAATCTTCTGAACTCGAGTTCCCAAAGGCTGAATGTTCCTCTGATCCTAAGGGGAAAAGAAAGCTTACTGCTGAGGAGCTACTAGAAGAAGAAAGATTGGAGAAGCTAAAGAAGAAAGGCAGACTTGATACTGGAAAGTTATTGGCTGCAAGTTGCAAAGCAGCAACAGCCACCCAAGCAAGTCTCAACAATAAAAGGAGGGTGGAAATCAATTACAGGCTCATGAGCCTAGGAGTAGCTAACAAGGAAACTCTTCTACTCCCAACTAATGAGCTTGTGAAACTAGAAAAGGCAACCTTGCTGAACAAAGAAAAGGAAGAAGCAACAAGGTTGGCCAAAGAGGAGGAAAAAAAGGAAGAAGAAGGAAGAAGCCATGGAAAGGGAGAGGATGGACAGAATAGCCTTTCTCTGCAATAGAGGCTATTCTCAAGAGGAGCTGGCACCTCACCAAAATGACATGATCTTGTTTCTTTTTCACAAAGAACAAGATCTAGTTAACAAGGAGAGGAAGAAGGCTGCTAGGAATAAGTTGAGAGAAAAGAGAAAGAAAGAGGTAGAGGGAGAACTTGCGGCTACCAAAAAGGAGGGAGACAAGGATTGAATGAAATCCTATCTCCGAGCTCACGGCTTCTCCGGCAGCAAGTGGGTCCCATGTCAATCAAGACCCTACAGCGACATGTCAGCGACATCAAAGCTGACATTCACTTAGGAAGAAGGCAGGAGGTTGCTCAAACTCCTAGTGTTCAGAGGATGGCACCCAAACCAACACCCAAACCACTACCCAAAACACAACCTACACCGTCTCCCTTCCCCATCAAAATAGAACATTTCACCCCTAAACCTTCTCCATCAACCTTACCTATACCATCACACACAGCTTCCCACCAACCACCACCACCACCATCACCTATCCTACGACCCAAAACACAACCAAGAACCTACTCAAAAACCAAACCATCCTCTGATCCATCAAAACCCCTTACCTTGGAAGAATTCAAGAAGATAAAGAAGAAGTTCACAAATTGCACAACACTGAGTGACACCTCTTGTGAGGAAGAGTCCATCCAGCTAACTTTCATTGATGGCTCTTCCAGTTCCCTCACAAGAGATGCATTACTTGATCTTCCTAGAGTAACACTGGACCAAGCTCTTTAACTTCATGCAACAAATTCAGATACTCTCAATGAAGTAGAGAAGATGTTAAGAAGAATGCTGGTGACTCTGCTGGATACTAGGAAAAGGGACAAACTACCAACAAAACCCCTCTATCCTAGAAAGCAAATTGTCCAGTGGAGGTTCGATGAATATTCCCACAGCTTTGCTGTGGAAAGGGAGAATGGTGAAGTTACCAGGACTGACACTTCATCTCTGCTACATTCCAGCAGATTTGACATTGCTGAGTTAGCAGAGAAGCCATTATCCAATCCCTCCAACTCTTAGATAGCTTCTCACATCAGAAATCATTTAAGCAGCCTTCATCTAGCCGAGCTCACAAAGAAGGCCAAGATTGAAGAAGAGTTGAAAAGAAGTGCATAGGATGCTGAAAAAGGCACAACCACAAAAGGGAAGACCTTTCTACAGATGGTTGAGGGCTCCACTTTAGATCCTATAGTTAGATGGGAATATGACTACCTTTCCCATCAATTAACTCTCTTCAGAGGGATGCAGCAAAGAGTACATGTCATTCAGAGCAATCGACTGGATTTATTATCTACAAATGACCTGTACAAACTCCTCACCACCATATCAGGGAAAAACAAAGAGACAAATAGTTATTTGCTTTCCGTGGTGTTAATGGCCATGAAGAGCAGGAGAAAGTGAAGTTTTGTTAGCATCAGCCTAGGGGGAGTTTATTGGATCATATGACACTGGTGCAACAAAAACAACACTTAGAACAATTTTGTGTACAGTCTTCCGAAGACAAAACTACTTTTCCAAAGATCTTCCAAAGCATTATTTCTGAAGAGCTTCTGGAGGAAAACTAAGTCTTCTGAGACTAAGTAGTTTTCCTTCCGAAGTATATGAAGAACTTTCGAAGGATAGAACAAAGTCTTCCGAAGACCAAGCAGTTCTCCTTCCGAAGTATTCACACTTAGAGGATCCAAGATAAAGTCTTCCAAAGAATAAAGTCATAAAGACAAGTAGAAAATTTAAAAGAAGTTGTTTCTTCCAAAGAATAAATGGACTCGGATGAACTTATTCTTCCAATTTGGAAGAATCAACTATGAACCAGTGGATAAAAGTATGATCTGTCTGACAGACTCTGACACACTGCATGGTGCTTTTCCTAACCCATGTAGTTGACCATACTTTAATCCACTGTTCACCTTTTCAACTTAGTACAGATACCATCCTTAGTTGGGGTCGAAAGGTAAGTCATGGACCTATCATGACTACCTTATCTAGAATATTATTTTATCTTAGATACCCTACTTCTAGCAATGTAGTATTTGTCTAGTAGTAGATTCCAGCTGGTTTTCCAAGTTTGACCGGCTGTAGATAGTAGCATATATAGTTTCTCATTGTAACTTATGTAGGACGAGCTTAAGAGTCTTGTAATACTGAGTTGAGAAGTAATATATACAAGTATCTTGAAAACCATTCTCTTGTTCATTAACTTCGTATATTATTATCAACTTTAGTTTGAGATTCTGTGTTCCATCAATCAAGGGAGACTTAGTGAGTTTTGTGTTTAGAGTCAAAATCGATCCTTCAATTGGTATCAGAGCTTTAGGCTCTTGATTGTGAGATCTAACCATCCCAAATCACCCTTGTTCCTTCACACTCACTCACCCACCTCACTTTAATGGATCTTAACCAGAAATTTTCTGAGTCCAAAATAAGAACCATGACCAAGGCTCCTATCATCACTCATGATGATTTTGGAACTTGGTGTAAATGTATTGAAGGGTTCATCAAGTACTAGCCGCATGTGGAAATCTATCACTCATGGTCCTTACGTTCCTAAGGTAGCAGCCCCAGTAGGTAATGGTGCCATGATAGAGAAGGCCATTGAAGACTACTATGATGAAGACTTCAAGAAAATAGACATTGACTGCAAAGCAATAACTGTTTTGCTAACAGCCATACCAAAATCCATAATGGTTGGCTTTCAATAATATGAGTCAGCCAAAGAACTCTTTGATGCTTTGAAACTGATGTACTCTGGTTCCACTAAATCCAAGGAGTCCAAGAAGGATGTACTGAAGCAGAAGTTTGAAAACTTCACATATATCATTGGTGAGACCTTGAGCCAACAATACTTCGGGTACATGAACTTAATCACCTCTCTTCAGTCTATGGGAGTGGATCTTCAGAAGGGAGACATTGTAAGGAAATTCATGAGTGCACTTCCTCATGAATGGACTTTCTATTGTGTTTCTATCAAGAGAACTGAGAATCTTAACACTCTCACCATGACTGAACTGTACGAAATCCTTGATGGATACCATATGGAAATGGAGCTCAGAAAAGCCAACAGATGAACCGACCCTCAAATCCTGCTGTAAGCAATGCTCTACATGTTGCTGAAGGATCAAGACAACCTTAGTTGTACCTGAACTATCCCCAACAGCCATCATCTTCCTCTAGGCCATATATCACTTTGCCTGAGACACCCAGGTCTCAACAGGCTCAACACACTCCTTTTCAGGATAATTGTACCTTTGTCTCAGGAAGTGAACACTCTGGAGATTTTCGATTCTGCTTTCATGATCTAGAGTGCTTTAGCCCAGATGACATTGAGTACATGGACATTGTCCAACAGATGGCTCTCCTTACCTATAGAGCAAAGAAGTTCTTCAAAACAACAGGAAGGCAGTTCCCTCAGAATCCAATCAACAACAAATTTGGATTTGATAAAAACAAAGCCAAGTGTTACAACTATAACCAGCTTAGTCACTTTGCTAGGGAATGCAAAGCTCCAAGATCTAGTCAACTTCTTGAGCCAAAGTATAGGCAAGTGGGTTCAATTTGTGTTTGTGAGGAAGAAGTACTGGCTGCAGCATCTGTTGTTGGTGAGATCTTGAGCCAATAATACTTCAGGTATACGAACTTGATCACCTCTCTTTAGACTATAGGAGTTGTTCTTGAGAAAAGAGACATAGTCAGAAAATTCATGAGTGCACTTCCTCATGAGTGGACTTTTTACTGTGTCTCAGTCAAGAGAACTGAAAATCTCAACACTCTTACTATGACTGAACTGTATGGAATCCTTGATGGATACTGTATGGAGATGGAGAGTCAGAAAAGCCACCAGATGAACAGATCCTCAAATCCTGCAGTCAACAATGCTTTACATGTTGCTGAATGATCAAGAACTCCCCAGCCTCAGTTGTACCTAAACTACCCCCAACAACCATCATCCTCTTCCGGGCCATACATCACTTTCCCTGAGACACCTAGGTCTCAACAGGCTCAACACACTCCCTTCAAGGATAGTTATGCTTTTGTTTCAGGGAGTGAGCACTCTAGAGATTTTCAATACTGTTTTGATGATCTAGAGTGTTTTAGCCCAGATGATGTTGAATATATGGACATTGTCCAACAAATGGCTCTTTTAACCTACAGAGCAAAGAAATTCTTTAAAAGAACCAGAAGGCAGTTTCCCCAGAACCTAACTAATAGAAAATTCAAGTTTGATAAGAGCAAGGCCAAATGCTACAACTGTAACCAGCTTGGTCACTTTGCTATGGAATGTAAAGCTCCAAGATCTAATCCTGGAGCAGCTCAAGCCTCCCAACATTCTGCTACCTTAAAGGCTGCAACCAAACCCACTGAGCCACAAACTACTACTGTTGCTCAAGAGGTTGACTGGAGCTTTATGGTGCAAGATGTCACTCCTGCTCAAGCTCTCATGGCTGGAACCAAAGACAACAACGTTTCCAGTAGCTTATGCATCCATGCCTGCACCTCCTCAGCATCAACCATACCTGCCAACTATTATGCATACAAAAAGTCAGCGACGCTGAGTGAGTTCTAGTTTTCAAAACAAAATGCTTTACATTACATTAAATCATATCCTTTACTTTCTTTCGTGATCACACATCATACGTACATCTAGATAATAATTATTATCTTCATCATCGCTCATCGTCATTCGTTTTCGTACATTCATTCGTTAACATCTTTACTTTCTTTATCGATCCTGCCATATGCTAAACCCCCCAACATTGTGCACGAAGCTAGTACTTTATCAGGGCTTGTAAACAACCCCTAATCATTGTGCACGAAGCAGATACATTGTGCATGAAGCAGATACATTGTGCACGAAGCAAAATACAGTATCGGGGTAAGTGACAAGACTCCATCATTCATTATTTTCATTTTCATCATCCGTTGTCTTTCACTTTCATTATGTAATACTTTACGTACGTACATAAGTATAACACA
This sequence comes from Flaveria sonorensis, assembly GCA_025506505.1. NCBI lineage: Eukaryota > Viridiplantae > Streptophyta > Magnoliopsida > Asterales > Asteraceae > Flaveria > Flaveria sonorensis. The sequence continues at coordinate 35,348,170 of CM046435.1, read as the reverse complement.
TCACGTAAAGTCACATCATAGACATAACATGGAACAACGTCATCATCATAACAACACACAATGCATACACATCATAAACAAGCATAAGCTACCACAAAACATCATTCTTAGCACTTAAACTCTACTTCCCACATTCTCAAAAATTCTAAGTTCACAAATAAATGCGGATGAACTTAGACAAATGCGGATGATCAAATGAAATGCGGATGAACAAATGCGGGTCAACATACTCAAAAAACATTCTAAGTGTCCCAAGGAAATACGCATGAACATTGTAGCAAATGTGCATGAACAAAGCAAATGAAAGTATTCAGAAAACATTCTAAGTGTCTAAGGAAGTGCGCATGAACCAAATACGTATGACTGAAGCAAATGTGCCTGAACAAAACACTTATGCGAATATTCAAATCTAAATGCAGATGAACTAAACCCACCTGCAGTTGCAACTTATGCTATATTCAACTCCCAATCCTCGTTCTAACACATCCTTAATGCATATCTATCATGCTACACACTTAGAACATACTAAACATCATACACATCTTAGAAAAACATCTAAAACATACCCCTAGTCGCACACCATGTCAAATTCATAGTTTGGTTTAGAAAACCTTTTGCCCAGTATGCATAACAGCCCCAAACACTTTGAAAACCGGAAAAAGAAGGGATCTAGAACTCACCTTAAACAGCTTTCAAGTAGAACACCTCAAACCCGAGAACCCACTTGAAGTTCCAGCACCTTTCTTGAAGAACTTCCACTTTCTCTCTCTAAACCGATTGAGAGCTTCTATCTCTTTCTAGAACTGAAGGTTGCAGGATAGAAAAGAGGTTATGGGTGGCCATACTTCTTTTAAACTCCACTATGTGCAAGCTTGGCCTTCGCATGCTTTTAACGCCTTGCTTTTGAAGTAATATCCCTTTTGCTCCCTTACTTTTCTTTTTCTGAAATTTCCAAGTGTTACAAGTCCACCCCCTTATATAGGTTTCGTCCTCGAAACCTCCTTAAAGAGATATGGGTAATGCCATCTCATTCCTTCCTCTGATTCCCTAAGTAGCCTCCATTCCTTCATTGCAACGACCCTAGCTGCCACTTTAGAGAACCCTTTGGATAATTACCCTGTAGTACTCACCAAACCCAAGAAACTACGAATCTCAGATGGCATCCTTGGATAATTCCATTGCATCACTGCCTCAACCTTTGTCAGGTCTACCATAATCCCTTCAGAATTAACCACATGACCCAAAAGCTCAACCTCGCATAACTTGAATGCACACTTGGTGAACTTGGCGTACAGCTTCTCCCTTCGAAGCGTATCCAGCACTTCCCGGATGTGACCGACATGTTCCTCTTTGCTTTATGAATAAATCAGAACATCATCAATGAACACAGTCACTGACTTATCTAACATAGGTCGGCACATCCGATTCATCAGATCCATAAAAGCAACTGGCGCGTTGGTTAAACCAAAGGATATCATGAGAAACTCGTAGTGTCCACAACGCGTATGAAAAGCTGTTTTAGGAATATTCTGCTCCTCCACCTCAATTGATGGTAACCAGATCAGAGATATATCCTCGAGAACCAATTGACACCTTGAAGCTGATCAAACAAGTCGTCAATCCTCGGTAATGGATACCGGTTCTTCACCGTCAACTTGTTCAACTCACGGTAGTCGATGCTCATCCTCATGCTATTGTCCTTCTTTTCCATAAATAAGACCGAAGCACCCCATGGAGAGATACTCGGTTGGATGAACCCCTTATCCTGCAACTCCTACAACTGGACCATCAGTTCCTTCATCTCGGAGGGAGCTAGTTGAAACGATGCCTTGGAAACAAGTCGGGCACCAGGTATCAAATCTATCTAGAACTCGACCCCGCGGTCCGGTGGCACACCTAGTAGATCCTCCGGGAATACGTCTGGGAAGTCACACACGACCGGTACGTCCGTCAATCGTGGTATTGACACATCCACATCTTTCACATATGCCAGGTAGGCACTACATCCACACCTCATGCACTTCCCTGCCACCACCATTGAAATTACCTTCGAAACCATATTGACATTATTACCATAGATCATCACCGAACTCCCACCAGGCGCTGTCAAACAAATCATCTTCTTGCGACACACAATGTTTGCCACATTGGCTGCTAGCCAATCCATCCCTAGGGCAACATCAATTCCATCTAAGGGCACCATGAATAATTTAGCAGAGAACCTATGGCCTTCCAACTCTATGTCATAATTCTTTATTTGATCAGAAATCCTAGTAGACTTACCAATGGTAGTTTCTACATTAAAGGGTTCATCAATCTTTCTACTCCTTACGGGCAACTTATTACAGAAGGCAGCAAAAATAAAACTCCTACTAGCACCAGAATCAAAAACAAAGACACAAGTTTAGTTTACTAGGAATGTACCTGGCACGACGTCAGGGTACACCCTAGCCTCCTCTCGAGTCATAGTAAATACCCTGGCTTTGGCCCTCTGCCCTTCCTTCTCCTTCTCGATCCCCTTCCTTGCCCCAGAGTTCTCAGCCCTCGGCTTCTTGAAGTCTCTACTCAAATGACCCATTCCACCGCAGTTATAACATTTCACCCTTCTACAGTCTCTCACCCTATGGCCCTCCTTCCCACATTTAAAGCAGAGATTCGATCCCCACCTATAATTCACTGCATGCTCCTTCCTGTACTTTTTGCATGCCTTCTCTCCCCTTGTTATCGTATTCCGATCATCGACTCTCATCCTCTTAACTCCAGCCACAAATCCCCCATCATTATCGCGCCTCCCATTACCATTCCTAACATTGTCCCGCTTCTTCTCCACATCCACCATCGCTACCGCCTCTCGCTCGTCATATAGTCTCCCTGCTAGATCGACCACCGACATAAACGTACCTGGCCTAGCGGCGATCAGATGTCTGCGGATATCTGCCGGCAGACCTTGGACGTACCGCTTGATCTTTCATGACACATGCGTCACTTGATTTGGCACCAACATTGCCATCTCATTAAACTTCGTTGTATACTGCTGGTGTGTCATGGTTCCCGCCTCCAACTACAGGAACTCCCTCTCGACCTTATCAAGCTCCCTATGAGGACAAAACTCTTAAATCACCATCTTCTTCAGTTCACCCCATCTCATCCTTCTGATCGCCCTAGTACCCTCAGCCTGGACAACGTTGTCCCACCAACATAAGGCTGAATCCACAAACGAGTGGGTAGCAAACTTTACCTTCTGATCTTCTAGGCACTCACTGATATCATGTACCGCCTCCATCTCTCTCACCCATCGGTGAGCAGCAGCAGCACTCCTATTCCCATCAAATGTTGGGGGCTTGTATCTCTGGAATGCCCCATAGTTGCACCCCTTTATAGTTTCCTGTGCTTCTTCCTCCTCCTCATCGTCACTAGAAACACCCATATCGGCCTCCGGTGGCTCCCTTTCTCTTGAACCTCCTTCTTCGCCCTCTCGCCTAGTGGCATTCTCCTTCTCCTGCTTCTCCTTCTTCTCATTTTCCTTCACCGCTCAAATAACCTCGGTCACCACCGACGGAAAAAATCGTCTGCATGACCTGATGAACTTCCTCCGCTATTGCCTCCTTCCTTGAGGCCCTCAGATTAGCACTCTCATCCTCACCATCATGGTGATGAGGCTCGGGCTTTTCAGGAGCCATTTCGGCAGTCTTAGCCCTGTTCCTTATGACACGCGGTCCAACACCACGTCCGCCATGACCTCCACCTCGAGAAGCCTCCGAAGATCTACCACCAGCAATCTCTAAGCACTACAAGATTCAAACACCAACACGGTCATTCAAGGTAATAACTCAGATCCTGTCAAGTATAGTAAGTCACTAATTATAGTGGCTAGTCATGATTAGCCACTTACTTTACTCTTCGTTTTGTAAGCAATCCCTATCCTGACTACATCAATATCCAAATCTACAAAAAGGCACATAATACACATAACACGCGCATATAATTCCCTTTTATTAACCTTCATAAAACGTTTACATAAAACCTTTACCTGCAGACATGTAGCTACTGGGATTGGCATCATTTTTTCCCTTTTGGTCCCATTCTCAGTTTAAGTTTAGGTTCTTTGAAAATAATTTACCCATTTCTCTTAAACTTTGGCTCTGATACCAACTTGTAAGGCCCCATTCCCGGGACGCTTACAGCCGGTCAATCATCGTATAAAACATATAAAATTCATCATTTTGCAGCGGAACTTTTCATTAATAATTAAAAACATGTCAATACATCATATCTTTAATTTACATCATAAAAAATTGTATTAATACAATATCATCTCAAAATGTGGATGCGAGACTCAAAACATTCCCAGTAGCTTATGCATCCATGCCTGCATCTCCTCAGCATCTACCATGCCTGCCAACTATTATGTATACAAAAAGTTAGCCACGCTGAGTGAGTTCTAGTTATCATAACAAAATACTTTACATTACATTAAATCATATCCTTTACATTCGTTCGTGATCACACATCATACGTACATCTAGATAATAATTATTATCTTCATCATCATTCAACATCATTCGTTTTCGTACATTCATTCATTAACATCTTTACTTTCTTTATGGATCCTACCATATGCTAAACCCCCCCAACATTATGAACAAAGATGGTACTTTATCGGGGCCTGCAAACAACCCCTAATCATCGTACACAAAGCAGATACATTGTGCACGAAGCAAAATACGGTACTGGGGTAAGCGACAAGGACTCCATCATTCATTAATTTCATTTTCATCATCCCTTTTCTTTCACTTTCATTACGTAATACTTTACTTACGTACATAAGTATAACACATTACCTAAAGTCACATCATATACATAACATGGAACAACATCATCATCATAACATCACATAATGCATACATATCATAAACAAGCATAAGCCACCACAAAACATCATTCTTAGCACTTAAACTCTACTTACCACATTCTTAGAAAATTCTAAGTCCATAAAGAAATGCAGATGAACTTAGACAAATATGGATGAACAAAAGAAATGCGGATGAACAAGTGAAATACGGATGAACAAATGAACATATGCAGGTGAACATGCTCAGAAAACATTTTAAGTGTCCCAAGGAAATGCGCATGAACACTATAGAAAATGCGCATGAACAAAGCAAATGAAAGTCTTCAGAAAACATTCTAAGTGTCTAAGGAAGTGCGCATCAACCAAATACGGATGACTGAACCAAATGCGCCTGAACAAAACACTTATGCGAATATTCAAATCTAAATGCGGATGAACTAAACCACCCTGCAGTTGCAACTTATGCTATGTTCAGTTCCCAATCCTTTTTCTAACACATCCTTAATGAAGATCTATCATGATACACACTTAGAACATACTAAACATCATACACATCTTAGAAAAACATCTAAAACATACCCCAGTCGCACACCATGTCAAAATTCATAGTTTGCTTTAGAAAACCTTCTGCCTAGTATGCATAACAGCCCCAAACACTTCGAAAACTAGAAAAAGAGGGGATCTAGAACTCACCTTGAACCACTTTCGCATAGAACACCTCAAACCCGAGAACCCACTTGAAGTTCCAGCACCTTTCTTGAAGAACTTCCACTTTCTCTCTCTAAAACCAGTTGAGAGCTTCTCTCTCTCTCTAGAACCAAAGGTTGAAGGAGAGAAAAGAGGTTATGGGTGGCCATACCTCTTTTAAACCCCACTATATGAAAGCTTGACCCTCGCACGCTTTTAACCACTTGCTTTTGAAGTAATATCCCTTTTGCTCCCTTAGTTTTCTTTTTCTAAAATTTCCAGGTGTTACAAATGGAAAGTAGTACCAGCACTCCTATCCAGCTGAAGGATCAGAAATTAAATGGAAAGGCTTTTGAAGAAGAGAAGAAGTGCAAGAACAATAAGCCACATGTCCCGCCAAGAATAACATTGAGTGCATAATCTGTGGTCTGCATAACCACATGGCTAAAGATTGTTACTACAATCCAACAAGCACACATTATGCAACCAATGTTAAGAAAGAAGGAGTCAAGGATGGTTTCACATTTGGACCTTACAATATGGTCCAATGTGTTAAGGAAAGGAAAGCTTGTTTCTGAAGCCAAGTTTCTTTCGGAAGAAACTCATACTTCTGAAAGGAAAGTAGCTTCGGAAGACAAGCCAAAGAACAAACAAAGAACAAAAACATTTCCTTGAAACCGTCCAAGAAGAAGATTGCTTCAGAAGAACAGGTGGTGAAAACTTCTTCCGAAAAGAATGAAGCCTCGGAAGCAAGTCATGCTGCACAAGCCTCCTCAGGCTCATCAACACAGGTCAAGCATAAGATGGAATGGAAGACTAGAAAAGATGTTGTAGCCCAAACCTCTTCTTCACAAACTATAATTGAGCCCCCATGCATACAATTTGGTTCAGTTATATCATCTGCATTGGAAGAATCCAAGACCAACAAGGCTTGGGTTTCTAATAATAACTAATCATTTCACCTTATATGCAGGGACATCCACATGACAAGAATGGAAATGTCTGGATTGTGGATAGTGGATGATCCAGGCACATGATAGGGAACATATCTCTCCTATAACAATTTGAACATTTTGATGGAGGTCCTATTTAGTTTGGATGTGAAGCTGGAGGATACATTTCTGGTAGAGGTAGTGTACCCAATGGTAAGTTAAAAATTGACAAAATAAACTTTGTCAAACAGCTTGAACACAATCTCTTGAGTGTTTCTTAATTCTGTGATCAAAAGCACCAAATGCTTTTCACAAAACATGAGTGCATTATCCTCAAACCCAAGATGACAATTCCTCAGGAATTAGTGCTTCTTAGATCTCCCAGGAAAAGGGATATGTACAAGCTTGATATGAACAATGCTTCTCTACTGGGTGAAGCATCATGCTTTCTTTCCAAAGCTAATGGTGATGAGTCAACTCTTTGGCATAAAAGAATATGCCATGTTAATTTTAAAACCATGAATAAGCTGGTTAAAAATAATTTGGTACATGGTGTGCCAAAAAAGGAATTTTTCTGCAAAGATAACTATGTTGCTTGCTGAAAGGAAAGCAACACTAGGTTTCTCACAAATCCAAAGAGGTTAACTCCATCACCACTCCATTACACTTATTGCACATGGATCTTTTTGGTCCTACAAGTATAATGAGCAATAGAAGGAAATCATATTGTCTTGTGATTTTTGATGATTTTACAAGATTTACATGGGTATTCTTTTTAAGAACTAAAGATAAAATGGCTGAAACTTTAAAATTATTTATTCTTAAAATTGAGAATCAAAAGGATCACAAGGTAAAAATCATTAGAAGTGATCAAGGGACTGAGTTTAAGAATCAAGTTCTTGACTCATTCTACAACTCAAAAGGGATCTCCAGACAATAAAGTGCTCCTAGAACTCCTCAACAAAATGGTGTTACTGAGAGGAGGAACATGACACTTATTGAGGCTGCAAATTGAGGCTGCAAGAACTATGTTAACTGATTCAAAGATGCCTCTAACTTTCTGGGCAGAGGCAGTCAACACTGCATGCTATGTGCAGAACAGGGTTCTCATTGTTAAGCCCCATGGAAAGAACTCTTATGAGTTATGGAACAAGAGGCCACAGCTCATTGGCTTTCTTAGGACCTTTGGCAGCAGGTGTACCATACTCAATACAAAAGACAATTTAGTAAAATTTGCTAAAAATTCGGATGATGCTATCTTTGTTGGATATTCCTCAACCTTTATTGCTTATAGAGTGTATAATATTAAAAATCAACAATTTGAGGAATTATCCAACATTATTGTTAATAAGCACACTCCTTGTGTTAGAGGGAATGGGCCTGATCTTATCTTCAATCTAGAATTGTTTCCAAACTATTCTAAACCATCTTATGAGAGTGTTTCAGCTGGAACAGGAACTCAAAGTGACATCTATAAAAATCAAATGTTTGAGTTATCCAGACCTATTCCCAAATTTCCAAGAGGAATTGAAAAACAAGCTCCCACTATTGGAAGTCCTGAAAGCTTGAACATCTTAGGAAATCCTGGAGCTTTAACAAGTTGTCAGCCAACTAAACCTCAAAACTCATTGGCTGACAACTCCAGCATTCAACACCAAGCTGATGAAAATAGTAATCTGGAGGAACAAGAAACTATTGATACTACTTCTCAGCAGAAAATCATTGATATTATCACGCATTCATTCAATCAGTCCTCATTGAATGAGTGTGAGACATCAGCTGGTCATGGTGTTCAAAACCCTGAGCAAAACTTCTCAAACCTGGATATATCTATGCAACTAAAAGTGATTCCTAGGCTCAGGATACACAACACTCACCCAGTTGAGAACATCATTGGGGATGTCTCAGCAGGTGTGAGAGCAAAAAGTCAGACCCATAATGGGAATGACTGCTTGTACTCATGCTTTCTCTCTCAAATAGAACCAATGAAGGGAGAAGAAGCCCTCAAGGACAATAATTGGATTGAAGCTATGCAAGAGGAGTTGTTTTAGTTCAAGAGGCAAAAGGTATGGAACTTGTGTCCATTGCCACCTGGCCAAGTCCCCATTGGCACTGTGACACCCGAGTTTTTTGGGTTACTATCGTCTTGTTATCTAACTCCCTTTCATCATTATTTTTTTTAAACTTTAATAAATTTCAATGAAAAGGGTATTATTATAATGGTTAGTTAACCTTAATCTAACTAAAGGTAATTAAAAACCTACAAAACAAATTTACTAACGAACACATTGTCATGTGTTTGTTAGTTGAGGGGGCTATGGGGTAAACTTACTAAAACCCAAAATCTATTTAAACAACCATTGACCCACCCTCAAAACCCTAACCGCATCTACGTTTTCTTTCACCTGTGGCAGCCTACGTGACTCTCTCTCAGCATTGCCGATGGTTACTTCTCAACCCCCGTGACGCACTGTGATTGATCGTGATCTCTCGTCAAGTGGTACGGTATGGTTCTTGGTTGTTCGTTATGTTACAGTTCCGGGTAGGGTTACGGTTTTGTTCGTTACTCGTCGGTTACGTACAGTTTGCGATGTTTGGTGGTTCGTGTACGCGGGTTCATGGGGGGTTCTTGCGGCTAGTTTGGGGCTGGCCGAAGGTTGCTTTGAATGTGACTTTCTACGTATATATATGTGTTCTTGTGTGTGGGTGTATGTGACGATAGTGTGTATGTGAGTATGTATGTTCTTGAAGGTGTGTTCTAAGTTTATATAATTGGTGTATGTGTGTATGATTTGTGTGTGTATGCCCTGTGATCGGTGTGTGTTGACTTCTTATATGCATATTTGTATGTGTGTGTGTATTGTAGTTGCTTTCATGGTTGGAATTGGTGTGAATTCGAGGATGCGTATGTATGCAGTGGGTATGCATGTATGTATGCAGTGGGTATGCATGTATGTGAATGTGGCATGTTAGTGGGTAGGTGGGTGGTCGTAGGTAGAGATTAATATGTATGCATGATTGTTGCAGTGTATGATATGCATGCATGTATGACTATGGTTTGGGCGCATGAAGGGCCTTATGGAGCATGGTGGGCCCATGTGCATTGATTTAGGTGTATTCTGTGTGTGCTTGGATTCGTATGTGTATGTGGGTTGAGCATGCATGTGTATCATGGTGTAAGGGGTGTGGTGAGTGTGTAGGTTATATATATTGTGTGTATGTGTATAATATACATTATGTGTGTGCACGGTGATGATTGTTATATGTGTGTGTTGTATGATTAGGCATTAAGTGTGCTTGCTTGTGAATGGGAGTACCGTAACCGAACTGTGGACGTGAAACCATACGAGCAAACTATTAGTATTTAATATTAATTAAATATTAAATGACATTCATATTAATCGGAACTCTAATCTTTGTGCTTTCGCTTACTCGTTGCTGTGCATTTAAGGTGAGTTTACAGCCCCACTTTTCATACTATACTCTCTTTTGGGGGAGAGAAACATGTTGTTTTTCATAAACTGTACGTTACTTAGATTGGTGATACTGTATATACTGGTTTACTATTGTGATACCACTACTCCTCATTCGGACCGTTAATATGGTATTAGCGAGGTGATTGTTAGTAGATCTACTAGGTTTGAAAAACCCAGCCCGGGCTAGTCGCGCTAGCTTGACTGGAGGTCAAAGGGGTGAATGGCTATCCTATTTTACTGTGTTGTGGTCTGGTACCCATAGCCGGGGCATTCATTACGTTATTACTTTCAGCTCGGTCATGAAATTCATACACATAGTGACTTGTTGCGGGCTAGCTACCTACTTATTGCTTTGATTACTGAATCTGGATTTCATTACTAATACTTACTATTTTTTGTTAAACCTGTGAACTCACCAACTCTGTGTTGACACTTTAGCATGTTTCTTTCAGGTTCTCAAGATGCGCACGCTTAGGATCATATCATTCATGCATTTATCATCACATGTGATACATTTACATTTTTTCATGAACTTTATTTAATTGGTTTGCTCGTGTTGCGCCATTTATGAATTAAGATTTATTATGCTCCGTAACTATTGTTATGTTTACATTAATAACTCTGTCATTGGAAATTTCAATCATTAACAAATAATTATGTTTTGTAATTGAACGTGTCGTTTGGTGTAACTAGTGGCTGAGATCCTGGTATGTCACGCGCCTAACGGTAATACACCGTTTATGGAAATTGATGGTGTGACAGATTAGTTTCAGAGCCATTGGTTATAGCGAACTAAATTGACATTGCATTTCATTTGCATTGCATTTAGACTATAGTATGTTGCCTTAGTTACACGCATATAGACACGTTTAGCTTTGTTAGTTAGCCTTGTTTGCTTTGCCTTGCTGGATTGCTTGCTGTTGCTTATTCCTGTGAGCGGTTCTTTGCAGGAATGGCTTCTTCATCGTCTGCACCTTTCTCTTCTCCTTCTTGAGGAAGTGTCCTGTTCATTACGATTCTATACCTCCGATTACGGGTCCGTACGATTGGCCTATGCTTCCTAATAGTAATGAGGAGTTTGACTATGACCAATCGTTTGCACAACCACAGTACCCACTGGTTCATAAGTGGGAATCTATCCTCTGTATATGACCCGAATTGTTCAGGAGAAGAACGTTCCTTCGCCTCCTGAAAACCGGCCCCATACTAGGTCTACTCCGGCTAGGAACCCTGATATCCCTACCCTACCTCCCCTACACTGTCCTTCCGAGCAGGCCATGGCTACTATGGCAACTACTTTGCATATCGAGCGTAAATACGTTGCTGATCTGCGGGACGACAACCGAGTGTTGAAGAAAGCGGTGCGGGAATCGACTGAGGAGATCAAGGAGCTAAGCAGACGGTTCAATGTTGTCACACCCCGAAAAGCGCACCGGAAGGGCACGCGTGTGACAGAGATAACGGAAGTTGGATTATTTCCAACAATTATTAAGCAAACAAATCATGGATACCAAAGTTAACTATTAATATAGAATGTTATTACATTGATCTAAAAGTAGTCTTAACTTGAAAACTAAAATAGTAATAACATAATATTGTTTTTAAACATTAACAAGAGTTTTTGATTGGCAGCGGAAATTGGGTCCCAAATGGTATCCAAACTTGATAAGTTTGCCGTTAAAACTCTTTTCATTCCCATGCATGCCTAATCACTTGAAAAACATGCCCAAAAGTTTATTAGCAAAAAGCTGGTGAGTTCACAGGTTTATATAAAAAGGTTATCATAAGTTCCTATATAAAAAAAAATGATTATCCCGGAATCAACCCCTGGATCGTCAAGGAATAGCTAGGTCCACTGACTATGATCGCAACCAAGAGTCCCATAATCAAACCAATACACAAAGTCCCTAAAAAATCCTTTCAACATATATTCTCTTTGTACCAGACCGGAAAAACAGATCCTGAGGGCGGTTGTCAAACCCAATAGATCTACCAATATATCCTGTGGCCCTCCAAGGGTTAATGATTATGTAAGAGGGCAATCATGCGCAAATAATAAAACAACTCAAGGCCATCATAAAGATCAAGCAGTTATTCCATAATTGAATCATATCACAAATAAAACGTTCTAGCATGTTTTTCCCCCAAAATAGTTAAATAAAACGTTATTTAAAAATAGGGGCTGTGAAAACTCACCAACAAATGTGACAGAGTGATGATCTAGCAAAAATCGAGCCCGGAAATAAACGACCAATTAATGCCCTAAACACAAGGGATCTATTAATTGTTGAGTAATAAGTCTATACGTAAGTTGTTTACCCAACTCACTAGACTTGTCTTGAAATCCGTTTTTTAAAAAAAGACCCGTTGGTGATTTTTGGTTTAGTTTAATAATTTGTATTATATGTGACAAATATTTATTTATTAAATAAATCATTTAACCCTTAAACAACAACATAACACACACAAGATAGACAGATGAAAGTATACAAAAATATAACATCAAATTTACTGCGTTATGTACTATACAAACAAACAAACAAAAAAAATAAATAAATGAATAAATAAATAATTATTCTTTCATAATAATATTTAATTTAGAATTAATATTCATATTCTTGCTTTAGTTAAGAAATCTATTTCTTATATTATTACTTTATAACTACTACTTTATTTAACACATGCCAATGTTTATTAATCTTTTAACAAATAATAACATTTTCAGTAGTAAAATATATATAAATTTATTTTAGATAAATTTTTATTATAAAAATAAGCTCTATTATGTTTGACCCATATTTCACCCATATATGGTAATTTTTGACCCGAAACCGCACGGTTTTACACGCAGAAACCGTGCATCAACCCATATATATTTTGTGACCATTTTAATGTATAAAAATGGCTCTTTTATACCAAAAACATTCTGAAATAATTTGTTAAAACTCAGTTTCAAAACACTCCATTATTTTTAACCCGAAATTGTCGGTTTTCGGCTTTTTCGCGCGTATAAAGTCATCACCGAAGACCTTGCTTGTTATGGGTTTGTTATATACTTAAAAACATAAGTTTTCAACTTAAAACAAAATATTACTTTCTGTCCAAAACCGGACTTGTGCATAATTACTTGTTTTAAACCCGAAAACACCGTTTTTAACGCGTTTTTAAACGTAAAACGTTTACGAGATTAAACCCAATCATTAAGACTTTTATTTCAGTAATATTGCTAAATTTTAACTTATATTTTATATGTTTTAAACTTATTATTCCAGATTTTACAAAGATACTTGTCTTGTTAGCTATCAACTTTTATGACATGACCACTAGTGGTCATGTCCCATCTATACTTGATTATCTTTAATTCTAATTTGCTTTTATCTTTTCGTAAAATCAAATGTGAATAAAAACACCAAATTCTTCAGATCATGATCACCATATACATGGATCATTTCAATCATCTCTAAACTTATGAGTGATGAACAAATCAAGAATAAAAGTGTAAACCATACATACATACATATACATGAGTTTATACATACATATATAATCCAAATCATAGATTTTATCTTGTGTTCTTAGCTTTTATTTCAACAAAACATACTTAAAAATCAAAAGATTTCAGATCATGATCACCGTTATTCATGGATCATCTCAATCCTTTATGAAATCAAGGGCAAGATGGGTTCAAGAACATCATTCTTTACATACAATCATGTATTACCCATTTTCATCTTTTGATAAACTCCTTTTGGAGATGGGTTTGTTATGATTTCATAACCCCAAAACAATGTTTGATCATCTTGCATACAAGTGAAAATCAACAAAATATTAAAAGATCATCAAAACACAAAATCATCACTCACACACACACACACACACACACACTCACACACACACACACACATCGTTTAATAACACATTTTCTTGATTAAAACCTTTGTTGGAACCTTGGATTTCAAGAAAAGCTAGTTTTTGGTAAATAAAACTTGCAACAATCATCCAAAAGTCATGTTGCATGTGTTAAAAGATAAAATGTTCATACCTAAGATGAACAAGTTTTGAAGATTCAAGAATGATTTCCTTGTAGATTTCTTCTCCTTTGAGTTGGATTTATGCATTTTTTTTGCACCAAGCTCATAAGGGATCCTTGAAATTAAGAAATCAAAGCTTGAAACAAACTTTGGATGATCAAAATCAAAGGAATGGGTGCTGTTTTAGGATGTTCAGCCGTGAGTTAGAGAGGGAGGGAGAGGAGAGTGTGTGTAGGTGAGTTATAGTGAGAGAAAGGTGAGGTTGAGTGTGTGCAAAAGGTGGAGTGTTGGGTTGGTTTTATAGAAATGATTAAGTGTGATTAGATTAATCTAATCATGCAATTATGTCATAAAAATGGTTGGTGGATCTCTAAGTGAGATCTCATCCGGTGTAAAGTGGGTGTCGGTCTCGTTAAATTTTTGTAAAATTCTTAAACATTCGGGTTTTTACGCGAAAATTTTATATAAAATCAAAGTATTAATTTGAGACTTTCCAAAGGTTCACAACATTTAATAATAGTGACAAAAAAGTCAAGAATAGAAATATACACGGTATAACACAGTATGCAACGGACTATACGTTACAACAAGGCAATATTTTAAAAAGTCTTAATTTTACGCAATCAAGGTAAATAATAATAATTATTATTTTTCACGAATAATAATATTTTCACTTAAGATATATTAAATCATAAAAATCAACATATATTGACCAAATTTATTTAACCAAAATGTCACCAACCCTCGTTAAAAGTTTTGTTGATACGCGACCCGATAATTCTCAAAATTACCAATAAAAAAATTTATGCACAAAGGGGCTTTGCTAGACCTTAAATGACCTTAATTATCATAAAATTAAGTCTTATGACGCATTTAATTATTTTATCACTTTTCATTAACATACGAATATTAACCTGGAAACACGGGATGTCACAAATGTACTAATGGAATATCATAACAGGCATGTGGACCGCATTACTGGTTTGTTTGAGCGTGTGGTTAATGACGAGGTGGACATCGCTGCTAACAGTCAGCGACTTGATACTCTCGAGGGTCAAGTTAATGCACTGAACGCAGCACCGGAGCCTGATGAGGAAGACCCAGAGGAAGAGCCAGAAGAGGAGCCGGAGGAGCAGCCAGAGGACGAGCCTAAGGATAGTATAGGATCTGTCGATTCACATTGATTCTTTTACCTTATTCATTTCATTCGTTTATCAGACTTTCATTTATTTCACATCTAGATGGGAAGGGTTGTTTCCCAACAGACTTATGTTTTGAATTTTGGTATTTGGTTTGATTAATTGTAGACGTACTTACAATTTATTTTGTCAGAAATTATTATTTGAACATTTATTTTGTGTGCTAAATTCTTTTGATTACTTATACTTAAATGAAGTGATATGTTGCATATTTACTTTTTTTGTATGTTGTGATTGTTAAGAATGTCTGGACGTGGACGTGGTCGTGGTTCCATCAATATGACACCAGCGGAATTGGCCGCTCTCATAAATCAGCATGTGACTGATGCACTGGAGAACCAACCCTAATCCTCAACCCGCTCCTATTGGTAAGCTATACCAAACTCATTCCTGACATTAACATCCTGTCAGTATTATCAAGCTATAACATTCAAAAAAATTCCAAAGTCCTAATCAAAATCTGTTGCAGGTCAAGCAGTCTATACCTTTAAGTCCTTCATGGGCTGCAAGCCTAATCCATTCAAGGGAACTGAAGGAGCAGTAGGACTGCTCCACTGGTTTGAGAAATTAGAGTCTGCCTTTAAGATGTGCAACTGCCTTGCCGAGAGTAGGGTGATATATGCACCAGGCACGATGGACGGTGCCGCACTAAGCTATTAGAACACTCAAGTCCAGATGTTGGGTGTTGAAACCGCAAATGCTACATCTTGGGAGGATTTCAAGAACCTACTCAAGGAGGAATATTGTTCAAGAGATGAAGTGGAAAAGCTGGAAACTGAATTCTAGAACCTTAGGATGGTAGGTCCTGAGATTGAAGCTTACACAACTCGTTCACACGAGTTGACTACCCTGTGTCCTACTATGATCAACCCGGCTTACAAACGGGTTGAGAGATACATTGATGGTCTAGTGCCGGAGATACAAAGCATGGTTACCACAGCTAGACTAGCTACTATTCAAGAGGCTATCCGACTGGCATACAAGTTAACTGACTAGGCTGTCAGGCAAGGTAAACTACCTCCGCGTGGTTTTGTGTCAATCACTACTGATAACAACAACGAGAGAAAATGGGAACCCTCTACCAATGGAAAACAATCTTCATCCTTCATTCCTCAGCAGCAGCAAAACTAGAAATTCAACCAAGCACAACCTACTAAAGACTCCAGTAGTTCTGGTGGCTACCATGGCAATCTTCCAAAATGCAACAAATGTAAGTTTCACCACAACGGCCAATGCACGAAGAATATTTATGAGAGGTGTGGAAGGTTTGGGCATGCTGCCAAGAGTTGCAGGGCGAACCTCTCAGTAAGAGGGCCTCAACAAAAACAACAACACAACAATAATCAAACCGGGTACTATGAATGTGGGCAATATGGTCATCTCAAGAGGGATTGCCCAAAGATCAAGAGAAATGGCGGCAATGGTGCTGCTGATAAACCCAGAGGCAACAGCAGTGGCGGAAGCGGTGGTGGCAAAGGCAGAGCTTTCATCATTAGCTCAGGTGAATATCGTAATGATCCTACTGTAGTGTTTGGTAGATTTCCTGTAAATGGTTGTTATGCCTCTGTTTTATTTGACTTTGGTGCTGATAAGAGCTATGTGTCCAACAAATTTAGTAAAGTACTAGGGGTAGTACCTACTGACTTGAATTCTGAGTATGCCATAGAAATAGCGGATGGTAAGACGATACTAGCTACCCAAGTATTCAACAAATGTAAGCTAGGCTTATTCCAACACACCCTCGATATAGACCTTATTCCTGTTACACTTGATAGTTTTGACGTAGTAGTTGGGATGGATTGGCTATCCAAGAACAATATGGAGATCATCTGCAATGAGAAACTAATCAAGTTACCCATCTCGAGTGATGAGATCCTTACGGTTGAAGGCGGCAAGATTGGTGCTGTGGTCGGAATCATCTTATACCTGAAGGCCCAGAAATGCCTTTGGAAAGGGCAGTTTGCTTTACGGGCACTAGTTATGGAAAAGAAGGTGGATGAAAACCATATCGAGGATATTCCGGTTGTCAGAGACTTTCCGGAAGTATTTCCAGAAGACTTGCCTGGCCTTCCTCCACGCAGGCAGGTAGAGTTTCAGATTGAGCTGACACCAGGAGCTGCTCCAATCGCTTGGGCGCCGTACCATTTGGCACCGAACAAATTACAAGAGTTGTATAAGTAATTACTGGAATTGTTAGACAAGGGATTCATACATCCCAGCTCTTCACCTTGGGGAGCTCCAGTACTCTTCGTGAAAAAGAAGGATGGAACCTTTAGAATGTGTATTGATTACTCGGAGCTGAATAAGGTGACTATCAAGAACATGTATCCACTTCCACGCATTGACGACCTGTTTGACCAGTTTCAAGGGTCAAGTTACTATTCCAAGATTGATCTGAGATCGGGTTATCATCAATTACGGGTACGGGAGGAAGACATCCCGAAAACGGCATTCCGGACTCGCTATGGACATTTTGAGTTTGCGGTTATGCCTTTCGAACTGACCAATGCCCTAGCAGTTTTCATGGACCTCATGAATCATGTTTGCAAGACTTATTTGGATAAGTTTGTCATTGTCTTCATTGATGACATACTGATCTACTCTAAGAATAAGGAGGATCATGAGGAACACTTGATAATCATTCTGGATTTGTTAAGGAATGAACAACTTTATGCAAAGTTTGCAAAATACGATTTCTAGATGTGGGAAGTGCAATTTCTTGGGCATGTGGTGAACGAAAAGGGTATACATGTAGATCCTTCAAAGATTGAAGCAATCAAGGAATGGCCGACACCAAAAACGCCTACTGAAGTGCGACTATTCCTTGGTTTGGCTGGCTACTAGAGACGATTTCTAGAAGGATTCTCAAAGTTGGCACAACCTTTGACTTCCCTGACTCACAAAGGAATTATTTACAAATGGGGCAGCAAAGAGGAATCAACATTTCAGGCACTTAAGGACAAACTCTACAGTGCACCGATCCTAGCGTTGCCAGAAGGTACTGATGATTTTGTCATCTACTGTGATGCATCCATCCAAGGTTTGGGATGTGTACTGACGCAATGCAACAATGTCATTGCTTATGCATCTAGGCAGCTCAAGGGGCATGAGAAGAACTATACAACGCACGATCTGGAACTGGGGGATATAGTATTTGCCTTGAAGATCTGGAGGCACTACTTATATGGAACCAAGTGCACGATCTATACAGATCACAAAAGCCTCCAACATATATATGATTAGAAAGAGCTGAATATGCGGCAACAACGGTGGTTAGAACTGCTCAATGATTGCGATTGTGCAATCAAGTATCACCCTGGTAAGGCTAATGTGGTAGCCGACGCCCTCAGTCGAAAGGAAACACCGAAACCCCATCGGGTGCGCGCATTGCAAATGACAATCCATTCTGATCTACCAGTACAAATCAAGCTGCTCAATCTGAGGCCTTGAAAGTTGAAAATCTAAAGGCAAAATCCATGCGGGGCATGGAGAAACAATTAGAGATAAAGACCGATGGAATCCGTTATTTCATGGAACGGATCTGGGTACCAAAGTATAGGAATTTACGAGAGCTGGTAATGGATGAAGCTCATAAGTCACGTTACTCAATTCATTCGGGTTCAGACAAGATGTATCAAGATCTAAAGGAATTCTACTGGTGGCCGAACATGAAAGCTAAGATTGCCACCTACGTAAGCAAATGCCTAACTTGTTCTAAAGTTAAGGTGGAATACCAGTGACCATCTGGTTTACTTCAGTAACCAGAGATTCCAGTGTGAAAATGGGAGCAGATTTCAATGGACTTCATCACAAAGTTACCGAGGACTCCCAGCGGATGCGATACCATATGGGTTATAGTAAATCGCTTAACGAAATCCGCATATTTCCTGGCAATCCGAGAGACGGATCGAATGGACAAGTTGACACGGATTTATTTAAGGGAAATAGTCTCTCGACATGGTGTGCCAGTATCTATTATATCTGATAGTGACGCTAGATTCACTTCTCATTTTTGGCAATCCTTACAACGATCATTGGGAACGCGGTTGGATATGAGCACTGCGTACCATCCTCAAAATGATGGTCAGAGTAAGCGTACGATCCAAACACTGGAAGACATGTTACGTGCCTGCGTGATCGACTTTGGTAGCAGTTGGGAAACTCATTTACCATTGGTTGAGTTCTCTTATAATAACAGTTATCACACATCAATCAAGGCTGCACCATTCGAAGCACTGTATGGACGTAAGTGCCGATCACCTGTCTTTTGGGTAGAAGTTGGAGAAAGCCAACTTACGGGTCCTGAACTCATGCACAAGACGACTGAGAAGATCATGCAAATTCGTAATCGTATGGCAGCGGCACATGACCGATAGAAGAGTTATGCAGATAAACGTCGTAAGCCATTGGAATTCCAGATTGGTGACAAGGTTCTTCTAAAAGTCTCACCTTGGAAAGATGTAATCCGATCGGGAGCATTTGAGATTATCAAAAGGGTTGGTCCAGTAGCCTATCAGCTAAATTTTCCTGAAGAACTCAGTGGAATACACGATGTGTTTCACGTATCAAACCTGAAGAATGTCTAGCTGATGAATCACTGATTATACCCTTGGAGTAACCAGAGATTGATAAACGGTTACGTTTCATTGAAGAACCAGTTGAGATCATGGATCGAGAAGTCAAAACCCTAAAGCGTAGCAAAATCCTGATTGTGCGCGTTAGGTGGAATTCAAAGCGTGGATCAGAGCTTACCTGGGAGCGCGAAGATCAGATGAAGAAGAAGTACCCGCAACTGTTCAAAGAACAGGCATCCACTTCTTGTGGTATCATTATTAAGATATCTTTCCTTTAAAATTCCGAGACGAAATTCCCGTAAAGCTGAGAAATTTTCAAAACCCTTTCTTTTCAAGTTGTTTCTAACCCTTAGAAAAACACTACTCTTTATGCTTTACAGATCATTGAATCTGGCATTCTTCGTAACTTGATGTTCTAATTTTCGGGATGAAAATTCCTTAAACAAGGGGATGATGTGACACCCGAGTTTTTCGGGTTACTATCGTCTTGTTATCTAACCCCTTTTCATCATTATTTTTTTTTACTTTACTAAATTTCAATGAAAAGGGTATTATTATAATGGTTAGTTAACCTTAATCTAACTAATGGTAATTAAAAACCTACAAAAAAAATTTAACTAATGAAAAAATTGTCATGTGTGTGTTAGCTGAAGGGGCCAAGGTGTAAACTTACCAAAACCCAAAATCTATTTAAACAACCATCGACCCACCCTCAAAACCTTAACCGCATCTACCTTTTCTTTCACCTGCGGCAGCCTCTACGCGACTCTCTCTTAGCATTGCCGACTGTTCCTTCTCAAACCCCGTGACGCACCATGATTGATCGTGGTCTCTTGACAAGCAGTACCGTACGGTTCTTTGTTTTCGTTATGTTACGGTTCCGGGTAGGGTTACGGTTTCGTTCGTTACTCGTTGGTTACGTACGGTTTGCAACGTTTGGTAGTTCGTGTACCCGAGTTCACGGGGGGGATTCTTGCGACTAGTTTTGGGCTGGCCAAAGGTTGCTTTGAATGTGACTTTCTGCATATATATATGTGTTCTTGTGTGTGGGTGTGTGTGACGGCAGTGTGTATGTGAGTATGTATGTTCTTGAAGGTGTGATCTACGTTTATATAATTGGTGTATGTGTGTATGATTTATGTTTGAATGCCCTACGATCGGTGTGTGTTGACTTCTTATATGCATGTTTGTATGTGTGTGTGTATTGTAGTTGCTTTCATGGTTGGAAGTCGTTTGAATTCAAGGATGCATATGTATGCAGTGGGTATGCATGTATGTATGCAGTGGGTATGCATGTATGTGAATGTGGCACGTTAGTGGATAGGTGGGTGGCCGTAGGTAGAGATTAATATGTAAGCATGATTGTGGCAGTGTATGATATGCATGCATGTATGACTATGGTTTGGGCGCATGAAGGGCGTTGTGAAGCATAGTAAGCGCATGTGCATCAGTTTGGGTTTATTCTGTGTGTGCTTGGATTCGTGTGTGTATGTGGGTTGAGCATGCATGTGTATCATGGTGTAAGGTGTGTGGTGAGTGTGTAGGTTATATATATTGTGTGTATGTGTATAATATACATTATGTGTGTGCATGGTGATGATTGTTGTATGTGTGTGTTGTATGATTATGCATTGAGTGTGCTTGCTTGTGAATGGGAGCACCGTAACCGAACCGTGGACACGAAACCGTATGAACAAATTATTGGTATTTAATAATAATTAAATATTAAATGACATTCAGGTTGATCGGAACTCTAATCTTTGTGCTTTCGCTTACTCGTTGCTGTGCATTTAAGGTGAGTTTACAGCCTCACTTTTCATACTATACTCTCTTTTGGGGGAGAGAAACATGTTGTTTTTTGTAAACTGTATGTTACTTAGATTGGTGACACTGTATATACTGGTTTACTATTGTGATACCACTACGCCTCATTCGAACCGTTAATATGGTATTAGCAAAGTGATTGTTAGTAGATCTACTGGGTTTGACAAACCCCGCCCGGGCTAGTCGTGCTAGCTTAACTAGAGGTCAAACGGGTGAATGGTTAGCCTGTTTTACTGTGCTGTGGTCTCGTACCCATAGCCGGGGCATTCATTACGTTATTACTGTCAGCTCGGTCGTGAAATTCATACACATAGTGAATTGTTGTGGGCTAGCTACCTACTTACATACTTCCATTGCTAAATCTGGATTTCATTACTGATACTTACTATTTCCTGTTAAACCTGTGAATTCACCAACTCTTCTGTTGACACTTTAGAATGTTTCTTTCAGGTTCTCAAGATGCTCACTCTTAGGATCATATCATTTATGCATTTATCGTCACACGTGATACATTTACATTTTTCCATGAACTTTATTTAATTGGTTTGAGCGTGTTGCGCCATTTATGAATTAAGATTTATTATGCTTCCGCAAGTATTATTTTGTTTATATTAATAACTCTGTCTTTGCAAATTTCAAACGTTAACAAATAATTATGTTTTGTAATTGACGTGTCATTTGGTGTAACTAGTGGCTGAGATCCTTGTATGTCACACGCCTAACGGTAATACACCGTTTATGGAAATTGAGGGTCTGACAGGCACCAAGTTGGTGTTTAGAAATAAGAGAGTTGATAGAGGTTTGATCATCAAAACAAGGCAAGACTTGTTGTTCAAGGATACACACAGGAAAAAGGAATAGATTACACTGATGTCTTTGCACATGTTGCAAGACATGAGGCTTGAGAATCTTCTTTGCTTTTACAGCATCCAAGAACTTCATTATCTATCAACTTGATGTCAAATATGCATTTTTATATGGGGATATTGATAGAGAAGTCTATGTGTGTCACCCACCTGGATTTGAAAACCCACAGCACCCCCAACTATGTGTTCAAACTGGATAAAGCTCTCTATGGGGTGCATCAAGCACCTAGGCTGTGGTATGAGACTCTGTCTCAGTTTCTTCTTAGGAATGGCAACACCAGAGGCATCATAGACAAGACATTGTTCTTAAAGAAGTCCGGGAAGGACATGCTACTTGTTCAAGTCTATGTTGATGACATCATATTTGGTTCCTCAAATGACCAAATGTGCAAAGACTTTGAAAGTATCGTGAGGAAGAAGTTTGAGATGAGTTCAATGGGAAAGATGGATTTCTTCCTTGGAATTCAAGTGAAGCAGATGCAAGAAGGGTTCTTTATCAATCAATCTAAGTATGTCAAGGACATCTTAGAGAGATTTGAGATGAAAGATTGTAAGCCAGCCAAGACACCCATACCCAGAAATCATAATCTTTGTCCTGATTCCAATGGGGAGGATACTAATCAGCATTAGTACAGGGTGATTATTGGATCTCTGATGTATCTCAGTGTAAGTAGACCTGATATCATGTTTGCAACCTGCATCTATGCAAGATATCAGGCTGCTCCCAAGGTGTCTCACCTAATTGCTGCCAAGAGAATTCTTAGATACCTTAAAGGAGCTCCCAAACTGGGTCTCTGGTATCCTAAGAATAAGTACTTCAATCTCTATGGGTACACTGACAGTGATTATGGTGGATGCAACATCAACAAGAAATCCACATCCGGAAGGATTATCTCCTGGCAATGCAAGAAGCAATCATGTGTCTCAACATCAACTGCTGAAGCTGAATTCATTACTGCTATAAGGTGTTGTGCTCAACTGCTATGGATTCAAAATCAGATGCTGGACTATGGTTTCAACTTCATGCAGACTCCTATCCACATAGACAACAAGAGTGCTATTTGTATCACAGAAAATCCAGTCAAGCACTCCAAGACAAAGCATATCGACATCAGGTATCATTTCATTAGAGATATTCATGAGAAAAATCTAATAAAGCTAGTCAAAGTGAATTCAAATGAATAATATACTGAGTTGTTCACCAAAGCCTTTGATGAACAAAGATATAAATATTTAATTACATCTTTTGGGATGATTAACATTGACTAGTTCTTCTCATTTGAAAAACCTTTTTAAAAATATGTCTTGTATATGTTGTCTAACTACAATCAAAGCCCTGTTACAAAAAGGCTTTCTTCAAAAAATCTAAGTGTAAATACTTCCGAAGAGAAATTTACCCTCGAAAGAAATCTTTATCCATCTTCCGAAGGCAAATTCCTCTGCCTAAATATTATCTTCCGAAGAGTTTTTAGCCTTGGAAGAACAATTGATCATAGATCAAATTTACTTCCGAAGCTTACTAACTTCTATTCTCGAAAGAAGATTATACTCTCGGAAGCAAACTTGTCATTGAGACATGGTTTGTTATTGGAAGTAAAAATGGCTTCGAAAGACAATATTGAGAAACATAAGTGTTTTCTCTCGGAAGAAAAATTACCTTCGGAAGAACCTCTTTACTGTGTAACAGAAATCTTGGGGCCCCACTCTGTAAAAAGTAAGATTTTATTGATGATTGTCGAAATATGTTAAATGTTTTATCTTATCGCCTCTTTCAAATCGAAACCTAAACTGTCCTTTCACCTTATCGGTTTGGTTTTTAACCCTATTTAAAATTTTCGACTCTCTCTTTTTACTTTCTTTACCACAGCAAAAGCCCCAAATTACCACCATCTTCTTCACTCACTCACAAATTCCTTCAATCCTACAGTACCTCTTAACAATGGCCCTAAATCCCCAACATAATCAGGTCACTATCCTTGATTCTTTAAAGGATGTCGACTTTGCCCCTATCATCGAATTTCTATCCCAATCGGCATACTTCACTGCCCTCACCATCAACCCCGCCATCTACTCTAACCACATGGCCGAATTCTAGGCCAATATTCAAGATGAAACACTAAATGGTGAAAGGGTCAACAGATCGAGGATCTGCGGACAGGAGATCACCATTGCTGAATCAACCATAAGGGGGCATCTGGAGCTTCATGATGAGGGCGCCCCTACTGAATTCCCCAAATCTAAGTTGGAAGACACTTACACTCAGATGGGATATGGCGGTGATATACACAAGTCCACAGTCTATAAGTTTAACTTCTCCTACAATTAGAAGTTCTTGCTGCACATTATCCTGCACTGCCAATCTAACAAATCTGGGGGATGGGATCAAATCTCATATGATTTGCGCTTCCTAGTCTATGGGTTGGTAAAGGGCCTGCGCTTCAGCTACTCAAGATTTATGTTGAACAACTTAACAGGCAATCTCACCCGGGATCCATTCTACATGTATCCTCGGTTCATTCAGCACTTAATCAACTGTGAGCTAGACCAGGATAGATTTCAATGTGCAGATGTTCTACTGGTCCATCACATGTGGTGTGGCATCTTTAAAACTTTGAAGAAGGTGTCCACCAACTTCTCTGGAAGATTCACTGATCTTCTTCCAGGTATGCGCTACCAACGGCTCCTGGTGACATCCCTACAAGCCCAGTAGGTGATGAACCCACACCCAACACCACCACTCAAATGCCAATCAATTCTTCCCACCCAGTCAAGATTACATACACTAGATTCCCCAAACGAACTCCTGATCATTCTACTCTGATTGATTAGGTCCCCTCTGTTCTATCCAAAAAGGCTCGAGTGGAACTCGGAGCTCCCACTCAGCCAGAGGTCCAAACATCCTCTACCGTTGACCTCAATGTTAGCATTGAGTCTCCTCAGTCTCAAGATGATGAGCCTACAACCCAAGCCTTTAGCCCTCAGGGTGAGTCTCAACACTCCCCTGAGCAGCCAAAAAGGGACACCAACATCATCGGGTCATCTGCTCTTGCAGAAGAACCCGTAGGTGCTGACCAAGGTCCCGGGTCATTTGATTTAACCTCCTTATCCCTCATTGACCTATCAAACCTACATGATGAGTACATTATGTTTCATTCGGGCTGTGATGTTGATCTACCATAAGAATATCTAGATCAACTGAGCCCTAGGGAACCTCTAATGTCTAGCCCACATCAGCTATACCTAACTGAGGTGAGTCAAACTGGTGTGGAGGTGACTCATGTAGAATCAGCTTCTACTACTGAGAGTGTTTCACTAACCTCTAAGGATAGTGGTAACATAAGTGGGACTGAGTATGCGACAACCTTGCCTCTTGATGACTTTGAAAGAGACATCAGCACGCAAGGGTATCCAGGGCGCCGAGAAACCACTACTGGTGGTGATGATGAACATACCAGGTATGTTATCTCATCTCCTAATGATTCATCAAAAGAAGATGAGGGTAGCCTGAAACTCATTATCAGAGACCTGATTTCTAAAGTCTCAAACCTTAAATCAAAGGTTAAGACTTTAGAGGGCAGATCTGCCACTCAGCAACTTGAGATTGAAATTCTCAAGGCTCAACTAGCTGAGACACAGACTGAGAAGTATGTTACGCATGTACATACTCAGGTTTCTTTAAGTTCTTCCTCTAGCTCATCTACTTCTCAAAATGATGCTATCAAAAAGGGGAGAATGTACAGAAACAAACACATGAGGAACCCTGCATTGCCATTACAATAACTTCCTTTGATGTCGTATCTTCTTTGTACCCCACACATCAATACCCGGCAACCACCTTCCCTTAACCAGCTCCCAATACTATTCAAGAGGATCCAAAAATGCTTATAGACCTCAACAGGTTTTTAACCAAATTTTTGAAAAGCTTATCCATTAAACAACCTTCCCCTGATGCAGTCGTTGCCTACTTTAGAGCTGAGGAGATTCAAAGGCTGAGCACCACCTACCTCTAAAATGAAGTTGGTCAACCTAAGGTCTCTGTTGAACTTGAGATTAACTTCGTAGGGGATACACAGACTCATGGCCCGATAACCAATTTGGAAGGGACAGGTAGTACAGTTCTAATTACTTCTGAAGCAGAAATCCAAGCTGCGGAAGGAATAATTGAACTGTCTTCCTCGTCCAATGATCTGTTCATCACAGAGGCCATTCTTGACCTAGCCTCTAAGGTAAATAGTGAGGACTTCCTTACAACCCCTCTCTTCCAAACACCACAAGTCCAACCCTATTCTCCCTAACCTGAATTTTCTAAACCTGATTCTCCAAAGGCTGAATCTTCCTCTGATCCTAAGGGGAAGAGGAAGCTCACTACTGAGGAGCTTCTAGAGGAGGAAAGGTTGGAAAAGCTTAAAAAGAAGGGAAGAATTGATACTAGGAAGCTGTTGGCTGCAAGCAGCAAAGTAGCAGGAGCCGCTCAAGAAAGTATCAACAACAAGAAAAGAGTGGAGGTTATTGACAGGCTCATCAACCTGGGAGTAGTCAATGAAGATATCATTCTAATCCCACTTGATGAGCTTGTAAAGCTGGAGAAGGAAACCTTGCTACAAAATGAAAAGGAAGAAGCAGCAAGGTTGGCCGAAGAGGAGGAGAAGATGAAGAGGAAGGAGGAGCCTACGGAAAGGGAGAGGAAGGAGAGAATAGCCTTTCTCTGCTCTAGAGGCTATTCTCAAGAGGAGTTGGCACCTCATGGTTATGATACAATCTTGTTTCTTTTTCATAAAGAGCAAGATCAAATCTACAAAGAGAGGAAGAGCACTACCAAGGAAAAGCTGAGGGAGAAGAAGAAGAAAGAGAAAGAGGCACAACTTGCTGCTGCCAAGAAGGTAGGAGATAAGGAATGGATGAAAGCCTATCTTAAAGCCCATGGCTTCATCGGTAGGCAAGTGGGTCCTATGTCAGAGAAGACCCTACAGTGACATGTCAGTGACATCAAGGCTGACACTCGCATAAGAAGAAGGCAGAAGGTAAGTCAAATATCAAATGATTAGAAGAATGCACCCAAGCCAACACCAACACCTAAACCAGCACAACCTACACCCATACCTCTTCCCTTCCCCATCAAAACTGAACAACCACTGAGCCTTACACCCCTGAACCCACACCATCAGCCTTACCTACACCCTCACCCACTGCATCCAAACAACCACCTCCACCACCTATCCATAAAACCAAAACACAACCTAGAACACACCCCCACCACCACCCTCACCCACTGAACCTTCTAAACACCAATCTATACCCAAACCATCTTCTGAACCTTCTAGATCCCTGACCATAGAAGAATTCCAGAGATGAAGAGGAAGCTCATCAACTGCACAACATTGAGTGACATCTATTATGAGGAAGAGTCAATTAAGCTGAAATACACTAATGGCTCTTCCAGTTCCCTCATAAGAGATGCATTCCTTGATCTAGCTAGGGGAGCACTGGACCAAGCTCTCCAGCTTCTTGCAACCAACTCAGATATTCTTACAAAAGAAGAGAAGAAGTTAAGAAGGAGACTGGTGACTCTGCTTGACACTAGGAAGGGGGACAAGCTTTCATCAAAACCCCTCAATCCTAGAAAACACATAGTCCAGTAGAGGTTTGATGAACCTTTACACAGCTTTGTTATGGAAAGAGAGAATGGTGAAGTAAATAGGGTTGATACTTTATCTCTGCTACACTCCAGAAGATAGACCTTGTTGTTCTAGAGAAACCATTCTCCAATCCCTCCAACTCTCAGGTTGCTGCTCACATCCGAAATTGTTGGACCAAAAGAACCAATGAGCCTGATCAGAAAAACCTTTAAGTCCCACGGACATTACAACAACTGAAGTAGTCTGCAACAGCTGAAGACATCAACTGAAGACAAAGTCTGAAGTGTAAGAGCTGAAGACAAAGTCTGAAGTGAAAGAGCTAAAGACAAAGTCTGAAGTGAAAGAGCTGAAGACAAAGTCTGAAGTGAAAGAGCTGAAGACAAAGTCTAAAGTGAAAGAGCTGAAGACAGTCTGAAGACAAAGTTTCAGATGTTGTCACAACAGCTGAAGAAGACCTCTTCAGTAGTTGTGATGGTTTCCTTTCAGTAGTTTTATGTTTCTTGTATTCAGTACTTGTAGTTTCAGTAGTTTTAGTTTCATCTTGTACTTAGCATACTCTGAGATGTTCTCAGTTGTTGTGAATATTCTCAGTAGTTTGCTTACTTTTAGTTGTTTGTAATAATTCTGTTAGATGTCATTATCAAGTGACATCAGCAGACGTCACATTCCTTTATATAAGGAATGTTGACCTAATTGTAAGTGTGATGCGACGAGCAGCTATAGCAAACCCTGAAAAGCTTAGCAGCCGCCACACCGAAGCATTGTGCATGAATGATATTATCCATTTTGAAGAAAACCCTCTTTCTCTATAACCGTGTACTGTTCCATTGAATATCTATTGTGTTCTTGCAATATTTGTCTAATTCTTGTTCTAATTCCGCTGCGATTCAACTCTAATTGATCAAACTTAGATCGCTGATCCTGACAAATGGTATCAGAGCGGGTTAATCATTGATCGGTTTAAAATTGATCATTGAAACTGCTATTTCGATATCTAAAGTTTGATCGAATTAGCATATTTGCAAGAATTGGTTATAGAGATTGGTCTTCTGCTGCTTCTGGTTAGTCAATTTGAGTTTCTTCTTGGTTCATATTGAGTTTGTTGTGTTTTTGTGCTAAATCTTTTGAAACTTGATTGAATTGGTTTGAATCTGAGAATGACTACTCCTTCTAATGACCCTCACAATACTGGCTCCTCAACCAAGCCTCCGATGCTGGTTAGGAGTGAGTATAACATATGGCAACGAAGAATGCTCCATCACCTGTCTGTTAACAGTTCAGGTTGTTGGACATCTGTGGTTCACGGTCCACACAAGCCTATGGTGAACAATCCGGAGACCAACCAAATGGTTCCGAAGAAGAAGGAGCAATACTCAGATGAAGATCGTAAACTGTTTGAGATTGATGCTAAAGCCCATGGAATTCTGGCCATGGCACTGCCTAATGAAATCTATTCTGGGCTTATGCATCATGAAACTGCTCATGACCTCTGGAATGCTTTGAAGGAACAATTCGGAGGAACTGATGAGGTCTTAGCAAACAACAGAGAAATCCTCGCCCAACAATATGAGACATTCTCTCATAGGAAGGGTGAGACACTGACTCAACAGTTTGAGCGTTTCTCCTGCTTGATCTCTGAGCTGAAAATGGTCAAGCATGAGTATACTAACAGCCAGATGAACAACAGATTCCTCAGATCACTGCCTGAGAGATGGGACACATACACCATTGTCCTACGCTCCAGTGCAAATCTGGATAGCCTATCTCTCACCCAACTCCATGGGAAACTGCTTACATTTGAAAGAGAGATAGAGCAGAAAAGGAAACTGGCATCATCAGGAAAGCTCACTGATGACTTTGTACCAGGGAACACTGCCTTGGTCGGTCATGAGTCAGAATATGCTGGATCAGAAAGCCATTATGATGAGCATATAGATTTCTCTTCAAACAGTTCTGATCATGCATTTGTTGGTGTTGACAGTCATTCTGGGTGTAATAGTGATAATTTATGCTTTATCATGGATGATTTGATGGGTATTGCTGATGATGATTTAGAAGAGATGGATATTTTGAGCCAAATGGCCTTGATCAATATCAGATCTCAAAAGTTCTACAAGAGAACTGGTAGGAAATTTCCAGGACTCTCTGGCAAAACCAAAGTTGGTTTTGACAAGAGTAAGTTGAGGTGTCACAAATGCCACAGGCTTGGGCACTTTGCAAGAGAGTGTAGATCAACTGGATCTAACTCCTCTGCACCCTTTGTGACCTTTCCAAGCAATAGTTCACAAAACAAAGGGCAACATCCTGCTAGTTCTGGTCATCACTCACAACCTCAATCTCCTGCATATTTTGTCCCTCAGGGTCCAATGCCATATCCATATCCCTGCTATTACATGCCACAGCCAAATCCAGTTCAAGTTCCTATAGCACAACAACCTCAAGCCCTACCTGAGCCTCAACCATCTCCATCACAATCTCAACCTCATCACAGCTTCTTCACACCAGGAGTTGTTGACTGGAGCAGCTCACCAGATGATCTTTCTGGTTTCAATGAGCAATTATTTGCTGGTGCTGGTCAACATGGTGGTGAACATCCTTTTGGGAATCTTGCTCTCATGGCCCTGGAGTCTACTGAGGGTTCCTGCTCCGATGCATCATCTTCACAGGTAACCCAGGTATCTTCTGAGGCTAAAGCCAAGTTATGTTCTGAATCATGCATAGCTGCCTTTGTCTCTATTAGAGAGGCAAATGTAGCTTTAATCAATCAAAATCTTGAGCTTGAGAAAACTATTTCCAAAAGAAAAGCTGAGTATGAGTCTGTTCTTAATGACAAAGATGATGAGATTTACAAGCTTAAATGTCAACTTAATGATGAAAAGGCTAAGGTAGAGGTCATACTTGAGAACCACAGAAGTCTCAAAGAGACACTTGCAGATACCCAAGTTGAGTGTGACCGCTGGGTAACATCCTGCAAGGGATTTGAAATGCTTCTCAGCAAGCAAACAGCTTCAAATGTGAAGTTTGGAATAGGTTACAATCATACTGCACCACCTACTGATTTTACTTCAAAATCAATAGTAAAATCTGAAGGTGAAAGTAATTTCCAAACCACATCATCATGTGATTCATCCTCAAATGATAATACAAAACAAAATTAGAGGATGAAGTCAGTGTTAAGATCTCAGCAAATCAATTGCCTGATGGTTTAAATGCTGATAAACACATGAAGCTGAGCAATTCAGATGTTGTCCCTCAAAGTACTCCAAGTACTGAAGGGCAAGTCACAACATCTGAAAAGCATTTCATATCTGCTGAAATAAAAGGATTAACAACTGCTGAGGAATCTATCATACGGTCTTTCAGGACGGATAGAGAACAGCTGAAGAACAAGTCTTCAGTTGTTACCGATCCTTCAGTACTTAACACAAGTACTGAAAGGAGGAAAGTACTGAAGATCACACCTTCAGTAGTTTCCACTTCAGCAGTTGATCAATCCAAGATGAAGAATAAGCCATGTGAAATATGTGGTAAATTCAATCATCTATCTGATGAATGCTGGTACAAAAAGGGTTCCAAACTCAACAGAGATAAGCTCATTAAAGAAGAGATTAATAAAATGAAAAATGAGTTTGAGACCAAGTTTGTACCACAGTCATCTCAAACTGATAAACCCAAGGCCTCGCCAACATCCAAAAAGAAGGATGGGGTTTATCAGAAAACAGCTGATAGTGTTCCTCATGATAAACATCAGACTAAGTCTGTGAATTTCAAGAAGGAGGAAATGGTGGGTCACAGGAACTCATCAAAAACAAGTACTGATGTGTCAAATGAGCTGAAGGCTTTAGCAACAAATCAGACACAACTTGTTATGATGGTTCAGCATTTGTTGGGGAGAGTTAACCAACTAGATGCACCTGTGATCAAACCACTGAAAAGGAAATCCAAGCCCAAATCTAAGAAATCCATTTCAGCACCATCTCCACCTTCATCAGCTGTTAATCATGAGAAACAAGTTATGGTTAAATCTGTTGATGAAAACAGACCCAAAACCAAAAAGGTTTGGGTCTCTAAAGCTAACTAGTTTCTTATGATAAATGCAGGGTTCTTCAGCATGCCAAAGAAGCATCTGGTATGTAGACAGTGGAGGATCTATGCATATGACTGGGAGCAGTTCTCTTCTTAATGACTACTCTCAAGGAAAGAAGGGATTTGTCTCATTTGGAAATGATGCTAAAGGTTACATCATCGGGAAAGGATTTGTGTCAAATGGAGAAATCAGATTTGATGATGTTAACCATGTGGAGAATCTCAAGTATAATCTACTGAGTGTCAGTCAGATGTGTGATAAAGGGCATGTTGCACTT
This sequence comes from Flaveria sonorensis, assembly GCA_025506505.1. Classification (NCBI taxonomy): domain Eukaryota; kingdom Viridiplantae; phylum Streptophyta; class Magnoliopsida; order Asterales; family Asteraceae; genus Flaveria; species Flaveria sonorensis. Next base: position 35,315,729 of record CM046435.1, on the reverse strand, counting down.
TTCACAAGCCAGAACTGCCGGATTCTGTCTTCCAAAGTTCTGAGGCTGATTGACAAGGTATTGGATGAACATACTCTCCTGAAGGCCAACAGGATAGGAAGAGTATATGCCTTGGATTTGTCAAAGAAGATTGATATAAAAGGTCATCCTTGCCTGTTCTCCAAGGCCTCTCCTCAGGAATCTAAACTGTGGCATAGAAGGCTGGGTCATGTTAATCTCAAAAACATGAATCAGCTGATCCACAATAGTTTAGTGAGAGGTCTACCAATAAAGGAGTTCCACTGTGATGAAACCTGCACTGCTTGTTTAAAAGGAAAACAACACAAAGTTTCATTCCCTCCTATAGAAGAACCAAAGTCCACTGCCTGCTTGCAATTACTGCACATGGATCTCTTTGGTCCTGTGAGAGTAATGAGCATGGCAAAGAAGAAATACTGTCTGGTAATTGTGGATGATTACTCCAGATTTGTATGGACCTTCTTCTTGCATTCAAAGGATGAGGCTGCTCAGACAATTATTAACTTTGTGTTGTATGTTGAGAAGCAGTATTCCCTATCAGTCAAGTGTATAAGAAGTGATAATGGAACTGAATTTAGAAACCATACACTTGATGATTTCTACCTTTCAAAAGGAATCAAGAGGCAGTATAGCATCCCAAGGACTCCAGAACAAAATGGAGTAGTGGAGAGAAAGAACAGGACCCTAATTGAAGCTGCAAGGTCCATGTTGGCTGACTCTGGTTTGCCACTGACCTTTTGGGCCGAAGCTGTCAACACAGCATGCTATGTGCAAAATAGAGCTTTAGTGAATCAGAGGTTGATGAAGACTCCTTATGAAGTTCTACATCATTTGGCTCCTCTAATTTCATTCTTCAAAGCATTTGGGTGTCCTTGTTACATTCTCAACACAAAGGATCAACTCCAAAAGTTTGATTCTAAGGTGGATGCAGGGTATTTTGTATTCATCCACTTGCAAGGCTTACAGAGTATTCAACTGCAGAACAAAGATGGTTGAAGAAACCTTGCATGTGAAGTTCAATGAATCCCCTAAGGACAAAATTCCCCAAAATCCTGTGGAGTTGTTTGATCTGGACATACTGCAATATGTTCCTTATCAGCCTCCAGCTGTTGCAGATCATGTGAATTCATCACCTTCTGCAGCTAGTCATCCATCTGGTGGTACTGATGTTGATGATGATCCCAGTACTCACCTATTCAAGTTTAGTGATCAACTGCCTGAGTCTACTAAACTTGATGTTCCTGTAGCTTCAGCAGCACCATCCACAACAAATGCTGATGAGATTTTTGAATCCTCTACTTCATTTGACTTGCCATCTAATACTTGGTTTCAAGAATCTGGATCAACATCTGTTGCTGCTGAGCGTGCTACAAACACTTGCACAGATCTCATAGTGTACCAAGAGCTGAAGAATCACCCAATGTCTCAAATCATTGGTGATATCAATGCTGGTGTCTCAACTAGAAGTCAATTGTCCAACTTCTGCTTCTATGCTCTCTTCATCAGTCAGCAAGAGCCAAAGAACTATCATATTGCATTAAGAGACAATGGATGGGTTGATGCCATGCAGCTTGAGCTTCTTCAGTTCAAAAAGCAGCAAGTGTGGGAACTGGTTCCTCTACCCCCAGGTAAGTGTGCAATAGGCACTAAATGGGTGTTTAGGAATAAAACAGATGAACATGGGCAAATTGTCAAGAACAAGGCCAGACTGGTTGTCCAGGGGTTTTCACAAGAAGAAGGTATCGATTATGATGAAACCTTTGCCCCTGTAGCCAGATTGGAGGCAATTAGATTGTTCTTAGCCTATGCTGCATTCCACAATCTTAAAGTTTTTCAAATGGATGTCAAAAGTGCATTTTTATATGGTAAAATAAAAGAAGAGGTTTATGTGTGTCAACCACCAGGTTTTGAGGATAATAAACATCCTGATTGGGTGTATAAACTTGATAAGGCTCTTTATGGGTTGAAACAAGCTCCTAGAGCCTGGTATGAAACACTGTCAAATTTTCTTCTTCAGAATAATTTCACTAGAGGCTCCATAGATAAAACTTTGTTCATTAAGAAAGTGGGTCAGCATAAGCTCCTTGTTCAAATTTATGTTGATGATATTATTTTTGCATCCTCTGATCCACAGTTGTGTGATGCATTTACAAAGTTGATGCAACAAAAATTCGAAATGAGTGCCATGGGAGAATTACAGTTCTTTCTAGGTTTGCAAATCAAACAAAAGGCTGATGGAACTTTCATTCATCAGTCAAAATACACAAAGAGTCTTTTGGAAAAGTTTGATTTACAAAACTGTAAGCCCTGTTCTACTCCTATGTGCAGCACCACACAACTGGATGCAGATCAGAAAGGTAAAGCTGTTGATGAAACACTTTACAGATGTATGATTGGGTCCTTGATGTACTTAACAGCTTCTAGACCAGATATTATGTTTGCAACTTGTGTTTGTGCTAGATTTCAGGCTGCTCCTAAAGAGTCTCATTTGATTGCAGTCAAGAGGATCTTTAGATATCTGCAAGGTACTCAATCTCTAGGTCTTTGGTATTCCACTGGGCACTCTTGCAAATTAGTTGCTTTTTCTGATAGTGACTATGCAGGGTGTAAAGTAACTAGAAAATCAACTTCTGGTGGATGTCAATTCCTAGGCAACTGTTTGGTTTCTTGGCAGAGTAAGAAACAAACATCTGTTGCTACATCCACTGCTGAAGCCGAGTACATTGCTGCTGCAAGTTGTACATCTCAGGTACTCTGGCTTCAGAATCAATTATTGGATTATGGCATTACAGAGACTAAGACTCCATTACTAATGGATAGTGCTTCAGCTCTTTGTATTGTCAAGAATCCAGTCCAGCACTCTAGGACCAAACATATTGAGATCAGACACCATTTTATTAGGGATTGTTTTGAAAAAGGTCTGATTGATCCAAAGTTTGTTCCAAGTGCTGATGAGCTTGCAGACATATTTACTAAGCCTTTGGACAGTTCAACTTTCCAAAACCTAGTGTTAAGGCTTGGTATGCTGCAGCTAGAATAAGTGACAACTACTGATGATCTCAGTCAACAAGTACTGATGAGCATTAGTATACTATTGTCACAAATAAGTACTGATAAGTTCTTTTATCCTCAGTAGTTTTCATAACTACTGAAGACTAAATTACTTAAAAGTACTGAAGTACTCTATCTGTTGAAAAGAACTGATGTGGTTACAACTACTGATGTAGTTACAACTACTGATGTCACTATAACAGATAAGTACTGATGACCAATGAAACATCTGAAAATCAGACAAAAGTCTGCTAAGTGTTGAGGTCAGAATGAAACAGCTGATGAGCTAAGAATTGACGACAACAGCTGATGAGAAACTTTTCTCTTCAGTCGTTTCTACAACTGCTGTTTTACCTCATACAACTGAAGCCAAAACCATGTCTTCAGTAGTTTCACAACTACTGATGACTAATACCAAGTCTTTAGTTACAACTTCTGAAAGTTAAAACCAGGTCTTCAGTTGTTTTCAAACAACTGATGACAGCACCAACACTTTCAGTCGTTTTATATCAGCCTTTTCTAACCCTATAAATACCTAAACCTAATTTCAAACGTTTCATTAGCCGTTTCATATCCCTTACTCTCTCAACATTGGCGACCATGAAACTCAAACCCAGACACAACTGTGTTGCCTACCTCTCGAAATCGGCCTTTTGGAACAAATTTGATAATGCCATCGATCTTATGGTAGATTCCCAGTACCGAACCGCTTTTCTTCTGAATCCTACCATATACCCCGATTCCCTAAGCCAATTCTGGACCAACGTCTCTGTGCAAACTGGTGAGAATGATCGCCAAATCACTCTCCAGTCGTTGGTTAACCAGAAACAGGTGGTCATCACTCCTGACATCATTCGACAAACCCTAAATCTACATGATGCCACCTGCGTCACAGAATACCCGAAAGGCACAACTGATATGTCTTTCATCAATAACGGGTATGAAGGAGACTTAAGTGCTACCACCATTCTGAAGAAGCACTTCCATGATGCTGAACGTCTTATATTCCACATGGTGAATGTCTGCCTTGCACCAAAAACCTCCTCATGGGATCAGATGTCCTCCCGATGGCAACAGGTATTATACTCTATCTTTGAACGACAAAATCTAAATTTTTCTGAGATAGTTTTATGGAACTAAAGGATCTGGCTTTGAAACCTGTGGCAAACAGATGGATATTATATCCCAGGTTTCTCATGGCCATAATTTTAAATCAGCTAAAATCAGACGGCCTTGTTGGCCTTGGAGTCCCTGCTCCGGCTGTATTGCCTGAAGTATACTCCAGGCACAACTCTGACCCTACAATGAAAGGGGCTGCCCGGCTGCTAAAACCCAAGCAGCGGGAACCCACAGCCTCCACTTCCAGATCCAAAGTCCCCACCAAACCCAACACCAAAAAGCCCAAAAAGGCTACTCAGGGAGATGAGTCCCCTGAGGATGCCCCTGTAACACCAATACAGGAAACACTTACTGGTTCTAACCCCCCAGTAGTGTCAAAGACTCCACCAGCCCTAGCCGCTCAGGCATCCTCTCAACAGGATCCTGATGCAACCATAATTGGGGATACCACAATGCTGGAACCTATCTCAATTGAGAAGGTTACCATTGAAGAGCACCAGTCACCCCGGGTGCAATCTGCTTCAAACCTATCTCCAATGCAACCGCCCCTCAAAGCCCAACCATTATAGTTGCACAAGTGCTGAGTCAGCTGCATTCCTCTCCTCCTCCCCAGAAACCAATTACAATGGGGAGAACCTCAACAGCTGAGGAAGAGGACCAAAATGCTGCTGATAACCCACAGCACAGGGGTTATAATGTTCAATCTCCCCGTGTAGAGGAGGAGGTTAGAACATCTGGTGAGGCTGCCACTTCTACTGATTCAGCAAATGAACAGGATGCAGTTGGTAACATCTCTAAGACCTCACCAGAGGCAACTGCCGATGAAGGACTCAGTCCTGAGGCAGGAAGTCCCCAGAACCAAGAACAAGGGGCACATGCTACAACTGATCTACACTCAGGGCATGTACATCCTGATTCAATCAGGAGGTCAGGTGATTCAGCAAAGACTGATGATGACCTGGGCTTTTTCTTTGATGTCTTAGCCCATAACACAATCCTTGAGGCTGAGGTGAGCAGACTCAAAGAACTGCTTGCCAAAATGTCTCAGGATCAAAGTCCATCTGCCCCAATAAACCCACAGATGGCACCTTCATCTGAAGGTTCACCAAACACTCAGCCACTACACTCAACTGAGCCACCAGCCACTGCTTTTGGCACCACCTCTCAGGGACAGAACCCCTCTGAGCAGATGGTTGCTACTTTTCAACATTCCTTACCTCTCATCACTCCCATCATCAATGAGATTGTGCATAAAGCCATTGACGAGAGGATCTCCTCAAATCTACAAACACTTGTTGATGATGCTGTGCAAAAGAAGCTTTCTGCCATTCAAACCCCTGAACCCAATGCACCCAAAAAGGGGGAGTCTAAGGCAGTGAAAGAAAGAAAGAAAGAAAGAGAGTGGAAGATGAGAAACAACAAGAGAAAGAAAAGGAGTTAGAAAAGGAAAAACAGCTGATCACATACAAGAGAAAGAAAAGTGCTGAAACTCAAAAGCCTGATGAAGAGAAATCATTGGAGATCTGGTTAAAGAAGCTGATGAAGCTCACAGCAGATCAATGGACAAATAATAGACCAACTCTTCAGACAGGGTTTTGATACAGCTACATTAGACACTGAGATCAGAAGGCTGGAGATTAAAGAGATACAAGAGAGATGGGCCAGTTACAGTGTGATGGAAAGGGAGAGGTTGGAGATAATGATCAGGTTTATTGCAAAATACTTGGGAAGATCATTAATTGAGATTAAATCATGGACCAGAGACAGTATTCTGGCAATAACCACCAGAATCTGTGCTTCTGAAGCATTCAATAAAGGGTTGATTATCGAAGCCTTAGATGAAGCAGGTGCTGGGAAGAGATCTGATATGGCCAAGCTTTCCAAAGCCAAACTTACCACAAAAATGCTAGATCAGCCTTCCCAAACTCCCACTCAAAAACAACCAACCCCACAACTCTCCAAACCAATCCCTAAACCTAAACTTAAACCAACTCAACCTTCAAAACCAACTCCCTTACCCCAAAAACCACCTCAAACCACATCCAAGGATGCACCCAGAAGGAGGAGAAGGGTGTTGAGGATGGAAGAAGAAGAAGAAGATGATGATGAAGAAGACAGTCTGCCAATCTCTGCTGTTCTAAAAATACCTGAGCCCAGAAGTCAACAAATGATCACACCAGACTTTCAGAGGCAAATGGTGAAAGTTAAGATTGAAGAAGAAGAACAGCAGAAACAGCACGATGAGCAACTTTTGAAGATGGTTGACAAAGAGTTTCCTCAGTCATCATCTATACAAGCCATGAAGAAACACGCTCAAAGGCTGTATGCTCTCAGGTATACCTTTCAATATCAAAAGGAGAGAGTAAGGATTTGGCCAGACCCCAGGGTTAGTTCTAGAATTCATAAGAAATCCATACCAAGTAGATACAATGGCCAAGTGAGAAAGACCATAGATGCTGTTATTATGTTGGCCATTGTAGTCTCACCCTGGGAGATACTTGAAGACTTCAAGAGAGCCTACAAGTCAAAGATGACCCCTCAAACTCTAATGGAGAACAAAATGGTCAAGAAGGGGTTGTTATACAAGAGGCTTGAAGAGATCAAGAAAAATGAACTCCAGTTGTTATTAGAAGGGACTCACCCAGATGAATTTGCTTACAGAGAGATAACAACTGTTGAGTTGAAAAATGGAAAGACGTTAAAGTACCTATCAGAGTACTATGGCCCAGAGTTCTTCTTCGAAGGAGAAGCAGAAGAACTCACTAAGGAGGAACAAGTTGTTCTCCTTGAGGCCTACGTCAGAGAGTCTTATAGACTCATCAATGGGAAGTAGGTTTCATGGTTGGGATAACAGCTCTGTGTCCAGTTCCCCAAGACAGAGTTCCCTTCCATCCTTTGACATTCACATCTACTGAAACCTGTTCCCTGGCCTGTGCTTATCCGATATCTCTGAAGCTGATCAAGAGAGTATTTCTGCCAAGAATAAGTGGGACCTCAATAAGCTTAAAGGTTTTGGCTGCATTGGTTCAGGGGGAGTTTGTTGGACCAAAAGAACCAATGAGCCTGATCAGAAAAACCTTTAAGTCCCACGGACATTACAACAACTGAAGTAGTCTGCAACAGCTGAAGACATCAACTGAAGACAAAGTCTGAAGTGTAAGAGCTGAAGACAAAGTCTGAAGTGAAAGAGCTGAAGACAAAGTCTGAAGTGAAAGAGCTGAAGACAAAGTCTGAAGTGAAAGAGCTGAAGACAAAGTCTGAAGTGAAAGAGCTGAAGACAGTCTGAAGACAAAGTTTCAGATGTTGTCACAACAGCTGAAGAAGACCTCTTCAGTAGTTGTGATGGTTTCCTTTCAGTAGTTTTATGTTTCTTGTATTCAGTACTTGTAGTTTCAGTAGTTTTAGTTTCATCTTGTACTTAGCATACTCTGAGATGTTCTCAGTTGTTGTGAATATTCTCAGTAGTTTGCTTACTTTCAGTTGTTTGTAATAATTCTGTTAGATGTCACTATCAAGTGACATCAGCAGATGTCACATTCCTTTATATAAGGAATGTTGACCTAATTGTAAGTGTGATGCGACGAGCAGCTATAGCAAACCCTGAAAAGCTTAGCAGCCGCCACACCGAAGCATTGTGCATGAATGATATTATCCATTTTGAAGAAAACCCTCTTTCTCTATAACCGTGTACTGTTCCATTGAATATCTATTGTGTTCTTGCAATATTTGTCTAATTCTTGTTCTAATTCCGTTGCGATTCAACTCTAATTGATTAAACTTAGATCGCTGATCCTGACAGAAATCATCTGAGCAGTCTTCATCTAGCTGAGCTTACAAAGAAGGCCAAGACTGAAGAAGTGTTGTAAAGGAGAGCAAAGGATGAGGAAGAAGACATAACTACAAAAGGAAAACCATTCCTTAAGATGGTTGAAGGCTCAACTTCTGATCCTATAGCTAGATAGGAATGACTACAATTCACATCAACTAACTCTCTTCTGAGGGACGCAACAAAGGGTGCATGTCATTTAGAACAAACGACTTGATCTATTATCTACAAATGACTTGTACCAGCTCCTCACCACCACATCAGGGAAGAACAAAGAAACAGATAAATCTCTTTTTTCCCTAGTGTTGAAGATCTTAAGGAGCATAAGGAAGTGAAGTTTTGGTAGCATAAACCTAGGGGGAGTTTGTTGGATAATATGAGGCTGGTGCAACCAAAACAACATCTAGAATAGTTTGAAGTACAATTGAAGAAGTCTTCTGAAGCAAAAGCTGCTCTTCTGAAGACAAGTTGAAGATCTTCAGAAGCTTAAGTATGAAGAACTTTTGAAGGTAGAGCCAAGTCTTCCGAAGTATATGAAGACCAAGTAGTTCTCCTTCCGAAGCATTCACACTTAGAAGATCCAAGACAAAGTCTTCCAAAGAATAAAGTCACAAAGACTTGCAGAAGACTTGGAAGAAGTTGATTCTTCCGAAGTATAAATGGCCTCGGAAGAACTTATTCTTCCGAAGCCATTTTGCCTTTAGAAGAATCAACAATGAACCAGTGGACATAAGTATGGGCTATCTGACATCCGCTGACAACTCTGATACGCTGCATGACACTTTCCCACTCCCATGTAGTTGACCATACTTCAATCCACTATTCACCTTTTTTACTTAGTACAATTACCATACTTAGTTGGTGACAAAAGGTAAATCATGGACCTGTCATGACTACCTAATCTAGGATATTATTTTATCTTAGATACTTTACTTCTAGCAATATAGTATTTGCTTAGCGGTAAATTCCAGCTGTTCTCCAAGTATAACTGGCTGTAGATAGTAGTATATATTGTTTCTCTTTGTAACTTAAGTAACTATGCTTGTAAGAGTCTTGTAATACTAAGTTGAGAAGTAATATATACAAGTATGTTAAAAACCATTCTTGTGTTCATTAACTTATTATATTATTGTCAACTTAGTTAGAGATTTCACTTCATCAATCGAGTGAGACTTAGTGAGTTTGTGAGATACAAAACTTGTGCTAAGAGACAAACACCGATCCTGCAATGATGAAACAGTCAGATCCCCAATCCATTTCACTCCAACACAACCTCAAAATACCCAAGTGTCTCAATCCTAATATCCTGATCCCTACAGCATGACAGATAGGGAAATGATTGACTATCTATCTGATCAAGGATTCACAAAAAGAAAGTTGTGTAACATGAAGACAAATTCCTCCGGGATGCAATCCTCAAAATAGTCAAGAAAAAGAAAGAAAGATTGAAGACTAAACAAGAAGAGGTTGTAGGGAGGAAGCCAAGAACAAGAATTTTCAGCTCAAGATATCCAACTCACTACCAAAGATCATGATGTCTTGGCACCTATGCTTCACAAAAACCTTGAATGGTTTATTGAACCCTCTTAATTAGAGTTAAGTGAAGGGTTAACCACTTCAGAAATGATTAGGGGTGTGTCTGCTCCATAAGGCAAGGTGGATGTGAAATAATTGCCTAGAAGTATGAGAATGATTGAAATATGTTCATGGTGAAAAGGATCTCAAGGCTAGTTCAATTCTTCATGGAATATACTGCTCTAGTGAACTCTCTGCAGATACATGATCTGAATGAATTAGCTGAGCTGGAATTAATTAATCATAATGCTATGTACAGAGGATATAAGTTTGATGATATATTGAAGATGTTTAAGAAAACAAACAACTTCAAGTCTCTGAAGGCAATATGCATAATGAAAGAAAAATATTTCAACAATCCTCTAGAAAAGAAGAAGAAGAAAGGAACTGAAGAGTTGGTATTTATAGAATTGAATGTAAACCAACTGAATCTCTAAAAAGAAAGATGGTTTTTGGAAGCCACAAGTCAAAACCAATCTCCAATGTATTATATGATGAGAAGACATATGAGTTGGTAACTCAAAGAAAATGGGGAGGAAAAGAAGGTTCTGAGATTAGGCTATTTAGTGGATATGAGGTAAGACTGCTAGATGAATCCAATATCCATTATACGTTCACAAGACACTTTAGAGAAATAGATAAAAATCTAGGAGAAACTAATATGTATTTCTTTTTGAAATGCATCAAGATACTGAAGATGGCCTATGACAGAATCAATAGAAAGAAAGAACAAAGTAAAAGAAAAAGAGTTCCTCTTCAGCTGGGAAACATTGTTAAGCTAGAAGTAGATACTGATGGTTCATTGCTGATTCATAGAGATGGGATGTCCACTGTATCAGTGTGGGAACCCATATCTCTTAGACAGATGCCTATTGAGGCAATTCACTCCATAAGTCAAATGAAGATCCATGTTCTTAGCAGAGACAAGATGAATGATGCCAAAGACTTCTCTAATATGATCAAAGCAATACTAGATCCTTCCCTGGCTGAACCACAATAGTCTTTTTAGCCTACCCCAGCACCAGCTCCATCAACAGTCCAAGTTCCTAAGAAGCAAGCACCTGTAATAGAAGAACCTCAGAATCATCACAATCTCCGCCACCCTCAAACCCTTGAAGTACATAGGCTGTATAATCCTTAGGGGGAGTATTGTTAGACCCTAAAAGGATCATACATACCAATTCAAGTCCAAGATGTAATGCGGGTGAAGACAATTGAAGAAAAAGACCATGTGTCGGCTGACCGCATTAGTCAATGTGGATGAGCAAGAACAAATACGTCCAAGTATTTGTTCATCTGCATTTACTAATGCGGATAAGCATAACTAAATACGACTAAGTATTTGGTCATCCGCATTAGTTAATGCTGATGACATACATAATGCGGATTCACAACTGAAGAAATGCTGATGAAGATCAACTCATCCGCATTAACTAATGCGGATGTTCACTACAAATGCTGATCAACATTTTGTACTTAGACTAGTATTTTGATGTCTAGTTGTCAGGGTAGTTTAGTATTTTTGTACAGGCATTGTATCAGCCTATAAATAGAATAGTATACACTAAATGTAAGACGACGATAGTTGATTGTAAGCTTATATTTTGTGCTGCAAACCCTAGCACACTTTGTATCTTGTTTACCAATATCAATATACATAGCATTTATTAGTATTTTTAGCATTAAATGTTATTTTATTCTGTATTTCTGCTACATAATCATTGACTCAATCATCATATTCAATCCTAGTTGAGTCACATCAACTTAGATTCACATTTGGACCCAGTCACTGGCCATTTTGCTAGAGAGTGTACTGAAGGCAGGTCAACTCAAATAGAAAGTGGGAAGAAAATGGTTACCCTGGAGGTAGAGACAAAAGGAGACAAAGCTAGTTCATCTAACAACAAAGCACTAGTTTCTTAAACTGACGGAGAATACGACTGGTCAAATCAAATGGAGATACTAGACATCAAACTTTCCACTGCTTTGTTGGCAGAGATTCAAACTATTGAAGAACATGTTGAAGATAATGCACTAGTTGAGTTCGTATCAGATGATTTGATGAAAGGTGTATTTGAAGAGGAAAAGAAGGTTGAAGCTGAGAAAGTTGATGATGTGAAAGTTATGAAAGTGTAGGCTGAAAGTGAGATTAATGAAATAGCTATTGAGACTACTTTAGCTCAATCAAACAATGTTGAAGGGAAGAAGAATGAGAAATCTGAAAATGCTGTTGAGTTTACTCGGCATTTGCTTGTGAAGAAAGTGAAAATGTTGTTGAGATCACTGTGATAAAAGAAGCAGAAGAAAATGTTGTGTTGAAAGCCTTTATGGTAAACATCTTACCTGAAGAGATTAAAAGAGATAAAGAGACGGTAAGATTTATTTTCTGATATTTGTTCAACTACTTGTTCAGAAAATGTACAAAGATATATAGTTCACAATGAACATTTGATCTTAGAAGTTGAAAAACTTCAATATAAAGCACGTAAATATAAAACTGATGAGAAAATTTTTAAAGAAAAGATAGATGGCTTAAACAACTTGATTTATCAATCAAAATTAAATCTTCATGATAAAGATTGAAAGATAAAATATTTTAATAACACGTAACAATGAAATATCTTCAGAAATTATTAAAGTTAATAGTGAACTCTTATCTGTTATATTGATTGTTGAAAAATTTGAATTGTCATCAAATATGGTTGATGGTATAATCAAGTCTCAAATGACGCAAAAAATTAATGGTGGTAAAGGTGGAGTTGGTTATTCTAACATTGCACCACCTACTAATCATGATTATACATGTTTGCCTTCATCAATTACAACTCATGATGAAGAGACCTATGGTTTAGGTTTTCAACCAAAGTCAGACTTAACACCTCCAGTCAATGTTTCAATGACTATTGACCCTGTCATAAAAACTAAAATTAAAGTTAGTCATACAATTTCTTTTGCAAAAAGTGTGAAGAAGGACAGGTTGGTTAAAGATTGGGAAAGTGATGATGAATTAGATTTTCAGGAAATTAAAATTTGAAATAAAACATCTTCATGTAATTCATCATCAGTTATTAATGAAAGTTTTGAAGTTTTTAGTGCTGCAAATGTTTGTAAAAAAATATATAACAAAGAAAAGAAACTGAAATCAAAAATAGATTTTAAGGCCAAAGAAAGAAAACTAGTCGCAACATCCGCATCTGACTTGAAAATTGATTTCAAGAACAGATTTGTTTCAAAAGGAAACATTGATAAGGAAGATCATATTTTTAATGAAACCAATGCTAGTATCTTTAAAAATAAACCTTCTATTATTGCTAACTCTATGAAACATGATGTTTGTAGACACAGGTATCAAAGACATTAGTCCAATTCCACTAACTATGACTTAAAAGGCTAAAGCTACAGTCTATGCCACATCGGCTAAATGTGAATGAAAAAGCTAAAACAGTTACCTCAATTCTTCCGGAATCTTCTCAAACAATCCATAATAAAAGAAAGAAAAGAGAGAATGTTTAAGAATCACAAGGCCAAAGAAATACTAAGGCCAGATTTATGATAACAATTGAAGTTATCATAAATAATTTGTGCAAAATACTCAAGCATCAAATACTTATCATAAAATGTGTTGTTATGTATGTGGCAAGCCAAATCATAAGGCTAGAAATTGTCATCATCAACATCAATTGTCAAGCAAACAAAGATTTCATAATTTGATTTCAAAGAATAGAAAACATTTCTTTCTAAATGCCAAATTCAAAAGGAATTCAAATCAGTCAACATCTTTTGTCAATCAGAGTAATGATTTGAATAAAGAAAAGTCAAATGTGAAATCCATACAAGTTGTGATAGAGCTTCTACTTCAATTCATACCACTTTAAAGAAAATGGTTACATATCTGACTAAACCAATTCAAAAGTGGAAACTTAAAGAAAAACCATCTAAGCCTGATATTGTTGAACAATGTCCTTTTGATAACAAAAGAGATATGATATTACAATCTACATAATATTTGGATGAAAACAAAGTACTCAAGTCAGCCATGGCTTGGGTTCCTAAACATGATTAAATTTGTTCGAATGTGTAGGAACAACCAAGACAGGTCATCAACAGTCTTTGGCATGTTGGCAGTGGTTGTTAATGACACATGACTGGTAATATATCTCTGTTAAACAACATACAACCTTACAACAAAGGATATGTTATCTTTGCAGGAGACAAAGGTGGTAAGATTACAAAAAAAGGTACAGTGTAAAATGGTGTGTTAAGTTTTAAAGATGTCAATTTTGTAGAGGAACTAAAACATAATCTGCTTAGTGTCTCTCAAATTTGTGACAAATAAAACCTGGATTTGTAATTCCTGATGAATGGGTCTTATTATGAACACCGAGAGACAAAGACACATACTTAATTGATATGAATGGTTCACATTTATAACACCCGAAATTTTGTCAGAATAAAAAGGAAAGAAAAGTAATTTGAAGAAAATAAAAAGAAGGCAAAGTTAAGGGGTGCTTTGTGTAAATAGTATCAAAAAGTCAAAAGTGGGTGTATAAAGAGCATGGTCGCCCATGCTCTTTTTGCTACTGCTTTCCGAAGAATAATAGAAAGAAAGAAAGATGGTTTTTGTGTTTCCTCTTAGTCGAATTGTGAAGAAGAAGAAGATTATTCAAGGTTAGTTGGTTTTTGTGAGTAATTGGTTCGGTTTCTTTGAGGTTTCATTCTCAGAAACTAATTTCTATGTGTTTTTGGTGTTTGCGTGTTTGTTTTGGCTTATTCTAGGTGTTTGAACTCTTGTGCACGCAAGTTGGGAGGAGATTCACTTGTCTGCTACAATAGGTGAGTTCTAGGACCCTGATTCTATGTTTTAAAACTTCTTTGGGGCTGAAAATGCATTTAAAATATTTTACAACAGTTATGTATGATAACTGTGTATGTACGTGTATGAACTTTTATGTTCTATGAGGTTGTAAGCTTGTTCTAAGAGTTTAGCATGATTGATCTATGTTAAGAATGTATGGGAATGAGGTTTTAGAACTAGTTATAGCATAAGTTTCATTTACAGGTCTGATGGTTCATCCGCATTTACACTGTGATAATTGCCTAAGTGTTTTGTTCACCCGCATTCACTTTTGTTCACCCGCATTTGCCTTTGCAGCCTAAGTATCCATCAACATTTCTTTTTATGCATGCGCATTTGCTACAGTATCCATCATATTTCTTTTATGACAGAATAATTACCAAGTGTTCATCCACATTTGCAAGTGTTCATCGGCATTTGCAAGTCTTCATCCGCATTTGCAAGTTGTTCATCCGCATTAGTTTTTGTTCATCCGCATTTGCAATTTGTTCATCCGCATTTGCAAGTTGTTCACCCGCATTGGTTTTGTTCATCCGCATTAGTTTAAGACAATAAATTTTCTAGAATTTTGGAAGATCAAGATTAGGGTTTGACCATGGTTGACTTGATTATCTGATTATCTTATGCATGTTGTGGGCTGTCCTTTTGTGCCTATTATGATATTAACATATGACTTTATGTGGATTGCCTATGATCATAAAGTATTATTCTTAATCAAGTGGAAGATTAATATTAACGAAAAGTGGAACATAAGGAATGAAAAGACTTGCCAGTAAAAAAAATTTACAGGAGGTGCACGACCATGTTGTCATTAGCTCAACTGTGTACGGTTTAGCTAACCAAAAGGATGTACACAGGGTCAATCTTTAAGATTGAGGGGACCACTGTTGATGCCCCGGTACTTGTGCTAACATATGTGCACCACGGATGGAGTCTATTTATAGACTTCAAGGCCTAGTACCAGGTTTATGGGCATTATATGGGGGTTATAGCACTTTGGTCCATAGCGACAGTGAAAGATAATAATAATAAGCAAGAAAGAGAATGGTGATGATGTAATGGATATGATTTGTATGTATGGTGTGTGATCACATCCGAAAGAAAGATAAGATATTCTCTTTAAGAAGTATTTTGTATACAAATCTATCAAGATATTTTTATGATTTTAAAACTAGGACTCACTCAGCAAAGCTGACTTTTATGCGTTTTCCGTTGGCAGGTAATATTGCTGAGGATGGCACTCGGGGAGGCTACTCGTCGGGACAAGGCTGACATCCATTCATGAATATAACATTGTTGTTTTGTAATGCAAACTAATGATCTTTTGTAACTATACCAAACATGTATTACTTAGCAACAGCGTTTATAAATAAATGAATGGCTTTTAAATGTTTAAATTCCGCTGCAATGTGATAATGAATTATGAAATGTTTTATGAATAGTGCTGTGAATGTCCAACTGTGAGGTCTCCGGAAACGGGGCCTTACAAGTTGGTATCAGAGCCAAAGTTTAAGAGAAATGGGTAAATATTTTCAAAAACCTAAACTTAAACTGAAAATGGGACCGAATGGAGGAATGTCAGCCCGAGTAGCTATGTACCTTCAGGTAATTCTTTTATAATGTTAATCGGTATTATGTGCGCATACTATTTGATTTATATGCTTTAGTAGATTTGAATACTGATGTAGTCAGGATAGGAAATGCTCGGGGAATGAAGAGTAAAGTAAGTGGCTAATCACAACTGGCCATTGTAATTAGGGACTTACTATACTTAACATTAACTGAGCTTTTACCTTGAATGACCGTGTTGGTGTTTGGATATTATAGCGTTAGAGGATGGCTGGAGGTAGATCATCTAAGGCTTCTCGAGGTGGAACTCGGGGTGGTCATGCTGGTAGACCCCGGGCCGCAAAGAACAAGACGAGGACCACAGAGATGGCTATTGTTGGGCCTGATCTGCATCACCCAGAGGGGGTGGATGAGAGTGCTAACTTGAGAGCCTCGGTGAAGGAGGCAGTGGTCGAGGAGGCTCACCAAGTCATGCAGACAATCCTACCGTCTGTCGTGACTGAAGTGATCCGAGCTGTGAGGGAGGATGAACGAAAGGAGAAGGAGGAGGAGAGGAGAACGACTGCTGGCAGGAGAGTGATGTGAGGGATCACGATGAGGAAGAGGAGCTAAATACTGGAGGGGGAGCCTCAAGTGATGATGAAGAGGTGGTGGTGCGGGAAACCGTGAGGGGATGCAGCTACGGGGTATTCTAATGGTGTAAACCCCCTACTTTTGACGGCAACGGTAACGCTGCTACTACCCACCGCTGGATAAGGGAGATGGAGGCAGTATTGAAGATCAGTGAGTGTCGGGAAGACCAGAAAGTGATGTTCGCCACTCACTCATTTGTTGACTCGGTACTATGTTGGAGGGATAATCTTGTCCAAGCAGAGGGTGACAGGGCCATCAAGAGAATGAGATGGGGTGAGCTGAAGAAGTTGGTGATTGAGGAATTCTGTCCTCACCGAGAACTCAACAAGATCAAAAGGGAGTTCTTATAGCTGGAGGCGGGAACTATGACCCACCAGCAATACACCGCCAAGTTTAACGAAATGGCTAGGTTGGTGCTGGATCAGGTTATGCCGGTATTAAGGAATATCAATCGGTACGTTCAGGGACTACCGACCGACATCCACAGACATTTGATTGCTGCCCAACCAAGCACTTTTAGGTCGGCAGTGGATTTGGCGGGAATGTTGTATGATGAAAGGGAAGTAGCGGTGGTTGAGGTGAAGAAGACGGGTGGTAATAACAGGAGTTGGAACGGGAAGAGATTCGGGCGTGGTGGATTCAACCTGAACAGTAAGAGGGCGAGGATGGATAATCACCGAGTGGTTACTGCAAGCTCGGGGTTAAGGCGGTGTGATAAGTGTGGGAAGGAACATAGCGGGTAATGCCGTTTGGGAATGAATGTCTGCTATAAATGTGGCAAGCCCGGTCATATTTCAAAGATGTGTGGAGCCCCACGGTGCTTTAACTATGGTGAAATCGATCATATGAACAAGGATTACAAGAAGCCAAGGGCTAAAAGTTCTGGGTTGAAGAAGAGGCCAGAAGAAGGAGGGTAGAGGGCAAGTGCCAGAGCCTTCATGATGACCCGAGAGGAAGCCTGGGTAGACCCCGACGTCGTGTCAGGTGTGTTCCTAGTAAACCAAACTTGTGCCTCTGTACTATTTCATTCTGGTGCTAGTAGGAGTTTCATATATGCTGCCTTCTGTGCTAAATTGCCTGTTAGTAGTACGAGCATCGATGAACCTTTTGATGTAGTTCTAGGGATGGATTGGTTGGCAGCCTATAAGGCAAACATCGTGTGTCAGAAGAAGATGATTTGGTTAGTTGCACCCGATGGGAGTTCAGTGATAGTTTATGGTGATCACGTCACTATGGTTCCGAAAGTGATTTCGATGGCAGTGGCAGAGAAGTGTATGAGGCACGGATGCTGTGCCTACTTGGCATACGAGAAAGATGTGGATGTGTCGATACCACAATTATCAGAAGTGCCAGTGGTACGTGATTTCCCGGATGTGTTTCCCGAAGATCTACTAGGTGTGGCACCAGACCGTGAGATAGAATTTCAGATCGACCTGATACCCGGTGCGCAACCCGTTGCCAAGGCACCGTATCGGTTAGCTCCGACCGAGATGAAAGAACTGATGTATTAGCTACAGGAATTGATGGATAAGGGGTTTATTAGAACGAGTATCTCTCCTTGGGGTGCTCCGGTATTATTCGTAAAGAAGAAAGACGGTAGTATGAGAATGTGTATAGACTACCGGGAGTTGAACAAGCTGACAGTGAAGAACAGATACCCCTACCAAGGATTGATGACCTGTTTGATCAGCTTCAAGGTGCCAGTTGGTTTTCCAGAATAGATCTTTGATCTGGCTACCATCAGCTGAAGGTAAAGGAACAAGATATCCTGAAGACAGCGTTCCGCACGCGTTATGGACATTACGAGTTTCTCGTTATGTCATTCGGTTTAACTAACGTGCCAGCTGCCTTTATGGATATGATGAACCGAGTGTGTCGGCCGATGTTAGATAAATCAGTGATTGTGTTTATTGATGATATTCTGATTTATTCAAAGAGCAAAGAAGAACATGCCGGCCACATACGTGAAGTGTTGGAGACACTTAGAAAGGAGAAGTTGTATGCTAAATTCTCTAAGTGTGCTTTTTGGTTGCGGGAAGTTCAGTTTCTGGGTCATGTGATGAATACCGAAGGAATTATTGTGGACCCGGCAAACGTTGAGGTGGTAATGCAATGGAAGTCTCCAAAGACGCCATCCGAGATTCGCAGTTTCTTGGGTTTGGCGGGTTACTACCGAAGGTTTATCCAAGACTTTTCCAAGATAGCCTCACCTTTGACTATGTTGACACGCAAGGATGTGAAGTTTGTGTGGGCACGAGAACAGGAGGATGCTTTTGAGGAGTTAAAGGCAAGATTAACTCAAGATCTTGTTTTGACATTACCTGAAGGGAGTGAAGACTTAGTGGTGTATTCGGATGCCTCCTATTCGGGACTGGGTTGCATGTTAATGCAACGTGGGAGAGTAATAGCCTACGCGTCCCGACAGTTGAAAACCCACGAGGTCAATTATCCCACGCATGATTTGGAGCTCGCGGCTGTGGTCTTTGCATTAAAGATTTGGCGGCATTACCTGTACGGGGTGAAATGCACAATCTTCACGGACCACAAGAGCCTAAAGTATTTCATCGAGAAGAAAGATCTCAACATGAGGCAGAGGAGGTTGTTAGAGCTGATTAAGGATTATGATTGTGAAATCCATTACCATCCGGGTAAAGCCAATGTAGTGGCTAATGCCCTCAGCCGAAAAGAGAGGCCCGAGCCAATCCGGGTGAAGGTTTATCAATTGGTGATGACCTCTGATGTGATGACACAGGTTAAAGGATTCCAACATGAAGCGTTAAAAGAAGATCGCCTCAACTCCGAATGGATGAGAGGTTTAGTCGCTGAATTGGGAGAGAATACCCAGGGGGTTAGAACCCGCTTTGGACGAATGTGGATTCCTCGATATGGGAATCTATGTGGGTGAATTATGGACGAAGCTCATAAAACTCGATACTCCATTCATCCCGGTGCTACCAAGATGTATCAAGACATGAAGAAAGACTACTGGTGGCCGGGTATGAAACAGGACGTGGCAGAGTATGTAAGTAAGGCAGAACATCAGAAACCATACGGGAAGATCCAACCGTTGGATATACCCGAGTGGAAGTGGGAGCACATCACCATGGACTTCATAATGAACCTACCCCATACTGCGAAGGGGTGCGATACCATCTGGGTGATAGTTTACCGATTGACAAAGAGTGCTCACTTCCTACCGATCCGCGAGACGTATTCCTCCGAGAGACTGGCGGACCTGTTCATCAAAGAGATTGTAGCTCGCCATGGTGTGCCGGTGTCTATTGTGTCAAATCGTGACACCCGTTCACATCGAAGTTTCGGAAGAGATTCCATGATGCCATGGGTACGAGACTACACATTAGCACGGCTTACCATCCTCAGACAGATGGTCAGTCTGAGCGGACGATTCAGACGCTAGAGGATATGTTCCGGGCATGTGTGATCGACTTTGGAGGAAGTTGGGATGATCACCTATCGTTAGCAGATTTCTCGTACAACAACAGTTATCATGCCAGCATTGGTATGCCACCATACGAGATGTTGTACGGTAGGAGGTGTAGAACGCCCGTGTGTAGGGGAGACATTGGGCAGAAAGAATTGGGAAGCATCGACGTGATTGAGGCTACGACTGAGAAGCTGGAAAAGATCAAAGCCTTTATGAAGGCGGCGAAGGATAGACAGAAGTCGTATGCCGATAAGAGGCGTAGACCCATCGAGTTCAACGTGGGTGATAAAGTTATGTTAAAGGTCTCGCCTTGGAAAGGGATCATCTGGTTCCGGAAGAGGGGCAAGTTGAGTCCAAGATACATAGGGCCTTTCCAAATTATTGCACGAGTAGGAGAGGTGGCCTATCGACTAGAATTGCCCGATGAGTTGAATGGGATTCACCCGACATTCTGTAAGGCCCCGATCCCGGGACGCTCACAGTTGGACAATCATCACACATAAAACATATAATCTACATTTACAAATTTATAAAACGTTGCAGCGGAATTCTTTTAAACAAACATTTCATGAATAAATAACTGCTATTGCAAAATAATACATCGTAGTTAACTGTTACAAAATATGATAATTTGCATTACATCACAAAAACATTATAATTCTAAACAACGGATGCCATCCAAAAATGCCAAGTAGCTGCCCCGTGCCATCCTCAGCAACAATTACCTGCCAATTGAAAACACATAAAAGTCAGCGTTGCTGAGTGAGTTCTAGTTTTATAAAATAAAAGACTTTTCTTTTGTTTAAAACCATTCTTTCTTTACTTTCATACGCGATCATACAACATACATACACATAGATAATAATTTATTATTATCTTTCATCGTCATTCGTTGACTTCCGTTCATTCATCATCGTACGTCATCTATATCATTCGTTATCTTCTTTCCGTACTATATGTACATTCATTAACATCCGATGACAGGTACTGTACCCCGAAGATTGTGCACGAAGCTGAACCTTGGGCCTGGGTCAAGTACACTCATCATTATCATTCATCTTTCATTCCGGACCAATGCCATGTGCTATACCCCGAACATTGTGCACGAAGCTGGTTACTAGGCCTGAGGTCTATCATAGACCTCGAACATTGTGCACGAAGCTGACTCCAGTACCTAGGGCAGGCGGCAAGTGTCCCATACATATGGTCAATCACAAAGATTAGACCCCTAGTGTGCATCCTTCCGGGGTAGCTAACCCGCACACAGTTGAGCTAACACCCTTCATTGGGTGTGAACCTCCATACATTGCTTGCAAGACTTTTCATTTCATCATTCATTAATGCATGCATTCATACTTTACGTTCCTATTTTCATTATCTTCTGCTTTACGCTACATAATACTTTCCATTTACTTTTCATAATCATACCACGTAAAGCCACGGAAAATAAACATACATAATAAGGAACATAAAATAACATAACCATACCATACATAGCATCATCATCACATCACATATGACATCATAAAGTCAACTTACATCACCCCCAGGAACCTCCCAAGTCAAAGCCTACACTTTACATTTTTCCCAAAATTTCGGAAAATAATCTAAGTCTTAGGCGCATGGGCACTATGCAGGCGCATGGCGTTCTGGGCGCATGGGAACACTTAGGCACATGGGAAAGGTTCTGGGCGCATGGGCACTATTGGGACGCATGACCCAACACTTAGTCATTCTGGGCATTTCTAGGCGCATGGGCATTATGCAGGCGCATGAGTGCCTAGGCGCATGGATACTATTCGGGCGCATGGGACTACACTTAGGCAATTTGATCGTTGGGTGCATGGGCCAATTTCAGGCGCATGGGCAACCAACACATACTAATAACATCATAATCAGTCCCAACATCATCAGTTCAACATGTTCTAACTTAGTTCTAGCATTCTAAGCATCATAACACGAACATGGCATCCTCATAACATCATAAATCACCTAAATCATAACCCACCCACATTCACACATACACATTCATACGGGTACAAAAACCCATTTTTTAAAAACATACATACATGCATTTCCAGCCTTAAAATCAGTTAAAACATGTAAAAAAAGGGGTTCTAGAACTCACCTTTAACAACCTTCGAGTATGACTTCTTCAAACCCGTTGGCAAATGAGTTCAAACACCTAAAACCCACCAAATCACACAACCCGAACACACAAAAAAACACATAAGCATACAACCGAGGCATAGGCTGGCCAAGAACAACTTAAAATGATAAATTCTTACCTTGAATTCGAGTTTTTGTTCTTCGTTCTTCAAAATCCGAAATCTGCTCTTTCTCTCTCTAGAAAATCCGGTGAAGAGAAGATATGAAGAGAAGTGTGGGCAGCCATGCCCACTTTATGCACCCATTTTTTATACTTTTTGTCCTTTTGACACATTTAGCCCCTCAACTTAGGTTAAATTGTGTGTTCTTTCTTTTATACACATTTATTCTTTCTTTCTCGTCTTTTAAAATTTTCCGGGTGTTACAAGTCCACCCCCCTTATATAGGTTTCGTCCCAACATGTATGTACGATAACTGTTTTACAACCGTTATGTACGATAACTGTGTATGTACGTGTATTAACTTCTATGATCTATGAGGTTGTAAGCTTGTTCTAAGAGTTTAGCATGATTGATCTATGTTAAGAATGTATGGGAATAAGGTTTTAGAACTGGTTATAGCATAAGTCTCATTTACAGGTCTGATGGTTCATCCGCATTTACACTGTGATAATTGCCTAAGTGTTTTGTTCACCCGCATTCACTTTTGTTCACCCGCATTTGCCTTAATTCAGCCTAAGTATCCATCAACATTTCTTTTTATGCATGCGCATTTGCTACAGTATCCATCAGCATTTCTTTTTATGCATGCGCATTTGCTACAGTGTCCATCAGCATTTCTTTTACGACAGAATAATTACCAAGTGTTCATCCACATTTGCAAGAGTTCATCCGCATTTGCAAGTGTTCATCCGCATATGCAAGTTGTTCATCTGCATTAGTTTTTGTTCATCCGCATTTGCAAGTTGTTCATCCGCATTTGCAAGTTGTTCACCCGCATTGGTTTTGTTCATCTGCATTAGTTTAAGACAAGAAATTTTCTGGAATTTTGGAAGATCAATATTAGGGTTTGACTATGGTTGACTTGATTATCTGATTATCTTATGCATGTTGTGGGCTGTCCTTATGTGCCTATTATGATATTAACATGTGACTTTATATGGATTTCCTATGATCATAAAGTATTATTATTAATCAAGTGGAAGATTAATATTAACGAAAAGTGGAACATAAGGAATGAAAAGACTTGCAAGTAAAAAAATTTACAGCAGGTGCACGACCATGTTGTCGTTAGCTCAACTGTGTACGGTTTAGCTAACCCAAAGGATGTACATAGGGTCAATCTTTAAGATTGACGGGACCACTGTTGCTGCCCCAGGTACTGGTGCCAGCATATGTGCACCACGGATGGAGTCTACTTATAGACTTCAAGGCCCAGTACCAGGTTTATGCGCATTATATGGGGGGTATAGCCCTTTGGTCCATATCAACAGTGAAAGATAATATTAATAAGCAAGAAAGAGAATGGTGATGATGTAATGGATATGATTTGTATGTATGGTGTGTGATCACATCTGAAAGAAAGATAAGATATTTTCTTTAAGAAGTATTTTGTTTACAAATGTATCAAGATATTTTTATGATTTTAAAACTAGGACTCACTCAGCAAAGCTGACTTTTATGCGTTTTCAGTTGGCAGGTAATATTGTTGAGGATGGCAGCACTCGGGGAGGCTACTTGTCGGGACAAGGCTGACATCCATTCATGAATATAACATTGTTGTTTTGTAATGCAAACTAATGATCTTTTGTAACTATACCAAACATGTATTACTTAGCAACAGCGTTTATAAATAAATGAATGGATTTTAAATGTTTAAATTGCTCTGCAATGTGATAATGAATTATGAAATGTTTTATGAATAGTGCTGTGAATGTCCAACTGTAAGGTCTCCGGAAATGGGGCCTTACACATTCATTTGTAACTGCGTCTTGTTTGTTTCTAAAGCCTCGAAAAGTGATACAATGTTATGGCATCGTCGTCTTGGACATGTAAATGTTAAAAATATAAACAAGTTGGTTAGAGGAAATCATGTTGTAGGTCTATCTTTGAAAGAATTTCAACTAACCAAACATTTTTTGTCATGTTCAAAAGGCAAACAACACAAACTTCCTCATAAACCGGTTGCTCATACCAAAATTGAATCTGTTCTTCAATTGTTACCCATGGATTTATTTGGTCCTTTTAGTGTTTTAAGTTTGGGACATCATGCATATTGTTTAGTCATTACTGATGAATTTTCAAGATTTACATGGGTTTTCTTCTAAGCAACCAAAGATGAGACACCTCATTTGCTGATAAAAATCATGACACTTGTAGAGAATCATACTGACAAAACAATCAAATGCATTTGAAATGATAATGGAACCGAATTCTCCAATCGTACACTAAACGAATTTTGTGAATCAAAGGGGATAGCTAGACAATATAGTTCTGCAGGAACTCCACAACAAAATTGAATTGCTGAAAGACGAAACATAACTTTAATTGAAGCAGCCAGAACCATGTTATCAGCAGCCAAACTGTCATTCTTTTGGGCTGAAGTTGTTAACACTGCGTGTTATGTTCAGAATCGTGTGTTAATCAACAAATAACAGAATATGACTCCTTATGAAATCTTTTTGAAACATAAACCCAAAGTCAAATATTTTAAAACTTTTGGATGCTGTTGTACTTTGTTAAACACATCTGATTCTAAATCAAAATTTGATGAACAAGTTGATGAATGTTATTTTATGGGATATTCAGCCAACAAAGTCGCATATTGGGTTTATAATAACAGATCTAAACAAATAATTGAGTCATTTGACATTGATTGGCACGAATCCAACAAAACAGATGCAGGTTCAGCACCTTCATGGGTATATAATTATGCTTCAGTATTTGAAACATTTAATCAGTCATCTATTGCTTCTACAGCAAATCCACCTTTGACATCCTCAATTCAAGATATTTTTGCTGATGATGTTGGATATATCACTTCTCCAGCAACAAGAATATCTTCAGATATACCTTCTTCTTCAAATGTTGCGGCTGCTCCATATTCTGTTTTGAATCTGATTCATCTAATTCTGATCCAGTTATTGAACAAGCTCCATATGATTCTAATCAGAGTTCTTCTTATACACATGTTTATCCAATTGATATGATTTAGGTACCATTTGAAGATTTATCTATTGACAATGATAATCTTCAAGAGGAATATATATTTTATCAACCTGAAGGAGGGAACACTGCAGAAGTTTCAATTGGTCGTATGTCTAACTTAGATGAAGTTATTTCTGAAGATGCCATTCCACAGTTGAGAATTCATAAAGACCATCCAACTGAAGCAATCATTGGTCCATTATCAGAGGGTGTCCAAACTCAAAGCCAATCGGGCACAATAAATACATGTTTGTATTCATGCTTTATCTCACAAATTTTACCAAAGAACATTGAGATGGCCCTAAAAGAAAACAGTTGGGTAGAGGCTATGCAAGACGAGCTGATGTAGTTCAAGAAGCTAAATGTATGGCATCTGTGTGAACTACCAAAGGGTAAGTTGCCGATTGGTACTAAATGGATTTCTAAGAACAAAACGGATGAAAAAGATGTGATTGTTCGCAACAAGGGTAGACTTATTGTTCTAGGATTCTATCAAATTGAAGGGATTGATTATGAAGAAGTATAGACTCCTGTTGCAAGACTAGAAGCTATACGTATTTTTCTGGCTTATGCTTCGTACAAGAACTTCAAGGTGTATGAGATGGGTGTCAAAACTACTTTCTTATATGGCGAAATAAAAGAAGAAACTTATGTTTGTCAACAACCTGGTTTTAAAGATCCAGATCATCCGGAATATATTTATAAGTTAGACAAAGCACTGTATGGCTTACATCAAGCACCACGAGCTTGGTGCCACCATCACTGAACATTTGCTTGCGAATGGTTATACAAGGGGTGCAATTGATCAAACTTTATTCTTACGGCTGGTGATGAACTTATTCTTGTTTAAGTTTATGATGACGATATTATCTTTGGATCTACCAATGATGATTTGTGCAAGAAATTTGAAGTTGTGGTGAAAAAGAAATTTGGGATGAGTTCTCTTAGAGAAATGATGTTTTTCTTGGGTATCCAAGTTAAACAAGATGATAAAGGAATACTGATTTATAAAGAAAAATATGTTCACAGTATTCTTTAAAAATATAATTTTCAAGACTCCAAGATTTCTTCCACTCCAATGACTTCTCGTCCGACTTTAACTCCAGATCTCACGGGTGAAGACGTTGATCAACATTTATAAAGGTCAATGATTAGATCTCTGATGTATCTCACTGCTAGTAGACCAGAGATCATGTTTCATGTCTGTCAGTGTGCACGTTATCTAAGTAATCCAAAGGAATCTCACGTGAAAGCTATCAAGCAGATTTTTAAATATCTCAAGGGTCAACCAACACTCGGCCTTTGGTATCCTAAAATTTTGATTTCAATTTATATGCTTATACTGACAGTGATTATGCAGGATGTAAGATGGACAGAAAATCGACCACAGGTGGATGTCAATTTCTTAGCAACAAATTAATTTCTTGGCAATGTAAGAAACAACAAACAGTATCCACATCCACTGCAAAAGCTGAATATTTGGCTGTATCAAGTTGTTGTTCATAGTTTTTTTGGATTCAACAACAACGTCTTGATTATGGCTTTAATCTTTATGACAATGAAATTTTGTGTGATAACACTGGAGTGTTAAATATTGTGAAGAATCCAATCCAACACACAAAGACAAAACACATCAACATTCGCATGCACTTTATCCGTGACTGTTTTGATCGAAAACTTATTCATTTGGAATTAGTTCCATCAACAAAAAACATTGCTGATTTGTTTACTAAGGCGTTTGATCATTCCAGATTTGATTTTTTAGTCCAAACTCTGCGAATGATTAACTTTGGTTAATGGTTATCCATACACCCATTTCAAAAAAAAATTGTTTTCATTTTTTGTTAAAAATTGTTATTTTCTTGCATATAATCACAATTTTAGGGGGAGAAAATTTGAAAATATATTGAAAAAGATTTTTGTTATTAAAATTTTGAAAATGTTTTGAAAAATTTTTTTGTTGTTAAAAATTTGAAACTCTCTCGAAAAAGATTTTTGTTCATAGGGGGAGTAAAAAAAACTTTTGCAAAAATATTTTGTCTTACATATTAAGAAAATTAAAATTTTCAAGGATATAAAGAAAATGATAATACATTTCTTAATTTTGATTTATTACATCTTAAGGCATAAAAGAAACTGACTTGGATTATGTTTGATATGTTGATAGGCTTGACTTCCAAGACTGAAAAGCACTATGATCTGTTATACACTTAAAGTAAACTCAAAATGATTGAAGTGGATTATTCATCAAGGTTTTTTGGTAATTCTGACTTCATGCTAAAACAGACTAAGAGTTATAGTCTAGTCATACTCAAGCCCATTATCGTTTGATTCAGTATCTTTCAGAAAAATATATGTATATATATATATATATATATATATATCAAAGGATGAAAAGTATATGAATCTCAACAACAAAAAAGAAAATAAAGATAATCAAAAGAGCAAAGAGATGCCAAAAGGACATATAGGAATAAAAGATGCCAATGAGCACAATAATAAAAGATATGTCATAGACATACATACTATATGATAAATATTTTCTTTTTGAGAATATGTTAAGACACAGGAGGCAAAATCAAAAGATGGGGCATGTAAGTCTGATTTGGCATATAAGTCCTAAACATCTTGCGAGGGCAAAACATAAGTCCGACTGTCTGTTAATAAGTCCTAAAACTTGTTAATATTTTGTGTTTAGAGACCTTTCTCAAGCTAGTTATGCTCTTAATAGATATTATATTAGAGAAAAATAATTCAAAAATGCTGATCAAAGGTGAAAGGTTTAAGTCAAGTTGGGGTGACTTGAAATCTCAATAGTGTCTTGAAGCTGGATAAGGTTCAACAGGATTTTTGATTGTGGGACGCACAAATTTCATATAAGTCAATCTAAACATAATAAAATCACAGAACATGTGTCCAAGTAAAAAATATTGAAGTTTAAGTTTTATATGGACAAAATATATTGACAATCAACATAACTTGTCTTATTTGAATAAAGTTGGACGATGTTTATGATTGATTTCATAAGAAATATGATCCTATACTTCAAAATTTACCAAAAACATTTAAGTTATAAATATAAAGAAAAATATAAGTTTGGTTTTTTGTTATGATTTTTTTTACAATTTTTTTGTTTTTACAAAATTTTCAAAAATTAATGGTTCTTGATTAATTATAAGAACTTAGTTAAACATAATTTTTATCATAACAAATCAAATGGTTTCATAAGATAAACAAATTTGAAAAGTTGAAAATTTTTAAAGTTCAATGTAATTGAACTTCTCACGTGCGAAAAGTTCAAAAGGTTTGAAAAGTTCAAACGATACGAAAAGTTCAAGTGTGTGAGAACTCTGACTTCTCGCGCAAGAAGTCAAAAGGCTATAAAGGAACAGTTGAGCGAAAAGCATACTATTCGCACGAAAAGTTCCAAAAATTTTCTCTAAATTCTAAGTGCTTAACATCGTTTGATTCAATATTTGTGTTCATAGCGGTCACATTTTGATATTCTAGTGATTCATAAGGTATATTGACATTATTTGCATAGATTTAAGAGTGTTTAATTCTAGCCTGAATCTTAAATGGACATATACATCTTAAATTGAACAAATTAAACATAATAAACCTTAATAACGACTTCGACGACACTTAATGAACATGTTTTTTTGGTTAAAACACTCTGAAAATGGTTGATTGAAAATCTAAAAATTACAGACTTGTCGCATGCGAAAAGCTTGTTGAAAGTGAACAGACGTGAGAACTTTCAAATTCGCATAGAACTACTCGCGTGAAAAGTAAACTTGTCGTGTGAGAATTTGATTTCTGTTCAAATTCAGTTTCATGCAGAAACCTTTCTTGTCACGCGAAAAGTTGAATCTGAAGACATAATGTTTTCACGCGAATAGTAAATGTTTTCGCGCAAGAAGTTAAATTTCCAAAAATTTTCTATGTGTGAAATTCTTCTTGTGTGCTAATACTAGTTTGTTTAACTTTCAAGATGGCGAGATCTATGGTCTTTAACAAAAACCATAATGCTATGGCTTATCTTGGAGAAGTTCCTGATGACAAAGCCTTATTTAGATCTTTAATTAATGGACTAAAGACTTCGCGGATTTATAATGCCATTTCTACTCATCTGATTATATATACAGACATGATAGATCAGTTTTGGCAGTCAGCAGTAAATGAGATAGATTAGGCTGGAGAACCATGTATATCTGCCACTTTGAAAGGCAAGAGGGTTGTTATCACTGCTGAAGTGATTAACAGTGTTTTGTTAATGGAAGATCAACCAAATGCGCCTATCAAGATGGATGATGAATTAGTTAAAGATTGCTTGAAGATGATAGGATATGATCATAGATATCCATCTCTTGAGAAGAAGTACCTTCACCATTCTAGAAGTACTTGTTTCATGTTGTCATACGCTACCTAAGAAATCTAAAAGCCAGAATGGACAGCCTAAGTGCTATATTCGGATCACTGCAAATATCTCTAGTTGATAATCTACCATACAGCATATCCAAGGTGATATTTTCTCAGATGCAGAAGAATGTAATAGCTGTAGTGGGGAAGAATTTTACTATGTACCCATGATTTGTACAGATGATAGTGAATGCTGCTCATCCTGAGCTAGCAATATCTTATTCATCTACTTATGCTGTGATGATGATGAAGAAGGAGATATTCACTTATCTTATGGGGGCTAGAGGCAATGCATGGGATGGAACTCACTTTTCTAAACTTGAAAGGTTTGTAGAAGATTATCAAAAAGATGTTGAATAGACTGAAGAAGCGGCTATACAAGTTGATCAAGCTTGCCCTTCAACTACTATTCTTGAAGGTGTTCCTGAATCTTCATAACCAGCTGGAACCTCGATTGATGCTGAGATAGATTCATGGTTCAGTTCGGGAAGCGAAACTGATAGTGATCAGATTGGGAATGTGCCATATGTCCTTCAGGAACGCCCCAGAGTGCATGAAACGCCAGCCAAACACACTGTTGAGGAAGGTGATGCAGAATTTTATTCCTAAAGATGTACCTATTTCTTGAGGTAGGAAGAAGAGGATAGCAAGAAGAGCCGGTGATAGTCCAAGTGGTAGGGGTAGAGGATGAGGTGTATTGACAAAGCGTTAGACCCATGTGACCATTGTGTCGACTAAGGAAGAAGTATCTATCTCTGAGACTCCTGCCACAGTTAGCAAGGCTGCTACTTTAGAGACACCATATACTATGCCTACTACTAAGGATTTGTTGAGTACTCCACCAAGAGATCAAGGGTTTGAAGAGACAGTACGAATGGAAGATTTTCTTAACACCCCTCCTGCGCCAACATAAGGTGCTAGTACTTCTACTAGTTCACCTACATCAGTTACACTGGAGCAATGAGTTAATACATTGGAGAGGGAGATGTTAGAAAAGACTCAGATCATTGATGCTATGCAGAAGCAGCTGTTTGAAAGGGATGAAAGGATAAAGAATCTTGAACATCAGCAAAACTTCATATTCAGCTATGTTCAGAATCTAGAGCAGAACTTAAGAGATCTCACTTCACGTGTGCATTTTTCATCACCACAACAACATGCCACTGAAGTTGGAGAATCTAGTGGATAGCAAACTGCTGATCCCATAGTTGCTCAAGATCCTGCTGATACTATATAGCATGATGTTGATCCTATTGTTTCAGAAAGGAAAAAAGAGGCTGCAGATGTTGATCAAGAGCCTTATCACCATCGTTCTATGGCTACAAAGGATGAACCTGTGGTTTATACTGGAGTGGTATTATAGAGCCTGAACATGATGTTCCTATTCTAAGCCCAGTACTTGCTGATGATGGATTCAATCTGGTTGATTATGCCTCTAGTGATAAAGAAGAAGTTGATGATGATGAAGGAGATGATGATGATGATGGTGATAAGGGTGATGATGGTAATAAAGATGACAAGAAAGATGATGATGATGATCAAGGAGGAGATGTAGGCACTGCAGCTGGTGCATCTGGTTCATCGGGTACTGACAATGTCTTCAGACCAAGTCTCGATGATACCACTAAATACATACTGTTAGATCCAGTTGTAGAAGAAGCTTATGACAAAGAGTTCTATACATTCAGCAAAAGATCATTGCTGAGGAGACAGAAGAAGATTTTGGAGTTTTTGATGATTTGGATGAAGGAATAGATTACACTGACATATTTGGAAACAGTCTCAAGGACTTATTTTCATATACATTGACTGAAGAAGGGGAGATCGTAGGAGAGTCAAGAACACAAGACATGTCTGACGAGACTGCTAATGTTATTGGTAAAAGTGGCGCGTCAGGTCAGGAACCTAACAGTTGCTGCTCCTCCTCCACCAGCTTACATTCACACGTTGAGACATGCCAAACCTTTTACAAGGTATGGAAACTTAGAACCAATACTTAGTTGGGCTTGCGATGTGGAGAAGAAGATGTATGTGCTTAAAAAAAGATGGAGCTATCGAGTACTATCAGGACGAACAATATTTCCATACACTTAGAGCATCAGATTTATATGCAATGGGTCGTGTTCCGTTCATTAACCCTAGCAACCACAGCAAGGAAAAGTGGATCGGGAATAGGATTTGGAAGCAGAGCAAGATAAACTTTAAAGACTTTAAATCAGCCAAATCCAAAGTCATTGAAGATGAGACAAGACTAGATCCCAACATGAACAAACCAATGAAGATACGAGTGTTCAAACATCCAAGATATGCAAGGAAGATCCCTATACACGTTATTGTTCCAATTAACAGCTTCTCCAAGCTAATGTAGTGGAGTTGTGAGAAGGAGACGTGTAACGCGTTAATTCATTGTGTTGATAGAGATTTCCGTGTCATCGACCCTGTGGATTTGCTCAAATTTGGAAAAGAAAATTTGATGAAGTTGTAGGCTTGTCCAATTGCAGCTGATGAATTTGTACATTTCATAGTAGCACAGTTTGGTTGGATGATCACGAAGGTCCTAGACAACAAAATGTATGCATATGGAGGCAGTTACAAGGTGGACGACGTGGACTTGTAACGCATTGATTTACCAAGTCTAGTGGGAAATTGTATGGGTTGAACCTAGAGGCTCGGGAAATCAAATCAAGATGATGAAGATCAAGTCATGCAAACAGTTAGAGTTGCTGCGTGATAACTTGCTTCTCGCACGAAAACCAGTTGATCGCGCGAGAACTTGTTAGTCGCGCGAGAAGTTCATAGAATAGTATAAATAGAAGTTTTGTAATGTATTTCATTAGCTTTTGTCACTTTTCCTGATTTTATTCTTATTATAATAGATTCTAAGTCAGAGAGCAATATAATCAAAGTTTATTTACATTTGTGTTTATGTTCTTCAATTACTATTCAATCATTTACCGTGATGTCAACATTCCGCATTTTCATTACGAGATCGATCATTGTAACGTCTTGATCCTTACAATCTAGCTCATCATACTACCAAATCATATGGATACATTAAGAAGAATGACCCCATGAATTATTACAATGGTTACTTCTATCCTCTATTGCCTTGGTTTCTTGAACAAATTAGTCAAGGCAATGTTAAAGGAGGAGAGGAACAACAAGAAGAACATGAAAAAGACTAAAAGGAACAACAAGAAGAAGATCAGGCTGAAGAAGCCATTCAAGACCAAGAAGCTTTACATGACATGCCTGAAGAACAGGAAGTGATTACCGAAGGTCAAGAAGCAATGTTACCATATGTCGATGAAGGTAGTGATCTTCATATTGCTTCTCTTGATAAGGACCATCTCCCACTCTATTCCCATTCCATATGTATCCTCCTGTTTGCTATTAAATCAGTTGGTTCTAGTGAATCTACTAGTTCCACTGATGGTTCTAAATCATCTCCAAATGAGGAGGAACAACCTATCATTCAAAAGCATGTTAGAAGTAAACAGACTTATGAATACTTACCCTTTGAAGCTACTCAAGAATAGAAGTTCAAGTACAAGTTCAACAGTCTAGTGAGTCTGACAAAGATGAAGTTATTTCTAAGTTTCAAATCAAAATAAAAAGAATGGAAAAGATTCTAAGAAGGAAGGACCGAATTATTGAAAATAGGACTAATGAATTGATCTTGAAAGACAACAAGATCAAGGAGTTAGAGTCCTCAATTAACATTATAAGATATGAGATTGATGATCATGTTGAGAGTGCTAACATCCAAAAAATTATTATGGATGATCAAGATAGACTTATAAATACACAATCAGAGAAGATTATTGAGTTCGAGAAGATAGTTGATGATCTCACTCCAAGACTAAGTATACTCAAATACATGCTAACTAAAAAAGAGAAGGATGAGGAGAGAAAAGATAAAGACACTGATAATGATGAGTTTGATGATATCTTTGATTCAGATGATGTTGATGGTAATGAATGTGGTGAAGAAATATCTCACAGGAGAAAAAATATAGAACAATACTGAACAACCAAGTACATCCGGGAAGCATGTAGAGGAAGAATCACTTGTAAGGGTCCTTACACAGCTCCTACCTTAAGTTAAACTGAAAAGGAGGCTGCCATGAGCACTTTGATTGAAGTTCTGGATGCTTATTCTTCTAGGGATTTCTTCCTTGATGAAGATATTTTGGAGATCATCAAAGAAGCCAGTGTCCCTACAGAACACATTGTATTCATTCCTCAACAACTTATTATATTTGAGAGAGAGCACCAAATGAAAATGTTTCCTTTTGTGACTCTAACTAAGAAACAAAAGGAAGTTATTAGGAGGCTATCTTAGGAATTCCCATCAAAACCACAAGAAGAAGAAGAATGAAAAGTGTCTGAGACTACTAGGCGAGTTGGAGCGATTGAGTCTAGTTCATCTAAACTGTAGATATACTCAAGAACAAGAAAGTATCTGCATGAGAAGGAAAAAGGAAAGAAGCCAATTATTGAAGAGGATGTTCCTAAGCCTAAGAAGATGAAAAGGAAGGACAAGCTAAGCATGGTTGCTATTGCACAGTTTATGGAAGAACACATACAAGCTACTAAGCCAAGATCCATTGAATAACAAATCATTAGCTTAGAAGAAAGAGAAATAGAGGGAGGCTACACTCTTGAGGAAGAGATGTTTGATAAGCCTGAGTTCCAAATGAGCCCTCCAAGACAAGAATAAATAGTTGAAGAGATAGTCATAAAGGCCTAGACTAATGACCTGATGGTCAAAGCCATGTTCCTTATTCACTAGGGATATGATGTTTTCAGCATGACTTTAGAGGCTATGTCTGAAGAGATTAAGAAGGTGGAGAGATTACTTGATCTAACTGTATAAACATAGTATAAATTAAGGAAAACTAAAGAACTCAAGAAGGGTAAATCTAAAGCCATTTCCTCCTATACTACTGCACCACCTCCTTGAAGACAACTACTGGTACATTATTCATTTCTTGATCCTTACAAGATGACAGATAGGGAAATGAATGGCATTCTTTCCAGAAATAGTTTAGCAAAAGGAAGTTAGGTCCAATGAAGATCAACTCTCTTAGAGCTTCTATGCTAAGAATCATTAACGGTCTAAAGGAAAATATAAAAGTTGTTGAAGAAGAGGTTGTCCAACATTAACCTAATTAAAGAAGATCTACTCATCAAGTACAAGTTACTGGAGTTTATTATGATTCTCTATCACTTTTGTTGAGCAAGCAATCAGAGTAGTTCAAACAACCATCACAACTGCAAATACAAGAAGGACTGACTACTTGTGAGATGCTACAAGGTGTTTCAGCTCCCAAAGGAAAAATGGATGTAAAGATCATTGCCTAGATGTATGATTCTAACTGGAACATGTTAATGGTCAAGAGAATCTTAGGGCTAGTTCAATTCTTCATAGAATATACTAATCTAGTAAACTCCCTGAAGATCCATAACATGAAAAAACTTGTAGATTTGGAACTAATCAGCCCTGTTGCAATGTCAAGGGGATATCAGTTTAAGAACATTTTGAAGATGTTTAAAAGAACCAACAACCTCAAGGACCTTAAAGAGATATGCATTAGAAAAGATAGTTCTTTTTGTAGAAGCCTCTTGAAGATTAACATTTGGTCTTAATTAGTCTTTGTATAGTTTTGATAATAGTGTAGGGACTTATTATGTAAATATATGTTCCTTTTTGTATTTATAGTATAAATAGCATAGATAAGGTATTGTGTAGGAAATCACCTAAAAAATATCCTAAGTAAGCACCTTAGAAGCTCTTAGAACAGTAACGAATTGTAACTGTTTCTCTCTACACTTGTACTTTCTATGCATTCTATCAATCAATACTATGAATTTTTTGATATGTTTGTTTAGATTTGTTTACTTGTGTTTGTTTGATTGAATTGTATCACAATATCATCGCAGATTGATCCATTTTGATCCTATCAAATGGTATCAGAGCTGTTGGTTCAGTGATTTGAGTTCTTCAAGCTGTCGAACTGTTGAATCACTTGAATCTATGATTGATAAGCAATTCAATCAAACAATTATTGATTTCAGTTATGTTTCATCATTAGAAACATGAATTGAATCACAATTTGCAGCTCAATTCGTTCAAAATCAGTGAATTTTTTCAAATTAGTATGCGAACCTGTTCTTCATTTTCGAACTGAAATTCGATCAGAAAACTAAATTGTTGTTGTTGTTTGGTGAAATTGAAGATGAAGGACTGTTAATCGAACAAATTACAGTCTAATTGGAAGTTTTCAGAGCAATTCAACAAGTTTTGAAGATTTTCAGCAGATCTAAATTCGTTTGAATCTGTTGAAGTTTGCGCATTATGTTAAAACACAACTGAAAATTGCCTAAGTGTATAGGCGCTTGACAACTGTTCAGGCGTTTTACCACTGTTAAAGTGTTTTTGGTCTAGGCGTTTTACCACTGTGTAGACGCATTTGAACTGTTTGGGCGTCTGTTCACCCAGGCGTCTGACAACTGTTTGGACGTTTTACAACTGTTCAGGAGCATTTCAAGTTGGGCGTTTTTGAGAATTTTTCTAAGGTAATCCCTTAGATGTTTCAAAGTCAAATTCAGAAGTTTCACAACTGTTTGAGCGCTTCATCACTATTCAGGCGCATCACCTCAACACTTAAAAATTTTTCAAAATTTAAAAATCCAAAAATATTTTCTTTTTCAATTCATTTTTCAAATTCAAAAACATAAAAAAAAACAACAAAAACAAATCTATTTCTAAAATCAAAAATATAAAATGGTGAAGTCAGAAGATTCAGAGAACAGAGTTCCTAAGCTGAAGAACAAAGCTGATTTTAAGAACTGGTCTCTTAGATTAAAACATCATCTTAATTCTATTGACACTGACTTGTGGAAGTCAATGGAAAGAGGACCGCATATTCCTATCACTTCAGATGGTCCTGATAGAGGGTTTGTTTACACTAAAGACTCTCCAGAACCATATCCGGAAGATGGGTTACAAGGTTATGATCTAAGGAACGTCAAGAATGAAATTAAAGCCTATTCTTTGATGTGTAAAGGATTACCACTAGAAGTCTTAACTAGACTTGATGGACATCAAACTGGATATTCCATGTATAAAGCTTTGAAGATAATTTATGAAGGTGGTAAGGAGATTCAAGATCTCAATAAACAGAAACTGAAGAGGCAGTTAGAGTTATTTGAGCATTTATCTGGTGAAACTATAAACCAAATGATGAATAGATTTGTGCAACTCACAACTGAGATGTCTACTGCTGGCATCAAAAATGATCTCAAATATCAAAACTTCAGGCTTCTCAATGCTCTTCCATCCTCATGGAAACAAATTGTGATATTGTTGAAGCACACTGAAAAATTTCCTATGGATCTTGATCTGTTGATTGCAAAAATTGAGTCAGTGGAGATTGATGAAAGCTCAAGAAACAATGATAGAGCAGCATTAATGTCTCAATACAAGTATGTTGCATCTCCAGCTAGCACTGTGGAGAATGCCTTTATGCAAAGAATGAGAATTTACCAGAAAAAGAGAGTGATCTGTTTGTTGGAGCAGGATTCTTTACAAATTCTACATATACAAGTGCTCCTGCTTATGCAACACAGCCTCAACCTCAGTCTCCTCCTAAACCTCAAAGCTCTAAACCTCAAACTAAGACTCCATTTGTTAACTATGCTAAAACTAGCAAAGTTAAAGATGTCATTAACATCCTATTACAGGATGAAGAGTCCAAATCTGCTTTTACTGCTTTTATGGCTAGTATTCAACCTTATCAAGGTAGTCATTTAACTCAATTAGATTTTGTTTTGCAGGACTTATTTGAAATGTATCCAGATGATATGGAGGAAATGGATCTAAACTGGCAGATGGTGATGATTGCATACAGGACTCAGAAACACTCTTATGTCAATAGGAACTACAAGCCAAGTGCTAACAAGACTATTGGATTTGACATGTCTAAGTCAAGATGTTTCAACTGCAATAGCTATGGTCACTTTTCAAAGGGAATGCAAAGCTCCCAAAATCAAAGGAGGAAATAGTCAATCGAGTTCAAGCAATCTGAGGTTTCAACAATCATCTCAGAAGACATTCCAAAAGCCATACCAAAGCTTACCAATGCCTGAACCAAAAGCTTCTGAAGAACCCAAGAAAGCTTTACTAGTGAGCATCAAGGATGGATACGACTGGAGTGCATATGTAGAGCAGCTTACAGTTGACTTAACCTCTAGTTTATCTCTTATTGCAGAAGTTCAAGGAGAATATTGGTCAGAAGATAGCGATCCAAAGGCTAAATATGATTCTGAGAATGAAGAAGAAGAATAAGATTGGAGTGATAAATCTGATCCTAAAGAGGATTCAGAAGAAGTTGCATTGATGGCAAAGTCAGATCAACCAAAGGTTGAAAATTCATCTTCCAACTCTAATTCTTCTTCACCTAAATATCCTGAAATACTAGCTGATGTAAGAGAAAAACTATGCACCAAATCTTGCTTTGAACATGTAGAATATTATCGAACTTACTCTTATAAAATCTGTGAAAAGCTTAAGCAAGAGGAATTAATGCATAATAAACATAAAAATGATCACAAAATATCAGATGAAAAGATCATTTCTCTACAAACTTCATGGAACAAAACTTTGAAAGAATTAGAAATTGTTTCCAAGCAACTTGAAGAAATGACTAAGAACTTGGAATAGGAGAAAATAGCACATGCTGCTACACAAGTTGATCTTGCTAAAGTAAAAAGTTCCAAAATGATTGTCGAACAACTGGTGAGTGAACAAAAGGATAAACAAAAAGCATGATTAGGTTTTACTCACGAACCAATGCCTGATTCTATAACAAACACTCTACCAGAGGATTTTAACACACATGATCACTCTCCTGAGAATAAAGCAAAACTTAAAGCTTACCAAAACAAAAAAAACAAGATTTCTGATAATGAAGAAGAGAAAATCAATGTTGAAATCTTTGAAGAAAAGGATACAGAAAAGATCAAAAACGGTCATCCAATAAAAGTTAAATCATATGAACCACGACCGAAAAGTAAGAAAATTTTTGTTTCAAAAGAATCTGTGTTGGAGGAAGTAATCATTAAAAACAAAGATAAGGCAAAACAAAAAGAAGAAACATCTGAAGATTCAAGCTCTTATGACCAAAAAGTTCAAAAAGAGAAAGAAACTGAAAAAAAATCTTCAATTGATGATGTTAAATCTCAAATGAAATCAAGTTCCACAAAATCAAGGAAC
Organism: Flaveria sonorensis; assembly: GCA_025506505.1. Lineage (NCBI taxonomy): Eukaryota > Viridiplantae > Streptophyta > Magnoliopsida > Asterales > Asteraceae > Flaveria > Flaveria sonorensis. Next base: position 35,276,621 of record CM046435.1, on the reverse strand, counting down.
CAAAGGAGAAGAAGAAAAATGACTAAAGCTAAAACTGATCAAAATAAGAGTCAAGAAAATCAGAGAAAAACAACAAATCAAGCAAATAAATTTAAACCAATCAAATTTGTGTCTGCTGGTATGTTGAACATGAACTCAATTCAAGACGTTAAACAAACTCCTAAGAACAAATCAAACTCTGATCTGAAAACAGGTACAGATTCCAAGACATCCGCTGTCGTTAAACGATTTGTGTCTAAGGAATCAAAGAATGAAGTTCATATAGAAAAGCCAAAACCAAATATGCAAAAGAACAAACTGTCAAATCAAAAACAACAATTTAACTTTTTGACGCCTAAACCTAAACAAGGATCAAATGTTGCGTCAACATCGAAAGTTAATAAACAGTTGTTTAAAACTCCACAGAAGTACTGCGAAATCTGTCACATGTACCATCACAACACTACTGGATGTTACTTTAATAAGTATTGTCACATTACGATATGAGAAATCACTCAACATTAGAGTGTTATTTTAATAAGTACTGTACTTTCTGTGATGAACGGACTCATAATACAGAAAATTGTTACTTTAGAAAGAGTTCTCTAAGAGAAGGATTTCCTAGTGCACAATATAGCAAAGGTTATGTTAATCCTCAGTTTAAAAAGAATCAAACTGATGGTTTTCAAAGATTAACTAACCAACCTTCCTTAGGTTTGAGATTTTTTAAAAGAAATGATTATGTAAGACCAAAACAATACATTAAAGATCAATTCATTCCAAGGACTGTGAGAATGAATGATAAAAATGTTGGAAATAAAAGTTTTCAAAAATTTGTTATTCCAACGGTATGATTTTTCTTAAAAATGATCAAAAATCTGTGAATAACAAAATTGGCAATTTCATCAAAAACAAGCCTGATGTGAATAAACTTCACTTTAAACAATTTACTATCGTTGATAAGTTAGGAAAACCCAAGACCATCTCGGCTTGGGTAGATAACTCAACTTAATTTCTTTGTCTTGCAGGTACGCCCGAGAAGACCAATTAACACATGGTATGTGGATAGCGGGTGTGGCCGGCATATGACGGGCAATCATGCCTTACTTCGAGATTTTAAGTTAAAAGATGGTACACACGTCGCCTTTGGTGGTGATGCAGGAGGAAAAATCACAGGCCGGGGAACAGTATCCATCGGGATAATAAGCTTTGATAAAGTCACCTTCTGCTCACAGTGGAACTTTAATTTGTTAAGCATTTCCTAAATTTGTGATAAATCATATTCTATACTTTTTGATGATTCTTTTTGCTACATTTTGAAGCCAGGTTTTCAGATTATCAAAGACTGGGTAGTTGTTAAAGCTGTTAGGGATCGAGATGTATACAAGCTGGATATGTGTCAAGTTGATCCATCTACAGAAACAACTTGCCTTATTGCTCAAGCATCAAATGACGAAAGTTAGCTTTGGCATAGACGTCTCGTGCATTCCAACTTCAAGAATATGAACAAGCTTGTAGCGGGAAATCATGTTATCGGCCTTCCAACAAAGAAATTTGCCACTACTGATATCTGCTCAGCATGTTTAAAGGGGAAGCAACACAGAACATCTTATAAGCCCAAGCAAATAAAATCAAATTCCAAACCTCTCCAGATGTTGCATATGGACCTTTTCGGACCAACCAACGTGAAGAGTATTGGAAGAAAATTTTTTTGTTTAGTTATCATTACTGACTTTACAAGATTTTCATGGGTTTTCTTTTTGAATGCTAAATCTAAAACGGCTGAATTATTAAAAGAATTCATCAAAAAAGTTGAAAACCAATTAGAACAAAAAGTAAAAATAATAAGAAGTGATAATGGAACGGAATTTAAAAATTCTAATATTAACATGTTTTGTGCAGAAAAAGGAATTGCTCATCAATTCAGTGCTCCCATAACTCCATAACAAAATAGAGTTGCTGAATGGAAGAACAGAACTTTGATTGAGGCTGCACGATCCATGTTAGCGGTTGCAAAAATTCCTATCACTTTCTGGGATGAAGCCATATCTACTATGTGTTTCATATAGAATTGTACTTTAATTGTGAAAAACAAACTGAAAACTCCTTATGAGTTGATGTTTGGCAGGAAACCAAACATAGATTTTCTTAAATCTTTTGGTTGTCCAGTTTTAATTTTAAATTCAAGTGATCATCTAGGAAAATTTGATTCAAAATTTGATGAAGGATTTTTCGTTCGATATTCATTTGTTTCAAAAGCTTATCGAGTTTATAACTCTAGGACAAATGTTATTCTTGAAACATTCAACGTTAAATTCCTTGAAAATTCTTTTTCATCAGTTTCAAATGGTCCAGCCTGGTTATTTGATTTAGATTCATTGTCAAACTCTTTTTAACCTAACTTGTTTAATCAATCTAACTTGCTTGATTCTACGGGTGAGAAGAAACTTCAAGGAGATCTCGGGTCTTTCAGTGATGATTCAGATTCTGATGATATGGATGACTCAAGCCCAGATTATCCATTTTTATCTTTTGTCAAAGATTCAATAATTTGATTTTAAAACAATGATGATCTCTCTCAACAAGATGAAGATCATTCCATTTCAGAAAATCAAGATGTTTCACAACCTATTTCTAATGATGGTATAGAAATTATACAACCAGAGTCTGGAACGTCATCTATTTTTGGTGATGTAGTTGACACCGGTAATCTTGATTACCTCATCAACTCACCGACTCAAGTTTCTAATTTCAATCCATATTCTTCGAACCTATTGCATCAGCTTTCTAACTTGAACCAAACCAATCTATATGTTCAGGTTAAAGGGAATGATATTCCAACATCTCGTATTCACAAGAACCATCAAACGTCTCAGATTATTGGTCCATTGAATGAGAGAACAACTAGAAGTAAATCAGAACAAGCAAATCTTTGCTTATACTCATGTTTTCTTTCTCAAATTGTTCCTAAAAACGTTACTGAAGCGTTAAAGGACAATAGTTGGATTGAGGCTATGCAAGAAGAATTATTGCAATTCCGCAAACAAGAAGTGTGGAATCTTATGGATTTACCAGAAGGAGAAAATGCCATAGGTACAAGATGATTGTTCAGAAACAAAACAGATGATCAAGGAATTGTTGTTAGAAATAAAGCAAGACTCGTTGCACAAGGATACACCCAAGAGGAAGGAATAGATTATGATGAAGTATTTGCTCCAGTTGCAAGACTTGAATCAATTCGTGTCTTCCTGGCTTATGCATCATTCATGAGATTCAAAGTGTATCAAATGGATGTTAAAGGTGCATTTTTGTATGGACCAATCACTGATGAAGTGTTCGTAAAACAACCTCCGGGTTTTGAAGATTCGGAATTTCCTCATCGTGTGTACAAGCTTAGCAAAGCTTTTTATGGACTCCATCAAGCTCCTAGAATCTGGTACGAAACATTGACACAACACTTAATCCAACGTGGATACACACGAAGGAAAATCGATCCAACTTTGTTCGTAAAGAAGGATGCTGATGATCTTTTATGTGTACAAGTGTATGTTGATGATATCATATTTGGTTCTACTAGTCCAAAATTGTGCAACGAATTCGAAGAAATCATGAAGTCTCGATTTCAAATGAGTTTTATGGGAGAAATAAATTTCTTTCATGGACTTCAAGTCAAGCAATCTGCAGAAGGAATATTCATAAATCAAGAGAAGTTCATTGACAAACTCTTGAAGAAATTTAAACTGCAAGATTGTCAGTCCATAAGAACTCCAGCTGACGTAAATTCCAAAATTGAGCCTGATCCAAAAGGAAAATCTGTAGACCAAACTTTATACAGATCTATGATTGGTTCATTGATGTATCTTACTGCATCTAGACCTGACATAATGTATGTTGTTTGTGTCTGTGCCAGGTATCAATCAGACCCAAAGGAATCTCACTTAATTGCTGTCAAACACATATTCAGATATCTTAAAGGAAAACCGGCCTTAGGGTTATGGTAGCCGTATGAAGGAAACTTCGAGTTATATGGGTATACTGATAGTGATTATAGAGGATGTTGTCAAGAAAGAAAATCAACTACGGGTGGTTGTCAGTTTTTAGGACCCAGATTAGTCTCATGGCAATGTAAGAAACAAAAAAATGTCTCTGTTTCAGCCGTAGAAGCTGAGTACATAGTTGCTTCAGCAGGATGTTCTCAAATCCTTTGGTTACAAAACCAACTGCTGGATTACGGGTTCAACTTTCTTAAAACTCCAATTTACATTGATAACAGTGCTGCTATGTTCATTACATCTAATCCTGTCTAACATTCAAAAACAAAACATATCGAGATTTGATATCATTTTCTCAGAGATAACTCTAAAAAAGGTTTAATCATTCTGATTCAAATTGCAACTGAAAAATAGTTGGCTGACCTTTTTACTAAAGCCTTCTTACCAGGACGATTTTAGTATTTGGTAGAGTCAATTGGTCTTATTAACCACATTTAAAAACTGGTTTTTGAGTATTTCAGTTAATTGAGTCTACATATGATCAGAACCCTTCCATACCTGAATAGGACACAACAAGAGAAACTGTCAAAGATAATTGCCTGATTGTATTTTGTGTGTGTATGTTTCTTAGAAAAGCAAAACCAACTACAAAAATTGAAAATTGAAAAATCAAAAGATAAAAATATAAAAAAAAAACTACAAAAATATAGTTTTCTTTTTAATTCGTTATTTAGGATGAATCTGTCCTTGCAATATGTGAGAAATGATAGATACATTAGTATGATCAGTTGCATACTTCACTTGATAACAAAGTCTGACGTGATCAGATATGATGTGCAAGTAAGTTCATGCAATTAGACTAAAAAAGTAAATTCTTGTGATTAAACTAAATCACTCATGCATTCATGTCTGTCTATCTTAGCACTAATGAGTAGTATTGATTTCTCAAATTTTTTGTTTGTTAAGATATAATCTTACAACTGATGGTGATATGAATAACCATTGAGCTCTAATTATTTAAAGCATCTAACACTTCTCTGTTATGAGTCATCATAGACCTGAAGTGATGAGATATCCTTTGTTGTAAGTGATTACAGACCTGGATATTCTCACTGATATAACAAGATGCCAATGTGTACAAACACCAAATAAGATCTGGTTATAGTATATGTCAGGTTAACAAGTCGAGAACAGTGACTTCTTGCATATCTTTATGAGAATTAACCTCTCTAAGTCTAAGTGTGACTGCATAATGTCATATCTAATTGTACCTTAACAATCCAAGAATTGAAAAAGTAAGTGTGCTAAATATCTTGCTAAATGCACTCATTTTCTGTCCTTAGATCTTGTGTCTCCTTTACTGCAGAAATGCTGACCTGGAATACACTTGATCAGGATTTAGTCACTGTCTATGACTATCCATCAATTTTTTTTAGTTTAATGTGTTGATCTTAACTGATATGATCTCACTGCAGACATTGATTCATTTGTAAATATTAGATTTTTATTCTGCTTTAGTTTTGAATTTTGCATGTTTTCTGTGTGCAGACATATTAACAATGATTAGTCTGATCTTCTTGTGACAAATTCAAGAAACTTCTAAGTTTTGTTAAACTTAAAAGTTTAGGGGGAGTAAAAAGAGTAAAAAGTCTAAGAGAAAATAATTCAAATTTCAAGATATGAAAAATAAAAATTTAGTGTTTTGAATGGAAAGGATGAAGTTAAAAAGTTCAAGCATGTGTGTGTTTGACATAATATAAAAATGAATCTGAAAAACATTTTAAAGTGGAAAAGCTTTTTGTAACATCGTAATATGAGATTATTTGTTAAAATTAGAGACTAAAATGTCAGGAAATTGTTTTTGAATAATTAATAAAAAATATAAAAAGGTCAAAACATAAAATTATCAAAAATAAAAATAAAAAGTTTGAAATGTCAAAAGTTCAAAATTGAGGGTCAATTATGAAAATTTTGGGTGAAGTCAAAATTTGACAAATTGTTTAAAAAAATTAGTTTATGAACAGTATTAATGTGTTTAAATAGTGTTCAGGTGGAAGACTTTAAAATTACAAGTGTTAGACTCATGAAAGTTATCTCATACGCCTAAACAGTGTTCAAAAATCGAAGTAGGAGCATGATGATTTTTTTCAGAATTAGTACAAGTGTTGGACGTTTCAGACAACCTCATGCGTCTAAACAGTTGTCATGCGTCTAACAGTTGTCATATGTCTGAAATTTGGTTCAAGTGTTGGGTGTTTCATCCAAAGTCATGCGCCTGCACAGTACTAGACTTTCAAGAGTTGGGCGTATCAGGTGAAAAATTTCCAAGTGTTGGGCATTTCAGCAAGACTCATGCGCCTGAACAGTGCAAAAGCGCCTAAACAGTGCTTATGCATCTGAACAGTTCTCATGCGCCTAAGCTCATGCACACAAACAGTGCTCATGCGCCTAAATGTGAATCTTCATGCGCACAAACAGTGCTCATGTGCCTAAGCTCATGTTCACAAACAGTGCTCATTCACCTAAAAATTTCACTTAGTATAAATACAACACTTTGTGATTTCAGTCGATTCATTCACTCAAAATACCCTGTTCTCTCACACCCGACTCTCGATTATCTTTGATTTTCAGATTGTGATTGATTTAAGTTCTAAAAGTGCGTTCAATAGTGAGTATTACTGATTATAAACGTAAGTTCTTGAACAAAATCACACAAATTTCATGTTTAATGGTTGAATTTGATTGGGCGTTTCTATGCTATACGGGCATATGAACCCTAGTCATCTGAAATATGTGAAATTGTTGAATAAAATGGATATAAGAACTGAAATTAATGATTGATTGTTAATATAAACTTGATTTCGAGCATGTTGATACTTTCAAATCAGTTGTTAATCGAAATTGTTCCTGATGATGAATGTTCATCAGTCGAATGTTGAAGATGAACAGTCAAATTTAAATTTTTTTTAATAAAATGAAAAATTAATCATAAAATCATGTTAAAATCTGTTTTTGATAAGAATTTATTGAATTAATGTGTTTTATAGCACTTTCATACTAACTTGAATGCATTTTGTTCTTGAACATACCATGTAAACACTTAGAAAAAAAATTTTAAGTGCAAGTTAGAATAAAAATTTATAAAACATGCTAATTCTTTTAAATTTCAATAAATTTCATTGATTTTAAGTGTTAAAAGTAAAAGTGTCTAAATCTCTTGTTTCAAATTTTTGCAGATGGTTGAGTTAAAATTTGAGCCAAAGCATAATATGGCAGCTTTACTAAATGAAGAACTACAAGAGGCTGTTAGCTATGAAGAAATGATTAGGTTCCTGTTGATAACTAAATATGTATATGCTATGTGCTATCAACCAGTCATATATAGAAGATTGATAAAGAAGTATTGGAACACAACCACAGTTGAACTCAATGATGATGGTAGAAAGGTTGTAAGGGGATTTATTACTAATGAGAGAATGATTGAAGTTTCTGAAGACTCAATTAGAGAAGCATTAAGGTTGGGACATAATGACCCAAATGATTTAGCTGAATTATCTTTCAATGAATGTAGAGAAACATTTATGGCTATGGGTCACCTAGACTATTTTCCCAAGAAATAATTCTTCAGATCACGAGTGTATAATCATTGGAAGCTACTGTATTATATCTTTCAGCACTGCATGTCAAAGAGCAGTGAAGGATGAAATTTTTTTCCAGTTGACATATCATCTTCGATTGCAGCTCTTGCAACAAACACAAGGTTTAACATGTCAAAATGGATTCTAAATGGTTTTATTTTCAATCTGGAGAAAGGAATCAGGAATAAGTACTTGATGTATCCTAGATTCTTACAAATGATAATTAATAAAGAGTATCCAGACATTCATGTTCATGGTTTTAGTGGAGAGACAATGATACTGGAGCATATGTCAGAAATTTCTTATAAAAGACTTGCTATGATAACAGGTGCACAAAATGTACCCATGTTTGAATACATGAGAAATGTTGCTAATGATGAGGTGGATATTACTATAGATCACTTTCATTTGACTGAGGAAGAACCAATTGATTCAAATAAACTTATTGAAGAATTACCTCAAGAACCTTCTGATGATGATGAAGATAAAGGAGATGATGATGAGAATGATGATGATGATAAAAGTTCAAGTTCTTCTTCTGATGATGATGATAATAATGATGGTGGTAATGATGATGATGAAATGGAAGAAGTTCATGAAGATGTTTTTCATGAATCTGAACATGTTGATGATGATATACATGAAGCTGAACAAGTTGAAGGTGAAAATGAAAATGAATTAATTGTTAAAATGATCATTGAGATGATTGAAGGAAATCTTGAAGCTAATATTCAACAGGACACTGAAAATATTCAAGATTTTGAAGTTTTTGAAGCTGAGATTCAAAATGATTTTCAACAAGATGTTCATATGGCTGAAGAAACAAATGTTCAACAGACTATTGAGGATTTGAAAGAAGAAAACTCTAAGCAATTGAAGCTTATTGAGAATTGAAAGAAGAAAATGATAAGCTGAAAGAAGATTTACTAAAGAAAAATCAAATGATTGCTGAACTTGAAAAGGATAAAGAAGCAAATGTTCAAAATTTTGAAGTGATGCTTAGAGATATGATATTATGGAAGAAAAATTTAAGAAGTTGAAAGAAAGCCATGATTTATTGAAAGAAGAATTTGAGAAATTGAAAGAAAGTGCAATATCTCCATCTCCTGAAGTGATAATTATATCTGAAGTAACTCCAACAAATGTTGAGAAGATATCAGAAGTAGATAAAGGTAAAAGGAAAATTGATTACATTGATGTATCAGTTTTACCTGAATCATCATCAAAAGTGCAAAAGATTGTTGATGAACATGCACTTGAAGAAGAAGGAGAGTCTGAAACTCAAAAGAAGATAGAAGCTCTAGATGACATAGACTTAGAATTTGATGATGCATGGTACGATGAAGTACTTGAAAATGAAGAATTGGTTGAAGCAAATTATTCTCCTATTGAAGAATCTACTAAAGTCATTCCTGTGGATATTCAAGATAAGTATAATTACTTAATCAGGATGAAGTATAATAGAGTATTTCTTGATGAATTGACAGTATCTCAAATTAACGAAGAATACGAGAAGTGCGTAACTGCGGTATCAAGTGCTCCTGTAGATCCAAACGAGATTATTGTTGAACACGGTGAATGGAATCCTATTAGTGAAAGTATCAATGTTAATGAACTTTCAACTTCTGAATTGCACCATCCAGATCCAAATGATATGAATGTTACTGCTTTAAAGACATGGTTACAATCACGTAACTATCCAAGGAAAAAGGTCAATAGATTACAAGCAGAATCATTGAGAAATTTGGTGAGGAGTTTCCAAGAGACCGAGAAACAAACTAATAGAATGATTGTGCTTGATACAGATAATCCTTAATATCTTGAGATCACAAAATGAACAAGAATCTTAAAGCCTCAAGAAATAAAGAATATGGAGCTAATCAGAAGTGGACATGAGAGAAGGAAAGAGTTAATAAAGTTGTTCCTAAGAATGAAAAACAAACTTATGAAGTGCCAGTCTAGCAAAGGCAATTGTGGAACAAAGCTCGGACTGCTGGTGATCTAGTTAGAAACGTTTTGTAAAATGGCCAATCAATTTCTGAATTGCTCAATGCAATTATTGGGCCTGATACTACAAAGAATGTGAAAATAGTAGCATGGAAGTATGATGAGGTGTTTGATGCATTTTTTTATCAAACGTGTAAACACTATTTGTGATGTTTATCATTTTTAAATGAGCATCATAGCCTTACCAGTGCATGATTTGAAGAACTGAATAAGTTGCCTTTGATAAATCCATCAAAATCAAATCGAGGAGAAAATTTTGTTAAACTCCTGAATGTAGGTATGTCAAGAATGGAGTCTTATCTAAAAACAAGATGTGATCAAGTGGATAAACAATACTTTCAGTCTTTCAAAAGTAAAAGAAAAATTGCTGAGAATCCGAAAGAAGAAGAAAGGTTTTTGGATGATTATAGTGATCAATTTTTTGAAAAAGTCACTACACCTGGATTGAAGGTGATTGATGGTTCACAAAAGACAAAACCAATATTGAGATGGTTTTATAATTCAGATACTTTTGAGTTGAAATTAGTTCAGAACCTTGATAACTGGGATAAAGATATGATCTCATTGTTTGGTGTATTTGAGCTTAAACTGCTGCATCCGAGCTACATTTCATTTTTGACTGTTCAAGAATTTGATAAAGTATCTACTAAAGTGGCAGAGAATGATCGAAAGTATTTCATGTCAATAATCAAAATGATGAATGCTGCCATGGAAAGAGTTTCTCTAAGAAAAGCTCTTGCATATGCAAACATTGTGAAGAAAGATATAAATGATATTGAGTTCATGAGGATCTCAAGCAAAAGAGTGTTGGAAATATATTCTAAACAATATCCAAACCCAATTGAATGTTATGCTAACATTGATATTGCAGGTTTGTCGAAAGAAACACTGGAGATAATGAATCAAATGGAGATAAAGACTAATCCATCAAAGTCAGAACAAGGAGTACTTGCAAGCAAATTCAAATCAGCAAATTCCAAAGCTTTGTCTGAGTTGAAGCTAGGAAAAACCGATGTTCAAGATCAAGGAGGAACCTGAAGATTACTTTGATGTATGAAGACAAAGAGAAAAGACAAGAGAAAAGATTAAAGATTGAATACAAAAGATTGAAGACTGAAGATTGATATTGAAGACTGAAGACAATAAAGATTGAATACAAAGATTGAAGACTGAAGATATTTTGAAGACTGAAGACAATGTCAATCTAGGGGGAGTATTGTAGAAGCCTCTTGAAGATTAACATTTAGTCTTAATTAGTCTTTGTATAGTTTTTGTCATAGTGTAGGGACTTATTATGTAAATATATGTTCCTTTTTGTATTGATAGTATAAATAGCATAGATAAGGTATTGTGTAGGAAATCACCTAAAAAATCTCCTAAGTAAGCACCTTAGAAGCTCTTAGAACAGTAACGAATTGTAACTGTTTCTCTCTATAGTTGGTAGTCCTAAAGGGTAGCATAAAGCCAACTGAGGAGCTAAAAAGAAAGTGAGTAGCTGGTACTCATCCGTCCATGCCAATCTCAAATGTCAAATATTATAAGGAGACATATAAGTTGGTGATTGAGAGAGGATATGAAAGGAAAGTTAGCTTCGAAATCAAATAATTCAGTGCTTATAAAGTACGGCTACTAGATGAATCATATATTCAATATTTGTTCACTAGGAACTTTGAAAGCCCATAACAAGTTAGCAGAGGATGATCCACTATTCTTCCTAAAGTGCATAAGGAATTTGAAGATTGTTTATGATAAGATTAATAGGAAAAGAGAGGCAAAGAAGAGAAAGAGAATGCCTCTAAACTTTGCTAATATAGTAAAGTTAGATATAAGTTCTGATGTTGAACTAATAATTGATAGAGATGGCCTATCTACCATAGCTATGTTTGAACCTCACTCTCTCAAGTAAATTCCTATTGAAGTTATGGAAAGGATGAAGCACTTAAAGATACATGCGCTTGATAAGAATAGGATGAAAGAAGCAAGTGAGTTTACAACCATGATCAACTTCATCTTAGATCCTACCAACCCTAAATATCATTATTATCATTTTGAGGAAGAAACTCCAACAACAATAACAACAACACCTGTAGTTACAACAATAGCAGCTCTAACAACAACATCAATAGCAGCTCTAACAATAACATCAATAGCATCTCTATCAACAGTACAAGCAGAAACAATAACAACTGCATCAGCTTCAACATCCACCATAGTCCAAGTATCCACATCACAAAAACAACAAGCAACATCTGATGATCCACCAAAATCTTCAAATCTTTCATCTCCAAAATACACTTGAAGTACTTAGGTAGCATAATCCTTAGGAGGAGTATTGTTTGACCCTGAAAGAATCATGCATGCCAATTTAAGTGGTGATGGACTTTGTTCTAGTTAGAAATATAAAAGTGTATAGTTTTTGGGATGAAGCTCAATGAGATACGAACAGAAGAAAAGGCTAAATATGTTTACCCGCATTAGTCTTTATGGGTGAATAAAGACAAATACGAATGAGCATTTGTCTACCCGTAAAGAAATAATGCAGTTGAGCTTAAAGAAATACTTATTCCTAAGTACAAAAAAATATGGACAATACTTGTACACCCGCAAAAACATATACAGATGTACAAAGAACAAATACGGGTGAAAAGCAACTATTGCGGATACTGTTACTGTGTACTTTGTACTTAGTATTCCTAGATAATATATGAGGATAGTTAAGTTATTGTACAGGTCATGGTATCTGACCTATAAATAGATAAAGTTTTTACCCTTTTGTAACTCTGAGAAAACCCACATACCCATGAACACACAGAAACCCATATTGTAATATTGAATGCTTCTTATCAATATACAATGAACATTATTTGATTGTTTTGATCATTTATTATTGTATTTTTGCTACAATCATCACATAAATCATTTAATATATTTGATTCTTATTGATTGTTACCCAGTCAAAAATTTGAACTAATTTATATATGTTTTTGAAATTTACATGTTCTAATTTTATGTGCTAAAGAGAGGATTCATTCATTTAAGCTTTTGAAATGAAACATGACACATATCCTAAAGATGATGCATTCTACTTGTTGAGCACGTACATAATGTCTTTCCTATGAGCTTTTAAAAGTATTTTATCATTTGGAATAAGAAACCCAGGAGATAGAATAATACGTTCGTGCTTTGTGAAAAGAGTATTATGTTTTTTAATACAAAGCAGAGACACGCTTAGTAGATTGTAGTTCAACACTTTCACATAATTCACCTTATTAATGATTGCGCCTCTACCAGTAATGTATTCTTATTTTGAATAACATCCAAAGGCAACAGACCCTCCTTTATATGGTTCAAGATTTAGAAGGCATGATATATCACCTATCATTTATTGACAACATCCAATATCTACAATCCATAAGTTATATTTGGTCTTTGGATGTTCCTATACAAAAACAACCTTGTTAGTGATGAATGGGGACCTAAGCCTGTTTAGTCTTGGTTTTTTCAGATTTCGGCACTTGAACTTTATTCTGAAGTGTTGACTATTTAATTTTGGGCTTTTGATCATCTTCTTTTTTGTCATGATTAGTGGATGTCTTTGGTCTCCGGAACTCCTTTTCTTTAGAAGTTTAGGAAGTGTTGGATGCTTTGACATTACCCTTCTTTTAATGACAATATGAAGCTTTTAAAGATAATGAAGCTTTCTTTGAAGTCTTCTTATTGGGATTTGTAGCTGTTGATTGTTCGGCAGACTCTTTAGAAGTGCTGAATTTTTCTTCAGATCAGCGCTTAGATTGTTTTGTTTCCAAACAGCTTAGGAAGTAACACCTCTTCTTTTAGATAATTGATCAGCAACTGCCTTCTTGAAGGTCTGGATCTGTTGATGTGACAAGTGATTAAGCTAAAAGATTGTAGTGACAATTCTTAACGAGGTGGATCATTTTCACCGCACACTAAGCATAGAATTTTAATCTGATTTTTCTTTTTATCTGACTCAATCTACCTCTCCAGTTCTATAAGCTCTTTCTTAATTTCAATCAACTCATGGTGAAATCTCTATATGTCACCTTCTTCTTTGGAGAACTCATCAGTTGATTTTTTTCCTCCTTTTTCATCTTCCACACATACTCCTTTTGAGTTTGTAATAAACATGTGTGCTAAGATCAATCCTCTTCGTTAGGAACTTCTTGTTATGGATCTTCTTTGCTTCATGAGTAGATCTTTGACATATGGTTGTGGTGTCTCTTCTAAAGTAATAGAGGTTCCTTTACAATAACTTTTGTCATTTGTTTTCTTGTTACAGTTGTGCTTTGGTTGAGATTTTTGTCTAATTTAGGATAATGGCCCAGTTTTTCGGCTGTTGTTTTTGGAATATGAGCTTTCTTTAACAAACTTCATCGAATCGATCCACTCTCTTCATCTCCTTCTCCATCTTCCTCTCAATTTCTCCTTCTCTACTTTTGTTTACTTTTTCTTTCTTAATTTCTCCTTCTTCCCTCTCTCTTCCTTCATCCTCAGTTTTATCATCTGATGGTTCCTTATCATTATACCCTAAGCCTCCCTTTGTTTGATAAAGCTTTTGGGAGTTCTTAGTGAAGGCGAGCAGCTTTTAAAATTCTTAGCTTGAACATTGTATTTGTCGGCATATGTCTTACTTATTACCAAGTCACATTGTGCCGACTTCAACTTGGACAACAGATCATTAATCTGGGTCTCTAGGTCTGTTTGTTCATGTTTTAGTAATGAAACAATCTTTTTTAACTCTTTTATCTTTCTTTTAAGATTGATCTTTTTCTTAAAATCAGTTTTAATAAAGTTAATTTAATCCACATCGGCATGAGATCCAGATTATGACTTCTTTACATGTTCTCTTTTGCAATACACTCAGGTGTATAGCAAGGTTTTAAATTTACCAGAGGTGAGGGAGTTGAGCTACCAACCATCAATGCATTGTTAATAGAAGTGACGTCTTTTACTTGAAAGCTCTAGTTAGTTAGCTCTTCTCCTGAAACTACAACTTTCATATGTGTTTGGTTGGTAGAAGTAGAGGAGGTTTGGTAGGTTGAAGGTTGTTTGAAGTTGGGTGACCTTTAGGGAGATGGATTTCATTTAGGCGCTTTGCATTCCTTGGCAACGTCTCTAAGTTTATTGCAGTTGAAACACTTTACCTTGTTTTTATCAAACCCAGATCTTTTCTATCTTTGGAACTTCCTTCCAGTTCTCTACTGGAAATGTTTAGCCCTGAAAGTGATCACAACTATTTGATAGTTGATATCTTTCTTTTCAAGATCATCTGGATAATGCATTCTAGATCATTTTTATAGAGTTGGAAGAAGTTTGTCTACTCACTAACAAAAAATAAGCTAAAATAGTAGTTGGGTAAAAAGGATAGGGAGGATTATTGATTTCATCTACTAAAAGATGGTGAAGACTATGAGTTGATAGTTGGATATTCTGGATAGGTGATCATTTCCACTTGGTATGTCAGGGTGAAAAGGTCCATGAATGGGTGCCATGAGTGTTGAAGAGTTTGAGGAGTTTTATGATCTACCGAGAGATTCTTCATCTGCATCCATCTCCATTTGATAGGCACTTAGAATGCCATACAACTCCTCAAGAGTCATCGCCTTCAAATTCTTAGTTCTTTTGATTCATATAGTATATACTATCCATGTCTTTGGTAGTGACCTCTAGAACTTTCTAAAAACATCACTATCTTCCATCTCCACCCCTCCTTCATTTAGAGAGTCTAGCAGTTTGACAAATCTAAGATACGTAGTAGTCATGGTTTCTCTCTTTGTGAAACCAAAGTTTTTGAAATTTTCTTCAATACGTCTCTCTTGTTGGCCTTCATATCTCTAGTTCTTTCGAATTAGAACTTCAAAGCTTCCCACAACTTCTGAGCAGTTATGAACTTCCTGAAACCATGAATGATACTATTTGGTATTGTCATCATAATCAACCACAAAGATTTTGAATCAACATCCATCGTATTTGGATCTTCCTCTGAGTACTTTTGTGCGATCCTTAAGAATAATACCACCTCTTTCACAAGTAACTTGGACCATAGGGACATATGGTCCATTCATAATTGATAGCCATAGCTTCATATCTTGATTTCTTAGAATATCTTGCATTTTGATCTTCCAATTATCATAGTTATTTGGAGTGAACATTGAAGGTTTGGTAGATATGGCAACATCAATCATTTTAAGTGGACAAATAGTATGAAGGGTTTAGGTGTTTGAAAGTGTGATCAAAAGAAAACAAGTGATTTGTTGAAATGGAACTTCAAACAAATCTAGAGCCAAAACTCGAATACCACCTGTTGGATTGGATTTTAACTAAACAAGACTTTTCTAGTAATTGGTAGTTAACATATGTTGAATCTAAGTTAACTGTATACTAACAAACACAACACTTTGAATGAACTAACACCTAGGATGTTCTTTCAATGTATTCGATTGATAGCTTTTTGTAGGATCGGTTATGGTTCAACAACAATTTCATATTTAGAGATTATCAACTAAACACACTTACTAGATCAAATAGGGAACCAGGCAATGAAACAATGAATAACAAGTAAGAACACTCAATAATAGAATGATTGGTTTTTAAGGATGTTGTATATTGCTCTCAAGTGTTTACAAGTGTTAAAAAGCTTCTTAGTCCTAGGACTGATACATGAGATACTTTATTCTATAACCTACGGCCAACCATACTTTGAAGGCCAGGTGAACATTAATCTAGACAACAGGATCAATGTAGAGTCAAAAGCCAGATTGCCTTTTGACATATGACTATGACATACCATAGCTCACATCTAATTGTATTACATAAAAGTATAAAAGTACTAAAGTAGGAAATTACAAAAAAGACACCATATTGTACAATTGATAAAAGTAAAAAGGTAATCACCAATGTGTATAAGTTGGTGAGTCTTCAGAGCTGACAACAGAAAGGTCATCTGCTTTTGTCAAAAGTATGTCAGTCTTCGAAAGAGTTTTGTCTTCAAGCTTCGAAAGACTTTGTCTTAAAACATCGAAAGACTACACTTTTGGCTTCATAAGATTTCTATATTTGGCTTCAAAAGACTTGACACTTAGTTATTTTTCTTTGTACATAGTCAAATATTCCAAAGTACTTTCTTCTTTGTCCTTCAATGCATGCTAAGAGATCTATGGTTAGCATCAGCCTTTAAGATAATGATCTTACAAACTCCCCCTAGGCTGATGCTACCAAAACTTGAAGATTACTATGATGTTGGATCTTCTACTTGGTTAAAGCTATCAAAATTAGTGCCATTTCTCTCTTTATCAGTTGTTCTATATTTTTTAGGCTCTCATAGTATCTCTTCATGTCCAAGAGATCATGTTCAGGTAGGTCAAGTACGTTCATCAAGAAGAATACTTGTTGACCTCTACATCCAAGACATGATGGGTCTCTCAGCAGCTAGAGGCTCATTAGATAAGGGAGTAGGTTGAGCAACCTCTTTTGATTGATCCTCAGGATGTTCTGACTCATCCTAAGGTGTAGAGGTGGATGCCTTAGACTTCTTCTTCGTCTTGGAATTCAGGTCTCTTCTGATGGCCATCCTTTTCCTCTTTTTATACTTTAACTGAGAAGTTTAGTCTTAAGCACCTCTTCCTTCTTTTTCTTTCTCAGTTTGGTCCTTCTCCTTCATATATTCAGAAGAAGGTTTAGGATCTTGCTGTGGGTCAAAAGATGAAACTAGCTGTGGATCAGCAGTAGGTCTTGGTTCTATTCTCTGGTTGGGTTCAACCTTGACCTTAGCTTCAGGTGCAGCTTGACTTGGTGGAGAATGCAAGTCTTGAAGCTCCCCCTATTGATCTTCTGCTTGATCACCCTGATATGCTCATCCATTATGGATAGAGACATGATACCAAGTCTTGAAGCTCACCCATCTTGACCTTCTGCTTGATCACCCTGATATGCTCATCCATTATGGATAGAGACATGAGACCAAGCCTACTTCCAGAGAATCCATACAGCTTTAAGAAGCTTACTATCTTTTGTCTGTCTTTAGACTTCTTCTTGTTAGCTTTGATGGTGGCCCTTGATTTTTGTGTTTCCTCCCTCATCAAGATCTTAATAGCTTTTCTTTCTTTAATTACTTCTTGTTCCAGCTTCTTAAGATAATCCAACTCTATGTAATCTTAATATAGAGGGAGCAAAGCTTCTGCCTAGTAGAAACCTATCGCACTCAAGTAGGTGATCATGTTTTGTCTACCCTGTTCTTTGCCTATTTGAGTTTCTTCCTCTGTAACCACAATTTCTGCCTCAGGCATTTCTTGAACTGAGGAGAGGACAGGATCTTTATATAATTTTCTTCTCTTTCTTTCTTCTTTGCTTTTGAGGAGAAAAACAACATCCTCAACCTTCTTCCTCTCTCTAGACACCTTTATGTCTGCTAGTTCAGTTAACACATCCAAGGGAAGAGATTAGATTATCAACATTATAGTTCCTAGTTCCCCGGTAGTTCAATCTAGCTGCCCTTAACTCATATAATGAGTGTTTGGCCTTCGAGCAGCCCTGATTATAGCCTGCATTAAACTAGGACACTATCTTTGTCATTCTTCCATTGCTTTCCTCTTTATCTCTCTTTTCTCCTCAATCTCCTCTTTAGTTAGAATTTTCTTTCCTTTTTCAATCACTTGCCTGTGTGACTCAAGGAAGAGAGAGCTTTGGCCTTCTTGCATTTTTTCTTTATTAGAGCTCTAGCCAGGGAGAAGCTGTGAGACACCTTCACCAACTGGTGTCTCACTTAGAGTGGTTGGTGGGGAAGGAGCAGGACTCTCAAGGCTCATGGAGTCCACAACTAGGCCTTCAACTGAACATTCCCCTTTGAAGCTAATCTTAGGGTCCAACTCAATATCCAGTTGACCAATTATTTTCCTTGCTAGCCTTTGTCTATACATGCTTATTCTTCTTTTAAACTCCTCAGACACCCTTATTTGAATCCTCTTTACTAACCTGTTACCATGTCTATTTTGACTAGGGTTGACAAGTTGTAAGATTACAAGAGCGATGCTTTTATAGAATCCTCTGTTGTTGTTGTTGAAGATTTTTTGTTGACCCAAGAATCTAGAAAGCACCAAGGCCCTTCTATCAATGTCATAACTCCATCCTATGATTGGATTTACAATAGGATTGGATGGATGTGACATGGCCCTTGGTACAAAACCCTCCTCAAATATTCTTTGAAGGATGGCATCCATATTAATATGGGCCAGAGGAGGCTATTGAGACTAGACAATTGCAAGTCAGGGTGGTGAATCCTTAATGTCTATCATATGGGCAATGCTCTTATTTTCTATGATTATAGTGTAGAACTGTTGAAGGGTGGTCAATGCAATAGTTTCACAAGGACGGAGAGATGTGCAACACTTAATAGAACAAATAGGGGACCGGTTAGATGATACAAAGAACACAAAAGAACAAGAACAAGAACAATCAAATATGGTTTTCAAGAATGATGTATATTGCTCTCAAGTTCTTACAAGTGTTACAAAGCATACATTAAGATACAAGTACTTGAGACACTTTATGCTACATCCTATAGCTGGCCATACTTTGAAGGCCAACTAAAAATATTAATCTTGACAACAAGATCAATGTAGAGTCAAAAGGCAAATTGCATTTTGACTAGTGACTATGACATGCCATAGCTCACATCCTAATATATTACAAAAAGGATAAAAGGTACAAAAGTAGAAAGTTACAAACCAATGACCATAATCTACAGTTGACAAAAGCATGAACCTTTTTACCAACTTATCTAAGTTGGTGAGCCTTTAGAGTGGCAGTGGAAAGCTGTTCAACTTTAGTCAAAAGGTGATCAGAGAAAGCATGTCTTCTCTGTCTTTGGAAGAAATCAGTCTTTGGCTTCGGAAGACTTTGTCTTTGAAGCTTCGGAAGACTTCATCTTTGGCTTTGGAAGATTTATCATTTGGCTTCAGAAGATTTTTCACTTAGCTTATTTCCTTTTAGTAGTGTAAAACTTCCAAAGTAACTTTACTCTATACTTCATGCATGCATGTTGAGAGCTCTTTGGATGCTTTGCTTGCATTAGCCTTTAAGTATAAACCTTACAAACTCCCCCTAGGCTCATGCTACCAAAACAGAAGAGATTAATCATCTATTGACGGTCCTCATCAGGATGAAAATCATTCCTTTCTTCATTATTTGGTCAGGATACATCAAACTCTCATAGTATCTCCTCATGTCATAGAGATCATACAGAGAAAGATCAAATATTTGTTGCTAGAAGTAGACATCTTGACCTCCAGATCTCTAATGACATACCATCTTTCCGGATTAGCAGCAAAGATCCAGGACAAGATGGGTCTCCCAGCAGCAAGTGGCTTTACTTGAATGGGAGTTGGATGAACAGCCTATTCTTGATCACCCTTAGGGTGTTCTGTCCCATCATAAGGTGTAGAGGTGGATGCCTTGGACTTATTCTTCTTCTTCTTGTCCCTTCTAATGGCCATCCTTTTCTTCTTCTATCTAGATTTCAACTGTGAAGACTGGACTTCAGCACCAGGTTGTTCGTGTGTGTCTTTTGTCAGTTGGGTCCTCCTCCCTCATAGGTTCAGAAGGAGACGGATCAGGACCCTGCAGAGGATCAAAAGTTGAAGTGGGCTGTGGTCCAGGACTAGGTCCAGGTTGTGTTATCTCTTGTGGTTCAACCTTGACTTCAACTTTAGGTGTAGCCTGACTTGGTGGAGAAACCAAGTCAATGAGCTCACCCTTTTTAATCTTCTGCTTGATCACCCTAATATGCTAATCTATGGTGCATAGAGACATTAGACCAAGCCTCCTTCTGGAGAATCCATATAGCTTCAAGAAGCTCATCGTCCTCTACCTATCAACATACTTTTTTAGACTGTTTTGGATGATGGCTCTTGACTATGCAGCTTCTTCCCTCATCTTCCTCTTAGCAGCTTTTTGTTCTTTCATTACTTGTTGCTCAATTTACTTGAGGTACTAAACTCTATGTATTCATATGACAAGGGAAGAAGTGTAGATGCCTAATAGAGACCTACGACACTCAGGTAGTTAGTCAGTTGCCACAGCCACTGTCTCAGGGCTTTCTTGAACTGGGGAGAGGGTAGGAGCATGCTTGTAGAGAATTTTCTTCCTCCTTTCTTCCTTGATCTTGAGTAGCAGTTCTGCATCCTCTCCTCCTTCCTCTCCTTTGACAAGTCACTGTCAGACAGTTCATTTAACTCTTTTAATGAAAGAGATATGAGTTCATCAATTTTGTAGTTTTCGGTCCCCAAGTAGTTCAATCAGGCTGCCCTAAACTCAAAATCCTGAGTGTTTGGCCTGGAGGCAGCTCTAATTGTAGCATATATGAAGCCTAGGGAGCCAATTTAACTCTCTCCTCTTGGCTTCCTCTTCCTCTCTCTTTCCTCCTCAATCTCCTTAGGAGTCATCTTCCTTTTACCTTTGTCACTCACAGGCCTTTGTGACTCAGGTTGGAGAAAGCTTTAGCCTTCATTGCTTTGTTCTTCACTTGAGCTCTGGCTAGAGAGAGGCTGTGAGACACCTTCACCAGCTGGTGCCTCATTGAGGGTAATAGGTACTGAAGCAGTTCTTGTCATCTCAAGGTTCACTAGTTCAACTGCTCGGCCTTCAGCCAAGGTTTCCCCTTTGAAGCTAATCTTAGGGTCCACATCAGCATCCAATTGACCAATAGTCTTGCCTGCAAGCCTCTATCAATATTGTCTTGTTCTCAGCTTGGACTCTTCAATCACCCTTTGTTAAATCTTATCAACTAACCTTTCAGCTTGCTTGTTTTGACTTGGGTTGGCAAGTGGGAGGTCAACTAGATAAGTCCTCTCAAAGAATCTCAGGGTGTAGAATTTGAAGATCTCTTGTTGCCCCTAAGACCTAGAGATTACTAGGGATCTTCTTTGATCATCATACCTCCATCCCATAATTGGATTATCAGCTGGGTGAGATGGAGTTGGCATTGCCCTTGGTATACCCTCCTCAAACAGACTTTGTATGAGTGAGTCCATATCAATTTGGACCTGAGGAGGTTGTTGAGTATAGACATCTGCAAGTGAGGGTGGTGAATCCTCCATGTCTATGCTCTGAGAGGTACTCCCAGGTTCTATGATTATATTTAAGACTTTCTCCCTTATTTTGGTAGCATCACCCTCTTGTACAGGGGAGCTAGGAGTTAGGTCTATCACATCCATAGGTTCTTGTGGGCCTGGTTGAGTCCTCTGGATGGGTTTCTCAGCTAACTTGCCCTTGAGATCAATGATCTCAAGTTGCTGGTCATTGACCCTTTTTTGTAAGGTAGTTACCTGAGATTCTTGGTGACTAACCTTTAAGACTAAATAGGTGCAGATTTTAGTTAGTTCTTGCACCTTTAGTTTCAGACTCCCCTCATCTTCATTTGAAGAATCACTGGGGATGAGAGAATAGGACCAAAGTCTTCTTCCTCATCACCAGCACTAAGTTCCTGGCTGCTGGATTTCCCCTGCACCATGACAGCTTCAGTTGAAGTGTCAATGGGCTGGGTTGCCATGGTTGAGACTTAGAAAGATAGGTAGATTGAGAGCATTGATGGAAATTCGAGAGATCTGGAGACATGGCCATTACTGGTCTTAAAGATGTAGTCACTTGCAGAAGTGAGAGCCTCTTTCATATAGACCTCCTGAACTGGTTTAGGGAGATCCACCTCAGTTGTGGGTGGATGATTTGGGCTAGACATAGGTGAGTTAGGAGCACTCATCTCTCTTTGAGTAGGGGTGGAGAAGAGAGACTCATGGTACTCACTGAATCCCGTGTCTTTATCATAATAGAATTTAAGGTTGGGTATGGGTTGATAGAGGTCTAGAGGCTGAGGATGGTAGCTTTCCTCCGAAGGTTGTTCCCTAGAGTTTTGAGACTTTGATGAAGGCTTAAGGCTTGTGTTGGTATAGTAAGCTCATCAGGCTAAGCATGAGGGACCTCAGCACTGATCCTTGAAGTGATGAGAGTGGTTTGCTCCTCAAGGGAAATAGGAGCTCTAGGTTCTACTTCCTCCCGCATGGGTGAGTGTATGGGTGCCTGCCCAACTTGAGTAGCTTGTGCAGGGGTTCATTTGGATTTTATTTGGTAGGTGATGGTGATTTGTGGCTGTGTGGGTGATCTGGTTGTCGAGACTCAATCAAAACAACTTATTATATCGGTCTTAGCTATCTTTATTTTGTAAGGATAAGTAAGGTCGTCTCCACAGGGAATATGTGGAAGTGTTTAATTAATACGAGCCGATCAACTTAAAGACACGAACTTTATAATTAAAGATTGGAACTTTGGATGAAGTTAAGAACACCATTGCAAAAAGCAACAAACTTTGAAACAAATTTGATTAAATAATGAAAAACAATCACTTTCGGGTTTCCAATTCTGCAAGATCAACAATTGGTGTGTTTAACCTAGGGTTTGTAAGGAACAACACTTTAAGATCTTAGCTTTTGATTAAAGTGACAACAAAGGAACAAGATTTTAAGATTCGTTCATTCACAATGTTACCAATTTACCTATATCAAATTGTCTATCTTTCTTAATGAGCTCACGATGCAAGGAAACCGAAAACTGACAATCAAGCAAACAACTTTATTTATAAGAAATCCTTTTAAATAAACCAAAACATAAGGTTTCATTCAATAATTCAACTTTCAATACAAAAACCTAATCAAATCATACCAATTGTCTCACTTGACATGAATCGTACTCCCGAAAGCAATCACGAAAAGTCTAGCCACGCATCATCTTCATTATGCCTTTGATCTTGAACTGGAGAATGATCAATGATGATTTAGGATGAATGGGAATACTTCAGATCACCAAAAATAAGCTTGGAATCATCAAGAATTGAACGTGGAAAGCTATTCTTCGAATTAGGGTTGGATTGTGTTTAAATTACTTGAAGATCTACAAAATCCGGGTGTTAGTTCAGCCACCGACATACGATACTCCCAGGGTCGGCGTATCATACTCCCCCCTCAGCTTCCATACACCCAACTTTCTATAATTTTTCCAAATACACCCACTGATACGCCTCCCATACGCCTACCGACATATTATACGCCCATACCCGGTGTATCATACGCCAGTACATCTAAATTTGTGCCTTTTTTGTAACTTTTGATGTATACATCTTTACTCCTTATAGTTTCATGTTTGGCTTCTTTTACTTCCAATTAAGCTTGTTTAGGCTTTTAACACCTATAAATAAAACACAACCAAAGTAATCCCATTCCATAATAACAACGATGTAAAATCACATAATTAGATCAATTAAACACTGAATTATTGACTCGTGATCACATCCCCACACTTAACCTTTTTTTGTCCTCAAACAAACTTACTTTCACAATTCACCTTAATTAATCAAACATGCTAAGTTATCATAACTTTGTATAAATTAAAGCCACAAGGCTTACTTATTTTTCACTTTCATCATGTAACATTCACAACCCAACATGTAATATGATTCATGTTTAAAATTTAGAATCTTTAGTTGGCATTACTTCCACCTTTTGCTTCAAACATTCATGCATTCATGTTCCTTACATGAACACTCCTCTCGGTTTGTTTTATGGACAAGTGATTATATACCAGTATATCTGGAACTCTCAAACCAAGAATGTACATTCTCATCATAAGCACGTATATTAATCGTATCGCCATCAATTAACACATAAATGAAGAAGTCTTTCATGGGTTGTAATGTTAGGCTAAGGTTTATGGTGGGATAGAATAGGGCTTTTAGAGTGGATAATGATGAATGCAATCCAATTTAACATGCTAGACGTCTTATTTATCAATCTCTATCATCTAGTTGTAATAATATCATCGAATTCTCACACTATTTTTGTTGCTTCATATTTTGGTCATTTTGACCTCATATTTAGCTTCTCTCTTTTTTTCACATATTCATAACCAATATACTATTATTGAACTATTACTTAAATGACACTTCTAAACATGTCATGGATTGGACTTCATCACCCTAGGTTTCATAAAAAGGCTAAGGCTTTGTAGGCTTATTGTTTTAGGCTTATTCAAACGACAAGTTGGGGCTCAACATGGTGTCTAAGGGATAATTATCAAGGTATGGAATTCAAAGGAAAAGGTTCAAGTAAATGGTTCATTCCTAATACCTCTATCACATTTATGCACATATTGGTTCATGATCTTGAAACACATCAATTACACGAGTTCTAACTTAAATGCACATTATGGTTTCCCTCATTATGCAAAATATAAAGCAAATCAAAATATGCTATGAATTTCTTAAGTAGGCTCAAATTCTCATGGAAATGGTGCAAAAGGGTTAAAAATATGAAGCATGTATGTCATCTACCATTCGGTTTGTTATGCCTTCTAAGAATTCTACCTAATTTTATAAAAACTCATGATGGAAATGCCTTACTATAATTTCAAAACAAGCTTGCCAATGGATCTATACATGTACAAACAAGTGATAATTAACCATGTATGAAAAAAAAAATTAGGTCTCATGCACAATTAAGCTTATTAGAAGATTTATTTTTCAAAAAGGTTAATGTTTTCAATTCTTCCTTATCCCCACACTTGAGATACATTGTCCTCAATGTATGGTAGTCACAATTAGTATTTTCATAACATAGGGAAGTAGATTCTTGATTTCATTCCTATTATTTCTAATTAAGACAATTCATTATGAAGGGAGACTAGTATGCTATATCCTAACATATGATCAATCAATTTCAATGAAAGCACGAAAAGAATATTGTTCAAAACCAAAGTAGTGGAAAGAGCACATGGACCTGAGCACAATCATTATCAGAAGCCTTCATCAACTAACTTGTGCCTCCCCACACTTGAGTGCTTGCGTTTCATGATTGACTATGAAAACAAAACAAAGCAAACCAAAGAAAAAAAATAACAAAAACTAATAAAAGAGGTAAAACTCACTTTCGTAGGAATCACGATTGCATTTAGCATATTCAACAAGCCTTTAAACCCCTCGGTAGACACAAGAGGATGAGTTATAGTCTCATGAGGGTTTCTAATGAACACACCCATAAAGTTCTCGGGTCGCTTCCCACAAGCGTTGAGTTTTAGGTCTTCAGCCGGAATGTACCTGTCACCACTATGGTTGTCAAAGTGCGTATTTGCCTACTGAGTTCCCAACAAATGCTCGATAATTGACATGGTAGCTCCATAGTTGCTTCCTAATTATAGGCATGTAAATTAAGAAATTTTTTCTTATCCACTTTATAATAAATTGCCTGACATCTTGCTTTCCCACTTTCCTAATCTTTATCTTCACACCTTCTTCCACAACTTTATTGATTGGTATAATAAGTACAGGAGGAGGTTTAGAATAAACTTTGATTGTATCTATCATTGCTTTTTAAAATATATCTTCTCTTCAAGTGAGACTTCATATTCATTTTCTTGCTCTAGAAGATTCATCGGCTCTTCTTCCATATTATCATCATAACTATCAACCACCACTTGTTCTTCATATGGCTCTTTAACAAACAAGAGAAATTATGTGGTATTAATCTCCAAGGCCTCATCCTCAACTTTTATAGATGGTGAGATGGACTCTTCTAATTCTGTTTTCAGTAATAAAGCATCATGCTTGATAGTTAAGTAGTATAGTCGTTCTTGATCTGAAAGATGATGTTGTGATAACAACTTATTGATCTCGGGAAATATCAACTCCAGTTGAGCAATACTTTCTTCCTCCTCAGATTGAAAATCATTTTGAAATAGCATAACATTCTAGATAACATTCGCTTGTTTAGGAAATTGACATTGATTCTGATCCTCGTACATTACATGAGAGTATTCTTGATGATGGTCATTATAATTCCCCTGATAAATTGAGCTTTGTATCTTCTCTGGTTGTAACATCCCACATTGGTTGGGAAGGTGAATGAAGGCTTCTTTATAAGGGGCTTGAGACCTTCCCCACTGTGACATGTTTTGCCTGGGCGATGGTGGTACGTCCCGTTCCAGGTGAAAACAAAACCGTGAGGCGATGGTGGTTCGTCCCGGCCAAAGCAAACAATATCATGGTGCGGTTACGCTGGGCTGTTACAGATGGTATCAGAGCTAGGGCCGGGCCGGTGTGCCAGCGAGGACGCTGGGCTCCCTAAGGGGGGTGGATTGTAACATCCCACATTGGTTGGGAAGGTGAACGAAGGCTTCTTTATAAAGGGCTTGAGACCTTCCCCATTGTGACGCTTTTTGCCTGGGCGATGGTGGTATGTCTCGGTCCAGGTGAAAACAAAACTGTGAGGCGATGGTGGTTCGTCCTGGCCAAAGCAGACAATATCGTGGTGCGGTTACGCTGGGCTGTTACACTGATTCATAATTGTTGCAATACAAAATCTTGCTCAAAGTTGTAGTTTGCCTCTGACTGATAATATCCAATATAGTATAGAGAAGATGATTTATAGTACAGATAAGATGATGGTACATCATTATAATAAACATCCAACATACATAATTTTCTTCTCGCATCCTGACACTTTTGCAAGTACTCAGGACAATCATCTTATGTGTGATCTGGACTCCCGCAACCAGTACATGAATAATAAACATGTTTCATGGTTAGTTTTAACTACTTGAGAGTAACCTGCAAAACATAAAACACCTAGAGTAGCACCGTACAAAACAAAACAAAAGAAAGAAAATAAAATTAAAAAAGATTACAAAAATAACGCTTTGCGCACTAATTCCCCGGCCACGGTGCCATTTTTGATCTGGTTTTCGAGACTCGATCAAAAGAAGTTATTATATCCGTCTTAGCTACTTTTATTATATAAGGGTAAGTAAGGTCGTCTCTACAGAGAATATGTGGAAAGTGTTTAATTAATACGACTCAATCAACTTAAAGACACGAACTTTATAATTAAATATTGGAACTTTGGATGAAGTTAAGATCACAATTGCAAAAAGAACAAATTTTGAAACGAATTTGATTAAATAATGAAAAACAATCACTTATGGGTTTCCAATTCAGCAAGACCAACAATTGGTGTGTTTAACCTAGGTTTTGTAAGAAATATTTTTTTAAGATCTTAGCTTTTAATTAAAGTGACAAAAAAGGAACAAGCTTTTAAGATTCGTTCGTCCATAATGTTACCAATTTACCTGTATCAAATTGTCTACTTTTCTTAATGAGCTCACGATACAAAGAAACCGAAAACTGATAATCAATCAAGCAACTTTATTTATAAGCAAACCTTTTAAATCAACTAAAACATAAGGTTTCATTCAATAATTCAATGTTCAATACAAAAACCTAATCAAAGCATACCAATTGTCTCACTTGACAAGAATCGTACTCCCGGAAGTAATCATGAAAAGTCTAGCCATGCATCATCTTCATTATGCCTTCGATTTTGAATTGGAGAATGATCAATGATGATTTAAGATGAATGGGAATGCTTGAGATCACCACAAATCAGCTTGGAATCGTCAAGAACTGAGCTTGGAAAGTTGTTCTTCGAATTAGGGTTGGTGATGAAATCAACTTAAACACATGTTGAACATGAACATATTAGAACAATATTCAACATGAACAGGTTGATTCCCCCAAGGATATTTTCAAAATCTTTCAATAATCAACAAACAAGAACCATGGTATGGAAACCCATGATTAATGCTATGATATCAGTGTGTGTTTGTTTGTTTATGATTGTATGATTGCTAGTGCTTGGATGGTAATATCTATTTGATTGATTGATTGTTCAAAAGCTTACAAAGGATTAGGGTAGTATTCTATTTATAGCCTATACACATAGCTATATACAATTACTGAACTACCCTTATGTAAACGAAAATTACATAAATAATCCTAAGTCTATAATATGTCCGCAGTGGATGATTAGCTGTCCGCTATGGATGTTAAGCGGTCTGCTGTGGAAGTCAGATAGCATGTCCGCTATGCCTTGGATGTTTTCCGTTGTGAACACTTGTGTGTTTGCTTTGTATGTTGTCCGCTGTGGAAATGTTCATCTGCTGTGGATGAACATCCGCCATGAACAGTTCATCAGCAGTGGACTTAGGCATCCGCTGTGTGTGATGTTCATCCACTATGGGCACTTGGACTTGTTCTTCATCCGCTGCATCCTCCTGTACATCCGCTGTGGGCAGTTCTTCATCTGCTACCGACACTTGGTCAAAATTTCTTTTGTCTACAATCCTGAAAAAGAAACATAAACACTGATTAGTGAATGTTATGATTGTTAATAATGATGTTATGTTAGTTGATAATTGTTTGAATGTTAGAACACATTATGTTTGTTATATGTTTGATTATGGCAAGCATCATCCTTAAAGCATTAATCCATTAATGCACTTGTTGAGTCCAACAATACTCCCTCTAAGGATGATGTTGCCATCCTTTTAATGATTGCTTGTTAATGTTTTGTTTGTTAGAAACAATGTCTGTGTGTTGGTGCTTGTTAATGATTTGTTTGTTAGGAAAATGTGTGTGTGATTTTGATATGAAAGATTGTACATTATTGAAATGGTTCGTTTGTTCACAGTGGAGGAACATTTGTTCATGCGCTGTGGACCCTTGAATGATTTTTTATTGTTCACTGCGGATGAGCATTTGTTTATGCGTTGTGGACCCTTTGAAAAATTGTTTGATTGTACACAACGGATGAACATTTGTTCATGCGCTGTGGCCACATGAAAATGATGTGTTTGATTGTACACAGCGGATAAACATTTGTTCATGCGCTGTGG
This sequence comes from Flaveria sonorensis, assembly GCA_025506505.1. Classification (NCBI taxonomy): domain Eukaryota; kingdom Viridiplantae; phylum Streptophyta; class Magnoliopsida; order Asterales; family Asteraceae; genus Flaveria; species Flaveria sonorensis. The sequence continues at coordinate 35,247,220 of CM046435.1, read as the reverse complement.
ACACTTAGATTTGATGTGTAAATGTTTACAGCGTATGATTACCTGTGTGCATACGCTGTATATTGTTGGTCCTGTTGATCGAGATAGTAGTGCAATTGATTGATAAACACAAACAAAAACCCACTGATAACACAAATATCAATGATATTTATGACCAATATAGATCAAACACTATAAAATATAGATGAACAAGATGAAAACCTCAAGAACATTCAATAAACCCTTATTTGGTCTGAATTGATTGCAAAGTGAAAGTCCCTCAATCAATGGCTCATTCAAGCTATCTTGCAATACATGTCACTAATCTATTTATAGTGAAAACATTCACCAATGACATATTAAGCCCCTATACTTAGATAAACTAAATAAATGACATATAAAACATAAAAATGACTTAAACATAAATAAATATATTTATTGACAATAAACTCCTAGTCATTTATCTTCAACATCTTGATTCGGTTCTTCATCTCGAACACGTCTGTTTGACTTTTGCGTTGACTTTGACAGTGACGTTGACATTTGTTGACTTTGACTGTGTTGATAATATAGACTATCCTTTTCAGACCCAACAATACTCCCCCTTAGTCTATCATTATCAACACCTTGTTTCATCTTCAGCTCCGATAAGTCATCCATATAATGATCTTCATCTAACTGAATATCTTTTATCTAACTGGCTCCCCCTTTAAATTAACTGGCTCCCCCTTAGATTGATGATTTGGTACTGAATATCTTTCATCTAACTGGCTCCCCCTTTATGTATGCTCCCCCTATTCGTGTGCATCCTTTGTGAAATATCAGAAACAGCTTTTCCAACTCTCTATTGTTGTGCTTCAGAAGATGTAGGAGGATGAATCCTAACTGATATCTTCTTCAAACTTGAGGAGCAGGTTCTCTGGTCAGGTACTTTGCTCAGCTGATGACCGGCCATCATTTGAAGCAAAAATCTGTAACACAATTACAACCACAATCTCGCAATTTTCTGTCAGATCATTTCAGTTAACAAATAAACCCGTGTTTATCTGTGTGTGCAATTTCCCTTAAAATGCATGTGAAAATAATAATATTTTAATAGCATAGTGTGGAAGACTTGAAATAATTTGAAATAAAAAAAAAACCTTATTTTTTATATATATAATTTTTTAATCACGTTACACCAAGAACTAATTTGATCATAAGATCACATCTTCAAGATATACTTAAGCACAAGGATGTATTTAAACATCGACAAGTTAGTGAGATCACTCTGATACAGAGTCTGGTCATAATTTTAAGTTTTTGAAAGCCAAAACAGTTCAAAAATGATTGTTGGTATATTTGTCCAATTTAAACCCATGCCTTATTCTTTTCAACAAGTGACCTGCAACTGATTTTATCATGTTTTAGGTTCAATTAGAGAAGCTCAGGTAACTTGGTTCCCACAGACATCCAACAAAGAACTTATCCCATCATCAGGTCTTATTGAGTAATATGATTAACTCTGCTTGATTTTCTTTTGACTTTTCAACAATGATCTTAATTTAAGAATCACCGTGCCTTTATATGGGGAACAGATGATTAGAGCTCTAGGTCTATACTTACGTATAACAGAGGAGATGATCATTTGAGCGTGCTGATGAGAGTTTCAGGTCTATACTCACGTATAACAGAGAAGATCATCGCTCTAGGTCAATCCTTCCGCATAGCAGAGGAGATAAGCATAAAATATACATCTGAAGAGCTAACGAGAAGCTACATTCAGGACTTGGGGAAAGGGAGATTTTGAAAATGTCAAAGCAGAGGTTTTAAACTCTCAACCCATTTTTTACAGGACTTGTAACTTTATGCAGGCAGAGATGTCATGGAAATTATCCTTATCATCGAGTTCTAAAGCTTTAGTTAGGCTACAGAAACACTGTTTACTTCGTTTTCAGGCTGAGCCTACCAAGCATATCATATAATGAAACTGGCTTTTTCAGATTTTAGAATATTAGGTGATACAGACATCTATATCAGTTACTATCATTTCTTACAAAGTACAAGTCATGCAAATAAGCATACCAAGAAGACATACTATCATTTCTCAGTCATCCCAAATCAAGTTCTTAGTTCCCGTGAAATTTTTTTATTCTCTCCCGAAATTTCTTTTTGACTGCCATGAAACAAAAAAAGAAATTTCCCTTTTTTTTAAGTATATAATAAACAGAATTGAAAAAAGAATTTTACTAAAGAAAGTCTTCCAAATTATACTAGCAAAAACATGAGAAATGAAGTAACAAGAAAAATGCAGTGATTGTGAATGGTAGATAAGAATCCAAAATTTGGATGAGATACCATAACCTATTTGTTCCGCCTAAAATTTGAATTAGGAACAATCCCAGTCAGTAAACCGGATTACTGATAGGCCTCCTGAATTGTTCCTGCACTCATAAACAATTAGTTTGAGAGGGGGACCCAGGCCATCGTGGTCCTGGGAGTTCCTTTTTCATCGGTGTATGTAACGTGTTTAAACACACACACTTTTGAAAAATCATTTATTTCTTTATCCTTTTCTTTTTGTTTTACTTCCCAAATTTGTTTTTGTTCAATTACTTTTGATTTGAAAGAATTGAATTTGGAAATCATTTTCTGTTTAAGACCCGAAGGAAGAGATTTTAATTTTGAAACATTGGTCCTTTTCATCTTTGAATCATGTGAAACCGGCTTCACATGAGAAGGTTTGGATAGATTGTTCTTTATCCAACCATTCAAAGATATGTGCTTTTTACCTTTTGAACCCGAGAAGCAACCTGTGATATCTTTACCTCCCGAAGCTTGCCATTGAACCTGAGGGCACTTCTTTAGCACGTGACTTTCTTTTCCACATCTAAAGCAATCCTTGAAAGGCTTTTGGTTCTTTGTAGTCCCGTGGATAGCTGGAGAGGGTGGAGCCTGCTTTGACGTTGTTACAGCTTGTTGACAATCTTGAAGCTTCTTCTTTTGGATATCAGGAAATTGAACTTTCTGAGGCTTTGTCAATGTGGAGTTTGAACTGGGCTGTGTTTTGATGTGTGATGTTCTGGAAGCTGAGATCTGAACATTCTTTTGAGAGTCCTTTTGTATGATAGGTGACATGTTAGACTTGGAAGCAAATTTGTGACGAGCTTGATGGATAGCAGATGAAGATGGTGAGTGCTTCTGCTGAGCTTTGGAGGAACTGCTGATTTGCTTAGTAGTTGGAGATGAGATCCGTATAGGTCTTGATTCGGTTTTTGGAAGCATTTGACACTTGATAACCTCAGATGACTTGATGATCTCTGCTTCATCATCAGAGCTTCTCTAGTCTTGTATACACAAGTTAGCTTCCAATGGATCTTGATTGATGACTCTTGTTGTGTCGGTTTGTGTTGTTGAGTTCTGATTGCTTGATGATTCCACAGACCACAAATGTTCCTTCTTTGACAAACTTGACAGGAACAAATGAAGGGATGTTACCTGTCTTGAATTTGTTAAAGAAGTTTCTGGAAACAACTGATACTGGTTTTGAAGCATCAGAGTTGGAATTATCATTTTGCAGATCAGATCCTTGCTTCATGAGCCCCAAACCTGCAGGAAAATCATATTCATCTCGAACCTCTTTGTGATTAACGCTGCTTAAACCTGCATGTAAACTTTTAGTATCTGCAGCTTCAATTAAATCATTAGATGGATGAGGTTGAGGCATAGGAGAGTAACAGTAAGTGCTAGGAGGAGGATAAACATATGAAGTTTCACCACATCCCACACCCGTTTTGATTCTAGCTCCCCTTTGATTCCTGCAAAGCTACACATTCTTTGAAAGGATTTATTTCAACGTTTCTTTCTAAAAGATTTCTTTTTAAATGCTCATTTTCTTTTAATGCTTCATTTAACTTAACAAAATATTTAGCCTCATTTGTTTTAAGTTCCTTATTAATTTGTTTCAATTCCTTTTCATTATCCAATAACAATCTGTTTGCCATATAAACCCCAAATAAACGAATTTTGTAGGGAGGAGAACACATGTCTTGAACTATCTCATAGGGGAGTCCCATAACTATCTTTTCAACAGCTAGGGCTTTTTCACATTGACATACGGGAGTGTTCTTTTTGTACTCTTCCTCCTTAGCAGCTCTCTTCTTAGCTTCCTCAGCTTCATCTCCCTCTGGTTTTCCTTCATCCTGAACCTCCTGCTTCACTTCATCTGTTTCACTATCCTGTAGCTTCTAAATTTTACACCAGCTTGCATAGGCATCAACATCACCAACACTCTCACCTTGAGTATCATAGCTGAATTCTTTGAAAGGATCAAACTCTTCAATAGAATCCTCATCACTGTTTACTACCTCAGCCATCAATGCATGGTTCACTTCTTCTTCAGACTCTATATTGATCTTAGTACTTGAAGATACACCTCCATACATGCATTGATTATACTCTCCTCTTTTCATATCCAAATAAAATGACTTCAACTTATTGATAACTTCCATGACTTTGTAGTCAGCAAAATTCCTTTCGTTCTTTAACAATCTAACTTGTGGACTCCACTGTGGAAGAAGAGAGTCCAAAAGTTTTGTGACTTGTTCATGGTTTCCCAGCTGGTCATCATACTTCTTAAGGCTGTTTGCCACCATCAGAAATCGATCAAAAACATCAGATATCTTTTCATCTTCATGGCTGCAAAACAATCAAACTGACTTTGTGCCATTTTGGCGTTGTCTGATTCGAAATTGGCAAAAAACGACATTTTCTTTTAAAATATTAAAATTCACTTTAACACCCAAAACTAAAATTATTTTTCCAAAAATTGTTGAATGATATTCTCCCCCCGAAAAATACTTTTAATGTCAACTAAATGGTCTTTTATTTTTTATTTTTTTAATGATCAGAGGCTAATTTCGCAGAAATTTCACTAAATCCGCTGAATTTTCACTAATTTCGCTGGTAGTTTTGCTAGTAGATTCGCCTATAACTTCGACAGCAATTTCGCCCAGCAATGGCAAACTGATGCTAGTTTTGCTGGATAGTTTCGCCCAAAACTAGATGAGCTTTCATTCAGAGATCAATTTGGCAGCAATTTCGCCCGGTTTGGCGTACAAACACCATGAACTTTCGTTCAACGCATGTACTTTCGCTGAGATTATGAAACCAGATCCAAAAACCAAGAACTATGTAATTTCGCTAAATAAACCCTAGTTTCACTCGACGAAACTGTGTAGTTTCGCTGGACGATCTGTAAATTCGCCCGACGAGTCTGAAAAACATTTTCAATAGTAAATCAGCTCAAACTCATCCAAATCTCAATGAATTTGAGATCTGATGATTTCTAAAGCTTCCCACACCAAAATCAAGCAATCCTCAATCAATTTCCATATCCAAAACATGCAGATCAGATCGAAAATGAATGAAACAAAGACTTGAACCCGAAAATACCCAAAAACTCAATCAATCAAGAGCACAAAGGCTCTGATACCAAATTGTTGGTCCTGTTGATCGAGATAGCTGTGCAATTTATTGATAAACACAAAAAAACCCACTGATAAAACAAACATCAATGATATTTATGAACAATATAGATGAACAAGATGAACACCTCAAGAACATTCAATAAACCCTTGTTTGATCTGAATTGATTGCAAATGATATTACAAATGTGAAAATCCCTCAATCAATGGCTCATTCAAGCTATCTTGCAATACATGTCACTAATCTATTTATAGTGAAAACATTCACTAATGACATATTAAGGCCCTATACTTAGACAAACTAAATAAATGACATATAAAACATAAAAATGACTTAAACGTAAATAAATATATTTTGTTGACACAAAATATATTTATTAACAATAAACTCCTAGTCATTTATCTTCAACGTCTTGATTCGGTTCTTCATCTCGAACGCGTCTGTTTGACTTTTGTGTTGACTTTGACAGTGACGTTGACATTTGTTGACTTTGACTGTGTTGATAATATAGACTATCCTTTTCAGACCCAACATATACACTTGCACTATTTCTTCAACGGATGGCTAATGTAAGTCAGGTGCTGTGAAATGGCACTGTATTCACAGTGGATGTCTTGTCAACATCATGCGCTGTTAACACTTGTGTGTTCACAAGTACATAGCGGATGTTTGTTTGTTTTGTACGCTATATACACTTGGTGTATTTTGCATGTTATGATGGTTACTGTAGCTACAGCGGATGTATGTTTGTGTGTCCGCTATGACAACAGTTTTCAAAAATTTTAGATTTTTGTTTGTTTTGAACTAATGTCTTCCGAAGCATATGTTTGATAAAATTTTCTTCCGAAAGAACATTTGTTTGATGAAACTTGTTTAAATCAAAATGTTTGTTTAAATCTTTGATTTAAAATGTATGTAAAATGCTAGGATTTTAACATGATCAATATATGGATGTTAAGATATCACTAACAAGCAATATTTTGCAATATTGTACATATGTATGTGTGTCAAACTACTGTATTTGGGTGTTGGCTTGACTTGGCTTTGTTTAACACTCAAAATTTAGAAAATTTCAAATTTTAAAATGTATGAATATGCACAATTCTTTTGCCTTTGTTATTTCCATATTCAATTTCTCCCCCTAAATTTTTGCATAGTTATAAAAATCTTTTATAAAATTGACAAAAATTTATATGTGTGTGAGTGGAAATTATCAAAGTCCAAATTTATTGCTTGTTTGTTAATCACTTATTAAGATCACATTGAATCTTACTAACAAATAGATGTGTTGCTTGGTTGAATCATGAATCAGTGTCACACACCATGAGATCATACTAGTCTGAAATTCTCACTGAGAGGTTTGAATGTTTTTGAGAATAGACATGGACTAATACAATGTTGATTGTAGATATTTGATGCACTTAAACTCATGCATGGTATTAATGATTGATTGAAACAGTGACTGATTATCATGTTTTGAGTTGATGATATGAGTTGTATGTACCCCACATCTGATTGTATGTTTGGTACAACCCTCCTTAAGATATGCTAGAAAGCACTTTCAATTCTTAAGACCTAGCTACTTAGGAGTATAAATGCTCAATTTGATCCATGATGTTTGATCCTTATTAGGATTCTTTTCACTTCACTTTGGAAGGTGATCCTCTTTGGGATTCTTTTGATTCATTCACAAGGTATGTAGTCTAAAAGACTTTATTGATTGTTCAACCATAATGGATGCGTTCCTCATTAGGAATCATTTTGGATCACGATTTAGGTCATTCAGGTCTGTGCTTAGCACAACAAGGAATGCCTAGATGTACTCCAGGTCTATGATTATAATAATAGAGGAGACACTTGTATGATTGAGCAATTTATAAACTGTTTCAGTTGGTTTATTATAGTTACTTTACAAGCAACCTATATTGGATAGATGTAACACCTGAAATTTCGTCAGAATAAAAAGGAAAGAAAAGTAATTTGAAAAAAATAAAAAGAAGGCAAAGTTGAGGGGTGCTTTGTGTAAATAGTACCAAAAAGTCAAAAGTAGGTGTATAAAGAGCATGGTCGCCCATGCTCCTTCTGCTGCTGCTTTCCGAAGAAGAAAAGAAAGAAACAAAGATGGTTTTTGTGTTTCCTCTCGGTCGAATTATGAAGAAGAAGAAGATTATTCAAGGTTAGTAGGTTTTTGTGATTAATTGGTTTGGTTTCTTTGAGGTTTCAACCTTAGAAACTGATTTCTATGTGTTTTTGGTGTTTGGGTGTTTGTTTTGGCTTGTTCTAGGTGTTTGAACTCTTGTGAACGCAAGTTGGGAGGAGATTCACTTGTTTGCTGCAATAGGTGAGTTCTAGGACCCCGATTCTATGTTTTAAAACTTCTTTGGGGCTGAAAATGCATTTAAAATGTTTTACAACCGTTATGTACGATAACTGTGTATGTACGTGTATGAACTTCTGTGTTCTATGAGGTTGTAAGCTTGTTCTAAGAGTTTAGCATGATAGATCGATGTTAAGAATGTATGAAAATGATGATTTAGAACTGGTTATAGCATAAGTCTCATTTACAGGTCTGATGGTTCATCCGCATTTACACTGTGATAATTGCCTAAATGTTTTGTTCACCCGCATTCACTTTTGTTCACCCGCATTTGCCTTAATTCAGCCTAAGTGTCCATTAGCATTTCTTTTACGACAGAATAATTACCAAGTGTTCATCCGCATTTGCAAGTGTTCATTCGCATTTGCAAGTTGTTCATCCGTATTTGCAAGTTGTTCACCCGCATTAGTTTTTGTTCATCCGCATTTGCAAGTGTTCATCTGCATTTGCAAGATGTTCATCCGTATTTGCAAGTTGTTCACCCGCATTAGTTTTTGTTCATCCGCATTTGCAAGTTGTTCATCCGCATTTGCAAGTTGTTCACCCGCATTTGCAAGTGTTCATCCGCATTTGCAAGTTGTTCATCCGCATTTGCAAGTTGTTCACCCGCATTAGTTTTTGTTCATCCGCATTTGCAAGTTGTTCATCCGCATTTGCAAGTTGTTCACCCGCATTGGTTTTGTTCATCCACATTAGTTTTTGTTCATCCGCATTTGCAAGTTGTTCACCCGCATTGGTTTTGTTCATCCGCATTAGTTTAAGAAAAGAAATTTTCTGAAATTTTGGAAGATCAGATTAGGGTTTGACCATGGTTGACTTGATGATTGTATCTAATTATCTTATGCATGTTGTGGGCTGTCCTTATGTGCTTATTATGATATTAACATGTGACTTTATGTGGATTGCCTATGATCATAAAGTATTATTATTAATCAAATGGAAGACTAATATTAACGAAAAGTGGAACATAAGGAATGAAAAGACTTGTAAGTAAAAATTTACAGGAGGTGCACGACCATATTGTCGTTAGCTCAACTGTGTACGGTTTAGCTAACCCAAAGGATGTACACAGGGTCAATCTTTAAGATTGAGGGGACCACTGTTGCTACCCCGGTACTGGTGCCAGCATATGTGCACCACGGATGGAGTCTATTTATAGACTTCAAGGCCCAGTACCAGGTTTATACGCATTATATGGGGGGTATAGCACTTTGGTCCATATCGACAGTGAAAGATAATAATAATAAGCAAGAAAGAGAATGGTGATGATGTAATGGATATGATTTGTATGTATGGTGTGTGATCACATCCGAAAGTATGATAAGATATTTTCTTCAAGAAGTATTTTGTATACAAATCTATCAAGATATTTTTATGATTTTAAAACTAGGACTCACTCAGCAAAGCTAGCTTTTATGTGTTTTCAGTTGGAAGGTAATATTGCTGAGGATGGCACTCGGGGAGGCTACTCGTCGGGACAACGCTGACATCCATTCATGAATATAACATTGTTGTTTTGTAATGCAAACTAATGATCTTTTGTAACTATACCAAACATGTATTACTTAGCAACAACGTTTATAAAGTTAATGAATGACTTTTAAATGTTTAAATTCCACTGCAATGTGTTAATGAATTATGAAATGTTTTATGAATAGTGTTGTGAATGTCCAACTATGAGGTCTCTGGAAACGGGGCCTTATAATAGATTAGTACTCACCATAGACCAAGATGTGTTGTTTGACCATACAATCATGAGAATTTAGTTCTTCACTATTAAATGTGATGTTAGGTATCCCATGCTGAGCCTATCCACATATCAAACAAAGTATAGTCAGTCTTTATTAGTGGAAAATAACTCAAGTGAAGAATATGCTAGTGTACTATCATTTCTCATGAATGGTATGTGTGATTCAATATATTTAAAAAATGATGTGTTTGTTTGATATCTTGATTTTGAAAGATACATGTTTGATGTTAAACTTGGACTTTGACAACATCAAGCTTGTTTGATTTTAATGTTTTGAAAAACATTACTTTTTTGATTCAAAGTTGATCATACCAAGTGACTGAACCAAAAATTCAAATCTTGTTGAATCAAATGGTTTAGTAAATAGGTCAGCCAATTGATTGTCTGTATGGACTTTGATCAACTTGATCAGACCCTTTTCTGAGCAATCTCTCAGAAGTGATATCTGATCTCTATGTGTTTTGTTTTTGAATATTGAACAGGATTGTCAGTGATAAACATTGTAGCAGAATTGTCAATGTGTATGGGTGTTTGAAGAAAATTAAAGCCATAGTCAAGCATTTGGTTTTGAATCCAAAGCACTTGAGAACAACATGCAGAAGCAACTATGTATTCTGCTTCAGCTATTGACATAGAGACATTTGTTTATTTCTTGCACTGCCATGAGATCAATCTTGATCCAAGAAACTGACAACCTCCGGTAGTGGATTTTCTGTTTTCATTGCATCCTCCATAATCACTATCTGTGTATGCATATAAAATGAAATCTCCATATTTGGGATACCACAAACCAAGAGTTGGTTTGCCTTTCAAGTATTTAAAGATTCTCTTTACTGCATTGATGTGTGATTCTTTGGAATCTGCTTGATATCTTGCACACATGCAGACTGCATACATGATGTCTGGTCTGCTTGCTGTTAGGTACATCAGGGAATCTATCATGGATCTATAAAGTTTTTGGTCCACGATTTTCCTTCTGGATCGTGTCCAAACTTTAATCCAGTTGCAAATGGTGTTTTTATGGATGTGAAATCAGACATGTTGTATTTCTTCAATATCCGATTCACATATTTGCTTTGATTGATGAAAATTCCTGCAACAGCTTGTTGAACTTGAAGACCAAGGAAGAATGTAAGTTCTCCCATTGAGCGCATCTAGAATTTTGATTGCATAAGAGTTTCAAACTCTTTACAAAGATGTGTGTTTGTGGATCCAAAGATCATGTCATCCATGTAGACTTGCACTACTAACAAGTCTTGTTCTTTTCTTTTTAAGAACAATGTTTGGTCGATTTTCCCACGGGTGTATCCATTCTGTAGTAGAAACTTTGATAACGTTTCATACCACTTCCTGGGTGCTTGATGAAGACCATATAGAGCTTTATCTAACTTGTGCACTCTGTGATGGAATTCTGGATCTTCAAACCCCGGTTGTTGAGCAACATATACCTCTTCATCTATCTTACCATAGAGGAATGCACATTTGACATCCATTTGGTAGACAGTAAAACTCTTGGATGAGGCATAAGAAAGGAATACTTGGATGGCTTCCAGTCTTGCTACAGGAGCAAATACATCATCATAGTCAATGCCTTCCTCTTGAGTATAACCCTAAGCTATTAGCCTTGCTTTGTTTCTTATGATAATCCTTCTGTCATCTGCTTTGTTTCGGAAGAGCCACCTTGTGCCAATTGCATATTGACCTTCAGGTAGATCAACCAGCTTCCATACTTCTTGCTTCTTAAATTGTTGTAGTTCCTCTTGCATGGCTTCTATCCAACTGTTGTCTTTGAGTGCTTCAGTGATGTTTTTGGTAAAGTTAGGGATAAGAAGCAGAAGTACAGACACATGTTTGCTATATTAGATTGACTTTGAGTTAATCTGGTATTGAGGTCACCTATGATATTTTATATGGGATGGTCTTTGTGAACTCTTGTTGTTGTAATCTGATCAACAGGAATTTTTAGATCAAGATTGGTGATTGTTTGAGAAAGGGATGATGGTTGAGCAAGAGTATCAGGAATTGTTTGTTTATCTGGCTGAGGGATCTCATTGAATGTTTGAGGTGAATCATGAAAGAAATCTAAGATTTCATCTTCATGATTTGTGTCTGGTAATGAGTGGTAATCATCATCTTCTTTATTATTCGTTGGTTGATGTGGTTTTGTTTGGTTGTGTGGTTGTGGTTGGGTCGTCATAGGAGATGAAGATGATGGCGTGTTTGATGATGTTCTTTTTGATGTGTTTGTTTGTTCTGGAGGAGTTGAAACTGTTGTACTTAAAGGAGTGTTGTTAGTTCTCCTTGGTGGATCAGCAGTTAACGGAACATCAATGGTTGTTGGTGGAACCATTGGATACTCATGGTTATCCTTGGTATCTGAAACATCAAAATAAGATGTGTCAAATGATTTAGTTAAAGCATTAATATCAATCAAGCAGCTTGATTCAATGACTTTCTTAGTGAAAGAATGTTCATTAAAAACAACATCTGTTGTTTCTTCCATTATATTTAGCCTTGGATTGTATACTCTATAAGCTTTTGAGCTTCCATAGTATCCAATAAAGAATCCATCATCTGCTTTTGGAGCAAATTTGGATAATTATTCTCTGGTGTTTAATATTGATATAGAAAATCCAAATGCCTTAAGAAATCCTATGAATGGTTTTCTTTTAAACATTAATTCATAAGGAGTTTTAGAATGTTCTTTGATGATTAATGTTCTATTTTGTGTGTAGTAAGTTGTGTTGATTACTTCAGCCCAAAAGGATATGGGCAATAGAGAGTCAGCTAGTAGATCTGGCTACTTCTATCAATGTTCTATCAATAGTACCTCTCTTGTACCCATGCTAACAGAGATACCGTGATAGTGTCTCATACCAATTCCTTGGAGCCTGATGCAGCCCATAGAGAGCTTTGTCAAGCTTGCAGACATAATCAAGATGATCTGGGTCTGCAAAGCCAAGTGGTTGTTTGACATACACCTCCTCATCAATCACCCCATATAAAAAGCCACGCTTGACATCAAGGTAGCAGACCTTGAAATCCTTGGATGCAGCAAAAGCCAGGAATATCCTAACAGCTTCAAGTCTTGCTATAGGAGCAAAAACATCTGTGTAGTCAATCCCATCTTCTTGTGTGTATTCTTGAACAACCAATCTTGCTTCGTTCTTGATGACAAGTCCTCTATCATCCTTCATGTTCCTAAAAACCCACTTGGTACCTATGGTAGTCTTCCCTTTAGGAAGAGGACATAGATTCCAAACCTTTTGTCTCTTGAATTGAAGCAGCTCCTCCTGTATTGCTTCAACCATAATTCCATCATTCAGAGCCTCTTCAATTTTCCTAGGCTCTATCTGGGACAAAAAATAAGAGTGAAGGCAAACATTTTTATCATGGGTTTGTCCTCTTGTTCTCACCCCTGTCTCAACATCTCCAATGATGTTTATGATAGGATTGGACTTGTGGATTCTTAGTTGAGGAATCATAGTAAGTTGTTTGGATAGATCTAAATTTGTGAAATTTAGATCTGGTGCTTGAGAATCATCCACCACATCAACACACTTATCAAGTGAAACTTGATCCAACAAGTGTGTTACAGCATTGATGTTGTCTTCCATGGAGTGGTTATCAGCATCAAGAAACTCTTGATCACTATCACCACCTCTATCTCCTCCTACATTGGAAATGCCTTCATCTATGTTCTATGCCCTTATGTTGGAATTTATAGGCACCTCAGATGTATCAGCTGAAGAATTTGTCATGGTTATGCTGATAGGATTTCCAACTATAGGGCTAGTTACCACTGGACTGAAATAGTTTGTACACTTGGTCTTCTCAGCTCAAATATTGGATCAGAATCTTCTGTTGATAAGATACCTGTAGATCCTAAAACATTCTCACAAGATTTTTTAAAATAGTTGGTTACTAAATCAAGATCAAACAACCAATTAGGACTAAGACCTTTTACACTGGGTGTGTGCTTGTTGATGGTCACATTGGCTGACTCCTCAACTACTCTAGTTCGAGATTGTATACTCTATAAGCCTTAGCATAGGAAGAGTATACAATGAAATGTCCATCATCTGATTTCTCAACAAACTTGGCTACTTGATCTTTGGTATTCAAGATGGTGCAAGGACATCCAAATGATCTGAGAAAACCAATTAAAGGTCTCCTTTTATGCCACAGTTCATAAGGAATCTTAACATGAGTCTTAACCACTAAAACTCTATTCTGTACATAGCATGCAGTGTTGACTGCCTCTGCCCAGAAGGTGATGGGTAGTTTAGAGTCAGATAACACGGTTCATGCAGCTTCAATAAGTGTCATATTTCTCCTCTCAGTAACACCGTTTTGCTGAGGAGTCCTAGGAGCACTATATTGTCTTGAAATACCCTTTTCATCACAAAATGAATCAAGGATTTGGTTTTTAAATTTAGTTCTTGATCACATCTATTGATCTTGACCTTGTGGTAACATTGATTCTTAATTTTCAGAATGAAGCTCTTCAAGATCTCAGGGGTCTCATCCTTAGCTCTAAGGAAGAAAATCCAAGTCTATCTTGTGAAGTCATCTGTGATCACCAAGCAATAACAGGTCCTTCCTAAACTCATTACATTGGTGGGGTCAAAGAGATCCATATGTAATAAGTGTAGGGGTGTAGTGATGGAATTCATTTCCTTTGGCTTGTGAGATACACTGAGTTGCTTCCCTTTCAGGCATGCAACACAATGATCATCACTAGTCATAAAATTAGGATATACTTAGAATATTGTACCCAAGCTCCTTGACAAAGTTTACCTTTTCATTGCTGAGCTTACCATTTGTGAGCCTGCCCCTTCCAGTAATGTAACCACTAGATTCTCCTCCAAAAGAAATTGGCCCTCCATCACTTCTTTCAAAGTTTTGAAGCAAAGAGTCATTGCCTATCATGTGCCTGGAACAACCACTATCAATGATCCATACATATCCCTTAGTCTTAGTTGTTCCTACACAAAAAAGATGCTTCGTTACATTTGGAAACCCAAGCCTCATTTGTATTGGGCTTGTCAAAGTGAATGGAAGATAATGCAATAGTGATTGATCCTATATCCAAGTTTTGAGGATCATTTGCTGTTGTTGATGAAGAACTTTTAGTCACATGGCCTTCCTTCATCTTCCATACCATCTTTGATAACTTCGGAAGTTTTGGAGACTGGACATTGGAGGCTTTTGCATCCACTACAGCAAACTTCAGTACTTCAAAAGCATTCCTTTCTTCCGAGACCAAAATTTCTTCCAGACATAAGTTTTCACTTATCTTTTTCTTTACTTTGGAGCTTTTGAAAGGAAGAGATTTTCTTTTTGAAGTTGTTTTCTTCTTCTTCTTCTCAGATTTTTTGTTCTTGTTCATATGGATAGTACTTTTGGGATTATAGATGCAAACCTTGGCAAAGTGAGAAGTACTACCACATATGATGCATTCAGTTGGCATACTTTTGAGAGTCTTCTTTTGAGAGGGAGGCTGAGCATGATCACTTTCTGTATCTTTCTTCATCTTTATAAATGATGCAGCAGGCTTCTTGGGATGAGGCTTGCTCTTGGAACTAGATGGATCAAGTTGTGTAGCAGTGGTACGCATTTTATCAGCCTTCTTCTTAGAATCAGGATGTCTTGGACATGAACTAGAACTCCTAGTACTAGAGTCCATGGTTGTGTCCTCAGTCTTTACCACTTCAAATATAGTAATGATGAAAACTTGCTTTTGCTTGGAGTTGAAGGTGGCCTTGATCTCTTGGGCTTTCTTGGATTTTCTCTTAGCTGCCCCGATCAAGTTCTTTCTTGTAGATTTTTCATCGATGATTCTTTCTTCTCTCTAGGAGTATAATGTCCCTTCTCAGGATAACCCTTATCACTCACCTCAGATTCATCCTTCACTACCCCCTCTTCATCTTCATCCTTTTCTTGAATGGGATCTATGGAGGGCAGCTTATCTTGACAAGTTACGCACCTTGGAGATCCTACAGATAACAATGTGTGTGGAGGAGCTATCTCACGTGAACCCAATCCTTGCCTGTTCTAATAAAAAATCATTGCATGCATGAGTGAAGTTATTATGTTCTTGAAGATTTCCTCTTCAAGAACACATTTTTCTATCTTCACTTTGCTGATCACAAGCTTAGCTTGGCATTCAGTTAATTTAGTAATGAGATCCTTGATCTGAGTCCTGTAATTTGTGTGTTAATTCTTTTGAGTTGAAATGGTTTTATTTAAATCTTCTATTTTAAGCTTATAATCATTTTCAGCTCTTTTAAAGTTAGCTTTTAAGATGTTCAAGGACTCCAGATCTGATCGGTTCAAAAGGATCGAATCTGTGATGATATCATAATGCAATGATCAATTCAAACACAAGTAATCTAACAAATGCAAACATACCAAAAAATTCATAGATTTCATTGATAGCAAGCATAGGATACAAGTGTAGGGTTACAATCTCTATCAGTTCATCTAGTTACTGATTCCTCAATCTCTAGTCTGTGGTCTCCCTACAAAATACATAAAATATCCTATTTATACTATCAACAAAACAAAAGAACATATATTTATAAAATAAGTCTCTATACTATGACAAAAAACACATAAAGACAAAATGTTAATCTTTTAAGAGCTTCAACAATAATCCCCCTAAGATTTACATCGTCTTTAGTCCACATTGAACTCTTTTGTCTCATCTTTGTTCTTGAACACGGGCTTCTCTTTGTAGAGTTCCAACTCTCACAAAGCCTTCTTGAATGCAGATTTGAACTTTTTTCAAAGATTCTATGATCTGCTCAGCATTCAAGATCTCAGAAAGGACTGTAGCATTTTTGTTGATCTTCCACCTTCATCTGGCACATGAATAGGTGAATCAGCAACAACTTTGATAACTTTGTGTAAGATCATCTGAAGATTATGAGGCTGCTGCAACCAATAAGCCTGAACAACCAAGTCTTCCATGCATGCACTAAGGAACAAAGATGAACTAGCTTTGGAAGTCTTACACTCAAATGTTTCCAAGTGTAAGATCTTTCGAAGCTAATAGTTCAGAAGGAGTTACTTCGGAAGTTTCACACTCAAACAGAAAAATATTCTAAGTGTGAAATCTTTCGAAGCCAAAGACCAGCATCTTCAGAAGCCAAAGATGAAACCTTCCGAAGCTTCAGAGACAAAGTCTTCTGAAGCTGTGAAGACTGATTTCTTCAAAGGACAGAGAAAATATGCTTTCTCTGAATCAACTTTTGATAAAGCTGACACACTTTCCGCTGCCTGCTCTGGTGGTTCACCTAGTTTACACAAGTTGGTGAAACTTCCATGCTCTATCAAAAAGTAAGAATGGTCTTTGTCTGTAACTTACCTTACTTGTTCCTTGTAGACTTTTTGTATTAGGAAAAGTCAGTGAGCTATGGCATGTCATAGTCACTAGTCAAAAGGCAATCTGCCTTTTGACTGTAAATTGATCTTGTTGTCTAGATTAGTCAAATCCTAACTGTCTTTACATGTAAGTGACGGTTGTAGGTTGTAGTATAAAAGTGTCTCACGTCCTTGTAATTTCTTTATGCTTTGTAACACTTGTAAAAGAACTTGAGATCAATATACAACATCCTTGAAAACAAATCTTGTGTTCTTGTGTAGCTCTTAGTTCTGTCTCTTTAATTTACTTGTGTTGCTAGTATCATCTGTCTCTAGTTACCAGTTCCCTATTTGAATTGTTAAGTGATCTAAGATCTCTCCAGTGTGAAACTAAGTGCTAAGTACCCTTACACGGTCATTAAATTGCAATTGGTATCAGAGCATTCCAGGCTCTTGATTGTAAGATCTCACCATCTTTAATCCTCTTAGCTTCACACATCACTTAACTCTTCAAATAGCAGCTATCTCTAAGGCTGATATGGAAACTGGAACTATGACAAAGTCCCAACTGATCACTCCTGAGGATTTTGACACTCAATGCCAAAGAATGGAAGGCTTCATCAAGTCTCAAGATTCCACAATGTGAGAGTCTGTTGTCAATGGACCTCATGTACCATGCACCTCCTCAGCTGCTGCTGGTGGTGGCATGATACCAAAAGAGAGGACTGACTTTTCTGATGAAGACTGGAAAAGGATTGGTATTGATCAGAAAGCCATGACAACCCTCCAGACTGCTCTTCCAAACTCCATCTACAGAGGTTTCAAGAAGTGCAAGATAGCTAAACAGCTATAGGATGCATGAAACTGATGTGTGAGGGGTCCAATTAAGCCTAGGAAAACAAGAAGGACCTCCTGAAGCAGCAGTTTGAAAACTTCACCTTCAAGACAGGTGAAACCATGACTCAACAATACTTCAGGTATGTTGAGATTGTGGATACTCTGGCTGATGTTGGAGTAACTATTGAGAACAGGGATATTGCTAGGAAGTTCATATCTTCTCTTCCCAGACAATGGACATACTACTATGTGGTCATTAAGAGGACTGAAAACCTCAAAGCCCTTACTCTCACTGAGTTGTATGGGATACTCAGTGGATACCAGATGGAGATGAACATGCAAAATTCATCTGGTAACTCCAATACTCACCAGAGTTCAGCCCTTCATGTGGGTGAAAGGGATAGCAGAGAACCACAGCATTAACTTATCTGCTACACTGAAACTTCATAAAAGGGTCCTTTCATCACCTTCCCAGATACACCTAGAGAGAGCTACAACCAAGGAAGTCCCTTCCAAGAGATAAGTTCCTCTCAAGCCTTTGTCTCTACTGATGAAAGTTTTGGCAACTTTCTCTTCACTCTTGAAGACCTGGATTGTATTCATCCAGATGATCTGTAATATATGGAAATTGTCCAGCAGATGGCTCCTCTCACTCACAAAGCCCAAAAGTTCTACAAGAGGACTGGGAGAATGTTTCCTAGCAATGCAACCAGTACCAAGTTTGGGCTGGACAAAAGCAAAGTAAAGTGTTACAACTGTAACCAGATGGGACACTTTGCCAGAGAATGCAAAGCACCTAAGTCAAATGGTGGCCAAGCATCATCCAGGCCAAACTACACTGAAGGAGGGCACCAGAATGAGAAGCCAAAACAGCAAGCTACAGTTGCTGTTGAAGAAGGAGACTTTGACTGGAGCTTCCAAGCTGAAGATGCGTCTCCAAATCAAGCACTCATGGCAGACCATGATGAAGCCAAGGTATTAGAAAATCTTTGCTCTCCTGAATGTATTTCTAAAGTAAATAGATACAGGTCCTACAACTTAGAAATAAGATCCGATATTGAGTCTTTAAACATTTTAAAAGCTGATTTTAAGAGAGCTAAAAATGTTTATAAGCTTAAAATAGAAGATCTAGAGAAAACAATTTCAACTCTTAAACATGAGCAAACAAACTACAAGACTCAAATAAAATATCTTGTTACTAAGTTGACAGAATGCCAGGCTGAGCTTGTGATCAGCAAAGCCAGGGTAGAAAAATGTGTTCTTGAAGAAGAGACCTTCAAGAACATAATATCCTCATCTCTGCATGCAAAAGTTTATTATCAGAATATGCAGGGAGTGTGATCTTGTGAGATAGCTCCTCCACACACTCTATTATCCGTAAGATCTCCAAGGTGTGGAACTGGTGAAGATGAGCTTCCCCTCATAGACCCTAGTGTTGAAGAGGATGAAGAGGAGATGGTGCGGGATGATTCTGAAATTAGTGAAAAGAGTCAATCCAAAAAGGGTCACCATTCTCCTGACGAGAGTAAGAAGGCTGGTATGTCAAAGACAAAGAGAAAGAACTTGATCAGAAAAGCAAAGAGAATATCAAAGAAGGCTCAAGAGATCAAAGCCACTTTTGACTCCAAGCAGAAACAAGTGTTCATCTCTGCCGGATTTGAAGTGGTAAAGTCTGAGGAATCAACTACAAACTCTAGTACCAGGATTTTTAGTACAGTTCCAACTCATTCTAGCAAAGAGAAGGCTGAATTACTGTGTACCACTGCTAAACAGTCTGAACCATCCTTCTACAAGAGCAATTCTCTACTTAAGAAACTTTCTGCATCATCTGTGAAGAAGAAGCTGGAGAAAGAAAGTGTTCAAGTTGAGTCTTGCTCTCAGAAGAAGACTCCCAGAAGGAAGCAAATGGATTGCATCATATGTGGTAGTACTTCTCATCTGGCTAAGGATTGCATCTACAATCCTAAAAGTACAATCCACATGGTCAAAGAAATGGCTTCTGGGAAGAAGAAGGAAAAGAAAGCTTCAGAAGGAAAATCTGTTTCCTTCGGAAGCTCCAAAATGAAGAAAGCAAATGAAAAATTGCCTTCAGAAGAAAATTTGGTCTCGAAGAAAGGAATGCTTTCGAAGTACTGAAGCTTGTTGCAGTGAAAGCAAGATCTTGTGAAGGTCCAGTCTCCAAGTCTTCCAAAGCTGCAAAAGCTTCCAAAACTTTGAAGGTCAAGCCAAATTTTCTAAAGGTGGTGTGGAAGATGAAGGAAGACCGTGTGACTGAAGATTCTTCATCAGCAACAGCAAATGATCCTCAGAGCCTGAACATTGGATCACTTACTGTTTCATTGCCTTCAACTCTTTTTAACAAGCCCAAGACCAATGAGGCTTGGGTTTCCTAATGTAACTAAATCATCTCTTTTTTATGCAAGGACAACCAAAGGCAAACAGAAATATATGGATCATTGATAGTGGCTGCTCCTGGCACATGATAGGCAATGAGTCCTTACTTCAAAACTTTCAAAGATTTGATGGAGGACCAGTTGCTTTTGGAGGAGATGCAAGAGGTTATATTACTAGCAGGGGCAAGGTTATAAATGGTAAGCTCGGCATTGAAAAGGTAAACTTTGTCAAGGAGCTTGGATACAATCTTTTGATTGTGCCCTAATTTTGTGACCAAAAACATCACATGCTCTTTACTAAGCATGAGTGCATTGTTCTCAAGCCCGGGGTTGACATTCCTCAAGAGCATATTCTCCTCAGAGCCCCCAGGAGAGGGAACATGTACAAGATGGATCTGCAGGAAACATCTCCCTCTGGAGAAGTTTCTTGCTTTCTGTCTAAAGCAAATAGTGATGAGTCTTTCCTTTGGCATAGAAGAATGTGCCATGTAAAATTTAAAAACATGAATAAATTAATTAAGAATGATTTGGTAACTGGAATGCCAGTTTACAAGTGATGACCACTGTGTTGCATGCCTGAAAGGGAAGCAACACAAACTGTCTCACAAGCCAAAGGAAATGAACTCTATCACTACTCCCCTACACTTATTACATATGGATTTATTTGGCCAAACTAGTGTAATGAGTCTAGGAAGGACCTCTTATTGTCTAGTGATCACAGATGATTTCACAAGATTCACTCAGGTGTTTTTCCTTAGAACTAAGGATGAAACCCCTGAAATCTTAGAGAACTTCATTCTGAAAATTAAGAATCAATCTGATCACAAGGTCAAGACCATAAGATGTGATCAAGGAACTAAATTTAAAAACCAAATCCTTGATACATTTTGTGATGAAAAGGTATTTCAAGACAATATATTGCTCCCAAGACTCCTCAGCAAAATGGTGTTGCTGAGAGGAGAAACATGACACTTATTGAAGCTGCTAGAACCATGTTGTCTAACTCTAAACTGCCTATCACCTTCTGGGCAGAGGCTTTCAGCATAGCCTGCTATGTGCGGAACAGAGTTTTAGTGGTTAAGACACATGGTAAGACTCCTTATGAACTATGGCACAAAAGGAGACCATTTATTGGTTTCCTCAGAATATTTGGATGTCGTTGCACCATCTTGAATACCAAAGATCGAATAGCCAAGTTTGCTGAGAAATCAGATGATGGACACTTTGTTGGATACTCTTCTCAAGCTAACGCTTATAAAGTATACAATCTCAGAACTAGAATCATTGAGGAGTCAGCCAATGTGACTTTCAATGAACACACACCCTGTGTGAAAGGTTCTGGTCCGGATTGGCTGTTTGATCTTGATTTAGTTACCAACTATTTTAACAAGTATTGTGAGAATGTTTCAGGATCTACAAATAATAGATCAACAGAAGATCCTTATCCAAGATTTGAGCTGAGAAAACCAACCAAGAAAATTACTTCAGCTCCAGTGGTGACTAACCCTGTAATTAAGGCTCCTATCAGCACAAGCATGACAAATACTACTGATTCAACTGAATTGACTTCAAATTCCAGCTCAGAGGCTCAGAATTCAGGAGAAGGAACTTCTAATGCAGGAGGAACTGGAGGTGGTGACAGTGATCAAGAATTTATTAATGCTGATAACCACTCCATTAAAGACAACATGAATGATGTCACACACTCATTTGATTAAGTTTCTCTTGATAAGTGTGCTGATGTGGTGGGAGACATCTCATTACCAGATCAGAATTTCTCTAATTTAGATCTGTCCAACCAACTTGCTATGATCTCTCAACTTCGGATCCACAAGACACATCCCACCATAAACATCATTGGAAATGTTAACTCAGGGGTAAGAACAAGAGGACAAACTCATGACAGCCATGTTTGTCAACATTCTTGTTTCTTATCCCAGATAGAGCAGAAGAAAGTTGATGAGGCTTTGAAGGATGGAAGCTGGATTGAATCTATGCAAGATGAGCTGCTTCAAATCAGAAGACAGAAGGTGTGGAACTTATGTCCTCTTCCTCAAGGGAAGACTGTCATAGGTACCAAATGGGTTTTTAGGAACAAGAAGGATGATAGAGGGATTAGCATCAAGAACGGCTAGACTGGTTGTCCAAGGATACACTCAAGAAAAAGGGATTGATTACACTGATGTCTTTGCTCCAGTTGGAAGACTTGAAGCTGTAAGAATATCCCTGGCTTATGCTGCATCCAAGGATTTCAAGGTCTACCAACTTGATGTGAATGTGCTTTTCTCTATGGGATGATTGATGAAGAAGTTTATACCAAACAACCACCTGGCTTTGCAGACCCAGATCATCCTGATTATGTCTGCAAGCTTGATAAAGCTCTATATGGACTGCATCAAGCTCCAAGAAAGTGGTATGAGACACTATCAACATACGTCTATCATTATGGATACAAAAGAGGTACTATTGATGGGACTCTCTTCATCAAAGAAACAGGGAATGACACACTGCTGGTTCAAATATATGTAGATGCCATCATTTTTGGTTTAACTAATCCAAAGCTCTGCAAAGACTTTGAGATGTTGATGAAGACTAGATTTGAAATGAGGCCATGGGGGAACTCAGTTTCTTTCTATGAATTCAAGTGAAGCAGGAGTCAAAGTATGTACAGGACATACTTACAAGATTCAAGATGACTGGCTGTAAGGTTGCAAAGACACCCATAGCCAGAAACCACTCCCTTGGTCCTGATCTTGAGGGGGAGTGTGTTGATGAACATCTCTATAGGGCTATGATAAGGTCACTTATGTACCTTACTGCGAGCAGGCCTGATATTATGTTTGCCACATGGATATGTGCAAGATATCAAGCCAATCCCAAGATGTCACACCTAATCACTGTCAAAAGGATTCTTAGATACCTCAAAGGTGCTCCAAATCTAGGCCTTTGGTATCCAAAGAATTCAGACTTTAATCTATATGCTTATACAGATAGTGTTATAGTGGCTGCAACATGACACTACAAAGTCCACATCTGGGGGATGTCAATTCCTTGGTGGAAGGATAGTCTCTTGGCAATGCAAGAAGCAATCCTGTGTGTCTGCATCAACTGCTGAAGCTGAATACATTGCTGCTGCAAGCTGTTGTGCTCAAGTGCTTTGGATTCAGAATCAGATGCTAGACTATGGGTTCAACTTCAAGAAGACTCACATCCACATAGACAACAATAGTGCTATCTCCATTATAGAGAATCATGTGCAACACTCAAGGACCAAACACTTCAACATCAGGTATCATCTGATTAGGGATAATTTTGAAAAAGGATTGATCAAACTAATCAAAGTTAACACAAATGAACAATATGCTGATCTGTTCACAAAGGCATTTGATGAACAGAGATTTAAATATCTTGTATCAGCTATTGGGATGATTAACTTTGAATAGATTTTCTTTAATAACTTAATCAACTTTATTTCCTAAAATTGTGTGTCCTAAGTTGTCTATTAGATCACCTCATAAGCCCAGTTCTCTTTGAAAGAAAACTAAGTTTTAATTGATATTCCTCAGATTTGTGAAAATTTAACTTCAGAAGAACTCAAATTGCCTTCAGAAGAAATTTATGTCTTTAAATCATTTAACAACTTATCTAAGATTTACCTTCGAAAAAATTCTTGGAGTATCTTCCGAAGCTTAAATTTGTATATAAGCACTTAAATGTATTCAAAGAACAAATATCTTCCGAAAAAGTCTCGGAAGACTTGTTCACTTCTTTCGAAGCCAAATTGTCAAAATTCTTTGAAATATCTTCCGAAGCAAAACTTTCCTTCGGAAGCTTTGCAACAAAGCTTCCAAAGCCAAAATTGCCTTCGGAAGTTTTACAAATTCCAAGAAAACTAAATTTTTGGGCGCACTTTTTTAGAAGTAGGACCCACTTGCAGATTTCAAAGTTTATCCTTTGTCTCAAATCCACAACATATATCTTACAAACGGTTCTATTTCGTTTCTCTACTCTCACTGATCCTTACCCTAAAATTATCCCTAAATTTCATCTTCTTCTTCCTTTCTTCAATGTAAAAGCTTCCTCAAATGGCCAACGTTGATCACCACAACAACCTTAATTTTTCCATGCACCTACACAGGCAACACAATCAGGCTGCCCTATTACACTCTGAGAAGGATCCAAGCTTCTCAGATGTGTGTAGGTACCTTTCTTCATTGCACTACTTCACCTCCCTTACAATTGATCCTCCTCTCTATGAGGATCAGTTTCTTGAGTTCTAAAGGACTTGTCAAGAGGTCACTATGGACAGGGAGAAGGCACTATCTGCTACAGTGCCAGGGAGGATAGTTTTCATCACTCCGGCCAACATAAACACCCATTTGTAGCTAGATGATGAAGCAGTGAGTTGTCCTTTCCCAAATCTGCTATCAACCACTCATTTCAGCAGATGGGCTATGAAGGTGACTTCTCAGTCAAAACCTTCAGGAAGGGGAAGGTCTCATCTCAATGGAAATACCACCTCCATGTTGTTATTCACAGCCTTTCTAACAAGTATGGAGGATGGGATTAAGTTCCAGAAGACCTCTCCTTTATAGTCCATGGGATGGTATAAGGGGTCAAGTTCAGGTACTCTCAGTTTGTATATACTAATTTACTTGCAAACTTGGACTCCTTAGAGTATTACATGTTCCCTAGGTATTGCAAGACCATTAAAAGGGACTTTGCACAAAGTTAACACACTTAGGAGGATCTTTAGGATTACTTAACAATTCAAATGGGGAACTTAGAACTTAAACTGATGATACAATGCATAACACAAGTAAAGTAAGAGTAAGAACACAAGAAATAATTTTCAAGGAAGTAGTATATTGCTTTTTAGGTTCTATTATAGGTGTTTGCACTGATATCTGAAATACAAGAACCTTTGACTCTTTATACTAAACCTACAACTGTCAATATGCAAAAAGACAGTTGGATATGACTAGTCTAGATAACAAGATCAGCCTAAAGTCAAAAGGCAGATTGCCTTTTGACTAGTGACTATGACAGGCCATAGCTCACTGACTTTCATATTACAAAAAGCCAAAAAGAAACAAATACAGAAACTTGCAGACAAAGACCTTATCTACTTTATCATAAAGCATGGAAGTTTCACCAACTTATGATAGTTGGTGAACCACCAGAGCATGCAGCGGACAGGGGGTTGCTTTATGATAAAGTTGACAGAAAAGGTGTCTTTTCTCTCTCTTCTAAAGTAATCAGTCTTGTCTTTATTCAGCTTCAGAAGACATTGATTTGTGAGCTTTGGAAGACTTCATCTTTATCCTTTGGAAGAGTTGAGCCTTTGGCTTCGGAAGACTTGACACTTAGTGTAAAGTTTCCTCAGTAGTTTCTTCTGAACATTGGCTTCAGAAGATTTTACACTTAGAATTTTACTTGAGTGTGTAAAACTTCTGAAGCTAGTTCTTCTTTGTTCCTTAGTGCATGTTGGAAAACTTGGTTATTTTGGTATCCTTTGGTTGCAACAGCCTCATAACCTCAAAGGTTCCTACAAACTCCCCCTAGGCTGATGCTACCAAAACAGAGAGGTCTTCAGACTGGGATAGTGCATATGTGGATCTTCAGAATTCCTTTCCTTATCAGTAGATCAGGATTCTTCAGACCCATGAAGTACCTTCTCATGTCATAGAGATCATGCAGAGGGAGTTCAAGCATGTCACTAGTGAAGTAGACATGTTGTTCTCCCTGATCTCTAGTGACATACCATCTATCAGGATCTTTCGAAAATGTCCATGATAGAATTGGTCTTCCAACAGAGAGAGGCTCTACTATGATAGGAGTTGGTTGAGAGCCCTCTTCATGCACTTCCTCAGGATGTTCTGACTCATCCTGAGTTTGGGAGGTGGATGCCTTTCTTCTTTTCTTCTTCTTAGAGGATCTTCTTCTGGCCATCCTCTTTTTCCTCCCAGATGATTTTAACTGAGAGGGTTGGTCTTCAGTACCAGGTTCTTTAGTTGATTCCCTCTCAGTTGGGATCTCCTCTCTCCCAGGTTCAGAAGGAGAGGGAGGAGAACCCTGCTGTGGATCAGAAGATGAAGTTGGCTGTTGTGTAGCTTCAGGTGCACGTTGTGTTGTCTCTGTAGGTTCAACCTTTACCTCAACTTCAGGTTTAGCTTGTTCTGGTGGTGAGTGGAGATCCACAAGCTTTCCCCTTTTAATCTTCTGCTTGATCACCCTTATGTGCTCATCCATTATGGATAGAGACATGTGACCAAGCCTCCTTCCGGAGAACCCATACAGCTTCAAGAAGCTTATCATCTTCTGCCTATCTGCATACTTTTTCTGACTTTTCTTGATGATGGCTCTTGACTTGGCAACTTCTTCTCTTTCCATTTTCCTAGAAGCTTGCCTATCTCTTTTGGCTTGCTCTTCCAGTTGCTTGTTGTATTCAAACAGTATGTAATCATATGGCAAGGGAAGACGTGCATGTGCCTGGTAGAGGCCTGTGGCACTCAGGTAGTTGATCATCTTTGTCTTTTATTCTACATTAACTACCTCAGGTTGATCAGCGGCCACAGCCTCTGACTCAGGGCTTTCTTGAACTGGGGAGAGGACAGGAATATTCTTGTATATTCTTTTTCTTCTCCTTTCATCTTTATGCTTGAGGGTCAAGGCTGCATCCTCAGCTTCCTTCCCCTCCTTTGACAACTCAGTGTCAGCCAGTTCATTTAATTCCTCTAAGGGGAGAGAGATGAGTTCATCTATGTTGTAGTTCCTGGTCCCCAGATAATTAAGTCTGACTGCCCTTAACTCATCTTCTTGAGTGTTTGGAACATGGGCAGTCAGAATTGTAGCTTGCATGAATCCTTGGGAACCACTTGAACTCTCTCCCCTCAGCTTCCTCTTCCTCTCTCTTTTCTCTTCTTTAATCTCCTCAGCAGTTAGTTTTCTTTTGCCTTTGTCAAGTACTGATCTTGATGACTCAGGCTGAGGAGAGTTTTGGCCTTCATTGCTGGAATCAGCAGTCAAGCTCTGGCCAGAGAGAGGTTGTGATGCACCATCACCAGCTGATGCCTCACTAAGGGTATGGGGTGCTGAAGGAGATATAGTCTCAAGGTTCATAGTCTCAGCCTCTGGGCCTTCAGTCAAGCCTTTCCCTTTGAAGATAATCTTAGGGTCCACCTCAACATCCAGTTGACCAAAGGCTTCAACTGCTAGCCTCTGTCTATATAGCACTGATCTCCTTTTGAATTCTTCTAGCACCCAATCTTGAATTCTACTAGTTAGTCTGGCAGCTTGTCTGTTGTTGCTTGGGTTGACAAGTGCCAGATCTACCAGATTTATACCCTTATAGAAACTCAGGTTTGAAATGTTTAAGATTTCTAGTTAACCCTAAGCTTTAGAGTACAAGAGCTTTCCTTTCACTATCATACCCCCAACCCCAGATTGGGTTCTCAGAAGGGGCAGACATTGCTCTTGGTACTCCCTCCTCAAATAATTGATGTATTAACAAATGTTGATCACTGTCTAGAGGTGGTTGCTGAGTATGGACAACTGCAAGAGAGGATGGTGAGTCCTCTATGTCCATACTCTAAGAGGAACTCCCAGGTTCTGTGATTGTTAGGATTTTCTCCCCTTTTTTGGTAGCATCACCCTATTGCATAGGTGAGCTGGGAGATTGATCCATGACATCCACAAGTTCTTATGGACCTGGATGAGTTGATCTCATTGGTCTCTCAGCTAGCTTACCCTTGAGATCGGTGATCTCAAGTTGCTGGTCATTGACTCTTTTCTGCAAGATAGTCACCTGAGATTCCAGGTGAGCTATCTTGGACACAAAGTAGGTGCACATGTTTGAAAGTTTGTGCACCTTTTGTTGCAGACTCTCCTCATCTTCAGATGAAGAATCATAGGGGGATGAGAGGATTGGACCTGAGTCTTCAACCTCATCACCAGCATAGGTTTCTTGGCTGCTAGATTTCCCCTGCTCTATGAAATTTCAAGAGGCTTGGTTGTTGTGGTTGAGGTCTTAGAGATGTAATCACTGCCAACAGTGAAAGCCTCTACCACATGGATCTCCTGGACAATCTGAAAGAGATCCACCTTAGTTTGTGGTGTCTGATGTGGGCTAGAAGTGGGTGAGGCAGGAGTACTCATCTCACCTTGAGTGTGGGTGGAGAGGAGTGATTCATGGTACTCACTGAAACCCAAATCTTCATCATAGTAGAAGTCAAGGCTGGGTATGGGTTGATTAAGATCAAGAGGCTGGGGATGGTAGCTTTCCCCTGAAGGTTGATCACCAGAGTGTTGAGACTTAGAGTGATGGCTTAAGGATATTTGAGGAGGTGTGAGCTCATCAGGCTGAGCATGAGGAACATCAGAACTGATTGTGTCAAGGATGGGAGTGGTTTGCTCCTCAGGGAAGTGGGAGCTCTAGTGTCCACTTCCTCCTGTGTGGGTTATGATATGGGGGTCTGTATATGCTCAATAGCAGGTGCAGGGGTTCGTTTGGATTTTCTTTGGTAAGTGAGAGTAATGGTTGGCCTTGATGATGGTTGAGATGTAGAGGGTGTTGGTTCATCACTAGCTGGTGCTGCTAGGATTCACCCTGAGCAATAAGCTCAAACATTTTTGGGACAAGGGCTGTTTCTACCCCTGAGAACCCAACAGTTGGCTTTTTCAATATTTTGAAAATGTCGGGCCTCATATGTGCAAGTTTAAGAACATTACTTGTTACCCTCAACTGTGGTCCCATTTCACAGTTGAGAATGTGTTGAACATACCGGGGGAACATGTAATATTCTAGGGAGTCCAAATTCGCAAGTAAATTTGTAAAAACAAACTAAGAATACCTGAATTTGACCCCTTGAACCATCCCATGGACAATGAAGGAGAGGTCTTCTGGAATCTGGTCCTATCCTCCATGTTTGTTAGACAAGCTGTGGATGACAATATGGAGGAGGTACTTCCACTGGTATGAGACCTTCCCCTTCCTGAAGGTCTTGACTGTGAAGTCACCTTCATATCCTATCTGCTCAAAGGAATGGTTGAAAACAGCTTTTGGGAAGGACATTTCACCTTCTTCATCATCGAGCTGAAGATGGGTGTTGATGATGGCTGGAGTGATGAACAGTGTCCTCCCCTGCACTGTGTCAGACAGTGCCTTCTCCCCGTAAAAGGTGACCTCTTGACAGGTCCGCCAGAACTCAAGCAACTGATCCTCATAGAGGGGAGGATCAATTGTAAGGGAGGTGAGATAATGAGACGAAGAAAGATACCTACAAACATCTGAGAAGCTTGGATCCTTCTCAGAGTTTAACAGAGCAACCTGATTGTGTTGCCTGTGTAGATTCATGGTGAAATCTGGGTCGTTTCAATGATCAAGATTTGCCATTTGCAGAAGCTTTGCAGTGAAGGAAGGTAGAAGAAGATGAATTTGGGGGGTAATTTTAGGTTAAGGAACAATGAGAGTAGAGAGATGAAGATAGGACCATTTGGAGAGATATACTCTGGATTTGAAACAAAGTTAAAGCAAAAGATAAACTTTGAAATCCACAAGTGGGTCCTACTTCAGAAAAAGGCGCCCAAAAAGGTAGTTTTCTTGGAAGTTGCAAAACTTCCAAAGGTTATTTTAGCTTTGGAAGCTTTTCAGAAAAAGCTTCCGAAGGCAATTTTGCTTCGGAAGATATTTCAAAGAGTTTTGAAAGTTTTGGTTCTGAAGAAATAAACAAGTCTTTCGAGACTTAATTGCTTTCGGAAGAAATTTATTCTAAATGCATTTAGGAGCTTATATTCAACTTAAGCTTCGGAAAATACTTCATGAATTTCTTTCGAAGATAATTGTCAGATAAGCTGTAAATTTCATCCGAGGGCAATTTTATTTCTTCCGAAGGTAAATTTTTATAACTCTAAAAAATATCATTTTGAAAATTTTTTTTCCTCCAAAGAGAACTGGGCTTATGAAGTGATCTAATAGACAACCTAGGACACACAACTTTAGGAAGTAAGATTGATTAAGTTATTTAGAAAAACCTATTCAAGGTTAATCATCCCATAGGCTGATACAAGATGCCTGAATCTCTGCTCATCAAAAGCTTTTATGAACAGATCAGCATATTGTTCATTTGTGTTAACCTTGATTAGTTTTATCAAACCCTTTTCAGAATTATCCCTAATCAGATGATACCTGATGTTGATGTGTTTGGTCCTTGAGTGCTGCACAGGATTCTATGTAATAAAGATTGCACTATTATTGTCTATGTGGATGGGAGTCTCTTTGAAATTGAATCCATAGTCTAGCATCTGATATTGAATCCAAAGCACTTGAGCACAGCAGCTGGCAGCAGCAATGTATTCAGCTTCAGCAGTTGATGCAGACACACAGGATTGCTTCTTGCATTGCCAAAGACTATCCTTCTACCAAGGAAATGGGATGTGGACTTTGCAGTCATGTTGCAGCCACCATAGTCACTATCTGTATAAGCATACAGATTAAAGTCTGAATTCTATGGATACCAAAGGCCTAGATTTGGAGCACCTTTGAGATATCTAAGAATCCTTTTGACAGTGATAGGTGTGACATCTTGGGGTTGGCTTGATATCTTGCACATATACATGTGGCAAACATGATATCAGGCCTGCTAGCAGTAAGATACATAAGTGACCCAATCATAGCCCTGTAGAGATGTTCATCAACACACTCCCCCTCAAGGTCAGGACCAAGAGAATGGTTTCTGGCTATGGGTGTCTTAGCATCCTTACAATCAGTCATCTTGAACCTTGTCAGTATGTCCTGTACATACTTTGACTGATTGATGAAGATGCCATCTTCAACCTGCTTCACTTGAATTCCTAGAAAGAAATTGTGTTCCCCCATGGCACTCATTTCAAATCTATTCTTCATCAGCATCTCAAAGTCTTTGCAAAGCTTTGGATTAGTTGAACCAAAGATGATATCATCTATATATATCTGAACTAGCAATGTGTCATTCCCTGTATCTTTGATGAAGAGAGTCCCATCAATAGTACCTCTTTTGTATCCATGATTGCAGAGGTATGTTGATAGTGTCTCATACCAGTTTCTTGGAGCTTGATGCAGTCCATAAAGGGCTTTATCAAGCTTGCAGACATAATCAGGATGATTTGGGTCTATAAAGCTAGGTGGTTGTTTAATATAAACTTCTTCATCAATCACCCCATAAAGAAAGGCACACTTCACATCGAGCTGGTAGACCTTGAAATCCTTGGATGCAGCATAAGTCAGGAATATCCTTACAGCTTCAAGTCTTGCTACAGGAGCAAAGACATTAGTATAATCAATTCCTTCTTCTTGTGTGTATCCTTAGACAACCAGTATAGCCTTGTTTTTGATGATGATCCCTCTATCATCCTTCTTTTTCCTAAATACCCTCTTGGTACCTATGACAGTCTTCTCTTAAGGAAGAGGGCATAAGTCCCACACCTTCTGTCTTTTGATTTGAAGCAACTCTTCTTGCATTGCTTCAATCCAGCTTCCATCCTTTAGAGCCTCATCAACTTTATTGGGCTCAATTTAGGATAAGAAAGATGAATGTAGACAAACATGGCTGTCATGAGTTTGTCCTCTTGTTCTCACCCCTAAGTCAACATTTCCAACGATGTTTATGGTGGGATGTGACTTATGGATCCTGAGTTGAGGAATCACAGCAAGTTGGTTGGACAGATCAAGATTAGAGAAATTTTGATCTGGCAAAGAAGAGTCCCCCACCACATCAGCACACTTATCAAGAGAAACTTGATCCAATGAGTGTGTCACATCATTGATGTTGTCTTCAATGGAGTGGTTATCAGCATCAAGAAATTCTTGATCACTATCACCACCACCCGTTCCTCCTACATTGGAGGTTCCTTCACCTGAATTCTGAGCCTCTGAACTGGAATTTGAGGGTAATTCAGTTGAATCAGTAGTATTTGTCATGCTTGTGCTGATTGGAGCCTCAATGATAGGGTTAGTCACCACTGGAGCTGAAGTAGTCTTCTCAGGTCAAATCTTGTGTCAGGATCCTCTATTGACATGTTATCCATAGATCCTGAAACATTCTCACAAGATTTGTTAAAACAGTTGGTAACTAAATCAAGATCAAATAGCCAATCCGAACCAGAACCTTTCACACAAGGTGTTGTTCATTGAAAGTCACATTGGCTGACTCCTTAATGATTCTAGTTCTGAGATTGTATACTCTATAAGCCTTGGCTTGAGAAGAGTATCCAACAAAATGTCCATCATCTGATTTCTCAGCAAACTTAGCTATTTGATCTTTGGTATTCAAGATGGTGCAAGGACATCCAAATGTTCTGAGAAAACCAATAAATGGTCTCCTTTTGTGCCACAGTTCATATGGAGTCTTACCATGTGTTTTAACTACTAAAACTCTGTTCTGCACATAGCAGGCTTTGTTGATAGCCTCTGCCCAGAAGGTGATGGGCAGCTTAGAGTCAGACAACATAGTTCTTGTAGATTCAATAAGTGTCCTGTTTCTCCTCTCAGTAAAACCATTTTGTTGAGGAGTCTTGGGAGCACTATATTGTCTTGAAATACCCTTTTCATCACAAAATGTATCAAGGATTTGGTTTTAAATTCGGTTCCTTGATCACATCTTATGATTTTGAGCTTGTGATCAGATTGATTCTCAATTTTCAGAATGAAATTCTTCAAGATTTCCGGGGTTTCATCCTTAGTTCTAAGGAAAAACACCCAAGTGAATCATGTGAAATCATCTGTGAACACTAAACAGTATGAGGTCCTTCCTAGACTCATTACACTGGTGGGCCCAAACAGATCCATATGTAACAAGTGTAGGGGAGTAGTGATAGATTTCATTTCCTTTGGCTTGTGAGACACTTTGTGTTGCTTCCCTTTCAGGCATGCAACATAGTGGTCATCACTTGTAAACTCTTTCTTTGGCATTTCAGTTACCAAATCATTCTTAATCAGTTTATTCATGTTTTTAAAGTTTACATGGCACATTCTCTTATTCCAAAGGAAGACTCATCACTATTTGCTTTAGATAGAAAGCAAGAAACCTCTCCAGATGGAGATGCTTCCTGCAAGTTCATCTTGTACATGTTCCCTCTCCTGGGGGCTCTAAGCAAAATATGCTCAGGAGGAATGTCAACCCCGGGCTTGAGAACAATGCACTCATGCTCAGTAAAGAGCATGTGATGTTTTTGGTCACAAAATTAGGACACACTCAGAAGATTATAACCAAGCTCTTTGACAAAGTTTACCTTCTCAATGCTGAGCTTACCATTTGTAACCATGCCCCTGCCAGTAATGTAACCTCCTGCATCTCCCCCAAACGTAACTGGTCCTCCATCAATCCTTTCAAAGTTTTGAAGCAAGGACTCATTGCCAGTCATGTGCCTGGAGCAGCCACTTTCAACAATCCAGATATTTTTGTTGGTCTTTAGCTGTCCCTGCAAAAAAAGAGATGATTTAGTTACATTTGGAAACCCAAGCCTCATTGGTCTTGGGCTTAATAGAATGAGTTAAAGGAAATGAAACAGTAGTAGATCCTATGCTCAGGCTTTGGGGATCATTTGCTGTTTCTGATGATGAACTTTTAGCCATATGGTCTTCCTTCATCTTCCACACTACCTTTGAAAGATTGGGCTTGACCTTCAATGCTTCGGAAGCTTTTGTGGCTTTAGAAGCTTTGGAGACTGATCCTTCGGAAGATCTTGCTTTCACTGTAGCAGGCCTCAGTACTTTGGAAGCATTCCTTTCTTCTGAGACTAATTTTCCTTCCGAAGGCAATGGTTCATTTGCCTTTTTCTTCATTTTGGAGCTTTTGAAGGAAACAAATTTTCCTTCCGAAGCTGTTTGTTTCTTCTTCCTCTCAAAAGTTTTCTTCTTAATCATGTGGATAGTACCCTTTGGATTGTATTGACAATCTGTTGGACCAAAAGAACCAATGAGCCTGATCAGAAAAACCGTTAAGTCCCACAGACATTACAACAACTGAAGTAGTCTGCAACAGCTGAAGACATCAACTGATAACAAGGTCTGAAGACAAAGTCTGAAGTGAAAGAGCTGAAGACAAAGTCTGAAGTGAAAAAGCTGAAGACAAAGTCTGAAGCTAAAGAACTGAAGACAAAGTCTGAAGACAAAAGCTGAAGACAAAGACTGAAGACCAAGTTTCAGATGTTGTCACAACAGCTGAAGAAGACCTCTTCAGTAGTTGTGATGGTTTCTTTCAGTAGTTTTATGTTTCTTGTAATCAGTACTTGTAGTTTCAGTAGTTTTAGTTTCATCTTGTAGCATACTCTGAGATGTTCTCAGTTGTTGTGAACATTCTCAGTAGTTTGCTTACTTTCAGTTGTTTGTAATAATTCTGTTAGATGTCACTATCAAGTGACATCAGCAGACGTCACATTCCTTTATATAAGGAATGTTGACCTAATTGTAAGGTGCGCAGCTTAGCGAAGCTTAGCGTCTGATATAGCGAAGCTTAGCGGCCTCCATACCGAAGCATTTGTGCATGAATGATATTATCCCTTTTGCAGAAAACCCTCTTTCTCTATAACCGTGTACTGTTCCATTGAATATCTATTGTGTTCTTGCTATATTTGTCTAATTCTTGTTCTAATTCCGCTGCGATTCAACTCTAATTGATCAAACTTAGATCACTGATCCTGTCAAATGGTATCAGAGCAGGTTAATCATTGATCGGTTTAACAATTGATCATTGAAACTGCTATTTCGATATCTAAAGTTTGATCGAATTAGCATATTTGCAAGAATTGGTTATAGAGATTGATCTTCTGCTGCTTCTGGTTATTCTATTTGAGTTTCTTCTTGGTTCATATTGAGTTTGTTGTGTTTTTGTGCTAAATCTGTTGAAACTTGATTGAATTGGTTTGAATCTGAGAATGACTACTCCATCTAATGACCCTCACAATACTGGCTCCTCAACCAAGCCTCCGATGCTGGTTAGGAGTGAGTATAACATATGGCAACGAAGAATGCTCCATCACCTGTCTGTTAACAGTTCAGGTTGTTGGACATCTGTGGTTCACGGTCCACACAAGCCTATGGTGAAGAATCCGGAGACCAACCAAATGGTTCCGAAGAAGAAGGAGCAATACTCAGATGAAGATCGTAAACTGTTTGAGATTGATGCTAAAGCCCATGGAATTCTGGCCATGGCACTGCCTAATGAAATCTATTCTGGGCTTATGCATCATGAAACTGCTCATGACCTCTGGAATGCTTTGAAGGAACAATTCGGAGGAACTGATGAGGTCTTAGCAAACAACAGAGAAATCCTCGCCCAACAATATGAGACATTCTCTCATAGGAAGGGTGAGACACTGACTCAACAGTTTGAGCGTTTCTCCTGCTTGATCTCTGAGCTGAAAATGGTCAAGCATGAGTATACTAACAGCCAGATGAACAACAGATTCCTCAGATCACTGCCTGAGAGATGGGACACATACACCATTGTCCTACGCTCCAGTGCAAATCTGGATAGCCTATCTCTCACCCAACTCCATGGGAAACTGCTTACATTTGAAAGAGAGATAGAGCAGAAAAGGAAACTGGCATCATCAGGAAAGCTCACTGATGACTTTGTACCAGGGAACACTGCCTTGGTCGGTCATGAGTCAGAATATGCTGGATCAGAAAGCCATTATGATGAGCATATAGATTTCTCTTCAAACAGTTCTGATCATGCATTTGTTGGTGTTGACAGTCATTCTGGGTGTAATAGTGATAATTTATGCTTTATCATGGATGATTTGATGGGTATTGCTGATGATGATTTAGAAGAGATGGATATTTTGAGCCAAATGGCCTTGATCAATATCAGATCTCAAAAGTTCTACAAGAGAACTGGTAGGAAATTTCCAGGACTCTCTGGCAAAACCAAAGTTGGTTTTGACAAGAGTAAGTTGAGGTGTCACAAATGCCACAGGCTTGGGCACTTTGCAAGAGAGTGTAGATCAACTGGATCTAACTCCTCTGCACCCTTTGTGACCTTTCCAAGCAATAGTTCACAAAACAAAGGGCAACATCCTGCTAGTTCTGGTCATCACTCACAACCTCAATCTCCTGCATATTTTGTCCCTCAGGGTCCAATGCCATATCCATATCCCTGCTATTACATGCCACAGCCAAATCCAGTTCAAGTTCCTATAGCACAACAACCTCAAGCCCTACCTGAGCCTCAACCATCTCCATCACAATCTCAACCTCATCACAGCTTCTTCACACCAGGAGTTGTTGACTGGAGCAGCTTACCAGATGATCTTTCTGGTTTCAATGAGCAATTATTTGCTGGTGCTGGTCAACATGGTGGTGAACATCCTTTTGGGAATCTTGCTCTCATGGCCCTGGAGTCTACTGAGGGTTCCTGCTCCAATGCATCATCTTCACAGGTAACCCAGGTATCTTCTGAGGCTAAAGCCAAGTTATGTTCTGAATCATGCATAGCTGCCTTTGTCTCTATTAGAGAGGCAAATGTAGCTTTAATCAATCAAAATCTTGAGCTTGAGAAAACTATTTCCAAAAGAAAAGCTGAGTATGAGTCTGCTCTTAATGACAAAGATGATGAGATTTACAAGCTTAAATGCCAACTTAATGATGAAAAGGCTAAGGTAGAGGTCATACTTGAGAACCACAGAAGTCTCAAAGAGACACTTGCAGCTACCCAAGTTGAGTGTGACCGCTGGGTAACATCCTGCAAGGGATTTGAAATGCTTCTCAGCAAGCAAACAGCTTCAAATGTGAAGTTTGGAATAGGTTACAATCATACTGCACCACCTACTGATTTTACTTCAAAATCAATAGTAAAATCTGAAGGTGAAAGTAATTTCCAAACCACATCATCATGTGATTCATCCTCAAATGATAATACAAAATTAGAGGATGAAGTCAGTGTTAAGATCTCAGCAAATCAATTGCCTGATGGTTTAAATGCTGATAAACACATGAAGCTGAGCAATTCAGATGTTGTCCCTCAAAGTACTCCAAGTACTGAAGGGCAAGTCACAACATCTGAAAAGCATTTCAAATCTGCTGAAATAAAAGGATTAACAACTGCTGAGGAATCTATCATACGGTCTTTCAGGACGGATAGAGAACAGCTGAAGAACAAGTCTTCAGTTGTTACCGATCCTTCAGTACTTAACACAAGTACTGAAAGGAGGAAAGTACTGAAGATCACACCTTCAGTAGTTTCCACTTCAGCAGTTGATCAATCCAAGATGAAGAATAAGCCATGTGAAATATGTGGTAAATTCAATCATCTATCTGATGAATGCTGGTACAAAAAGGGTTCCAAACTCAACAGAGATAAGCTCATTAAAGAAGAGATTAATAAAATGAAAAATGAGTTTGAGACCAAGTTTGTACCACAGTCATCTCAAACTGATAAACCCAAGGCCTCACCAAAATCCAAAAAGAAGGATGGGGTTTATCAGAAAACAGCTGATAGTGTTCCTCATGATAAACATCAGACTAAGTCTGTGAATTTCAAGAAGGAGGAAATGGTGGGTCACAGGAACTCATCAAAAACAAGTACTGATGTGTCAAATGAGCTGAAGGCTTTAGCAACAAATCAGACACAACTTGTTATGATGGTTCAGCATTTGTTGGGGAGAGTTAACCAACTAGATGCACCTGTGATCAAACCACTGAAAAGGAAATCCAAGCCCAAATCTAAGAAATCCATTTCAGCACCATCTCCACCTTCATCAGCTGTTAATCATGAGAAACAAGTTATGGTTAAATCTGTTGATGAAAACAGACCCAAAACCAAAAAGGTTTGGGTCTCTAAAGCTAACTAGTTTCTTATGATAAATGCAGGGTTCTTCAGCATGCCAAAGAAGCATCTGGTATGTAGACAGTGGAGGATCTATGCATATGACTGGGAGCAGTTCTCTTCTTAATGACTACTCTCAAGGAAAGAAGGGATTTGTCTCATTTGGAAATGATGCTAAGGGTTACATCATCGGGAAAGGATTTGTGTCAAATGGAGAAATCAGATTTGATGATGTTAACCATGTGGAGAATCTCAAGTATAATCTACTGAGTGTCAGTCAGATGTGTGATAAAGGGCATGTTGCACTTTTCACAAGCCAGAACTGCCGGATTCTGTCTTCTAAAGTTCTGAGGCTGATTGACAAGGTATTGGATGAACATACTCTCCTGAAGGCCAAAAGGATAGGAAGAGTATATGCCTTGGATTTGTCAAAGAAGATTGATTTAAAAGGTCATCCTTGCCTGTTCTCCAAGGCCTCTCCTCAGGAATCTAAACTGTGGCATAGAAGGCTGGGTCATGTTAATCTCAAAAACATGAATCAGCTGATCCACAATAGTTTAGTGAGAGGTCTACCAATAAAGGAGTTCCACTGTGATGAAACCTGCACTGCTTGTTTAAAAGGAAAACAACACAAAGTTTCATTCCCTCCTATAGAAGAACCAAAGTCCACTGCCTGCTTGCAATTACTGCACATGGATCTCTTTGGTCCTGTGAGAGTAATGAGCATGGCAAAGATACTGTCTGGTAATTGTGGATGATTACTCCAGATTTGTATGGACTTTCTTCTTGCATTCAAAGGATGGGGCTGCTCAGACAATTATTAACTTTGTGTTGTATGTTGAGAAGCAGTATTCCCTATCAGTCAAGTGTATAAGAAGTGATAATGGAACTGAATTTAGAAATCATACACTTGATGATTTCTACCTTTCAAAAGGAATCAAGAGGCAGTATAGCATCCCAAGGACTCCAGAACAAAATGGAGTAGTGGAGAGAAAGAACAGGACCCTAATTGAAGCTGCAAGGTCCATGTTGGCTGACTCTGGTTTGCCACTGACCTTTTGGGCTGAAGCTGTCAACACAGCATGCTATGTGCAAAATAGAGCTTTAGTGAATCAGAGGTTGATGAAGACTCCTTATGAAGTTCTACATCATTTGGCTCCTCTAATTTCATTCTTCAGAGCATTTGGGTGTCCTTGTTACATTCTCAACACAAAGGATCAACTCCAAAAGTTTGATTCTAAGGTGGATGCAGGGTATTTTGTTGGGTATTCATCCACTTGCAAGGCTTACAGAGTGTTCAACTGCAGAACAAAGATGGTTGAAGAAACCTTGCATGTGAAGTTCAATGAATCTCCTAAGGACAAAATCCCACAAAACCCTGTGGAGTTGTTTGATCTGGACATACTGCAATATGTTCCTTATCAGCCTCCAGCTGTTGCAGATCATGTGAATTCATCACCTTCTGCAGCTAGTCATCCATCTGGTGGTACTGATGTTGATGATGATCCCAGTACTCACCTATTCAAGTTTAGTGATCAACTGCCTGAGTCTACTAAACTTGATGTTCCTGTAGCTTCAGTAGCACCATCCACAACAAATGCTGATGAGATTTCTGAATCCTCTACTTCATTTGACTTGCCATCTAATACTTGGTTTCAAGAATCTGGATCAACATCTGTTGCTGCTGAGCGTGCTACAAACACTTGCACAGATCTCATAGTGTACCAAGAGCTGAAGAATCACCCAATGTCTCAAATCATTGGTGATATCAATGCTGGTGTCTCAACTAGAAGTCAATTGTCCAACTTCTGCTTCTATGCTCTCTTCATCAGTCAGCAAGAGCCAAAGAACTATCATATTGCATTAAGAGACAATGGATGGGTTGATGCCATGCAGCTTGAGCTTCTTCAGTTCAAAAAGCAGCAAGTGTGGGAACTGGTTCCTCTACCCCCAGGTAAGTGTGCAATAGGCACTAAATGGGTGTTTAGGAATAAAACAGATGAAAATGGGCAAATTGTCAAGAACAAGGCCAGACTGGTTGTCCAGGGGTTTTCACAAGAAGAAGGTATTGATTATGATGAAACCTTTGCCCCTGTAGCCAGACTGGAGGCAATTAGATTGTTCTTAGCCTATGCTGCATTCCACAATCTTAAAGTTTTTCAAATGGATGTCAAAAGTGCATTTTTATATGGTAAAATAAAAGAAGAGGTTTATGTGTGTCAACCACCAGGTTTTGAGGATAATAAACATCCTGATTGGGTGTATAAACTTGATAAGGCTCTTTATGGGTTGAAACAAGCTCCTAGAGCCTGGTATGAAACACTGTCAAATTTTCTTCTTCAGAATAATTTCACTAGAGGCTCCATAGATAAAACTTTGTTCATTAAGAAAGTGGGTCAGCATAAGCTCCTTGTTCAAATTTATGTTGATGATATTATTTTTGCATCCTCTGATCCACAGTTGTGTGATGCATTTACAAAGTTGATGCAACAAAAATTCGAAATGAGTGCCATGGGAGAATTACAGTTCTTTCTAGGTTTGCAAATCAAACAAAAGGCTGATGGAACTTTCATTCATCAGTCAAAATACACAAAGAGTCTTTTGGAAAAGTTTGATTTACAAAACTGTAAGCCCTGTTCTACTCCCATGTGCAGCACCACACAACTGGATGCAGATCAGAAAGGTAAAGCTGTTGATGAAACACTTTACAGATGTATGATTGGGTCCTTGATGTACTTAACAGCTTCTAGACCAGATATTATGTTTGCAACTTGTGTTTGTGCTAGATTTCAGGCTGCTCCTAAAGAGTCTCATTTGATTGCAGTCAAGAGGATCTTTAGATATCTGCAAGGTACTCAATCTCTAGGTCTTTGGTATTCCACTGGGCACTCTTGCAAATTAGTTGCTTTTTCTGATAGTGACTATGCAGGGTGTAAATTAACTAGAAAATCAACTTCTGGTGGATGTCAATTCCTAGGCAACTGTTTGGTTTCTTGGCAGAGTAAGAAACAAACATCTGTTGCTACATCCACTGCTGAAGCCGAGTACATTGCTGCTGCAAGTTGTACATCTCAGGTACTCTGGCTTCAGAATCAATTATTGGATTATGGCATTACAGAGACTAAGACTCCATTACTAATGGATAGTGCTTCAGCTCTTTGTATTGTCAAGAATCCAGTCCAGCACTCTAGGACCAAACATATTGAGATCAGACACCATTTTATTAGGGATTGTTTTGAAAAAGGTCTGATTGATCCAAAGTTTGTTCCTAGTGCTGATGAGCTTGCAGACATATTTACTAAGCCTTTGGACAGTTCAACTTTCCAAAACCTAGTGTTAAGGCTTGGTATGCTGCAGCTAGAATAAGTGACAACTACTGATGATCTCAGTCAACAAGTACTGATGAGCATTCGTATACTATTGTCACAAATAAGTACTGATAAGTTCTTTTATCCTCAGTAGTTTTCATAACTACTGAAGACTAAATTACTTAAAAGTACTGAAGTACTCTATCTGTTGAAAAGAACTGATGTGGTTACAACTACTGATGTAGTTACAACTACTGATGTCAGTATAACAGATAAGTACTGATGACCAATGAAACGTCTGAAAATCAGACAAAAAGTCTGATAAGTGTTGAGGTCAGAATGAAACAGCTGATGAGCTAAGAATTGACGACAACAGCTGATGAGAAACTTTTCTCTTCAGTTGTTTCTACAACTGCTGTTTCACTTCATACAACTGAAGCCAAAACCATGTCTTCAGTAGTTTTACAACTACTGATGACTAACACCAAATCTTCAGTTGTTTACAACACCTGAAGCCAAAACCATGTCTTCAGTAGTTTCACAACTACTGATGACTAATACCAAGTCTTCAGTTGTTACTTCTGAAAGTTAAAACCAGGTCTTCAGTTGTTTTCAAACAACTGATGACAGCACCAACACTTTCAGTCGTTTTATATCAGCCTTTTCTTACCCTATAAATACCTAAACCTACTTTCAAACG
The DNA here is from genome assembly GCA_025506505.1 of Flaveria sonorensis. NCBI lineage: Eukaryota > Viridiplantae > Streptophyta > Magnoliopsida > Asterales > Asteraceae > Flaveria > Flaveria sonorensis. The sequence goes on along the minus strand of CM046435.1, from coordinate 35,205,238 downwards.
TTTCATTAGCCGTTTTATGTCCTTCACTCTCTCAACAATGGCGACCATGAAACTCAAACCCAGACACAACTGTGTTGCCTACCTCTCGAAATCGGCCTTTTGGAACAAATTTGATAATGCCATCGATCTTATGGTAGATTCCCAGTACCGAACCGCTTTTCTTCTGAATCCTACCATATACCCCGATTCCCTAAGCCAATTCTGGACCAACGTCTCTGTGCAAACTGGTGAGAATGATAGCCAAATCACTCTCCAGTCGTTGGTTAACCAGAAACAGGTGGTCATCACTCCAGACATCATTCGACAAACCCTAAATCTACATGATGCCACCTGTGTCACAGAATACCCGAAAGGCACAACTGATATGTCTTTCATCAATAACGGGTATGAAGGAGACTTAAGTGCTACCACCATTCTGAAGAAGCACTTCCATGATGCTGAACGTCTTATATTCCACATGGTGAATGTCTGCCTTGCATCAAAAACCTCCTCATGGGATCAGATGTCCTCCCGATGGCAACAGGTATTATACTCTATCTTTGAACGACAAAATCTAAATTTTTCTGAGATAGTTTTCATGGAACTAAAGGATCTGGCTTTGAAACCTGTGGCAAACAGATGGATATTATATCCCAGGTTTCTCATGGCCATAATTTTAAATCAGCTAAAATCAGACGGCCTTGTTGGCCTTGGAGTCCCTGCTCCGGCTGTATTGCCTGAAGTATACTCCAGGCACAACTCTGACCCTACACTGAAAGGGGCTGCCCGGCTGCTAAAACCCAAGCAGCGGGAACCCACAGCCTCCACTTCCAGATCCAAAGTCCCCACCAAACCCAACACCAAAAAGCCCAAAAAGGCTACTCAGGGAGATGAGTCCCCTGAGGATGCCCCTGTACCACCAATACAGGAAACACTTACTGGTTCTAACCCCCCAGTAGTGTCAAAGACTCCACCAGCCCTAGCCGCTCAGGCATCCTCTCAACAGGATCCTGATGCAACCATAATTGGGGATACCACAATGCTGGAACCTATCTCAATTGAGAAGGTTACCATTGAAGAGCACCAGTCACCCCGGGTGCAATCTGCTTCAAACCTATCTCCAAATGCAACCGCCCCTCAAAGCCCAACCATTATAGTTGCACAAGTGCTGAGTCAGCTGCATTCCTCTCCTCCTCCCCAGAAACCAATTACAATGGGGAGAACCTCAACAGCTGAGGAAGAGGACCAAAATGCTGCTGATAACCCACAGCACAGGGGTTATAATGTTCAATCTCCCCGTGTAGAGGAGGAGGTTAGAACATCTGGTGAGGCTGCCACTTCTACTGATTCAGCAAATGAACAGGATGCAGTTGGTAACATCTCTAAGACCTCACCAGAGGCAACTGCCGATGAAGGACTCAGTCCTGAGGCAGGAAGTCCCCAGAACCAAGAACAAGGGGCACATGCTACAACTGATCTACACTCAGGGCATGTACATCCTGATTCAATCAGGAGGTCAGGTGATTCAGCAAAGACTGATGATGACCTGGGCTTTTTCTTCGATGTCTTAGCCCATAACACAATCCTTGAGGCTGAGGTGAGCAGACTCAAAGAACTGCTTGCCAAAATGTCTCAGGATCAAAGTCCATCTGCCCCAATAAACCCACAGATGGCACCTTCATCTGAAGGTTCACCAAACACTCAGCCACTACACTCAACTGAGCCACCAGCCACTGCTTTTGGCACCACCTCTCAGGGACAGAACCCCTCTGAGCAGATGGTTGCTACCTTTCAACATTCCTTACCTCTCATCACTCCCATCATCAATGAGATTGTGCATAAAGCCATTGATGAGAGGATCTCCTCAAATCTACAAACACTTGTTGATGATGCTGTACAAAAGAAGCTTTCTGCCATTCAAACCCCTGAACCCAATGCACCCAAAAAGGGGGAGTCTAAGGCAGTGAAAGAAAGAAAGAGAAAGAGAGTGGAAGATGAGAAACCATTGGAAGATCTGGTTAAAGAAGCTGATGAAGCTCACAGCAGATCAATGGACAGAATAATAGACCAACTCTTCAGACAGGGCTTTGATACAGCTACATTAGACACTGAGATCAGAAGGCTGGAGATTAAAGAGATACAAGAGAGATGGGCCAGTTACAGTGTGATGGAAAGGGAGAGGTTGGAGATAATGATCAGGTTTATTGCAAAATACTTGGGAAGATCATTAATTGAGATTAAATCATGGACCAGAGACAGTATTCTGGCAATAACCACCAGAATCTGTGCTTCTGAAGCATTCAATAAGGGGTTGATTATCGAAGCCTTAGATGAAGCAGGTGCTGGGAAGAGAACTGATATGGCCAAGCTTTCCAAAGCCAAACTTACCACAAAAATGCTAGATCAGCCTTCCCAAACTCCCACTCAAAAACAACCAACCCCACAACTCTCCAAACCAATCCCTAAACCTAAACTTAAACCAACTCAACCCTCAAAACCAACTCCCTTACCCCAAAAACCACCTCAAACCACATCCAATGATGCACCCAGAAGGAGGAGAAGGGTGTTGAGGATGGAAGAAGAAGAAGAAGATGATGATGAAGAAGACAGTCTGCCAATCTCTGCTGTTCTAAAAATACCTGAGCCCAGAAGTCAACAAATGATCACACCAGACTTTCAGAGGCAAATGGTGAAAGTTAAGATTGAAGAAGAAGAACAGCAGAAACAGCACGATGAGCAACTTTTGAAGATGGTTGACAAAGAGTTTCCTCAGTCATCATCTATACAAGCCATGAAGAAACACGCTCAAAGGCTGTATGCTCTCAGGCATACCTTTCAATATCAAAAGGAGAGAGTAAGGATTTGGCCAGACCCCAGGGTTAGTTCTAGAATTCATAAGAAATCCATACCAAGTAGATACAATGGCCAAGTGAGAAAGACCATAGATGCTGTTATTATGTTGGCCATTGTAGTCTCACCCTGGGAGATACTTGAAGACTTCAAGAGAGCCTACAAGTCAAAGATGACCCCTCAAACTCTAATGGAGAACAAAATGGTCAAGAAGGGGTTGTTATACAAGAGGCTTGAAGAGATCAAGAAAAATGAACTCCAGTTGTTATTAGAAGGGACTCACCCAGATGAATTTGCTTACAGAGAGATAACAACTGTTGAGTTGAAAAATGGAAAGACAGTAAAGTACCTATCAGAGTACTATGGCCCAGAGTTCTTCTTCGAAGGAGAAGCAGAAGAACTCACTAAGGAGGAACAAGTTGTTCTCCTTGAGGCCTACGTCAGAGAGTCTTATAGACTCATCAATGGGAAGTAGGTTTCATGGTTGGGATAACAGCTCTGTGTCCAGTTCCCCAAGACAGAGTTCCCTTCCATCCTTTGACATTCACATCTACTGAAACCTGTTCCCTGGCCTGTGCTTATCTGATATCTCTGAAGCTGATCAAGAGAGTATTTCTGCCAAGAATAAGTGGGACCTCAATAAGCTTAAAGGTTTTGGCTGCATTGGTTCAGGGGGAGTTTGTTGGACCAAAAGAACCAATGAGCCTGATCAGAAAAACCTTTAAGTCCCACAGACATTACAACAACTGAAGTAGTCTGCAACAGCTGAAGACATCAACTGATAACAAGGTCTGAAGACAAAGTCTGAAGTGAAAGAGCTGAAGACAAAGTCTGAAGTGAAAAAGCTGAAGACAAAGTCTGAAGCTAAAGAACTGAAGACAAAGTCTGAAGACAAAAGCTGAAGACAAAGACTGAAGACCAAGTTTCAGATGTTGTCACAACAGCTGAAGAAGACCTCTTCAGTAGTTGTGATGGTTTCCTTTTAGTAGTTTTATGTTTCTTGTAATCAGTACTTGTAGTTTCAGTAGTTTTAGTTTATCTTGTACTTAGCATACTCTGAGATGTTCTCAGTTGTTGTGAACATTCTCAGTAGTTTGCTTACTTTCAGTTGTTTGTAATAATTCTGTTAGATGTCACTATCAAGTGACATCAGCAGACGTCACATTCCTTTATATAAGGAATGTTGACCTAATTGTAAGGTGCGCAGCTTAGCGAAGCTTAGCGGCTGATATAGCGAAGCTTAGCGGCCGCCATACCGAAGCATTTGTGCATGAATGATATTATCCCTTTTGCAGAAAACCCTCTTTCTCTATAACCGTGTACTGTTCCATTGAATATCTATTGTGTTCTTGCTATATTTGTCTAATTCTTGTTCTAATTCCGCTGCGATTCAACTCTAATTGATCAAACTTAGATCACTGATCCTGTCACAATCCTTAGCCAGATATGAGGTACTACCACAATAACACAATCTAAATCTTTTCTTCTAAGAGCCTTCTTTTCCAAAGAAACTGAGGTTGAACACTTTCCTTTTCCTCTTTCACCTTTTCAGATGATGCAGCACGCTTCTTAAGGTGAAGTTTGCTTTTAGAAATGGATGGTTCAGGCTGTGTAGCAGTGACACATAGCGGATCAATCATCTTGTTGTTGCTGGAGTGAGTTGAAGCTAAAGTAGAACTCTTGGCACTAGAATTCTTGGCAGGATCTTCAGCTTTTATCACCTTGAACCCTGCAGAGACAAATACTTATTTCTGTTTAGGATCAAAGGTGGTCTTGACCTCTTGAGCTTTTCTTGATCTTCTCTTTGCTCTTTTGATCAAGTTCTTCCTTTTGGTTTTGCTCAAACCAGCTTCTTTTTCCTCCTTAGGGGCATGGTGACCCTTTTTGGATTGACTCTCTTCACTCACCTCAGAGTCATCCCTCACCTTCTCCTCTTCATCCTCTTCATCACTAGGGTCTATGGATGGAAGCTCATCTTGACCAGTTCCACACCTTAGAGATCTAACTGATAGTAAAGAGTGTGGAGGAGCTATCTCACTAGATCCCAGTCCCTACTTGTTCTGATAACACACTTTTGCATGTAGAGATGAGGATATCATGTTCTTGAAGGTTTCCTCTTCAAGAACACATTTTTTGCCCTGGCTTTGCTGATCACAAGCTCAGCCTGGCATTCAGTCAACTTGGTAATGAGATCCTTAATTTGAGTCCTGTAATTTGTTTGCTCATGTTTAAAAGTTGAAACTGTTTTCTCCAGATCTTCTATCTTTAGTTTATAGTCATTTTCAGCTCTTTTAAAATCAGCTTTTAAAATATTCAAGGACTCAATGTCAAATCTCATTTCCAAGTTATATGACCTGTATCTGTTTACTTTAGCAATACAATCAGGAGAGCAAAGATGTTCAAGTACCTTGGCTTCATCGTGGTCGGCCATGAGTGCTTGGTTTGGAGATGCATCTTCAGCTTGAAAGCTCCAGTCAAAGCCTCCTTCTTCAATAGCAACTGTAGCTTACTGTCTTGGCTTCTCATTCTGGTGCCCTCCTTCAGTGTAGTTTGGCCTGGATGAGGCTTGGCCATCATTTGATTTGGGTGCCTTGCATTCTCTAGCAAAGTTCCCATTTGGTAACATTGTAACACTTGACTTTGCTCTTGTCCAGCCCAAATTGCCACTGGCAGCATTGCTAGGAAACCTTCTCCCAGTCCTCTTGTAGAATTTCTAGGCTCTGTGAGTGAGAAGAGCCTTCTGCTAGACTATCTCCATATATTGCAGATCATTTGGATGGATACAGTCCAGGTCTTCAAGAATAAAGAGAAAGTTGCCTGAACTTTCATCAGTGGAAACAAAAGCTTGAGAGGAGCTTGTCTTTTGGAAGGGACTTCCTTGGATGTAGCTCTCTCTGGGTGTCTCCGGGAAGGTGATGAAAGGACCCTTTTGTGAAGTCTCAGGGCAGCAGATGAGATGATGCTATGGTTTTCTACTATCCCTTTCAACCATATGAGGGCTAAACTCTGGTGAGTGTTGGAGTTACCAGATGAATTTTGCATGTTCATCTCCATCCGATATCCACTGAGTATCCCATACAGCTCAGTGAGAGTGAGGGTCTTGAGGTTTTCAGTCCTTTTAATGACCACTCAATAGTGTGTCCATTGTCTTGGAAGAGAGGACATGAACTTCCTTACAATATCCATGTTCTTAATGGTCATCCAAACATCAGCCAGAGTATCCACAATCTCAACATACCTGAAGTATTGTTAAGTCATGGTTTCACCTGTTTTGAAGGTGAAATTATCAAATTGTTGCTTCAAGAGATCTTTCTTGTTCTCCTTAGCTTCATTTGAACCCTCATACATAAGTTTTAGTGCATCCCATAGCTGTTTGGCGGTTTTGCACTTCTTGAAACCTCTGTAGATGGAGTTTGGAAGAGAGGGCTCTCATGGCTTTCTGATCAATATCAATTCTTTTCCAATCTTCATCAGAAAAGTCAGCCCTCACCTTTGGTATCATGCCACCACCACCAGCAGCTGAAGTGGTGCCTGGTACATGAGGTCCATAGACAACAGACTCCCACATCCTAGAATCTTGAGACTTGATAAAGCCTTCCATTCTTTGAAACCAAGTGTCAAAATCCTCAGGAGTGATCAGTAGGGACTTTGTCATTGTTCCAGATTCCATATCAGCTTTGGAGATAGCTGCCATTTGAAGAGTTAAGTGATGTGTGTTACAAAGTGGTTTTGAAGATGGTGATATCTTGCAAACAAGAGCCTGGAATGCTCTGATACCAAATGCAGGACCATTAAAAGGGACTTTGCACTTAGTTAACACACTTAGGAAGATCTTTAGGATCACTTAACAATTCAAATAGGGATCTTAGAACTTAAACTGATGATACAATGCACAACACAAGTAAAGTAAGAGCAAGAACACAAGAAATAATTTTCAAGGAAGTAGTATATTGCTTCTTAGGTTCTATTACAAGTGTTTGCACTGATATCTAAAATACAAGAACCTTTGACTCTTTGTACTAAACCTACAACCATCAATATGGAAAAAGACAGTTGGATGTGACTAATCTAGACAACAAGATCAGCCTAAAGTGAAAACACAGATTGCCTTTTGACTAGTGACTATGACAGGCCATAGCTCACTGACTTTCCTATTACAAAAAGCCAAAAAGAAACAAATACAGAAACTTGCAGACAAAGACCTTATCTACTTTATCATAAAGCATGGAAGTTTCACCAACTTATGATAGTTGGTGAACCACCAAAGCATGCAGCGGACAGCGGGTTGCTTTATGATAAAGTTGACAGAAAATGTGTATTTTCTCTCTCTTCTAAAGTAATCAGTCTTGTCTTTATTCAGCTTTGGAAGACTTTGTCTTGAGAGCTTTGGAAGACTTCATCTTATCCTTCGTTAGAGTTGAGTCTTTGGCTTCGGATGACTTGACACTTACTGTAAAGTTTCCTCAGTAGTTTCTTCTGAACATTGGCTTCGGAAGATTTTACACTTAGCATTTGACTTGAGTGTGTAAAACTTTGAAGCTAGTTCTTCTTTGTTCCTTAGTGCATGTTGGAAAACTTGGTTGTTTTGGTATCCTTTGGTTGCATCAGCCTCATAACCTCAAAGGTTCCTACAGGTATGTTCAACATATTCTTAACTGTGAGTTGGGACCATAGTTGAGGGGAACAGGTAATTTTCTTAAAATAGGACAAATGAGGACCGGCATCTTCAAAATCTTGAAGAAGCCAACTGTTGGCTTCTCTGGGGTAGAAACAGCCCTTGTCCCAAAAATGTTTGAGCTCATTGCTCAGGGTGAAAACCTAGCATCACCAGCAAGTGTTGAAACAACACCCTCCACCTCTCAACCACCTCAAACATAGCCTACCATCACCATCACCTACAAAAGAATATCCCAAGGAACCCCTACACTTGCTACTGAGCATGTGTAGGCCCCCATATCAGAACCCATACAGGAGGAATTGGAATCTCGAGCTCCTATTTCCCTTGAGGAGCAGACCACTCCTATCTTTTAACCAATCAGTGCTGAGGTTCCTCATGCTCAACCTGATAAGCTCACAACCAAACAAACAGCCTTAAGCCATTACTCTGAGTCTCAGCACTCTAGTGATCAACCTTCTAGGGAAAGCTACTATCCCCAACCTCTTGATCTAAACCGCCCCATTCCCAGCCTTGACTTCTATTCTGATGAAGATTTGGGCTTCAGTGAGTACCATGAGTCTCTCCTCTCTTCCCACACTCAAGGAGAGATAAGTACTCCTGCTTCCCCCATCTCTAGCCTACATCAGCAACCCCCTACTGAGGTGGATAGTCCTAAACTTATTTAGGAAATCCATATAGTAGAGGCTATCACTTTTGCAAGTGATAACATCACTAGGACCTCTACCATGGCAATCCAGCCTCTTGACACTTCTCTGGAAGTTGTCATTAGGCAGAGGAAATCCAGCAGCCAAGAAACCTATGCTGGTGGTGAAGAAGAAGACTTAGGTCCAGTTCTCTCATCCCCCAATGATTCTTCATCTGAAGATGAAAGGAGTCTGCAACAAAAGGTGCACAAATGTCACATCTTTGCACCTATTTTGTTTCAAAGATAGCTCACCTGGAATCTCAGGTGACTATCTTACAGAAGAGGGTCAATGACCAGCAACTTGAGATCACCGATCTCAAGGGCAAGTGGGCTGAGAGATCCATGAGGACAACTCATCCAGGTCCACAAGAACCTGTGGATGTCATGGATCGATCTCCCAGCTCACCTATGCAAGAGGGTGATGCTACCAAAAAGGGGGAGGAAATTCTGACAATCATAGAACCTGGGAGTTCTCCCCAGAGTATGGATATAGAGGAATCACATCCTCTCTTATAGATGTTCATACTCAGCAACCTCCTCTAGACAGTGATCTACATTTGCTCATTCAACAACTATTTGGTAGGGAATACCAAGAGCAATGTCAGCCCCTTCTAAGAACCCAATCTGGGGTTGGGGGTATGATAGTAATAGGAAAGCTCTTGTGATCTCTAGAGCTCAGGGTCAATTGGAAGTTCTCAACATTTCACACCTGAGTTTCTATGAGAGCATCAACTTGGTAGATCTGCCACTTGTCAACCCAAGCAATAACAGACAAGCAGCAAAATGGGCAGAAAGAATCCAAGACAGGGTGCTAGTGGAGTTTAAATCGAGATCAAAATTATATAGACAGAGGCTAGCAGGTGAGATCTTTGGTCAACTGAAAGTTGAGGTAGACCCAGAGATTAGCTTTGAAGGGAAAACGTTGATTGAAGGCCCAGAGGTTGAACCTGTGAACCTTGAGACAGGATCTCCCTCTGCACCCATTACCCTCTGTGAAACACAGCTGGTGATGGTGTTTCACAACCTCTCTCTGGCCAGAGCTTGACAACTGAACCAAGAAATGAAGGCCAAAGCTCTCTCCAGCCAGAGTCACCAAAGCCTGTGGATGACAAAGGCAAAAGGAAAATGACTCCTGAGGAGATTGAGGAGGAGAAGAGAGAGAGGAAGAGGAAGCTGAGGGGAGAGAGTTCAAGTGGTTTCCTAGGGTTTATGGAAGCTGCATCAGGGCTGCCCCAGGCTAAATACTCAGGAAGATGAGTTAAGGGCAGCCAAGCTAAACTACCTGGGAACCAGAAACTATAATGTTGATGAACTCATCTCTCTCCCTTTAGATGAATTGAATGAACTAGCTGACACAGAGTTGTCAAAGGAGAGAAAGGAAGCAGAGGATGCAGCATTGCTCCTTAAGCACAAGGAAGAAATGATGCTGAAAAGACTCTACAAGAACATTTCTGTCCTCTCTATAGTTCAAGAAAGTCCTGAGCCAGAGACTGTGGCCATTGAACAACCTCAGGTAGAAACTAAAGAAGAAAGACTAAAGATGATCAGCTACCAGAGTGCCACAGGTCTCTATCAAGCAGATGCACTTCTTCCCTTACCATCTGAGTACATATTGTTTGAATACAATAAGCAGATGGAAGTAAAAGCTAAAAGAGAAAAACAAGCTGAAAAGAAAAGATTAAAGGAAGAAGCTGCAAAATCAAAGGCCATCATCCACAAAAGCCAAAAGAAGTCTGCTGACAGACAAAGGATGATGAGCTTCTTGAAGCTGTATGGATTCTCCAAAAGGAGGCTTGGCCCAATGTCTCTATCCATAATGGATGAGCATATCAGGGTAATCAAGCAGAAGATAAAGAAGGGAGAGCTGGTGGACTTGCAGTCTCCACCAAGTCCAGCTCAACCTGAAGTTGAGGTAAAGGTTGAACCCACTGAGACAACATAACCTGAACCTGGAGCTGCATCTCAGCCAACTTTATCTTCTGATCCACAGAAGGGTCCTCCTCTCTCTCCTTCTGAACCTGTGAGAGAGGAGATCCCAACTAAGGGGGACTCAACTGAACAACCTGGTACTCAAAACCAGTCCCCTCAGTTCAAATCATTAGGGAGAAGAAAAAGGAAGGCCAAAAGATCAACCTCAAAGAGAAAAAGAAGAAAGGCATCCATCTCCTAACCTCAGGATGAGTCAGAGCATCCTGAGGAAGTGCATGAAGAGGTCTCTTAACAAACTCCAATCATAGTAGACCCTCTTGCTGTTAGAAGACAAATTATGTCATGGTCTTATGATGAAGATCAAGACAAATGGTATGTCATAAGAGATCAGGAAGGCATGCATGTCTATTCCTCAGAAGACATGCTCAATCTTCCTCTGCATGATCTCTTTGACATGAGAAGGTTCTATGTTAGTATGAAGGATCCAGACCTAATGATGAAAAAAGGTATGCTGAGGATCCTAATATGGACTATCAAAATCTGAAGAACTTCTCTGTTTTGGTAGCATCAGCCTAGGGGGAGTTTGTAAGATCATCTGAAGATTAAGAGGTTGATGCAACCAACAAGCCAGAACAACAAAGTCTTCCATGCATGCACTAAGGAACAAAGATGAACTAGCTTTGGAAGTCTTACACTCTCAAATGTGTCCAAGTGTAAGATCTTCCGAAGCTAACAGTTCAGAAGGAGTTACTTTGGAAGTTTCACACTCAAACAGAAAAATATTCTAAGTGTGAAATCTTCTGAAGCCAAAGACCAGCATCTTCCGAAGCCGAAGATGAAATCTTCCGAAGCTTCAGAGACAAAGTCTTTCGAAGCTGTGAAGACTAATTTCTTTAGAGGACAGAGAAAGTATGCTTTCTTGAATCAACTTTTGATAAAGTAGACACACTTTCCGCTGCCTGCTCTGGTGGTTCACCTACTTTAAATAAGTTGGTGAAACTTCCATGCTTTATCAAAAAGTAGGAATGGTCTTTGTTTGTAACTTACCATACTTGTTCCTTGTAGACTTTTTGTATTAGGAAAAGTCAGTGAGCTATGGCATGTCATAGTCACTAGTCAAAAGACAATCTGCCTTTTGACTGTAGATTGATCTTGTTGTCTAGATTAGTCAAATCCCAACTGTCTTTACATGTAAGTGACGGTTGTAGGTTGTAGTACAAAGTGTCTTTGGTCCTTGTAATTTCTTTATGCTTTGTAACACTTGTAAAAGAACTTGAGATTAATATACAACATCCTTCAAAACAATCTTGTGTTCTTGTGTTGCTCTTTGTTCTGTCTCTTCAATTTACTTGTGTTCCTAGTATCATCTGTCTCTAGTTACCAGTTCCCTATTTGAATTGTTAAGTGATCTAAGATCTCTCCTTAGTGTGAAACTAAGTGCTAAGTACTTTTAAACAGTCCTAAAACTGCACTTTGAGTGAAGACTCCTCGGCAATCAAATTCTCTTGAGATACCTATATATCATAAAGATTAACTGATAACAATCGAATGTTGAATGAATGAGTGTATCGGGTGTTTGAGTGAGTGAATCAAAGAGTTTGAGTTTGTGAATGAGTGAATGAAAACTACACAAGTGATGTATATATATGTGTAAATTTTTAGGCACATGAGCACTGTGAATGCACATGAGACTAAATTTCACACTAAGTTTTCAGACGCATGAGCTCTGTGAATGCGCATTAGGTTTAGACGCATGAGCACTGTTCAGTCGCATAAGCACTGTTTAGGCATATGAGACTAGATGAAACGCCTAACACTTGGTATTTATCCCTTCAAATGTCCAACCCTTGGAAGTTTTGGTACTGTTTAAATGCATGAGTATAGACTGAGACGCCTAACACTTGTGCAAATTTCTAAAAATTACCATACTCCTGATCTGAACTTATGTGTACTGTTCAGGCGCATGGGATTCTTTCCATGAGTCTTGACACTTGAACTATTCTCATCATCCATGTGAACACTATTTAAACACATTAGTACTGTTCACACTCAATTTTTAACACTTAGTCAAAATTGTTCGACTATCACTCAAAATTTTCATTAATTTCCCTCAATTTTAACATTTTTGAAATTCAAAATTTTATATATTTTTTTTACCTTTATTTTTATTTTAAATTTTCAAAATTAATTTCCCGTCATTTTAGTCTCTATTTAATTTTTACAAAACAAATAATCTAATTTTGTTTGCAAGAAGCTTTTTCACTGAATTTGAATTCTTTTTCAGGTTCATTTTTACATCATATCAAACACAAACATGCTAGAAATTTCAACTTGATCCATTTTATCCAAAACACTTTTGATTTTTCAGTTTTTGAAATTCAATTATTTCCCCTTTTTTATTTTTTACTCCTTCTAAACTTTTAAGTTTTACAAACATAGAAGTTTCTTTTATTTTGCAATTGGAGCAAACCGATCATTATCAACATGCCTGCTCACAAAAAATCATGCAAAAATAAAAAATAAAAAATAAGCAGAATAAAAATCTACTATACACAATTGAATCACATGCATGCAGTGAGATCATATCAGTTAAGATCAGCACATTAAAAGAAAATAAATGATGGATAGTCGTAGACAGTGATTAAATCCTGATCAAGTGTGTTCCAGGTCAGCATTTCTGCAGCAAAGGAGACACGAGATCTAAGGACAGAAAATGAGTGCTCTTGGCAAAGTAGTCAGCACACTTACTTTTTCAATTCTTGGATTGATTAAGGTATGATTAGATATGAACTTATGTAAGTCACACTTAGACTTAGAGAGTTCAAATCTCATAAAGATTTGCAAGAAATCACCTTTCTCAACTTGTTAACCTAACATATATCTATAACCAGATCTCATGTTGGGATTGTGAACATTGTCATCTTTTTGCATCAAGTGAGAATATCCAAGTCTGTAATTACTTACAACAAAGGATATCTCATCACTTCAGGTCTATGATGACTCATAACAAAGAAGTGATTAGAAGCTTTAAATTAATTAGAGCTCAATGGTTATTCATATCGCCATCAGGTGTGAGATTATGACTTAACAAGAAATCAATTTGAGAAGTCAATACAACTCATTGGTACTAAAATGGACAAACATGAATGCATGATTGATCACAAGAATTTACTTTTTCAGTATATTTGCATGAACTTACCTGCACATCATATCTGATCACGTCAGACTTTAGTAACGAGCGAAGTATGTAACTGATCAAAACTAATGTATCTGTCATTTCTCACAAATTGCAAAGACAAATTCAGTCTTAAATAATAAACTAACAAGAAAAACTCTATTTTTGTTGTTTTTGTTTTATATTTTTTCTATTTTGATTTTGCAATTTTCTATTTTTGTATTTGCTTTTTCAAATTCTATAGAACATGCACACACAATATATACAATCAGGCAGTTAACTTTGACAGTTTCTCTTTGCTTTTTCTTATTCAGCTAAGGGAGGTTCTTATCATTTTGTTTTATAAAACACAAACAACTAAATTACTCAAACCAGTGGTTACACATGGTTAATGAGACCAATTGACTCGACTAGATACTATAACCGTCCTGGTAAGAAGGCTTTTGTAAATAGTAAGCCATCTATTTTTCAGTTGTAATTTGAATCAAAATGATTAAACCTTTTCAGAGTTATCTTTGAGAAAATGATATCGTATTTCAATATGTTTTGTTTTTGACTGTTGGACAGGATTAGCTGTAATAAACATAGCAGCAGTGTTATCAATGTAAATAGGAGTTTTAAGAAATTTGAACCCGTAATCCAGTAGTTGGTTTTGTAACCAAAGGATTTGAGAACATCCTGCAGAAGCAGCTATGTACTCAGCTTCTACGGTTAAAATAAAGACATTTGTTTGTTTCTAACATTGCCACGAGACTAATCCAGGACCTAAAAACTGACAACCACCCGTTGTAGATTTACGATCTTGATAACATCTGCCATAATCACTATTTGTATATCCATGTAACTCGAGGTTTCCTTCATAAGGATACCACATCCCTAAAGTCGGTTTTCCTTTGAGATACCTGAATATTCGTTTAACAGCAATTAAGTGGGATTCCTTCGGGTTAGATTGATACCTGGCACAGACACAAACAACATACATTATATCAGGTCTAGATGCAATAAGATACATCAAAGATCCAATCATAGATCTGTATAAAGTTTGATCAACAGATTTTCCTTTTGGATCAGGTTCAATCTTGGTATTTACGTTAGCTGGAGTTCTTTAGGATTGAAAATCTTGCAGTTTAAATTTCTTCAATAGTTTTTCAACGAATTTCTCTTGATTGATAAAAATTCCATCTGCAGACTGCCTCACTTGAAGACCAAGGAAAAAATTTATTTCTCCCATAGAACTCATTTGAAAAGGAGACTTCATGATTTCTTCAAATTCATTGCACAACTTTGGACTTGTAGAACCAAATATGATATCATCAACATACACTTGAACACATAAGAGATCATCAGAATCCTTCTTAATTATCAAAGTAGGACCAATTTTCCCTCGCGTGTATCCATGTTGGATCAAATGTTGTGATAACGTTTCATACCAGATTCTAGGAGCTTGATGCAGACCATACATTGTTTTGCTAAGCTTTTACACATGATGAGGAAATTTTGAATCTTCGAAACCTAGAGGTTGCTTGACATATACATCATCGGTGATTGGTCCATATAAGAAAGCACCTTTAACGTCCATTTGATACACCTTGAATTTCATGAATGATGCATAAGCTAGGAAGACATGAATTGATTCAATTCTTGCAACTACAGTAAATACTTCATCATAATCTATTCCTTCTTTTTGGGTGTAACCTTGTGCAATGAGTCTCGCTTTGTTGCGAACAACAATTCCCTAATCGTCTGTTTTGTTTCTAAACAACCATTTTGTGCCTATGGCATTTTCTCCTTCAGGTAAATCAACAAGCTTCCACACTTCCTGTTTACGGAATTTCAATAATTCTTCTTGCATTACTTTTGTTGGAGCTGTACAAGATAGTCTATATTATCAACACAGTCAAAGTCAACAAAAGTCAACATCACGGTCAAAGTCAACGCAAAAGTCAAACCCAACACGTTCGAGACGAAGAACCGAGACGAGACGTTGAAGATTTAGATGACTAGGAGTTTTATTGTAATAAATATATTTTGTGTCAACAAAATATATTTAAAAATGGTTTAGTCATTTTTATGTTTTATATGTAATTTCCATTTATTAGCCTAAGTCTGGGGGGTTAAGTGCAATTAGTGAATATTATATTCATTATAAATAGGTTAATGACAATTAGGTCTAGAATGATTGCATGACCAATTGATTGAGGGATTTACTTGTAAACAATATTATTTGCAATCTAATTGAAGATCAAAGGGGTTTTGATTGTGTTTATCATATTTTGATCTATAATCTTCATGATTTGATTCAAGCGTGTTCAACCTGGGCTAACAATTTGCTGACAGTCCAGATAATAATTGTTCAGTTCCAGTTGTTTGTAATTCTGTATCTACTGTTTCTTTTAACTTCTTTGATAAGTTTAAAGCAGGTGAAATTCCTACCTTTGAGCTGGTCAGGATTGTGAAAGAAGAGATAAATCTGGAATCACCTAATTATCAAGCTCCAACAACAGCCACACATCATATTCATGTCAATCAAGATCCATTGGAAGCAGATTTGTGTATACGAGACTGGACAAGCTCAGATGATGAATCAAACACAGAGGACCGTGTCAGTTCCTCAAAGATCAAGATATCATCTGAATTTGTCAAGCCTCAAAAGTTTCCAAAAGCTGAATCAAGACCAATACGGATATCTTCTCCATCTGCTAAACAAGCCAGTCAACCAGTGAAGATCTCATTCACTGTTCAGCACAGGAAACTTCAAAACAAGTAAGAATCTGCAACAACCTCAAAGCAATCTCCAATTCCAAATGCTTCACACGGGCCAGTCAAGCATCAAAAGCCTTTCAAGGCTTGTTTTGAGTGTGGAAAAGATGGTCATGTGGTAAAGAAATGTCCTCAAAGACTTGCTAAGGATGGTAATGGCAAAACGAATTGCTTCTCCGGATGTAAGTCTACAAAGAATGTTCTAGACGGTAAAGGCAACACGGGTTGCTTCTCTAGTTCAAAAGGTAAAAAGCACTTATCTTTGAATAGTTGGATGAAAAATCCTTCATCTAAACCTTTTCATGTGAAGCCGGTTTCACATGATTCAAAGATGAAAAAGACCAAAGTTTCTACACCAAATTCTTTTTCATCCGGTCTTAAACAGAAAATGATTTCCAAATTTAATTTCTTCAAAACAAAATTGATTAAACCAAAACAAATTTAGCAAATTAAAAAGAAGGATACAGAAATTCCTGATATTTCAACAGATTGTGTGCTGAATCAGGTTACTTCTACCATTGAAAAAGGAACTCCGAGGACTACGATGGTCGGGGTTCCTCTTTCCGACTAATCTGTTTATGAGTGCAAGAACAATTTAGGAGGACTGTTAGTAATCAGGTTTACTGACAGAGATTGTTTCTAATTCAAAGTTGAAGCGGAACAAACAGGTTACGGTCATGGTATTTTATCCATAATCTGAATTTTTATCTGCACAATCACAGTTCTCACTTCACAATCCCTGTGTATTTCTTGATCATTCATTTCTTATCTTGTTATCAGTATAGTTTGGAAGATCCTCTTTGGTAAATTTCTATTTTTTCATAGTTTTATAAACAAAATATAAAAAAAATTTATTAAAAAAAACAAAAAAAAAAACAAGGGGTTTGCAAAAATATAAATTTAGGGGGAGAGTATAGTAAATTCAATAAAAATGATGAAAAGAGAACTGCGAACTTGATTCGAGATGACTGAGAAATGATTGTATATCATCTTGAGATACTTGTTCTTGCATGGCTTGTGCTTTAAAATGAGAAATGATAGTAACTGATGCTGTTATTTGATATCACATCTAATTTTAAATTGAAAATTTAACAATCAAACAGATTTGTTAATGATATGCTTGGTAGGCTCAGTCTGAAGAATAAAGTAGACAGCAGCATAATGATTTAAATTAAAATCTATGCTTAAGGATGTCTGGATATATGCAATCATTTTGGCCTGCACGAAAACTGAGTCCCGACAAAAATTGGATTGAGAATTGATCTTTCACCCACCATGACACAATTCATATAAGCCATATATTAAAGCCATGTTTGGTGTTGTTATGTGTCTTGTGTTTGTGCTAATCTCCTCTGTTGTACGGAAGTACTGACCTGGAGTGATGATCTCCTTTGCTTTACGATAGTACTAACCTGGAGCTCTCATCGGCACACATTTAAATGGTCATCTCCTTTGTTATATGCGAGTATGGACCTGGAGCTCTCACCATTTTGATCTAAGTTGTGTCAAATCATCTAACGATGAATTCATCATAGAATGCAATATTCTGATGATAATCACTTGCACACTAATGCACAAGCCTTGCTCTATAAAGATCGTAACCAAATTCAAGAAATCCTGAGGTTGGGTGAGGGTTTTTGCCAAATGATTGTGGGGTCCTAGCATTCTAAAGTATTTAATCGAACCTTAACGAATCATCAGGTGCTTGTTGAAAAAGATAGGGCATGGGTTTAAATGGACAAACATATCAGCAATTGTTATTGATCTGTTTGAGAATTTTCAAAATCTTTCAAAAATTATGATTAGATTCAGTTATCAGTGTGATCTCATTGCTTGTCGATGTTTAAATTCATCTTTGTGCTAAATTATATCTTGAGGATGTGATCTCATGATCGATTCAGTTTTCGGTAATTAAATATATATATATATATATATATATATATATATATATATATATACAAATAAAATAAAAAGAATATATATAATAAATTTTGATTTCGAAATTCTTTTCGGTCTTCCATATTATGTTGTTTCAATTTTATCAATTTTTATGCATTTCACAGAAATTGCGCACAAACGAACACGGGTTCGCTTGTTTTTCACACACAGATAAACACGGATTTATTTTGTTAAAATGAAATGATCTAATTAGAAATGTCGAGATTGTGTTTGTGAATGTGTTTCAGATTTTTGCTGTAAGTGATGGCCGATCATCAGTTGAGCAGTGTACCTGATCAGAGAACCTGTTCCTCAAGTTTGCAGAAGATACCGAGCTAGGAATCCTCCTCCTACATCTTCTGAAGCACCCGAGATTAGAGATTCAGGAAAGCTGTTCCAACATCTTCACAAAGGATGCACTCGAAAAGGGGAGCATATAAATAGGGGGAGCTTATGAGATGAATAATCTTTCTCATCAGTTTCAGAAAGCTTCAATTTGAAGATCTTTCTATGGTTGACTTCTTGGTGCTGATTTAGTTTGAAGACGTTGATAATGATAGACTAAGGGGGAGTATTGTTGGAGCTGTACAAGATAGTCTATATTATCAACACAGTCAAAGTCAACAAAAGTCAATGTCACGGTCAAAGTCAACGCAAAAGTCAAACCCAACACGTTCGAGATGAAGAACCGAGACGAGACGTTGAAGATTTAGATGACTAGGAGTTTTATTGTAATAAATATATTTTGTGTCAACAAAATATATTTAAAAATGTTTTAGTCATTTTTATGTTTTATATGTAATTTCCATTTATTAGCCTAAGTCTAGGGGGTTAAGTGCAATTAGTGAATATTATATTCATTATAAATAGGTTAATGACAATTAGGTCTAGAATGGTTGCATAACCAATTGATTGAGGGATTTACTTGTAAACAATATTATTAGCAATCTAATTGAAGATCAAAGGGGTTTTGATTGTGTTTATCATATTTTGATCTATAATCTTCATGATTTGATTCAAGTGTGTTCAACCTGGGCTAACAACTTCAATCCAACTATTGTCCTTTAACGCTTCGGTGACATTTTTTGGAACAATTTGAGATAGAAAACATGAGTATAAGCAAAGATTTGCTTGTTCTGATTGACTTCTCATAGTTCTCTCATTCAATGGACCTATAATCTGAGATATTGGAGGGTTCTTGTGAACACGAGATGTTGGAATCTCATTCACTTGAACATGTACATCTAGATTAGATTGGTTCAAGTCAGAAAGCTGATGCAATAAGTTCGAAGAATGTGGATTGAAATTAGGAACTTGAGTCGGTGAGTTGATAAAATAATCAAGATTATTAGTACCAACTACATCACCAGAAACCGATGACGTTATGGACTCAGGTTGTATTATTTCAGGACCATCATTTGGAATAGGTTAAGAAACATTTGGATTTTCTAAAACGGGATGCTCTTGAGCTTGTTGAGGTTGATCATAAGTTTCAGACTGAAATATAGGATCTTTCACAAAAGAGAAAAATAGATAATATGGGCTTGAGTCATCCATATCATCAGAATTAGAATCATCGTTGAACGAACCTAGATCTCCTTCTGGATTCTTCTTCTCACCTGTAGATTCAAACAAGTTAGAATGAAAGGAGTTTGATAAAGAATCTAAATCGAATAACCAAGCTGGACCATTTGCAACTGATGGAAAAGAATTTTCAAGAAATTTAACATTGAATGTTTCAAGGATAACATTCGTCCTAGAGTTATAAACTCTAAAAGATTTTGAAACCGATGAATATCCAACGAAAAATCCATCATAAGATTTTGCATCAAATTTTCCTAGCTGATCACTTGAGTTTAGAATCAAAACTGGACAACCAAAATATTTAAGAAAATCTATGTTAGGTTTCCTGCCAAACATCAACTCATAAGGAGTTTTCTGTTTATCTTTCACGATCAATGTACGATTCTACATGAAACATGCAGTGGATATGGCTTCATCCCAGAAAGTGATTGGAATTTTGGCATCTGCTAACATAGACCGTGCTATTTCAATTAAAGTTCTATTTTTCCTTTCAGCAACTCCATTTTGTTGTGGAGTTCTGGGAGCACTGAACTGATGAGCAATACCTTTTTCTGCACAAAACATATCAATATTAGCATTTTTAAATTCCATTCCATTATCACTTATAATTATTTTCACTTTTTGTTCTAATTGATTTTCTGCTTTAATGATGAATTCTTTTAATAAGACAGCCATTTCAGATTCAGCATGGAAAAAAAACCCATGAAAATCTTGTAAAGTCATCAATGATAACTAAACAATAAGATTTCTTTCCAATACTCCGAACATTTGTTGGTCCGAATAGGTCCATATGCAACATCTGGAGAGGTTTGGAATTTGAGTTTATCTGCTTGGTCTTATAAGACGCTTTGTGTTGTTTTCCTTTTAAACATGCTGAGCAGAGATCTGTTGTAGCAAACTTCTTTGTTGGAAGACCTACTACATGATTTCCTGCTACAAGCTTGTTCATATTTTTGAAGTTGGAATGCTCGAGACGTCTATGCCAAAGCTGACTTTCGTCATTTGATGCTTGAGCAATTAGGCATGTTATATCTGTAGAAGGATCAACTTGAGACATATCTAACTTGTATACATCTCGATCTTGAATATCTTTAACAACTACCCATTCTTTGCTAATCTGAAAACCTGGCTTCAAAATATAACAAAACGAATCATCAAAAAGAACTGAGTAAGATTTGTCACATATTTGGGAAACACTTAAAAGATTAAAGTTCAACTGTGAGTAATAGTTGACTTTATCAAAGCTGATAATCCCATTAGACACCGTTCCTTCGCCTGTAATCTTACCACCTACATCACCTCCAAATGCAACATGAGTACCATCTTTTAACTTAAATTCCTGAAGCAAGGCATGGTTGCCTGTCATATGCCGGCTACACCCACTATCAACATACCAAGTGTTAATAGGTCTTCTCGGGCGTACCTGCATTTCAAAAAGAATTAAGTTGAGTTATCAACCCAAGCCGAGGTGGTCTTGGGCTTGCCAAATTTATCAATAATGGTAAACTGTTTAAAGTGAAGATTTTCAAATTAGGCTTATTATTGACAAATTTACCAATTCCGTTTCTTACAAATTTTTGATTATCTTTGATTTGTTTTGTCCTTAAAACATTGTAACATTTTTCAAGATCATCATCAAGATATTTCAAACCATCCGACAAAAAACTTTGTTTACCAAACTTCCCACCATTCATTCTCACGGATCGTGGAATGAATTTTCCTTGATTATACTGCCTTGGTTTTGCAGCATAAGAATTATCATAAACAGAATCATTTCTTCGAAAAGATCTCAAGCCTAAGAAAGGTTGTTTTGTCAATCTTTGAAAACCAACACTTTGATTTATTTGAAATTGTGGATTGACATATCCATTTCTTAATTGAGAATTTACATATCCATTCCTCGGCGAGTTCTTTTTGAAGTAGCAATCCTCAGTTTTGTGAGTTATTTCATCACAATAGGTACAATATTTGTAGAAATAACAATCAGCTATTAAATGGTTTATCATATCACATATATGACAGTACTTGTTAAAGAAACATTCTTTAGTCTTATGATTGTACATATCACATATTTCACAATACCTTTGTTGTGATTTAAACAACTGTTGATTAACTTTTAATATGGAGGCCATATTTGATCCTTGTTTTGATTTAGGAGTGGACAAGTTGATCTGTTGTTTTTGATTTAAAAGTTTGTTCTTTTGAAATTTGGGTTTTGACTTTTGCTAGTTAACACCAGTTCTTGACTCTTTAGATACAAATCTTTTGTTGACAGCGGAAGACTTAGGACCTGAACCAGTTTTCAGATCAGAGTTAGATTTGTTCTTTGAGTTAGATTTGATTTCTGGAATTTTGTTCATGTCAAAAGTACCTGCAGATACAAACTTTACTAGTTTAAACTGATTAGTTTGATTTGTTCTTTTAGTTTGATTGTTTTGACTTTTATTTTGAGATGATTTAGATTTAGCATTATTCCTTCCCCTTCTTTGGTTTCTCGATCTTGATGATCTTTGTTTGCATTGAGATAAACATCTTCAGGGAAGATTCTTTTTTATTTTCTTTATCTTTTTGTTCTTTCTACCATTTAATAAAGTCTAGATTATTTAATCCATAAGAAAATAAATCTTCAGATGTTACTTCGTCAAGTTTTGCTTTCTCTTTGTTATTTGAGTTCTGTTTGTCATTCTTTACCATCACTTCTTCAACAACAGACTCTTTGGGAACAAACATTTTCTTATTCTTTGGTCGCTGTTCATAAGATTTAACTCTCACAGGATGACCATTTTTAATCTTTTCTGAATCTTGTTCCTCAAATATCTCAACATTTGTTTTCTCTTCATCACTTTTAGAGTTCTTGTTGTTTTTATTTTGAAATGCTTTTAGCTAAGCTTTGTTTTCAGGTGAGTAATCATGCGTATTTAAGTTTTCTAGTAAAGTGTTTGTAATAGATTCAGGCATTGGTTCATGTATGAAACCTAGACCTACTTTTTGTTTGTCTTTCCTCTCACTTACCAATTATTCAACAATTGTTTTTGAACTTTTAACTTTGGCTAGATCCACCTGAGTTGCAGCATGAGCTATCTTTTCTTCTTCTAAATTTTTAGTCATCTCTTCAAGTTGTTTTTTTAACAAGTTCAAGTTCTTTTAGAGTTTTGTTCCATGTGGTTTGTAGAGATAGAATCTTTTCATCAGAGACTTTGTGATCATTTTTCAGTTTGTTGTGCATTACTTCTTCTTGTTTAAGTTTATCACAGATCTTATATGAATATGTTCTGTAATGCTCAACTTGATCAAAACATGCTTTTGTGCATATTTTCTCTCTGAATTCAACAGGAATTTCAGGATAACTTGAAGAAGAAATCTCAGAGTCAGATGATGGATTCTCAACCTTTGATTGGTCAGACTGAGCCATAAGTGCAATCACTTCGGAATCCTCTTTTGGGTTAGATTTGTCACTCGAGTCATAGTCTTCATCATTATTTTCTAAATCATTATCAGCCTTAGGATCATTATCTTCAGACCAGTCTTCATTTTGAATATCTACAACAAAAGATAAACTAGAGGTTAGATCAGCTGTAATTGTTCAATATAAGCACTCCAGTCATATCCATCTTTGATGCTAACAACAAGAGCTTTCTTTGGCTCTTCAGATGTTTTTGATTCATCTTTAAGTTTTGGCATGGGAAGACTTTGATAAGGCTTTTGAAAGGTCTTCTGAGACTACTGTTAGTATCTTTGACTGCTAGAACCTGCTTGACCATTTCCTCCTTGGTTTCTGAGAGCTTTACATTCCCTTGAGAAATGACCATAACTATTGCAGTTGAAACACCTTGACTTTGATTTGTCAAAGCCAACAGTTTTGTTAGCACTTGGCTTGTAGTTCCTATTAACGTAAGAGTGTTTGTATGTTCTGTAAGCAATCATCACCATCTACCAATTCAAGTCCATCTCTTCCACATCATCAGGACCCATCTCAAACAAATCCTACAAAACAAGATCTAATTAGGTTAGATAACTACCTTG
Source organism: Flaveria sonorensis (assembly GCA_025506505.1). Lineage (NCBI taxonomy): Eukaryota > Viridiplantae > Streptophyta > Magnoliopsida > Asterales > Asteraceae > Flaveria > Flaveria sonorensis. The sequence continues at coordinate 35,181,637 of CM046435.1, read as the reverse complement.
ATAAGCTAGAAAACTTGCCATAAAAGCAGCAAAAGCAGATTTTGACTCATCATCCTGTAAAAGGATATTAATAACATCTTTAACTTTGCTAGTTTTAACAGAGCTAGAAGATGAAGTCTTAGTTTGAAGTTTAGGAGTTTGAGTTTTAGGAGGAGCTTGAGATTGAGGTTGAGTTGTGTAGACAGGAGCACTTGTGTAAGAAGAATCTGTAAAGAAACCAGCTCAAACAAACAAATCACCCTCGTCTTCTGGAATATTATCATCTTTGGCCAGAAAAGCATTCTCCACTATGTTAGCTGGAGATGCAACATACTTATACTGAGACATTGAAGCAGCTCTATCATTGTTTCTAGAGCTCTCATCAATCTCAACTGATTCAATCTTGCAATCAAAAGATCTAGATCCATAAGAAACTTTTCAGTATGCTTTAACAGAGTAACTGTCTGTTTCCATGAAGATGGAAGAGCATTAAGAAGTCTGTAATTTAGATCTTTGGGTTCATTATTAATACTGGCAGTTGACATCTCAGTAGTTAGTTGCATAAATCTATTCATCATTTGATTAATTGTTTCCCCAAAAATATGCTCAAATAACTCCAATTGCCTCTTGAGTTTCTGCTTTTGGAGATCTTGTATCTCTTTACCACCTTCACAAATGATCTTCAAAGCCTTGTACATAGGGTACCCAGTTTGATAACCATCAAGTCTAGTCAAGACTTCCAATGGTAATCCCTTGCACATCAATGAATAAGCTTTGATGTCATTCTTCACCTTTCTTAAGTCATCACCTTGCAGACCATCCTCTGGATAAGGTTCTGGAGAGTCTTTTGTATAAAAAAAACTCCGTGTCAGAACCATCAGATGTAATTGAAATATGTGGTCCTTTCTCTATTGACTTCCACAAGTCAGTATCAATAGAGTTTAGATGATGCTTCAATCTTAAAGACCAGTTCTTGAAATCAGCTCTACTCTTTAGCTTTGGAATCCTGTTCTTAGAATCTTTAGAATTTTAGAAAATGACTTGTTTTTATTGTTTTTAAGTTTTGAAATAAAACTATGAAATGAAAATATTTTTGGATTTTAGTTTTTGAAAAAATTTCTAAGTGTTTACTGATAAGTTTGAGTGCTCAAGCGCCTAAATAGTTATCAAGAGGCCAAACAGTGGTGAAGTGCCTGAATAGTTCTAAAATGCCAGACTTTGAAGTGGAAACGCCTAAGGGAATGCCTTAGTTTAATTCTAAAACACCCAACTGATGATGCGCCTAAATAGTCCTAAAACGCCAGAACAGTTGTCAAGCGTCTGAATAGTTGTGATGCGCCTAGAATTACTTTGTTCGAGCAAAGTCAATGTGTCCACACAATTACAAAACTCCTCAACAGTGGTCAAACACCTGAACTAAAAACGCCTAAACAGTGTTAAAACACCTGAACAGTTGTTATGTGTTTAGACACTTAGACAATTTTCAGCAATTTTCAACCAAATGAGCCTAATTCATCAGCTTCGACAAACTCAGATCTTATGAAAATCTTCAAAACTTGTTCAATTGATCTAAAAACTTCCAATTAGGTAGTAATTAGGTCGATTAACAATCCTCAATCTTCAATTTGATCAAACAACAACAACAAATCAGTATTCTGATTGAATTGAAGTCTGAAATGAAGAACACTATTCGAACACTAATTTGATCACTTTCTCATATTTGAATGAATTGAACACCTAATTGTGATTAAAATCATGTTTCTATGGATGAAGCACAACTGAAAACAAAAATTAATCGATCAAATTGCAATCAATCACAGATTTCAAGTGATTCAAAGAGCTCAATTGATCGGTTCAAAAGGATTGAATCTGTGATGATATCGTAATGCAATGATCGATTCAAACACAAGTAATCAAACAAATGCAAACATATCAAAAAAATTCATAGATTTCATTGATAGCAAGCATAGGATACAAAAGTAGGGTTACAGTCTTTATCAGTTCATCTAGTTACTGATTCGTTAGTCTCTAGTCTTTGGTCTCCCTGCACAATACATAAAATATCCTATTTATACTATCAAGAAACAAAGGAACATATATTTACAAAATAAGTCCCTATACTATGACAAAAAACACTTAAAGACAAAATGTTAATCTTTTAAGAGCTTTAACAAGATCAGATCTCACTTCCAAATTATAGGACCTATACATATTAACTTTTGCAATGCATTCAGGGATACAAAGATGTTCCAATACCTTAGCTTCTTCATGATTAGCCATTAGTTCTTGGTTTGGAGAAGCATCTTCCACCTGAAAGCTCCAGTCAAAGCCTCCTTCTACAATAAAAATAACAGCATGTTGTTTGGGTTGGCTTGGCTTATTAGTTCATGGAGTTGCATCAGTTTCGTTTGGTCTGGTTTGTGCTTGGCCACCATTTGTCCTTGGTGCCTTGCACTCTCTAGCAAAGTACCCCATCTGGTTACAGTTATAACACTTCACTTTGCTTTTATCCAGCCCAAACTTTCCACTAGCCACATTGCTAGGAAACTTTCACCCTATCCTCTTGCAAAACTTCTTGGCCCTGTGAGTGAGAAGAGCCATCTACTGGACTATCTCCATGTAGTTGATATCATCTGGATGGATACAGTCCAGGTCTTCAAGAGTGAAGAAAATGTTGCACAACTTTCATCAGTAGACAGAAAGGCTTATGCAGAGCTTGTCTTTTTAATAGGCTTCCTTGGATGTAGCTCTCCTTTGGTGTCTCAGGGAAGGTGATGAAAGGACCCTTTAGTGACTTTTTAGGGAAGCATATGAGATGATGATGTGGTTCTATGCTTTCCCTTTCAACAACATATAGGGCTAAACTCTGCTAGTTGTTGGAAGAGCTGCTGAATGGATTTTGCAAGTTCATCTCCATCTGGTACCCATTAAGGATACCATACAACTCTGTAAGAGTAAGAGTAGATAGGTTCTTAGTTCTTTTAAAGGCCACAGAGTAGTGAGTCCATTGTCTGGGAACAGGGAACATGAACTTCATCACTATATCCTTGTTCTCAAGCTTTAATCCAACATCAATTAGAGTATCCATAATCTCAACATATCTGAAGTATTATTGAGTCATAGTTTCACCTATCTAGTAGGTGAAATTCTCAAACTGTTGCTTCAAGATATCCTTCTTGTTCTCCTTGGCTTCATTAGACCCATCATACATCAGCCTTAGCAGTCTTGCACTTCTTAAAGCCTCTGTATATTGAGTTAGGAAGAGCAGTTTGAAGAGCAGTCATGGCCTTCTGATCTATATCTATTCTTTTCCAGTCTTCATCAGAATAATTAGCTATTTCCTTTGGTATCATGCCACCTCCATCAGTGGTTGAAGAGGTGCATGGAATGTAAGGTCCTTTGACAACAGATCTCCACATCCTGCTGTCTTGAGACTTGATGAACCATTCCATACATTGGAACCAAGTATCAAAGTCATCAGGAGTGATCAGTGGAGACTTTGTCATAGTACCGGTTTCCATATCAGCTTTATCAAGAGCTGCCATTTGAGTTGTTAAGTGTTATGTGAAACTGAAGTGATCAAAGATGGTGAGCTCTTACAATCAAGAGCCTGAAATGCTTTGATACCAATTGCAGGACCGATGAAGGGTGGTCAATGTAACAGTTTTACAAGGATGGAGAGATATGCAACACTTAAGAGATTACATAGGGAATCGGTTAGATGATACAAAGAACACAAGTAAAAGAACAAGAACAAGAACACTCATATATGGTTTTCAAGAATGATGTACATTGCTATCAAGTTCTTACAAGTGTTACAAAGCATACATTAAGATACAAGTACTGGAGACACTTTATATTTCATCCTACAACCAGCCATACTTTGAAGGCCAGCTGGAAATACTAATCTAGATAACTAGTTCAATGTAGAGTCAAAAGGCAGATTGCCTTTTGACTAGTGACTATGACTTGTCATAGCTCACATCCTAATTTATTACAAAAAGGATAAAAGGTACAAAAGTAGAAAGTTACAGACCAATGACCATGATCTACAGTTGACAAAAGCATGGACCTTTTCACCAAATTATCTAAGTTAGTGAGTCTTAAGAGTAGCAGTGGAAAGTTGTTCAGTTATAGCTAAAAGTTTATTAGAGAAAGCATGTCTTCTCGGTCTTTGGAAGAATTCAGTCTTTGGCTTCAGAGGACTTTGTCTCTGAAGCCTCGGAAGACTTTATTTTTGACTTCAAAGGATTTGTCATTTGGCTTTGAAATATTTTACACTTAGCTTATTTCTTTTAAGTAGTGTAAAACTTCCAAAGTAACTTTACTCTGTACTTCATGCATGCATGCTGAGAGCTCTTTGGATGCTTTAGTTGCATCAGCCTTTAAGTATAAACCTTACATGTACTAACTTTCTCCCCCTTTTTGGTAGCATCACTTACTTGCATAATTGAGCTAGAGGTTAGGTCCACTACATCCATAGGTTCTTGTAGCCATGGTTGAGCATGCCTGGCAAGCCTCTCAGCTAGCTTGCCCTTGAGATTGGTGATTTCAAGTTGCTGATTAAACACCTACCTTTGTAAGATAGCCACCTCAGATTCCAAGTGACTAACCTTATAAACAAGATATGTGCATGTATCCGTCAATTTTTGCACCTTTTGTTTCATGCTCCCCTCATCTTCATCGAAAGAATCATAAGGGATGATAGTACATAACTAAAGTCATCCATCTCACCACCAGATATTTTTTCTTGGTCTCTGGATTTCCCTTGCTCTGTGAGAGCTTCATAAGAAGTATCAAGAAGCTGGGTTGCCATGGTTGACGTCTGAATGATGTAATCACTTATAAAAGTAAGAGCCTCTTCCACATGGACCTCTTGAACATGTTTAGAGAGTTCTACCTTAGTAATGGGTGGATGATATGGGCTAGACATAGGAGTGTCAGGAGCACTCATCTCTCCTTGAGAAGAGGAGGAGTAGAGAGATTCATGGTACTCACTAAATCCCATGTCTTCATCATCATAGAATTCAAGGTTGGGAATTAGTTGATTAATGTCTAAAGGCTGGGGATGGTAGCTATCCCTTGAATGTTGATCATCTGAGCGTTGAGACTTTAGATGAAGGCTTGAGGTTGTGTGATGGAATTCAAGTATTCTCGGGCTTAACAACTTAGAACACCAAGAACAAACAATGAATTCCTCCAAGGATCAATTTCAATCTCTCAAATATAACAATAGTTTGTTATATAATCAATACTCATTAATCATAGTGCAGAAACCTATGATTAATGATATGATATCTATGTGTATGTATGGTTGTGTGTTTGCTAATGATTGAATTGGTTGAATGATAATATGAACTGCTTGTTTGTATTGATTGTTCAAAAGCTTACAAAGGATTAGGGTATTATGCTATTTATCGCCTAAACAAACAGCTATATACAATTACAAAAATACCATTATGTAAACGAAAATTACATAAAATCATAAGTCTATGTCGTCTGCTATAGATGATAGACTATCCGCTATGGATGTTATATCGTCCGCTGTGGATGTTGAATAAGTTGTCCGCTATGTATTGGAAATTGTCCGCTATGAACACTTGTGTTTGCATGATAGTGTCCACTGTGGATTGTTAATCCGCTATGGATGAACATCCGACTGTGGACTATTCATCAGCTGTGGACATTTGTGCATCCGTTGTATGTGTATTGATCATCCGCTGTAGACACTTGGATCTTTTCCTTCATCTGCTACAAAGACTTGTTCATCCGCTGTGGATAGTTCTTCATCCACTGCCAACACTTGTCAAAATTCCTTTTATCTACAAACCTAAAAAGGAAATTTAAAGAACAATTAGTGTCAGTTATGAATGTTAATGATGTTAATGTGTTAGTTAATGATTGTTTGAATGTTAGAACACATTATGGTTGATTATGGCAAGCATTATCCTTCAATGCACTTATTGAGTCCAACAATACTCCCCCTAAGGATGATGTTTCCAAGCTTTAATGTTTGCTTGTTACTGTTATGTTTGTTAGTAAAAATATGTGTGTTTGTGTTTGATTTTGAATGATTGTATGTTTGTATGATTGAATTAGAATGTTTGATTGCATGATTGAATGATTTCTATGATTGAATGATAATCTTATGATGTTTGATGGATTAATTCTATGATGTTCATGATTGAATGATTTGCATGATTGAATGATAATCCTATGATGTTTGATTGATTGACTGTATGATGTGCATGATTGAATAATTTGCATGATTAAATGATTATGTATAATTAGTTGATTATTTGAATGATTGCTTAATTACATGTATGATTGCTTGTTTGTATGATTAACTGATTACATATGTGTAATCAAATTGCCTTGTATGTTCTAAATCATATATGTTTGCTTGTATCGCTTGTTATTGTGTGATTGATGTTATGTTTGATGATATGTATGATATTGATGCTCTGTTGTGTTTATTGTCTGATATGTATGGTTGGATGTTTTGTTTGTTTGAATGGTTAGATATGTATGATTTGTTGTTTTGTCTTTTTGATTCCTAGAAACATTTTAGTGTGTGATGGTCCAGCTTCATCAACACTCTTTTGGACTTTAGCTATGGCCTTCAGTGACTCTTTAGCATCCTTTTCTGTAATCTGATCTTTTTCAGTTTCCTTGACTTGGTTAGTCAAAGGAGTGATCTTCATAACATTTTAGAAGTTTACAATATGCTCAGCAAAATATTGTACTACACTATTTTGATCATCATATTTGCAATGGATGGAGAGATGAACCATCTGTTCTAGGGTTGATAAATCCAAGCTTTGCACATCAATGTTGCTAACCAATGTGGTTACAACATGATAACCCTTAAGAACTTCCAGGTTATTATTGTCTGATATTCTCAGGCCAGTGATTCCTTTTATGCGTCTTAATGACTGCTAATTCATCTCAATCGTTTGCTTTAAAGCAGCATTTACATATATTGTTCCCAGTATTCTCAACATGTGAATGAAATAACAGCAGTCACCCTTACATAAAACATCTTCTATAGTAGGGAATGGTTTGGTCTTCAAAAATGAGACATATGAAGGATGTAGGAGTTTGATCTCAACAGGGTCAAACACGCTAATGTTTGTAGCTTCTTTCCCTTCAAGGTTTTCATCATAATACCACTTTATGATTGGGTGGTTGTATTGATTCCATTAATTTTCTTCATAATGATCTTAAGATCTGATGGTCTTAAAGGATATCCAACCCTTTCCAAAATTTCACTGTCAATCTGAGTTGGGGTTCATCAATTTGTTTCTTTGGCTACTTTCCAGTTGTTGTTCTCTTCTTAACTTGGCTAAGTGATGCTTGTCTTCTCTGTCTCCTTTGGCTTTCATCTCATGATAGTTTCTATTTATGTAAGTTCTCATAATATGATAGAAATCTGCTCCCCTGGGATTATTAGTGTGATTGAGCATCCTCAATTACATCAAGTCTAATATATCTTCATAGCTCAAAGATCCTAGTTAGGTTATGCATGATAGGTATTGGACTTAGCTAGATACTCTCTTGATAAGCACTGGATCTTAGATTTCATCATATTTCCATGCAATAATCTTTCTCCTATCAACAGATGCTGTTAATGTGATCTTGTCATACAGCTTAACAAAGTTGGTGTTTTAATTTATCATCTCCCTAACCTCATTACCTTCTGGTCAAAGCCTATGAGGCATGAATTATCTTGGTTCTTCAATGGGATTTAGCTTAGGTGGAGCTTGATGATAAGTAGATAGAGATAAAGCAGGATGAGGTCTAGTGTTCTGTGGCTTTAACACAATGGTTAGCATGTTCTTGAATATTTCTCTAGCCATATCCTTCATTTGAGATAGAGATCTACCTACATATGATTTGTAAGGCATCCTTGTATGACTCAACCAACTTTTAACTTGAGAGTATGTCATTTTATCTATTTGTGGATCCTTTAGCAAATTCTTTTAGAATTCTTGTTGGTCCTTGATCTTTTTATACCTTTTATATGTTTGCTCAGACTCATTTTTCATTACTTCCTAAAAGTCCTTGAGCAAGTCTTTAACCTCTGAAAGGTTAAGGTGCATGAAAGAATCATAAGGAAATCCCCTTGCTACAAGCTCTATACCCATAAGGGTTTTAGGATCATCAGGTAGCAGGTTTTAAATGTTTTCCATCTTATCTGCATCATGTTCTTCATCTTCTTTATCATAATCACTTAAAATAATATTGAGCTCTGTTTGTTTGTCATGTGTTTGATCAATTTCACCTTCTTCTAAAACTGCAAGCTCTGTTTCTTTCTGCCTTGTTTCATCTTCATCAATTGGTTGAACTTTAAACTTTAGAAGCTTGAGTGGTGGAGATTCAGGTTCTTCCAATTCTTGAACCTTTTGTTTTCCTTTCTTCACGAAAGCCAAATACAATCTCTTTCTTTTCCTCTCATAGGTTTTCACTTGAGGCTATAAGGATGATGCTTGATCTCTTGATGGTTAAGTTTGCATCTTTATTGATTCAGCAAACTGTCTAATTAAATCCTTCATTTTCTCTGACAGAGGGTTGACAGGTATGATGCTTGATTCTACTGTTTGAGTCTCAAAAGTGTGAAAGTGTTGTCTAAGGATGGGTGAGTAATGTATGTTTTCAAATAGATTTGCTACTATAAATAACTAATCCATTGAAAAATTCTCCTCAGGGTTGATATTGGCCTTTTCAATTTTCACTGGGCTGGTTTCTTCAGCATGAGACATGATTTGTTCAACAAACTTATCACTCAGGTCTTGTTCTATACCTTCTAAATGTTCATCCCCATTCAGATGAGTATCAGCATGATCAAATTCTCTGTTCAGTCTATTTATCTCCTCTTCTTGAACATAGATCTTCTTCTTCAACTCATCTATCTTAGAATCTTTGGCATTTATCTGCTCAGTCAAATAGGCAACATCTAATTTGGTGTTGTTCAAATCTTGATCATTTGGCTTCACTTCTTCCTTTGATTATTTAGTTGTTGTTCCAGGAATTAAACAATCAACTTCTGTGCTTTTTGATCAGCATAAAGTTTTCTAATTTCTTCATCTTTACTCTTTAACTTTTCTTCAACTTTCTGCTCTGTTGTTGGATTTTTCAATAAGCTTGTTGTACTCAGTGAATAAGAACACTTTTGAGTATTCTATTTCTTCCTCAATTGGAATATCACTGCTTTGTTCTTCACCTTGTAGTTGTTCATCATGAGCACTTTTCTCTTCTTGATCATGCTCTTGTTATGATGATGTACCAACTTCTTCTTGATGAGTTGGTTGTTCTGCTAATGAATCATCAATATCTCTTAAAAGAGATGATAATGTTTGCTGATCAAAAAGGTTTGGGCTCTGAGGAGGAGAAGGGAAGTGATGTTCAATATGAAGTTGTTCTTGTTCTTGTACATCCTCTTGTGCTTGTTCTTGTTCTATGATTGGTTCTAGTATGGGTGCAGCTTGTTCTTCATGTATGATTGGTGTAGGTTGTATGATTGGGGCTTGATGAATAACATTTTGAAACATCAAGTTTGGTTCTCCCTGACCTGGAATCCTTAGGAACACTTCAGGAAAGGTATGTTATGATCTATCATATGTGTTGGAACAGATACTTCATCACCTTGATACAAGCTAGACTTGATCCTGTTGAATACATGTTCATTAAAATGAACAGGTTGGAAGATAGCACCTTCTCTTGGGATGTTTGGGAGTAATTCATCTATGATCATTTAGAAGAATCTTGGATACATCTAGAATTTATTCCTCGCTTCTGTCAAGTTATAGATCATTCCATTCAGTACTTGTGCTGTAAAATTGAAAGGCCTCCTAGCAATGATGCTTGCTATAGCAAAAGTGCTTCTCAAAGAAGTGGCATCCCAGCTAGTCTTCCTATTTGTCATTGTTTTCGGGTATGTATGCATTAGAAATCTGTACTGTGCACACATATAGGATTTCTTGATTTGCTTTCTCTCTATGGTGCCAGTGTAACCAATCTGCCTGAAAACATGTAGAACATAGTTTTCACCAAATTTTATAGGACCTTCAGCATCTTCATCACCAAGTCATAAAACTCTCCTTATCACTTCCTCTGAGATGATAATCTAATGATCATGTATGTTAGACACAACAACTTGTTGGTCATTCATCTGCTCCAGATAAGCATGGGTCCAAAATTAGACAGTGTGATCTTCATATATCTCTGGCCTTGCTTTCATGGATTGAATAAGCCTTGTTTGTCTAATGGCTTGTATGATGTCACTATAATGTTTAGCCTTTGGTGCATCTTAGTTGAGGAATGCACAAAGATTATGATCTTTGACAAACACTAAGTTTGCCATATCTGCAATGAAGAAGAATATGTTAGTAACTTGTGTGATAATAATGTATGATGTTTAATGTTTATTGTGATGAAATGTTGATTATATGTTCATTGAGCAGTTGTATGATAGGAGATGATGACATATGTATGTTGAACACAATGAGTTTGTCAAAGTGTATGTTTGTTTAAAAACACTCATTGGATCATTTATACTTTTAACAGGTCAATTTTGATCAGTTTTAATCATGTAAATCTTGTTGATTTCAAGGTATTATGATCCAAATTGTTTGAAAACATGTTTGTTTTATCACAATGAGTTGTTTGTTTCATATCATGTATTGATTTTATTTCATAACAACATCAAGTATGCATTTTAATTTGACTTTTAAAGTCAAAATCAACCATTCAATGCACATTGAATGCATATGTATTTAATGTTTTTGTGGTCAATGTTATGCCAACTTAACTGATTTTATATGTATGTAACTGACTTTTAAACGTATTTACAAAGTTATAACACATTTCAAGTCATTTTAAACATTTTCAAAGATCAAAATTCAATTTTTGTATGACTTTTCCATGAACATCATGACTGTTCATAAACCCGACGAACACTTAATCAAATTTCATCAAATCAACGGTCATAATACATTCGTCTATGATCGTCTAATGTATATTCAATGATTGATTTCATTTTAAACATCAAATTATTCTTGTTTGGTCACAGTTCATTGTTCGACTTAGGTTTTGACAATGTCATAATCATAATCGAAGAACCGGATATTTTAATGATTGTTTGATGTTAAGAAACATGTTGTTATACCTATTTGATCGACAATTAGTGGTTAAATCAAACAGATATTTGGTTTTGAATGACCTGGGGTTTAAGGGTTTATAGCACTGTGCAACGTTTCAGAATTTTAATTTTGCCTCTCACACTCTTGATGAGTGAAAAATTGATAAGTGTTGTTCTATATATACAACGGACAAAGTGAATGTCCGCTGCATGTACAGTGTGACTATATGTTGTTTGAATAGTTTAACACAAAATTTAAATTTAAGTCATGCGTTGTGAAATACACATGCGCTGTGAGTACATAGCATCCGCTGTACACTTTGAGTTGTACATTGTGGACCCTTGAATGTTTTAGTACAATGTTTACAGTGGATGACTATTTGGTCATGCGTTGTGCACACTTGGTGAACGTTTGAAAAAGTTCACAACTAATGCCTAAACATCATACGTTTTGTGTTGCACACTGTTTACATAGCAGATGAACATTTGTTCATGTGCTATGAACACTTTGATGATTGTTTGATTGTTCACAGTGGATGACTCATTGGTCATACGCTATGTACACTTTGTTTGTTTATGTAGATATGTCAGCGTATGATTACCTGTGTGGATACGTTGTATACACTTACACTGTTTCAACAGCGGATGACTAATGTTAGTCACGCGCTGTGGAATGTTACTATATTCATAGTGGATGCTTTACTAACATCATGCGTTGTAAACAGTTGTATGTTCAGTAATGTATAGCGGATTGCATGTTTGTTTGTCCGCTACATACACTTGGTGTATTTTGCATGATTTGATGGTTGACTGTATCTACAACGGATGAATGTTTGTGTGTCTGCTGTGTCCACAGTTGTAAAAAAATTAAAATTTTTGTTTGTTTTGAAACTTTTGCTCATCAGCTATTTAACTTAATACATACGCTGCAGAGACTTAGAAAATTTTCTGTTTTGCTTAAAATAATTTTTAAATGTTTCAAAAATTTGAATGTTTGTTAAAATTATAAAATTTTAACAAGATCAGTATATGGATATTAAAAATATCACTCACATGAAATATTGTACATATGTATGTGTCAAACTGCTATGTTTGTGTAGTAGAAAGAAAACCCAGGTGAATCTGGAGTAATCATCTACTATAACAAGATAGTATTGCTTCTTTCCTATGCTTAGGATGTTTGTAAGGCCAAAAAGGTCCATGTGATGCAATTTGATTGGTGTGCTGCTAGAGTTTACCAATTTGGACTTATGAGACACTCTGTGTTGTTTTGTTTTCAGACATGCAGTGCAGTGGTCTGTACAGAAAAATTCTTTTTGTGGTAAACCTATTACTAAGTCACCTTTTACAAGTTAATTCTTTCTATTAAAATTTGAGTGTCCTAATCGTCTATTCCATAATTGGGAAACACCTTCTGATGCTTTTGATAGTAAACTTGTTTCAGGTGTTGAAGCTAAAACAATGTTCATATCAACAATGTATGTATTGTTATGATAGGGTGTTTTCAAAAGGATACAGTCTTCAAGTATTTGAAAACCCGTCTTGAGGATGTAGCAGTTGTTGGAGTCAAAACTAATCAACCCATTTGATATGTTCTTTCACCAGTTAACTTTCCACCATTCTTGTCACCTCCAAAGGCTACATTTCCTCCATGTTTGCTTTTAATATTCCGAAGGAGGGAACAATTGCCAGTCATGTGTCGGGAACATCCACTCTCAACATACCATATGTTGTTAGGCCTTCTTTGATGTCCCTGCAAAAATAAAGAAATTAGTTAGATGGTGCAACCCAAGCCAAGATGGTCTTGGGTTTTCTGTCTTTTCCCATTACGAAAATTTCTTCTAAAGTGTCATTGTCTGCTGGTTTAGGAATTCTAGGCACACTAGATTTTCTTTGTATGGTTTTAGCTCTGTCTGGAGAAGTGTTTTGTGCTCTTCTCCTTTTAGAGCTAATGTATGATGTTAGTCTGTTCTGAGACTTATGTCTCCTGTTTGGATGTTTAAAGTTGTCATAAAAGATTTGTCTTTGTTTAAAACAACTTTTGTATGAGGAGTTTGTTGTGGTACTCCTCTTTTTTTATTATTAGGAGCAACTGTATGTTTCTCAGTTGATTTCTTGTAAGGCCCCATTCCCGAGGACCCCACAGTTTGTCATTCATAGCATCATTCATCATTAAAGACACCTTAAATCATAGTATTATAAGAAAACAATCGTAGCTGAATAATTTAACAATAAACCATTTCTTGCATTAATGATTACTTTTGCCAAATAATACATTGTTGTTATGTGTTACAAAAGCATATTTATTTGCATTACAAGACAAAAATATCAATTTAGCAAATATTGGAACCAGTCCCGAATTGCCAAGTAGCTTCGACCCCGTGCCATCCCCAGCAACTCCATTACCTGCCAACTGGAAAGCATATAAAAAGTCAGCGTTGCTGAGTGAGTCCTAGTTTAATAATATAGAAAATACACTTTTGTAAACTTCATTTGGTGATCATTCATCAATATACATAATCAATCATTAAGTGACTCATTATCTTTCTTTCTTTACTTTCACTTTCATTAACTAGGATTGCACAAAACAAGAGCCTACATTGTTGGTTGGCAACTGATGCCAAACCCTTGGAGGCAAACGTTTATCATGGTAGCTAACCATCGACAGTTGATCCACACTGCTAGGCACGAAGCCTGCTCATGAACTAGGATCCCATTCATTTGTTGGTCAATCCCCAGGATTAGACCCCTGATGTACATCCTTATAGGCTAATACAGCTGTACGTCCATTGAGAAACCGACCTCCTGGTCGTGAACCTCAATTCATTTTCTTGCAAGGCTTTTCATTCATCATAAGGGCCCGCGGGTAACATTCATTAAGTTTCACTGTTCTGCTTTTATTCCATTGTGTCCACTTGTTATGGATAATACTTATTAAGATGCTTATTACCTTAATCATATACCATGAAAATATAATTGACATAGTAGGAACAACGCATAAGAAATGACCAAGCATAACCTTCCCTCATGCAGAAGTTCTCCACACTTAAATTCTTTTCCCCAAAATTTCAGAAAATCCCAAGTCTTAGACAAATGCGGATGAACTTAGAAAAATGTGGATGAACACAACCAATGCGGATGAACATTCTCAGAAATTATTCCTAGTGTCAGGAAGTGCGCATGAACCGAATGCGGATGACTAAGGAAAATATGCATGGACACTATAGCAAATGCGCATGGGCAAAACAAATGCGGATGAACACTGCAAATGCGCATGAATAACACTTATGCAAATATTCAGTTCTAAATGCGGATGAACTAAACCAACCTACAGTTGTCACTTATGCTATATTCAGCTCCAAATCCTCATTCTTATACATTCTCAGCACTGATCTAGCATGCTAAACTCTTAGAACAAGCATACAACCACACAAATCGATCAAGCATTCGAAACACACACTCACACGCACATCAGGTGCAGAGCGCACAGACCAGTTTATATTTTCGGTTGTAAAGCAGTAGGTAATATGCATTTCAGCCCAACCAAGTTAAAAACAAGTAAAACCGAGGATCTAGAGCTCACCTATTGCAGCCTTCAAGCAAAACTTCACCAAACTTAAGGGCACAAAGAGTTCAAATGCCTAAACACACCAAAACACAAAAGCAAACACAAAACAACACATAAGAATCGGTCCCGAAGCTGAAAACTCAGCTGAAACCGAACAAAACACACAAAAACTCACCTTCAAGCCGAATCTTCTTCTTCTTCTCTCTAGAACCGATGGAAATTCTGCTTTTCTTCTTTATAGCAGTCGAAGCAGTTGGTGAAGCAGTGTAGTGGGCGGCCATGCCCACTTTAAACATAAAATAATAATGTTTTGTCCTTTTATACACTTTAGCCCCTCCACTTATGCAACTTCTCCTTTTGTCTTTATTCTTTTCTTAATAAATTTTCGGGTGTTACATTTCTCAACTTGAGGTTGTTTGCTTTGCTTCTTGTTTTTCTTGTTGAAAAAACACTTAGTAGTACTATGATTGTTTCTTTCATAGATTGAGCAATAGTTATGAAAATGACATGATTTGGTGCTGTGATTGTTCATGTCATAGTACTTGCAATACTTACCATATTTGAATATTTTGTGGTGTGAGTGTATTGATCACAGCGCTCACAATATGGTAAATTTTAAGTATTTTGTTTGTTAATAACTTTTGATTTTAAACTTGACTTTAATGGTATATCAAAAGTTACTATTGTTTGTTTTGCCTGAATAGAGGATTTGCCTTTCCTTTTGTTTGTTTTGTTTAGGAGAGATAGTGGAAGACTCAACCTTTCTTCCACTAGAGCCGATGTCAAAAACTTATGTCTACTTTGTTTGTTTGGTTGTTGTATCAACCACACTTGAAACCTTTTTAGGTTCAGTAATTGGTTGTTTGACTCATCATACAGCAGATCTTCATCATCTTCATCGATTATTTGTTCATCAAACTTATTATTTCTCCTTGATAATAGTCTGTTGATTTTATTTGTGGAGGAGCTTGGCTCTTAACAAATTTTATCAAAGGTGTTTTTGATATTAATGATGATTTTGATGATGATAATGATGATTGTTTTGAGTCATCTGTTCTGCCATGTGGGTCAAGAGACTCACCTTGTTTATTGGTCATGGAATCAGGTAAAGGGATATAGTTATCATTATATGGTGGGTTAACCTTATTATATCCCAAACCTGAAGGGTCTTTAAATGCCCTTTGCTGAGCAAGAAGTTCTTCAAACTTCTTTTTGCTCACCTGAAATTTCTGAAGTTTCATTTTAGTTTCAGCCTGTAATGTTTTTGACTGAGTCATGATTCAGAGCGTTGCTCTACTTGAGCTACAAGTGTTAATGTTTCAGACAACAATTTGTCCAAATCATTTTGTAGTGATAGAATTTTATTTTCATATTGTTTTTGTTCTGATTTTAAACTCTCATTTAAAATCTTTGTTTCAATCACTTTCTTATAAAGTTTGTCTATCTATTGACTTCGTCAATGTATGCTTATGTACAGAGGTTTTCCCTTACCTCTTTTGGGATTTCTAAAATTTTATCCTCTATGTTTGCCATGAGGGCATGATCAGAAGATTAGATCTCAGCCTCGTACATACTCCAATCACATTTACCATCTTGTTTGATAATCATTGCAGATGATTTTGAGTGTTGATTTGGGTTGTACTGTGTGATTTGAGCTAGGGTTGGTGCAGCAGGAATACTGATAGGAGGTGGGATTTGTCTATTTGAGTGATAGCTACTTGAGGTTTGTGTTTGTTGGTTGTTTTGTCAATCTAGGTTGTTGGCATTCTCTAGAGAAGTGTCCATAGATTTGACAGTTATAGCATCTCACTTTTGTTTTATCAAAACCTATCTTGGTTTTCTTATCCATGCTTAACCCCCTATTCCTTTGTAGGAACTTCTTTGATCTGTATGCAATCATTTCCATTAACCATTGAAAATCCGTTTGTTTAACCATATCAGGAGGCAATTCATCAAAGTCTTGCTGTATGATCTGTGATGGTGTGAGGTTAGCCCCTAAGTAGGCTTTAAAGCTTGTAGAAAAGGCTGCAAAAGCTGCCTTTTGCTCCTCACTTTGCAAGATGATTGTTAATGCATCCATAGGTTTGTCAAATTTTTGTTGGGTGTTGTTTGCTAGAGCAGGAAGCATGTGGATGTTGTTTGCTTTAAGGTGTTGCTTCATGGGAAGCATGAACACCAGTCTTCTTGGACTTTTGTTTCTTATGGGATGATTCACGAGCAGAGAAGAAAGAAGTTTCACTTGAGTCCAGAAACTCCTCATCTTCTTCTTCACCAGTGCAAATTAAGAATGCACGGTCTATTTGTTGTAGTTCCTTGAACTTGTATGATTCCATATGTCTCACTGTGCTGTTATTTCTGGATCTCTCATCTAGTTATAGTGCCTCTACTTTGGCCACTAGTGCATCTAATGATAATGCTTCTAGATCCAATGTTGTTTTCATCAAAAAGAATGATTAAGTCTAGCTCTCTGGAAGTGTATGCAACATTTTCTTATTGATCTCCACAGATTCGTATTTGAGACCATAAACAATCATCTCATTTACCAGTTGAACAAATCTGGAAAGCTGTTATGGTATTGACTCTCCTTGAACATGATGGAAGGTTTCATACTGGGTCCTTAATTTTTCTTTCTTAATTTCATTGATTTCTTCACTTCCTTCACACATGGTGTGAAGCACCTTCCATAGTTCATGTGCTATTTTGAAATTTTCCACTCTTATCAGTATTTCAAATGGCAGAGTCATTGCCAGAATGCTGTATGCCTTCATGTCTGTTTTGACATTTTTGAGGTCATCACCAGCTACACTTTTCAAACTCACTAGTTTTTATATGTTATAGTCTGGACCAAGAGTCACAGGTATGTATGGTCCCTCGATTATGGATGTCTATAGGTCCGGGTCTTGGAAAATAATCCTGTTTGTTAACATAATTTTCCATTGTTTGAAGTCTACCTTGTTCTTTAGCCTTGGTGGTTTGAGACCATTGTTGGATCCTAAAATTTCATTCAATATGATTGTTGAATTTTAAGTTAACGGTTTAAGTCAAATTAGTTTATTAGTTTAGCTCGGTGCCGAATTTGTTTTATCCTAAGATCATTAGGATTTGTTTGTAATGATTTTGTCATTTTAACTTTACCGAATAAAGGAATTAATTAATTTAATTGTAAATTAATTAATGTCCAATGAAATATCACTTCAATATCTTAATACAATTTATAATATTTTGTTTAAGGAATGTTTCTCAATCAATAATTTCAGTCAATAAAAAGTCAAAACCCGAAAAACAATAATATGTTTTTAAAAGTTAACCTTTTGGATTAAAAAGTGACTTTTTCAAAAAATCAAAAGAAGAATCGGTTTCATCTTTGTTTTCGATGCTGAAACTGACACAATCACCATAGATTATGAAGGTTGTGTATGAATGAATACTAAGGTTTATCCTAGGGCTTGGTTGCAGCCAAACTGTTTTTCACAGAAATCAACAATCGTTTGTTAATTGAAGAACAAAAACATGATTCGAGAATAAAAATACTTTAATATGATGATTTTAAACACTTAAAATGATTCAAAATGTTTAAAAATAGTCTATGTTTGAATAAAACTTGATAAAACAATAATCAGCTACTGTTCTATCAAAAACCCTTGAACAGAATAGGTTTTTGAGGTTTTATGATGACGAACTAGTTTAAAAACAGTGTATGAATGCTATTTAGAGCTTCAACGACACAAAAACTTCTACGCAATGACAAAAACAGATTAAAGAATCATGTTTTAAGCATTTGTTGAATGTTTGGAGTAGAAGAGTGTTTTGTGATGATTTTCAGCTCGAAAATGATTGATATGAAGTTATTTAGAGCTTCAACGACACAAAAACTTCTACACAAACAAAACCAGATTAATGAATCATGTTTTAAGCATTTGTTGAATGTTTGGAGTAGAAGAATGTTTTGTGATGATTTTCAGCTCGAAAATGATTGATATGAAGCTAATGAACCATAGACATCATTGTATTGATTGAGAGGATAAAAAATAAGTGAATGATTTGAGCCAAGGCTCTGATACTGCCTGATGGAATTCAAATATTCTCCGGTTTAGCAACTTGGAACACCAAGAACAAACAATGAATTCCCCCAAGGATCGATTTTAATCTCTCATATATAACAACAGTCTGTTATATAATCAATACTCATTAATCATAGTGCGGAAACCCATGATTAATGATATGTTATCTATGTGTGTGTGTGTATGATTGTGTGTTTGCTAGTGATTGAATTGCTTGAATGGTAATAAAAACTGCTTGTTTGTATTGATTGTTCAAAAGCTTACAAAGAATTAGGATATTATGCTATTTATAGCCTATACAAATAGCTATATATAATTACAAAAATACCATTATGTAAACAAAAATTACATAAAATCCTAAGTCTAAGTTGTTCGCTGTGGATGATAGACTATCCGCTGTGGATGCTAAGTCGTCCTCTGTGGATGTTGAATAAGATGTCCGCTGTGTCTTGGATACTATCCACTGTGAACACTTGTGCATGATAGTGTCCGATGTGGAGTGTTCATCTGCTATGGATGAACATCTATTGTTGACTGTTCATCAGGTGGACATTTGTGCATCAACTATATGTGTGTTGTTCATCCGCTGTTGACACATGGATCTTTTTCTTCATCCGCTGCAAAGACTTCTTCATCCGTTATGGATAGTTCTTCATCCGCTGCCAACACTTGTCAAAATTACTTTTATCTACAAATCTGAATAAGAAATTTAAACAATAATTAGTGTCTGTTATGAATATTAATGATGCTAAAGTGTTAGTTAATGATTGTTTGAATGTTAGAACACATTATGTTTGACTATGGCAAGAATTATCCTTCAATGCACTTGTTGAGTCCAATACTATGGTTGTGAGCTCATCAGGTTGAGCATGAGGAACCTCAGCACTGATAGTTTTATGAATAGAAGTGGTCTACTCCTTAAGAGAAGTGGGAGTTGTTGTCTCCACTTGCTCCTGTATGGGTCAGTATATGGAGCCCTACTCAATCTAATTAGCTTGAGTAGGGTTTCGTTTGTATTTTCTGGTATAGCTGATGGTGATTTGAGGCTATATAGGTTGTGGTGAAGAAGGTGTGGGTTCAAAATTGGCTAGGATTGCCAAGTCTTTACCTTGAGCAGGTTCCTCTCACATTTTTGGGACAAGGGTTGTTTCTACCCAGGAAAAACCAACAGTGGTTTTCCTTATTATTTTAAAGATGTTTGGCTTTGTCTTTCCCAACTTTAGAATATTACCTGTTCCCCTCAACTGTGAGCCTAGTTCACAGTTGAGAATGTGCTGGACATATCTAGGGAATATATACTAATCAAGGGAATCTAAGTTTGCAAGGAAATTTGTATAGACAAATTAAGAGTACCTGAACTTGATCCATATGACCATTCCATGGAATATATAGGATAGATCTTCTGGAACTTGGTCACATCCTCAATGTTTGTTGGATAATGAGTGGATAACTACATGGAAGAGGTAATTCTATTAAGAAAATACCTCTTCTTTCCTGAAGGTTCTAACTGAGTAGTCACCTTCATAGCCCGTCTGATGGAATGATCCATTGACTGCCTCCTTAGTGAAGGACAGCTCACCATGTTCATCATCGACCTGCAATAGCTAGTTTATGGAGGCTAGAGTGATGAAAACTATCCTCCCCTGCACTGAGACAGAGAGTGCTTTTTCACCATCCATTATAACTTCTTGACAAGTCCTCTAGAACTCCAAAAGCTGATCTTCATAGAGTGGAAGGTTAATGGTAAGGGTGGTATGGTAGGAAGAGTGCAAAAGAAAGTTGCATATGTCTAAGAAACTAGGGTCTTTTTCAGCAGATAATAGAGCAACTTGGTTATGTTGCCTATGTAAATACTTGATAAAGGATGCTTGCTAGTTTTGGGGTTCAGGGTTGGCCACTTATGAAGCTTTTGGGAGAGAGATTGGAAGAAGAACGAAGGGTTTGTGGATCAACTTAGGGCTTGAAAGATTTAGATGAAGAAGCAGAAGAGACGGTGAGACCCATTGGAAAAGCTATTTATATGCTTGGATTAGATGGAGCCCTTCCTTTCTGTTGTTTCTAGCGCTTTCTCTGGCCCAACCATAATTCAAAATAAACTTTGAAATCCTGAAGTAGGTCCCACCTCTGAAAAATTCCCGAAAAAGATAGTTATCTTGGATGTTTAAAATCTTCCAAAGGTAATTTGTTTTTGGAAGCTAAAAGAAAGCTTCCGAACCTTAAATTAACTTCGGAAGATATTCCTCAGTATGAAAAGAATTGCTTTGGAAGAAAATGTACTTAGTGTAATTTTGCTTCCAAGACAGATTTTGTGTTGGAAGATATTAAACTTTAGAAGTTATACTCAAGGAGTAAATAAAACTTCTGATACTCAATCGCTTTCGGAAGAAAATTGTCCTTCAAAATATATAAGTACTTATAAGCAGATTTAAGCTTCGGAAGATATATTAGAATTTCTTCCGAAGTTAAATCCCTTAGTAAATAGTTATTAATTTTGAAGACATAATTTTCTTCCAAAGTCAAATCAATTTCTTCCGAGAGAAAATCTATCCATACTTCTTAAAATTCTAAGGAATATTTACTTAGGAAAATTCCTTCCAAGATTAACGGGGCTTATATGAGTGATAAATTAGAAAAAAGTAAAGACACACATCTTTTGAAAAATAATTTTGAAATTAATTTAAAAAAAATCTACTCAAAGTTAATCATCTCAACAGCTGGTACAAGATAGTTAAATCTCTGTTCAATAAATGCTTTTATGAACAGATCAGCATATTGTTCATTTATGTTAACTTTGACCAGTTTAATCAATCCTTTTTCAAAATTATCTCTGATCAAATGATACCTGATATTATTGTGCTTTGTCCTTAGTGCTTCACTGGATTCTTCGTGATTGAGATAGCATTATTGTTGTCTATGTAGATAGGAGTCTTCTTGAAGTTGAATCCATAATCTTGCATCTGGTTCTGAATCCAAAGCACTTGAATACTACAGGTTGCAGTAGTAATGTATTTAGCTTTAGTAGTTGATGTAGATACACAACATTGCTTCTTGCAATGCCATAAGACTATCCTTCCACTCAGGATTTGACATCCCCTAAATGTAGACTTTCCAGTCATATTGAAGCCACCATAGTTACTATCTGTATATGTATATAGATTGAAGTCAGGATTCTTTGGATACCAACATCCTAGTTTGGGAGCTCCTTTGAGGTATCTAAGAATCCTCTTGAAAGCAACTAGGTTTGACATCTTTGGGTTGGCTTGATATCTTGCACATATGCATGTAGCAAACATGATATCTAAAAATTCTCAGACTTAACCATTTTGTATTTTTGTATTTAAGAAAGTGACTTGTTTTTGTTGTTTTTAAGTTTTGAAATAAAACTATGAAATGAAAATATTTTTGGATTTTAGTTTTTTTTTTTTTAAATTCTAAGTGTTTACTGATAAGTCTGAGTGCTCAAGCGCCTAAATAGTTATCAAGTGCCCAAATAGTGGTGAAGTGCCTGAATAGTTCTGAAATGCCTAACTTTGAGGTAGAAACACCCAAGGGAATGCCTTAGTTTAATTCTGAAATGCCCAACTGATGATGCGCCTAAATAGTCTTCAAATGCCCACACAGTTATGAAATGCCTGGGTTCCACCCGATGATGAAGCACCTGAACAGTTATCAAATGCATGGGTTAAAAACGCCTAAACAGTCCTCGTGTGCCTAGACAGTTGTGATGCGTCCCAATGGTGGTAAAACGCTTGAACTGAAAAAATGCCTACAGTGCTAAAACGCCCAAACAGTTGTGATGCGTCTAGACACTTTGTCAATTTTCAACAGATTTTCATAACATGCGCCTAATTCATCTTCTCCAACAAACTCAGATCTTATGAAAATCTTCAAAACTTGTTTAATTGATCTAAAAACTTCCAATTAGGTAGTAATTAGGTCGATTAACAATCCTCAATCTTCAATTTGATCAAACAACAACTACAAATTAGTTTTTTGATTGAATTGAAGTCCGAAACTGAAGAACACAGTTCATACACAAATTTGATCAATTACTCAGATCTGAAGGAATTACACACGAAATTGTGATTCAAATCATGTTTCTATGGATGAAACACAACTAAAAACAACAATTAATCGATAAAATTGCAATCAACATAGATTTCAAGTGATTCAAAGAGCTCAAAAATGTCGATAAGCTCTGATCACTGAACCGAAGGCTCTGATACCAATTGATCGATTCAAAGGATCGAATCTGTGATGATATCATGATGCAATGATCAATTCAAACACATAGTAATCAAACACATGTAATACATCAAAAATTCATAGATTTCATTCCCATGATTTTTAACTACTAAAACTCTATTCTTCACATAGCAGTAATGTTGACTGCCTCTTCCAAGAAGGTGATAGGCAGTTTAGAGTGTGAGATGTTTCTTGCATCCTTAATAATGTTCTATTTCTCCTTTCAGCACACCATTTTTAAGAGTTCTAGGAGCACTATATTGTCTTGAAATGCCCTTTTCAACACAAACTGAATCAAGTATTTGGTACTTGAATTCAGTACCTTGATCATATCTTACGATCTTAATCTTTTGATCAAATTGATTCTTAACTTTCAGAATGCAGGATTCTAAGATTTTAGGGGTCTCATCCTTACTTCTAAGAAAGAAGACCCAAGTATATCTTGTGAAATCATCTATGATCACAAGACAGTATGAAGTTCTTCCTAAACTCATTACACTTGTAGGGCCAAAGAGATCCATGTGTATCAAGTGAAGGGGAGTAGTGATAGATTTCATCTTATTTGGCCTGTGTGACACTTTGTGTTGCTTTCCTTTTAAGCATGCAATACAACGATCATCACTTGTAAACTCTTTCTTTGGCATTCCAGATACCAAATCATTTTTAATCAGTTTATTCATATTCGGAAAGTTTACATGGAACATTCTTTTATACCAAAGGAAAGACTTATCATTATTTGCTTTTGATAGAAAGCAAGAAACTTCTCCAGAAGAGATGGTTTCTTACAAATCCATCTTGTGCATGTTTCCTTTCCTGGGGGTCTAAGCATAATATTCTCTTGAGGAATGATCACCCTGGGTTTTAGAACAATGCACTCATGCTCAATAAAGAGCATGTTATATCTCTGGTCATAAAATTGAGATACACTTAAAAGACTGTACTCAAGCTCCTTGATAAAGTTTACCTTTCTAATTTTGAACTTACTAATTATGACCATGTCCCTTCTAGTAATGTAACCTCCAGATTCACCTCCAAAAGCAACTGGCCCTCCATCAAATTTGTCAAAGTTTTGAAGCAAAGAGCCATTGCCAATCATGTGCCTAGAACAATCACTATCAATAATCCATACATTGCTTTTGGTCTTCAATTATTCCTACATATGAAAGGAGATGATTAGTTACATTTGGAAACCCAAGCCTTGCGGGTCTTGTGCTTATCAAGATCTACTAAATATAGTTCTATAGTCATTGATCTTATATGCAAGCTTATGGGATCCTTGGCTGTTATTGATGAAAAACCTTCAGTCACATGGCCTTCCTTTATCTTCCACACCATCTTTGGTATATTAGACTTGGCTTTTAAAACTTCGAAAGTTTTTATGACCTTGGAACTTTTTATGACTTTTGAAGTTTCGAAGACTGAACCTTTAGAAGCTTTTACATCCACTACAGCAGACTTCAGTGTTCAGAAGCATTCCTTTCTTCCAAGACCAATCTTGCTTCCGAAGATTGTTTCCCACCTATCTTCTTTTGGTCACCTTGATGCTTCCGAAGGAAAATGATTTTCCTTCCAAAGCTATTTTATTCATCTTCTCAAAAGTCTTCTTCTTGTTCATGTGGATGGTACTCTTAGGATTGTAAATACAATCCTTAGTAAATGAGTTGTACCATTACACATGATACGTTTCCATAGCCTTTCTTTTGAGAGTCTTGTCGTGAGGAGAAGGTTTATTTAGATCATTTTCTAGCTCCTTCTTCATCTTCTTGAATGATGCAGCATGCTTCTAAGGGTGAAGCTTGCCTTTGGAGTTGGACGGTCCAGCCTGTGCAGCAGTGGTGCATATTGGCTCAACCTTCTTATCCTTACCAGCCTGGTACTAGAGTCCTTGGTTAAGTCTTTAGTCTTCCTCACCTCAAACCCAGCAGAGATGAAAACTTATTTTTGCCTGGGGTTGAAGGTGGGCTTGATCTCCTACACTTTCTTTGATCTTCTTTTTGCAACCCTAATCATGTTATTTCTTGCAGACTTGGCCATCCATGGTCTCTTCTTCTCTCCAAGGATATAGACCCTTTTTACAGTGAACCTCTTTACTCATTTATGGTTCACCCTTCACTATATCCTCTTCCTTAGTTTCATCTTCATCTTCCTCTAGTATACGATCAATAGGAGGCAACTCATCTTCATAAGTTCCATTCCTTCGTTCTCTGACTGATAGTAGTGTGTGTGGAGGAGCTATTTCACTTGATCCAAGTCCTTACCTGTTTTGGTAACAAACTTTTGCATGCAAGGATGATGAAATAATGTTCTTGAAGGTTTCCTCTTTAAGAATATATTTTTCTTCCTTGGCTTTGCTGATCACAAGCTTAACCTGGCATTCAGTCAACTTGGAAACAAGATCTTTAATCTAAGTTTTGTAGTTTGTATGCTCATGTTTTAAAGTAGAAATGGTTTTCTCTAAGTCTTCTATTTTAATCTTATAATCATTTTTGTTCTTTTAAAATCAGCTTTCAAAATGTTTAAGGACTCAAGATCAGATCTTACTTCTAAGTTGTAGGAATTGTATATTAACTTTAGCAATGCATTCAGGAGAGAAACAATGTTTCAATACCTTTGATTCATCATGATATGCCATCAGGGCTTGGTTTGGGGAGACATCTTCAACCTAAAAGCTCCAATCAAAGCCTCATTCTTCAAGAACAACTATAGCTTGCTGCTTTGGTTAATAGGGCTTCTAAGTTCTTGGAGCTTCCTCAGTGTAGTTTGGCTTGTACTGTGTATGACCACCATTTGTTCTTGGTGCCTTACACTCCCAAGAAAAATGGCTTATTTGGTTACAGTCGTAACACTTTACTTTGCTTTTTTCCAGCCTAAACTTTCTACTAGACACATTGCTTAGAAACCTCCTTTCTTTCCTCTTGTAGAATTTCTTGGCTTTATGAATTAGAAGAGCCATCTGCTAGATATTTCCATGTACTCCAGATCATCTGGATGGATGAGACTAGGACTTTAAGGGTGAAGAGAAAGTTTCCAGAACTTTCATCTGAAGACATAGAGGCCTGAGAAGAGCTGGGCTCTTGGAATAGGCTTCCTTGAGTATAGCTCTCCATAGGTGTTTCCTGGAAGGTGATGAAAGGACCCTTTGGTGCGATGTCAGGGTAGTAGATGAGATAATGTTATGGTTCTCTATTACCCCTTTCAACCACATGAAGGGCTGACTCTTTTGGGTGCTGGATAAGCTGGGTGAAGAATTTTGCTTGTTCATCTCCATTTGGTAACCGCTCAGGATACCATATAGCTCCATGAGGTGAGAGTAGAGAGGTTCTTTGTTCTCTTGATGGCCACACAGTAGTGTGTCCATTCTCTTGGAGAGAGAACATGAACTCCGTAGTATATCCTTGTTCTCAAGTCTGACTCCAATATCCATTAGAGTGTCTAAAATCTCAACATACCTCAAGTATTTTTGAGTCATAATTTCACCTAGCTGGTAGGTGAAGTTTTCAAACTGTTGCTTTATTATGTCTTTCTTGTTCCCTTAGCTTCCTTGGATCCTTCATACATCAGCTTCAGTGCATCCCAGAGTTCTTTTGCACTCTTGTACTTCATGAAGCATCTATAGATGGAGTTGGGAACAGCAGTTTGAAGAGCAGTCATGGCTTTCTAATCAATGTCTATTTTCTTCCAGTCTTCTTCAGAATAATCTGCCACTTCCTTGGGTATCATCCCACCTCTAGCAGTTGCTGAAGAAGTATTTGGGATGTGAGGTCCATACACTACAGATCTCCACATCCTGCTGTCTTGAGACTTGTTGAAGCCTTCCATTCTCATGCATCAAGTTTCAAAATCATCAAGAGTGATCAATAAAGACTTAGTCATTGTGTTGGTTTCCATATCAGTTTTAGAAAAAGCTGCCATTTGAGTAAGTAATTGAATGTGAAACTGAAGATTGATTCAAGATGGTGAGATCTTGCAATCAAGAGCCTGAGATGCTCTGATACCAATTGTAGGATCACCTATGGTTCAACAATAGTTTCAAGTTGGTGATTATCAACTAAACACACTTACTAGATCAAATAGGGAACCAGGCAATGAACACAATAAATAACAAGTAAGAACACACAAGAACAAAAAGATTGGTTTTCAAGGATGTTGTATATTGCTCTCAAGTGCTTAGAAGTATAAAGCCGGCCACACGTTGAATGCCATCTGGACACTAATCTAGACAACAAGACCAATGTAGAGTTAAAATGTAGATTGCCTTTTGACATGTGACTATGACACGCCATAGCTCACATCATATTATATTACAATAAGGATAAATGTACTAAAGTAGGAAGTTGCAGAAAAGAGACGATATTGTACAGTTGACAAAAGTAAAAAGGTAATCACCAACTTGTATAAGTTGGTGAGTCTTTAGAGCTGACAGCAAAAGGTCATCTGCTTTTATCAAAGTATTTCAGTCATCTTATCTTTAGAAGAGTTCAGTCTTCAACATTCAGAAGACTTTGTCTTTAATATTCGAAAGCCTTCACTTTTGGCTTCGAAAGATCTCTATCTTTGGCTTCGAAAGATTTCACTCTTAGTTATTTTTCTTTGTACATAGTCAAATCTTCCGAAGTACCTCCTTGTACTTCAGTGCATGCCGAGAGATCTTTAGTTAGCATCAGCCTTTAAGATAACTATCTTACACTTTTTTTGATTACAAGAGTAATAACAACAGATAGCAGGTGGGCAAACAGGCTAACCCCAAAATAATACAAATATGAGGCATTATACTATGAAAGCTAAACACTAGAATGAATCATGATCATCTGTTCTAGGTTTGGCATAAAATAGCATGTTTCAGCCATTGATCTACATATTAGGGGTACCAAAATGTACATTTATATTGGTTGTAAGGATATGTACAACAAAAGACAAAATTGATACTCTAGAAGATCAGTAGTTGTAGAAGTATGTTGTCACCACTAGTGAATTAGCAGATCATTAGCCTATACACATGTGTCAATTCAGAATAGAAGTTCATACTTGGAGATATCATTATAGTGGATCGGTACTAAACTTAGAGTTTTAGGTATCTTCATTCTTTTATGATTCAACACATTATATTCCAAAAGACACTACAAGCGTTAATGCGCTAGTTACCACTTAGCTGCTAACTTATGTTGAAAGATGTTCAAACTTATCAACATATAAAATCTTCTTGTGTCTCACGAAGTGGGTTGGTATAGCCCTTCCAATTCCATGGTTGATTTTAAAGAACACAAACATCGATTTATCATAGGTCTCCCCCCCCCCCATCATATGGAAAATTCTAATCATGGTCATGGTTGACAGACTATCTAAGTATGAGCATTACATGTCGGTTCACATGCACATCGTGTCTGATCATGATCCTTGGTTTATGTTAGATCTTTGTATAGAGTAATATCGATCACAGGGTATAATTCTTTCCTTTAGCATCTCCCACCACCTCAAACAGATGGTCAAATTAAGGTTCCCAAAAAGTTCCTTGAGATGTACCTCCATTGCTTTGTCGCTGATCAACCACAAGATTGGACTCGTTTCCTACCATGGTCCAAATTTTAGTATAGAACCTCTTACTAGATGGTTGCTCAAATGACTCCATTTGAGGTGCTTTACGTATGGAAACCACCAATGATTGCTTGCTGTCTATCGGCAACTATATTGTTAACACTTTAATGCTCGAACGAGATCCAATCCTTCCCTTACTCAAAGCTAATATAACCAATGTTCAGTAACGCATGAAACTTACCATCGATTAGCACCATAGAGAAGTAAATTACAACATTGGTAATTAGGTATATGTTAAAGTGCAACCCTTCCAAAGAGGTATTATAAGGTTGCAACACCCCTATTAATTAGGTCGGTGATATTTTAGGACTTATCACGTTTTGTCCAAAGTGGGGAATGTGACTTACAAATTATTTCTTCTAGATATTCACAATAATTTTCATGTTTCCTTGTTACACAAATGTATGGGCGGGACAACAAATCAAATCTCTTGAACTAGTTAATGCAGATGCTACTCTAGTTCTACAATGGAAGGGTTTGACCATACCCAAATCCACTTAGGAAAACAAGAATATGATCGTAGATAATTTTCCTACCTTGCACCTTGTGAACATGGTGAATCTTGAAAGGGAAGGAAATGTTATCAATGATCTACGACCAGAACCTCATGAGCATGACCCGATTGTAGTTGTCCCAAATAAGCAAGGAAATTGCATGCTAGCCCGAACACACCTTTCCTACCTTGCACCTGGAGAACATGGTGAATCGTGAAGAGAAGGAAATGTTATCAATGATCCATTCCCGTAACTACACGAGCACGACCGATGTAGTTGTCTTAGAATCTCATGATCGAGGGGTTAGTTCTTAGACATCAAGAATGGAGTTTCTAACTTTAGCATGTTATCTATAATAAGGCCATGAGAGGATTCTGAACACACGCAGATCCAAAATTTTACTTCAATGTAATCATTCTTTTCAAAATGTGCCAAGTTCATAAAACTAAACATAAAAAATTCTGGATCGATTCGGTCAGGTTAGGTTAGTCATAATAAAAATACGATATAAAACGTTGTAAAACACACTTGTCGTTGTAACCAGTAAAACTAGTGATAACATTAGTAAACAATAGACTAATAGATAATTTATTTGTTTTCTGGTGCAACCATTGCTTTAGAAGATCATATACCTCAATCGTCTTGGCAAACCTATATCTTCTTACTTATTTAAAATGTAATCAAGTTTTAACTAGGGTGTCCTAATAATATATAAAATATTAATAAGTAAATGTAAAATGTTAGCTGATAGTTTACACTAATTTAGACATACATTGAAATTTTAAGGTAAATATAGTAAAGAAAGGTAAGAATGTAACTAGATAAACTAAAAGAAATAAAAAACACGAAAATTTTAAACTAAATTAAATAAGCAAACTAAAACTAAAGATAATCAATAATGACTAATTTAAAATTTAAATATTATTAAGAATTTCAGATATTACAAGAAATTTAAATATTAATAAAGACTACAATGCTTTGTATGGATTAATTAAACTATTTGTGGACAATAAATAAATGAAAAAAAAAACTAAATTAATTTAGAGGTGAATAAAAAATATTTTTTAACCTCTTATATAACTCTTTGCTATCCCTAAACGATATTTATTGAAAGTTTTTCTCTTTTAAAAAAAAACAAACTGTAGTTACCATTCTTTGTTTACTTCAACTTAAGTTGTTTTTTTTTTTTAAATTAAAATCTTATGTAGTCGTTATCTAGAATAACATTGTTGTCACTCGAAAAACTTATACATACATCATACTATATAATAAAAGAAAAAAAAAATGAATGCGTGACATTGTTCTAACATAAAAATTTTCTTCCATCCTCTCTCTATGTCAATAATAAAACAATCAATTGACTTTGTTTTTTACTAAATATTTTTAAAAGTTTTAAATATTTATTTTTATTTAGTTTTAAAAATTTAATGTTTTAGTTTTTTATAAAAAATAATTATCAACCGTCTTATTTAAATGATTTAATTGTTTTATATTTTTTACTTATATTTTTATTAAAAGAATTACAACTCAGGTTAACCCATTTACTGGACACAATCATTTACTATATAGATGTCTGAAATAAAAACGGATAAATAAAGTAATTACATGTCTGTAAAAATCGATCAAACATATGTATAAAACTTTGGCCGCAAAACATGAATGTCCCACTATAATCTAATAAAACTTGACAAACTATTCTTACATGTTATAAATTTAATAAAAGTGGCTAAACAATAGCGCCAGCTAAATAACATAATAAAGTTTTATTTATTTAACAAGAAAATATGACAGTAAGTACTTTACAATATACACGAGTATTTAAGTTTATTTTAAGAATTAATAAATTATGACTATTAAGTTATTCAATCTTTAATTACAACAAGTCATATTATTTTATTTTATTTTATTTTGATATTTTGTTATTTATTATTTCTAGTAAGACTCACTCTTTATATTTTTTTAATTTGTCTTATATTGTTAAAGCTATCTCTTTAATTTTTGATATTATTGTTTTATTAATGGTCCTAATCTACTCCTATACTTACTTCATACTAAATCTATTTCACATATGTCAAGTAAGGCTTAAAACCATCATCTTATCAATAAAAGACATACATTTTTACCATCTATGTTAGTGCTTACTAAAATATTATACTTAATTTAAGTTATGTATTACCTTAAAGAATATTCAATTTAATACTTTATCTATTTAATCCAAGTAATACATGGATTTTAACATAATTTCTATATTTAATAAAAGTTAACCGTCTTCCGATGACTCTAGTGTCATGCACCTGCGTAGATCTTCACCTAAGTATGAGAAGATAGAGAAATATTATTATTATTATTAGTTGTGTTCTCGTCGTATCCCGTCTATAATTCCCTTTTTCTCTTTTTCCTTCTTTTAAGATTACATTATCAATAAATTACAACATCCCTAACTACAATTTATTACCTGATCTGTTTGTTGAATATCTAGTTGATACATTCCACTTTTCCTACATTATCTGTTATTACAGAACAATTATTAAACAGTAAAACAAGTTTATTGTATTATCATTATATTAACTCACCAAGTTTGCTAATTAAATATTCACCTAGTTACGTAGTTTATTTTGATGTAATATTAAAATTATAGTGCTTTTTAATTGGAACATTTTTAACTACTCAATACAAACAAAATTGAAAGTTAGGTTATTATTTCTTATTGCGTTTTTAACAGCAACATGATATTTTTAATTCCTAGAATTATAGAATAACGCCAAACAGATACAACAAACAAATAGCTGTGTTCCCACGTTAAGCACAGGCTTGTTTTTCCACATTTCCCTTTTTGTTGTATCAACAACTATGGAAATAAAATAAATACAGATGTAAAGCTTATCGACATGCATCAGTTTGTGATTGATTTTATCACGACAACCCTTCTTTTTTGAACAATAAACATGCAAATCGCTAATCATGTCATGATATATAAGTTTTCTTGTAAATTACAAGCTTACCTTAATATTAAATTTTATTAACTAGGAGTTAACGGCCACGTGTTGCCGCAACTTCATTTTTGCTCACGTTTGTGTTTAAGTTGATACTAGTAGCGGAACTTAAACACTCCCGTAAAAGGGGGCGGGGGCGAAATTAATTTTTTTAAGGGGGGCGAATAGAACTCGATATTTATATAAAAATTTACATTATCGGGCCAAAAATTTATACTATCGGACTAAAATTTAACGCTACTGACGAGAAAAAGACGGGGGCGGCGCCCGCCCCCCAGCCCCTATTATTTTCCGCAACTGGTTGATACATAGATTCGTTTTTGTTAACGATATACTTTAAAAGGTAAATCTTTCATGACAATTTTTGAAGATCTTATGGAACGATTCTGACTAAAACAAAAATTAATTATATAGATTATATGAAATTAAATTCAAATCTTTAAAAGAAACACCATCTTGTACATAGATTATAAATAAAAAACAAAAATATTTGAAAAATATAAAATGTTAAGATATTCTCTTAAGATTAGTTTCAAAATGAATATTTAATGTTGATCTATTTAAAAAAGGAAAAACTAAATACTATAAAATAATAATAAAGTTCCTCATAAAACCATATGGTTATGCAAAGGATTAAGTGGTTTCATGCATTTAAGTAGCTATATGTAATATAAATAGTATGGTGGTTAAATATAAAAACTTCACAAAACCATAATATTAAAAAACATATTATTGGACTACTTTGATTGAATCTATTATAGCATTCACTGCACATTTCTTATTTTTACGTGAATAGGTAACCTATTTATATGGGATGGTTATGAGTAGTTGTGAGTGAATGAAAAAGAAAATGTATGACGGTTGTATCGTTTTTCTTCATATTGAGGAGGGGGCGGGGGCGAAATTAATTTTTTTAAGGGGGGCGAATAGAACTCGATATTTAATAATAAAATTTACATTATCGGGCCAAAAATTTTACTATCGGACTAAAATTTAACGCTACTCTGCGAGAAAAAGACGGGGCGGCGCCCGCCCCCAGCCCCTATTATTTTCCGCAACGGGTTACATAGATTCGTTTTTGTTAACGATATACTTTAAAAGGTAAATCTTTCATGACAATTTTTGAAGATCTTATGAACGATTCTGACTAAAACAAAAATTTAATTATATAGATTATATGAAATTAAATTCAAATCTTTAAAAGAAACACCATCTTGTACATAGATTAAATAAAAAACAAAAATATTTGAAAAATATAAAATGTTAAGATATTCTCTTAAGATTAGTTTCAAAATGAATATTTATGTTGATCTATTTAAAAAAGGAAAAACTAAATACTATAAAATATAATAAAGTTCCTCATAAAACCATATGGTTATGCAAAGGATTAAGTGGTTTCATGCATTTAAGTAGCTATATGTAAATATAAATAGTATGGTGGTTAAATTATAAAACTTCACAAAACCCATAATATTAAAAAAACATATTATTGGACTACTTTGATTGAATCTATTATAGCATTCACTGCACATTTCTTATTTTTACGTGAATAGGTAACCTATATTATATGGGATGGTTATGAGTAGTTGTGAGTGAATGAAAAAGAAAATGTATGACGGTTGTATCGTTTTTCTTCATATTTGAGGAAACACGGTACAACCCTCATAAATTTTTTAATATTTTTGAAAGTGGTTGTCAGTGAATGAGAGAGAAAAGATAATAATAAATGTATGAAAAATATTATTTACTTGAAAATAAGAGAAAAAGTGTAGTGATTTTTAGTATAATTATAAGAATGAGATGGGAAATAAACTGTGAATGCTCTTATTACTAGTACAAAAAGAAGCAAACAGGGTGGGTCAAATGGCCAAAAGGGGCGGTTTTTAGCCCATCCCATATGGCTACGCACCTTATGCTATTTGATCATATTAGGCGGTGTCATAAGGTGGGCTGTAACGCCCCCCCCCCCCCCCCCATGGCTTAATTAAATGACTAGCGAAATATCAAAAGTGGCAACTATGAAACCCGCCCTTTATGCTTAAATGCTGAAAAAAAATTATTTAATATCTAGAACTAATTCCCTGTATACGTTGCTCAATCAACCAAAACTATGACATTACGTATCAAATGTTTCTGTTGGACCCTGAAAGGATCATACATGCCAATTCAAGAGGTGGTTGAAGGTTGTTCTGGTTGGTATAATCTGTACAAGTTCAAGATGTAATGCAGGTGAAGATAGTAGAAGAAAAAGACCAAGTGTCGGCTGTCCGCATTAGTCAATGCAGATGAGCAAGAAAAATACGACCAAGTATTTGTTCATCCGCATTTACTAATGCGGATAAGCATAACCAAATGCGGCTAAGTATTTGGTCATTCGCATTTGTTAATGCTGATGACATACTTAATGCGAATGCACAACTGAAGAAATGCTGATGAAGATCAACACATCCGGATTAACTAATGCGGATGTTTATTACAAATGCTTATCAACATTTTGTACTTAGACTAGTATTTTAATGTGTAGTTGTCAAGGTAGTTTATCATTTTATACAGGCATTGAATCAGCCTATAAATAGAATAGTATACACTAAATGTAATGTGACGACAGACAAAGTTAATCAGAAGCTTATGTTTTGTGCTGCAAACCCTAGCACACTTTGTATCTTGTTTACCAATATCAATATATAAAACATTTATTAGTATTTTCAGCATTAAATGTTCTTTGATTCTGTATTTCCGCTGCATAATCTTTGACTCAATCATCATATTCGATCCTAGATGAGTCATATCAACTCAGATTCACATCTCGGACCCGGTCAGTTTCATTTATTAAAGCATCATACATTGTATATCAAACGTTCAAAATCAATTCAATATATGACATCTAGACAAAAAGCACCTATTCAATACACCAAAAATTCCCAAGATAACATTATTAAGTTTTAAAAACATAAACAAATAAAAAACATCACTGGTTCAACTAAAATTATTGTCAATCACTTCCGACCGTCCCTTTTGTATTCCCTAACTAAAAACGAATAGATAAAAAAAATATTGTAAGTATATAATCTAGCATTATGTTTAATAAATAAACAAAAACTTACACAGATGGGAGGTTTTTTTTTTACAGCTACAACGACACTAGGATTCTTCACCTACAACTCAACAATCTAGGGTACGACGGAGCTGGTAGTGGATGCGACATAGTGATGAGTAGTAGTGGTGGATATGTGATGGGGCTGGGTGGCTGGAGGTGGAGATGCGACGGGGTGAGGGGTAGCGGTGGTGGAGATGCAACGGGGTAGGGTTGCTGCTTGTGGTGATGCGACGGGTGGGGTGGCTGGTGGTAGTAGAGATGCAGCGGGGTGGGGTGGCTGTTCGAGGAGATGCGACGGAGTGTTTGGGAGGGAATTTGAACGAGCAGGCAATGATTTTGGTGAAATTTAGTTGAAAAGGGGGTTTTGAGGGTTTTTAATATGTATATATATATATATATATATTATATATATATATATATATATATATATATATATTAGGGGCGGTTCAAAGCCGCACCTAAAGGTATCATAAAGGGCGGTTAGAATAGCCATACCTTAAGGAAATATAAGAGGCGGTTTTTAAGCCTACCCGCCCCTTCAAAAAATTAGATCCGCACCTTATATAACTTTTTGTACTAGTGTATAAAGCATCACTTAAAAAGATTGGCCATTATATTGGACGCCTTTAATACACTAATAGTGTAACACTAATCATATTCCTTGTATACCATATTCGGACTTGTTTATGCTAAATATAGATTCAACTATTATAAACATTTTATGTTGGACGTGTTCATGTTAGATATAGATTCAACTATATACACTAGCGGCAAACCTGTAATATATTTTATTTGAAACTATTATCTCATTTTCTATAGCTTGTCCATATTTTTAAATTGTATAGTTAGACATAATTTGTAGTTTTATATTATATAGTAGAACTTACAACATAATACAGGTTATGACACATATGAAACAAAGATAAGACATTATAAGACAACGTATTTCAATTCTTTGATTTTGTGCTTTTTACTGTTAGGAACAGTAGATAAATCACATATAGTTGGATGGCAATATATGCACTACATTACATGTAGAACTTATTTTGCAAAGTAGTTATTCATTTTATTAGAAAATATTTTTATCGCTTTCTACGATAACAAGAATATATTCTATTTACGGAATTGATTCACTAAGAGTTCAACAATTGGATACTTCTTGATTCTAAAATTTTGCAATCTAGACCTAAATTTTATGATTCTTTTCGTGTGAATGTTGAATAAACCAAACACGTTCTCTTTTCAATCTATCATGGTCCTATGTAAGTACAAATCATAGTATGAGCAATCCAACATATAAGGTAGCATCACATAACTGAGATTCATTAAAAACCATAAACTAACAAGTTTTTCTCACTCTCGCTACCTTGATCTAATGCATAACATCGATTTGCTGCTATGGAAACAAGTAAAGCCTCAAGTTCTATCGTCAAGGTTCGTTCCAAAACATACACTAAATACTTCATGAGGCTTGAGTCACAAGGCAATGTGATAGGCCTGTTTGATGGCAAGCCAAACTCATCCTCAGACATCTTCAAAAGCTCACGAAAAATGTTGTTGTTGAGATAATGTAATGGAATCACAAAACGATTGTGATCAACAGTGTAGACCACGAAATGGCCTTTGTTAGCCACAGTTGACGCACCTTTGGCTGCCATTCTACGCCATTTTCGTGCCATTTTCACAAGCTTTTTAGGTGTAAGCATGATGAGTTCCTTGTGCTCCAAGTAATGATCTATATATCCTAATCAGTGGAGATGGCTGACTAAATATTTTAGAACGCAAAATTTATGGATTGTGGTTCAAGATGAAAATGGGTCATATTTATAGTGTAAAGGGGGCATAGTAGTTGAATGTTGCTTTCACTCATGTTCGGAATATTTGCTAGCAAGTTCATGTGATTAGTTAAGGGCAAGCTAGCAACCACGAATATCATATTTAAAGTTGAAACTGCAATCTGCAGCCAGTCACATATAGACATATATATAAGAATCCATTATTGATAAACTTCTTTGAACAGTAAAGCGAAACTTTTATTATATTTTAACTGTTTAACTTTAAAAAAAGTATTTTATAAAAAAATTGGAGTGTTTAAACAAGCGGTTTTTTTAGAGCGAAATTTTTTAAAGATGAAAGTTTGGAAAAATATTGTTATTGTTTTACTACCTATATAGTTAATTATATGCAATTTTATTAATAAATAACTATTTTAGTAAATAATTATTAATTTAATATTTTCGTTCAATCTGTGTAGTACATGACTTACTATGCTAGTACATATGTATAACCCAATAAAGAATACTAGGGTCACGTGTCATTTGTCTCTCGTCCTCCAAAGGTGGTTCGGAAGTGAGAGGAAATACGAATGCACATTGATAAATCTTGTAGGAGAGTGGAGAGGAGCAGGAAGAGAGTCTCGTTTCAAATTTATTAATAGGAATTCAAAACTAGTTACTTAAATTTAAAAATCTGCTAATCTAGTAATAAAAGTTTTGATTTTATTTTTAAAATTACTACGTTAATTTTGATTGTTTGTCGCAATTAATTCTCACTTGAACATTGTTATGTGTATATATGTTTGAGTTCAGAGGAGAACCATCAAATGATTAGGGAAATACTACTTACCAAGGATATAATCAAAGAACATCTAAGAACGTTATCCATTATAATTTTTTTTATTATTTAATAATTTCTGTTAAAACATTTAACAAATAACTACATACTAAGTTTCATAAGGAGCAAGGTAAAGACAAATTTGTTAAGTGGTTGCAACATGAGAGACTGGTTAGGCATGCGTTTGGCTTTATCTTCATTTTGTTCCTAAAAGTTACTGATTTGTGGACGAGGCTAACGCACTTTCAGACAACCAATTATCCACCACATGTTGCCATTAATTATGTCCATAAGTAATCTTATTAGATCGAATAAAATGTTATTAGATCCAATAGCAAACCGGTTTATCTAATTATGTCCTAAAAGTGAATGACTTAATAAAAAATATGATTATATAAAGCATTTGAGCAGTACATAATTGTAAATTGAATTAAAGTTTAAAACGCCTAATACAAATTTTTAACACCCGGATACAATTGTTTTATACTATAGTTTCTAGTTTTAAGCATATTTAATAAATTTCTCTTATTTAATAACAGAAGATTATTTAATTCAATACATTAAGTTAATAAACAAAAATTTTAATTAATAAATAAATTTACATTACTATTTATATTTTTATAATTAAATATTATCAAGTATTATTTTATTTAAATACTTAATTAAATAGTACTAAATATTAAACAATAATAATAATAATAATAATAATAATAATAATAATAATATAATAATAATAATATAATCAGATTTTAAAGCAGGTTAAAAGAGACCCTCGGTGACACCTGCCGCGTCATATGTCTCAACCCACTATAGATTTTAAATAGAAAAAAAATGATAAATAGTAAAATTGTAGGTTTTTTTAATATTATTGCAATAGTTTTTCTTTTTCACCAAAGTTATAAGAAAATCTAAATTGTCTTCTCTATGATTTTATACTTAAAATTCTATGAATTTTTAAGCATAAAATTTTCTCTCTTTTCTTTTAAATTAACTATTTACTCATTTTGTCCTTTTCTTACCCTTAAACTCTCGAGTAATATCTGCAGGACCGGTAAATAGAGGTCAATGCGACAGTTTCACTATATTTGGAGAGTGTTAGAACATTTTACAGATCAAATAGGGAACTGGTCTTATGATGAAACACAGAACACAAGTAAAAAAAAGCACAAGAACAAGATAACACAGTTTTCAAGAATGTTGTATATTACTCTCAAGTTCTTACAAGTGTTACAAAGCTTATCTAAAGATGCAAGTACTTGAGATACTTTATACTACATCCTACACTTTGAAGGCCAACTGGAAACACTAATCTAGACAACAAGATCAATGTAGAGTCAAAAGGCAGATTGTCTTTTGACTAGTGACTATGACATGCCATAGCTCACATCCTAATATATTACAAAAAGGATAAAAGTATAAGAGTAGAAAGTTATAGACAAAAGACCTTAATCTACAGTTTAACAAAGGTAAGGAGTTTTCACCAACTAAAATAAGTTTGTGAGTCTTGAGAGATGGCAGCGGAAAGTTGTTCAGCTTTTGTCAAAAGGTGATTTAGAAAAAGCATATCTTCTCTGTCTTCAGAACAAATCAGTCTTTGGCTTCGAAAGACTTTCTCTTTGAAGCTTCAGAAGACTTCATCTTTTTTCGGCTTCGGAAGATATGGTCTTTTGGCTTCGAAAGATTTGATACTTAGTATAATTCACTAAGTTATATCAAATCTTTCGAAGTAACTTCCTTGTACTTCATATGTACGTGTTGAGAGCTCTTAGGTTGCATCAGCCTCTAAGTGTGATCCTTACAGACTCCCCCTAGGCTGATGCTACCAAAACTGAATGAGAGATTTAAAGCTTGATCTTCATCTGTTGATAGTCCATATTAGAATCAAGAGCATTCTCTTTATCATCAGTTGGTTAGGTTTCCTCAAAATTTCAAAGTATCTCCTCACATCATAAAGATCATGTAAAGGGAGGTCAAGTATGTTTTACCAGAAATACATGTCTTCGCCCCCTTGATCTCTAGTGACATACCATCTGTCTGGATTGGTGGCAAACATCCAAGACACGATGGGTCTCTCAGTAGCAAGAGGCTCTACTTTAATAGGAGTTGGATGAACAGCCTATTCTTAATCACCCTCAAGATGTTCTAACCCATCCTAAGGTACAGAGGTGGATGCCTTGGACTTCTTCTTTTTCTTGTCCTTTCTAATGGCCATCCTCTTCCTCTTTCTATACTTTAACTAAGAAGGCTGGCCTGAAGTACTAGATGGTTGTTGTTTTTCCTTCTTAGTTGGGTCATTTTCCTTCACAGGTTCAGAAGGAGAAAGATCAGGACCCTGTTGTGTATCGGAAGATGAAGCTGGCTATGATGAAGCACTAGGTCCAGGTTGTGTTGTCTCGTGGGGTTCAACCTTGACCTCAGCTTTAGGTGCAGCCTGACTTGGTGGAGAATGCAAGTCAACTAGCTCACCCCTTTTGATCTTCTACTTGATCACTCTAATGTGCTCATCCATGGTGGACAGAGACATTGGACCAAGTCTCCTTTTAGAGAATTCATAAAACTTCAAGAAGCTCATCATCTTTTGTCTATCAGCAGACTTCTTCAGGTTTTGCTCTGATGCTGGCTTTTGACTTTATAGCCTCTTCTTCCTCTTAGCAGCTTTTTGCTCTTTCGACACTTCTTGCTCAAGCTGTTTGAGGTATTCAAATTCAATGTACTTATAGGACAAGGGAAGCAGGTTTGCTGCCTGATAGAGGCTTGTGGCACTCAGATAGGTAATCATGTTTTGCTAGTCTTGTTCTCTACCTACCTGAGTTTGTTGCTCAGTGGCCATAACCTCTGCCTCAGAGCTTTCATGAACTAGGGAGAGGGTAGGAGCGTTGTAGAGTCTTTTTCCTTTCTTTATTTTATGATTTTGAGGAGCAATTCTACATTCTCAGCTTCCCTCCTCTCCTTTGACACTTCCATGTTAGCCAGTTCATTTAGTTCATCCAAAGGAAGAGACATGAGCTCATCAACATTGTAGTTCCTGGACCCCAGATAGTTAAGCCTGGCAGCCCTCAACTCATCTTCTTGAGTGCTTTGCCTGGGTACAGCCCTGATAGCAGCTTCCATAAAGCTAGGGGTCCCTCTTAAACTCTCTCCATTTGCCTTCCTCTTCCTCTCTTTCTTCTCTTCGTCAATCTCCTAAGAGGTCATTTTCCTTTTTTCTTTGTCAGTCAATGGCCTGTGTGACTTAGGGTGGAGAGAGCTTTGGCCTTCATTTCTTGGTGTTGCACTTGAGCTCTAGCCAGAGAAAGGCTGTGAGACACCTTCACAAGCTGGTGCCACACTAAGGGTAATGGGTGTTGAAGTAGTTCATGTCTCAAGGTTCAAAGGCTCAACTACTTGGCCTTCAGCCAAGGTTTCCCCTTCAAAGCTAATCTTAGAGTCCACCTTAGCATCCAATTTACCAACAGTCTTGCCTGTTAGCCTCTGTCTATATAGTCTAGATCTCTATTTGAACTCTTCAAGCACCCTTTCTTAGATTCTCTCAACTAACCTTACAGCTTGTCTGGATTGACTTGAATTGTCAAGTGGCAAGTCAACTAGAGAGAAGCTCTCATAGTATCTCAGGTTATGAAAGTTGAAGGCCTTTTGTTGTCCCTGAGATCTAGAGAGTACCAGGGCTATCCTATCAGCATCATACCTCCATCCCACTATTGGATTTTTAGCAGGGTAGGATGGGGTAGACATTGCCCTTGGTATACCCTCCTTTAACAGGCTCTGAATTAGTGAATCCATATCAATGTGAGCTTGAGGAGGTTGTTGAGTATGGACAACTATAAGTGAGGGTGGTGAGTCCTCTATGTCCATACTCTGGGCAGAACTCCCAAGTTCTATGATTATAGGTAGGACTTTCTCCCCTTTTTCGATAGCATCACCCTCTTGCAAAGTGGAGCTAAGGGTTAGGTCCACCACATCCACAGGTCCTTATGGACTCGGTTGAGTTCGCCTGACAGGTCTCTCAGCTAACTTCCCCTTGAGATCAGTGATCTCAAGTTATTGGTCACTAACCTGTCTTTGTAAGGGAGTCACCTGAAATTCTAGGCGACTAACCTTAGAAACTAAATAGGTGTAGAGTTTTGATAGTTTTTGCACCTTTAGTTTCATACTCCCCTCATCTTCATTAGAAGAATCATGGGGGTGGGGGTGAGAGAATAGGACCAAAGTCTTTTCCTCACCACCAACTTATGTTTCTTGGCTGTTAGATTCCCCTTGCACACTAATATGGGCCTCCTGAACATGCTTAGGGAGGTCCATCTCAGCTGGGGGTGGATGATGTGGGCTAGATATGGGTGATTCAGGAGCACTCATCTCTCCTTGAGCAGGGGTGAAGAAGAGAGACTCATGGTATTCACTAAAACCCATATCCTCATCATCAAAGAATTCTAGGTTGGGGATTGATTGGTTGAGATCTAGTGGCTGGGGATGATAGCTTTCCCTTGAAGGTTGATCACTAGATTTTTAAGACTCAGAGTGAAGGAATAAGAATGGGGTAATGAGCTCATCAGGCTAAGCATGTGGAACCTCAGCAGTGATCAAAGAAATGATGGGAGTGGTTTGCTCCTCAAAAGAAGTGGGAACTCTTGTTTCTACTTCTTCCTGCATGGGTGGTGATATGAGGGCCTGCTCAACCTGAGTAGACTAAGCAAGGGTTTATTTAGATTTGCTCTGGTAAGTGATGGTGATTTATGGCTGTGTGGGTGGTGCAAATGTAGAAGGTGTGGGTTCAACATTGGTTGGTGCTGCCAAGTTGTCACCTTGAGCAATAAGCTCTAACATTTTTGGGACAAGGGTTATTTCTAACCTTGAGAAGCCAACAGTGGGCTTTCTCAAATGAGAGTTGATGGTGGCTAGAGTGATGAATATTCTCCTCCCCTAAACTGTAGCAGACAGTGCCTTCTCACCATCCAAGATGACCTCTTGGCAGGTCCTCTAGAACTCTAGGAGTTGATCTTCATACAATGGAGAATCTATTGTGAGGGTGGTGAGGTAGTTTGATAGAGATAAGAAGCGGCAAACATCTGAGAAACCTGGATCTTTCTTAGATGATAACAGAGCAACCTGATTCTGTTGCCTGTGAAGATGCATGGAAAAATCTGGTTGCTTTCGGGGATCAGGTTTGGCCATTTTGATTATATTTGAAGTGATGAAAGGTAAGAACAAAGTCGATTTGTGGGTGAATTTAGGATTTGAACTTTTAAAGATGAAGAGGAAGGTGAAAGAGGGGGAACCGTTGTACGAATATATATATATATATATATATATATATATATATATATATATATATATATATATATATATATATATATATATATATATATATGATAAGGATTTGAGACAAAATTAATGCAAAAAGATAAACTTTGAAATCCGGATATCGGTCCCACCTCTGAAAAAGTGCCCAAAAATGTAGTTTTCTTGGAAGTCTAAAATCTTCCGAAGGTAATTTGTTTTCGGAAGGTTTGAGAAAACTTTCGAAGCCAATTTGGCTTCGGAAGATATTCCTTAGTATTTCAAGAACGTGCTTCGGAATAAAAATACTTAGAGTATTTTACATCTTAGACAAATTTTGCATCGGACGATATCAAATATCAAAAATTTCATTCAAATGGAGAATAAAGCTTTCGAAACATAATTGTTTTCCAAAGAAAATAGTCCTACACATATAAGTACTTTATGACAAATGAAAGCTTCAAAAGATATATCATAATTTCTTCTGAAGGTAAACTTGTCAG
This sequence comes from Flaveria sonorensis, assembly GCA_025506505.1. NCBI lineage: Eukaryota > Viridiplantae > Streptophyta > Magnoliopsida > Asterales > Asteraceae > Flaveria > Flaveria sonorensis. The sequence continues at coordinate 35,138,078 of CM046435.1, read as the reverse complement.
AAGTAGTTATTTATTTTGAAAACATAGTTTTCTTTCGAAGACAACTTGATGTCGTCCGAAGGAAAACATATGTAAAATTCTTAAAATTATAAGGGATATCAATTTTTTTTAAAATGTCTTCAAAGTAAACTGGGCTTATATTGGTGATGATATAGACAACTTAAGATGCACATGTTTTAAAAACAATCTTGAGTTTAGTTTAAGAAAATCTACTTAAAGTTAATCATCCCAATAGCTGATACAAGATACTTTTTCAAAATTATCTCTATCAAATGATACATAATGTTGATGTGCTTTGTCTTTGAATGCTGCACAGGATTCTCTGTAATAGAGATAGCACTGTTATTATCTATGTGGATGTGAGTCTCCTTCAAGTTGAATCTGTAGTCCAGCATCTGATTCTGAATCCAAAGCACTTAAGCATAGTAGCTTGTAACAGTAATGTATTCATCTTTAGCAGTTGATGCAGACACATAGGATTGTTTCTTGTATTGCCATGAGACTATTTCCACCAAGAATTTGACATCCTCCAGATGTAGAGTTTGTAGTCATGTTGCAGCCACCATAATCACTATCTATATAGGCATATAGATTGAAGTGAAAATTTTTTGGATACCAAAGGCCTAGTTTGGGAGCACCTTTGAGATATCTAAGAATGCTTTTGACGGCAACCAGGTGTGACATATTGGGGTGGGCTTGATATCTTTCATAAATACATGTAGCAAAGATGATATAAGGCCAGTTGACTGTGAGGTGCATAAGAGACCCAATCATATCCCTGTAGAGATGTTCATCAACACACTCCTCCTCAAGATTAGGTCCTAGAGAGTGGTTTCTGGCTATGGGTGTCTTTGCAACCTTACACTCAGTCAGATGAAATCTGGTAAGTATGTATTGCATATACTTTAACTGGTTTATGAAGAAGCCATTGTCAACCTGCTTCACTTAAATTCCTAGAAAGAAATTGACTTCCCCCATGGCACTCATTTCAAATCTATTCTTCATCAGCTTCTCAAAGTCTTTGCAGAGCTTTGGATTAGTTGACCCAAAGATAATGTCATCTACATAAACTTGAACCACCATCAGGTCATTTCCTGTTCCTTTGATGAAGAGTTTTCTATTAATAATACCTTTCTTGTATGATCTGGGTCTGCGATAATGTCTCATACCACTTCCTTGGAGCCTGATGCAGCCCATAGAGAGCTTTGTCATACTTGCAGACATAATCAGGATGATCTGGGTCTACAAAGCCAGGTGGTTTATTGACATACACCTCCTCATCAATCACTCCATATAAGAAACCACACTTGACATCAAGTTGGTAGACCTTGAAATACTTGGATGCACCAAAAGCAAGGAATATCCTAACAGCTTCAAGTCTTGCTACAAGAGCAAAAGCATCTGTGTAGTCAATCCCTTCTTCTTGTGTGTACCCTGAACAACTAGTCTTGCCTTATTCTTGATATCATGTCCTCTATCATCTTTCTTATTCTTTAATACCACTTGGTACCTATAGTAGTCTTCCCTTGAGGAAGAAGACATAGGTTCCAAACCTTTTGTCTCTTGAATTGAAGCAGCTCCCGCTATATTGCTTCAACCTGCCTTCCGTCCTTCATAGCCTCATCAATCTTCTTAGGCTCAATCTAGGAAAAGAAACAAGAGTAAAGACAAACATTTTTGTCATGGGTTTGTCCTCTTGTTCTCACCCACGTCTCAATATTTCCAATGATGTTTATGGTGGGATATGTGTAGGACAGGTGAAGGGTGGTCAATAAAACAGTTTCACAAGGTGAAGAGATATAAAACATTTAACAGATCAAATAGGAAACTGGGAAGATGATACAAAGAACATAAGTAAAAGAACAAGAACAAGAACACTCAAATATGGCTTTCAAGAATGATGATATTGCTCTCAAGTTCTTACAAGTGTTACAAAGAATACATTAAAGATACAAGTACTTAAGACACTTTATACTACATCCTACAGCCGGCCATACTTTGAAGGCCAGCTGGAAACACTTATCTAGACAACAAGATCAATGTAGAGTCAAAAGACAGATTGGCTTTTGACTAATGACTGTGACATGCCATAGCTCACATCCTAATCCATTACAAAAAGGATAAAAGTACATAGTTGGAAAGTTACAGAAGCAATACCTTAATCTACAGTTGAAAAAAGCATGGACTCACCAATTCATATAAGTTGGCGAGTCTTCAGAGTGGCAGTAAAAAGTGGTTCAACTTTTATCAAAAGGTGATTTAGAGAAAGCATGTCTTCTTTGTGTTTGAAAAAATCAGTCTTTGGCTTCAGAAGACTTTGTCCTTGAAGCTTCGGAAGACTTCATCTTTGGCTACGGAAGATTTGACACTTAGCATAATTCACTAAGTTGTATTAAATCTTCCGAAGTAACTTCCGTTTACTTCATTCTGCATGTTGAGAGCTCTTGGTTGTTCTTTGGTTGCATCATGTGACCTCTCGTATATTTGTTAGATTGTTTTTTTAATTCCGTTACCTCTTGTAAGTGGTTGTTTTGTTATTAATATGAATACGAGGGCTCATTTGCAATTTTTTTAGTGATCTTGACCCTATTGGCATTCTAAAATTATTATAACTTGTTTTATGATAAATATTTAAAATAATAATAATAATAATAATAATAATAGTAATAATAAAATAAAAATAATAATAATAATAATATAATAATAAAAATGATAATAATAATAAGTGAAAACTTATGAAATAAATAAAATTTCATAAGAATCTATTTATTTAAAATTAATAATTTAACTTTCGGCATAAAATGACAAATTCTAAACAACAGGGACTTAGTTGTAATTTTTAAAAATTTAAACTCAAACCCCTGCTTTTCTGGTCAACAACTAGCCAATGCCGGCCGAAGCTCCGGCGAGCGTCGGTCACCACCGAAACGTCCCAATTACACCCCTAAACCGTTTCTAAAACCGTCGCGAACATGATTCGAACACGTGGGTGTGTTTAATTTGATTTTAATGGCGATCAGAACCCGAAACCAATTCTCATCAAAAACCACAAACTTGTTTCAACGTTTAAACACAACAATAATGAGATTAATGGAGTTTACATCCTCGTTTAATCATTTTGAAACCAATAATGTGATTAATTTCACCTGAAACGGCAAAATTAAACACCTAAATCGAAGGTAACGCCCAAGATTAAACTAGGGGCCGTTGGACACCTAATCGGCCAAATTAAGGCTATAAATTAGAGGGCAAATGTTCATGTTAGCTTCTTTTAACTTTCTGTATGTTTAATTTCACAAACAGCACACACACACATCAAGATTGAATCGGTAACCGTCGCGAGCCTAGTTCGAACCCGACATTGCCAATAATACGTCAATTCAAGTAATTCAAGGGGGTTTTACAATCGGTTTTACATGGGGAACAAAAGCCCCATGATTCCACTCGTTAACAAAATCAAAGGGGGCTTCAATTTGATCGATTTGGAAACTAAGGTTCGTGGTGATTTGGGGATTCCTTGGGAAATAAGTTATAACATTTGATTTTTGATTTATAACACAAAACAGGGCCTTGGCCCATTGGTTAAGGCTTGGAGTGGTGAGGTAAGGGACCCGGGTTCGAACCCGAGTCCCCGCATTTCTTTTTAAAATGTGTTTTTTGGATTTATAAAATTCAGAAAATATTTTAATATTATTATGAATTATTTACAATAAGAAACTAAATAAGACTTATTTTCTTTTAAATTTTCTAGAAATTTAATTAATAAATCTTTTATTCTTTTACCTTGGAAATTATAAAAATTGTTATAAAATGTATTGTTAGTTTTAAATTGTAATGAAATTATTCTTCCTTAATTCTCAAGATTTTCAATTTATTAAATCTTTCATTTTTTTTTATAAAATATATTTACAAGTTTAAACTATATATTTGAAAGAAAATAAAAATATATAAGTGCATATTTAAAATGTGCATCTATTGTAGTTAATAGATTTATCTTAATCATTTAAGATTACAAATTACTATTATATCAAATGTCATTTAATAATTCTTCGATAATAAAAGTTTAATTTCTTATTAATGAGATTATCGCAAAGATTCCTACTTGGCCATTTAAATTATAAAATAATAATAAATTGTATCTAGCCTATAATTTATAATCTTAGGCTAAACGATTTATAAAATCTCAAATAACATCATTATACTATCACATTGTTATCCAAAACCCAAAATTCCAAAAGAAACCGTGGATTCCCGAGTAGCCGTTAAAACTATAATAATTACGGTTTAACTTTAAACGCCGTTCTCTAGGTTGAATTTTAACGAACTTTTGGCGTTTAGTTCAAGTTACCACATCTGTTTATCATTATCATCCATGTGAGTTTTCCATACCCCATTTTATTTTATTTAACACATTTGGGGTGAAACATGTTAATCTTACTAAAAGCACACTTGTAAAGATGTTTTATACTCTTGTAACACTCGTGCAATTCATCTTATATATTGTCATGGTTATTTGGATTCTTGTAATTATTATGTGATTAATACTTGTAAAATATAATCATTAACTATTGCTAGCCTAGCGACATCATAGATCTATGGGCCTGACAAGCTTATTTGGTGCTAAAGTCGAGGTTATTGCCTGCTCCTGGTGACGTATTCTTGATCACCATGGGAACTAAGTACACTTATCTAATCGTATCAGTTCGTTGTAGCCATATTTGTCAAGGTTTGATTGTTATATTTGTTTATCCATTTATATTTGCATTGTTCTTTAACCTATGACATGAATTGCCATCTTAATGTTTAATATATATATATATATATATATATATATATATATATATATATATATATATATATATATATATATATATATATATGTATGTTCAATCTATGGAAACTCACCAATATTATATGTTGACCTTATTTTTAATATGTTTCAGGAAATGCTTAAGCTTAATATTGCTCTTGAAGATTTGAAAATACCTAGGATTAGACCTAGAGAAAATAAAGACCATGCCATGAAACTTGATGTCTAAATTTCACTTATGTTTTGATTGTTTGAATTAAGACTTTTGTTATGACATTGTTTGACATGAAATGGATTTTTAATAATATTTACACTTTGAAGTAGAGTTATGTGGCATGAACAATCTTAACCCTCACATCTCAATGTTTCCGCCGTTAAGGTTGGGGTATGACAGATTGGTATCAGAGCCCATAACTATAGAGATTTAGGTTATTAGAAATAGTGACCTAGACTATGGTTAATGTAGGGACCCTTTTCATGAATATTTGTTATGATCTTGTAAGTCTACTTATATGTTTATCACATGATGTTCCATGCTACATGATGAACCCCTTATGTGCTATTTGACTTTACTTAGCAAATTGTGCCTTAGGTGTTTGACTTGAATGACAAAATCCCTAATCTTGTGTACCCCCCAACTTTCTAATCCTCTTCATCTGCTCTTAGTTTTACCACGCCTAGTCTCTTCTCTAAAACGTATTCTCGACTCCGTGTGGAATCTTATGTATTATAGCAAGTGGACAAAAATTATTTAGACATTATGACTAAATCTTGAAAATCTCATTGAGGATTCAATTCTAATAGCCTATAAAGAAGTGTGTGACACATAAATACCTGTATTCGGGATTTCCTGGCAAAAAGCCCTCGGGTTAAGGTTAGCATTTCGTATAAATCCCACTGCGGGACCTGTTATGCTTACCTGGGGATTTTCGAGATGAGTGATAAATTATGGTCAACATACACTGGCCCACATCCGAGGAAACTAAGGAGGTGAAGACTGAACCTTCATTCAAGGGCAAGAAGCGTAAGTTTACACCTGCCCGCAACTTTGCTGTGACAGCACCTAATGCCCACAAAAGCAAGCTGTCATTGCAAACCAAGCACCTGTGGCAAGAGCTTACACTGGCCCACATCCGATGTGCAACACTTGCAAGTATCATCATGCGGGAAGTAATCCATGCCGAATTTGCTTTCTTTGCGGGAAATATGGGCATCTGGTGGCTACATGTCATCGTTCCCCAAAAAACGCTGTTATTGTCGCGAACCGAGCCTGCTACAATTATGGCGAAACTGGTCATTTTCATCGACAATGCCCTCGTCTTGCGGGGAATGTTCCACCGGCTCGAGGACGGGCTTTCAACATCAATGCAAATCAAGCACAAGCAAATAACGATGCGGTGAATGGCATGTCATTCTTTTCTGTTACTCGATCTTTTGTTGTGTAAAATTCATACTTGCTTTCCATGTACCAATGATAGCTCTATATCTGAGCAGGTATGTATCTTTCAAATAATTGTTATGCATCTGTACTATTTGATTTAGGAGCGGATAAGAGTTTTGTGTCTTTAGAGTTTGAACCCACCTTTGCTAAGCCGAGTTCTAAACTAGAAAAATCCTTTACGATCTAGGTCGCTGATGGCAAATCAATCATTATTGATGTCATCATTCATGATTGCATCTTGAGCCTTAACGAGCATGAATTTCCTATTGACCTTATTCCTATGCAACTGGGGAGTTTCGACATCATTATTGGCATGGATTGGTTAGCCAAACACTACGCGAAAATCATTTGCTTTGAGAAGTGCATTTGAATTCCACTACCTTTGGGTGATGCACTAAAAGTTTTTGGGGAGAGATCGTCTAAAAGACTCAAGCTCATGTCATGTATCAAGGCCCGAAAGTGCTTGAGTAAGAATTACATAGCCTTTATGGCTTATGTAGTCAACACGAAAACCAAGGGGAAGGAACTTAAGGATATTCCCATTGTACGAGACATTCCCGATGTGTTTCCCGAGGATCTTAGTGGGTTACCTCCCATTCGGGAAGTTGAATTCAAGATTGACCTGATTCCTGGTGCAAACCCTGTGGCTAAGTCACCTTATCGTCTTGCACCTTCGGAAATGCAAGAACTAGCCAGTCAACTGCAAGAATTGACTGATAAGTGTTTCATTCGTCCTAGCTCTTCACCATGGGGTGCACCTGTGCTATTCGTGAAGTAGAAAGATGGTTCGTTTCGTATGTGTATCGACTATCGGGAACTCAACAAACTCCCTATCAAAAACCGATACCCTCTCCCTCGAATCGATGACCTCTTTGATCAACTCCAAGGAGCTGCGCAATTCTCGAAGATCGATTTACTCTCTTGATATCATCAATTGCGAGTCCATGACAATGATATTCCAAAAACCGCTTTTCGTACTCGATATGGACATTATGAGTTCATGGTTATGCCTTTGGGCTTGACTAATGCACCTGCTGTCTTCATGGATCTCATGAATCGAGTATGTAAACCGTATTTGGACAAATTCATGATTGTGTTCATCGATGATATTCTCATTATTCTAAGACAAGAGCCGATCACGAGTTGCATTTGCGACAAGTTCTCAAACTTTTGAAGAAGGAGCAACTGTACGTCAAGTTCTCTAAGTGCGAATTTTGGCTTGAAGAAGTTCAATTTCTAGGTCATGTGGTGAATAGCCAAGGAATTCATGTCGACCCTGCTAAAATAGAAGCCGTGAAAAACTGGTGTGTTCCCACGACCCCAACTGAAGTCCGCTCTTTCCTTGGTTTAGCGGGTTACTACCGTAGGTTCATTGCAAACTTCTTGAAAATTGCAAAACCACTTACAGCGCTAACTCAAAAGAATAGACTTTTTGACTGGGGACCTGAACAAGAAGTGGCTTTCGAGACACTGAAACGCAAGTTGTGTAACGCTCCTACTCTAACCCTTCCCGATGGAAATGATAATTTTACGATGTACTGTGATGCGTCTAGTCAAGGCCTTGGTTGTGTTCTCATGCAACGAGGAAAGGTCAAAGCATACGTTTCGAGACAATTGAAGGTTCATGAAGTGAACTACACAACCCATGATCTTGAACTTGATGCCGTGGTTTTTGCCTTAAAGATTTGGAGGCACTACCTTTATGGGACGCAATGCATAGTCTACACCAATCACAAGAGCCTTCAACACGTGTTCAATCAAAAGGATCTCAACATGAGACAACGACGTTGGGTTGAGTTGATTAGCGACTATGACTGTGACATTCGTTATCATCATGGAAAAACGAATGTTGTAGCAGACTCGCTGAGTCGCAAGATCCACAATAAGACTGTCTCACTTCAAGAAATTCGAGATTGAAGACAATGGTTTGACACACTGGGAGAATTTGATACGGAGATTCACGTGTATGTCAACGAGGCTACTTTCATGCTTCAAAATATAAGGATCGATAGTGACCTCAAGTTTTGCATTCGCGAGGCTCAACAAGCAGTGTTAACTGAAGAAAGTGAGAATGAAGAACTAGCGTTTAACGTTCGGTCACAGCTGGAAACAAAACCGAATGGCATGTTGTATTTCTTCGACTTTGGATTCCAAATCATGATAACCTTCGTAACTTCATTATGAACGAAGCTCATCAAACATGTTATTCTATTCACCCTGGGTCCGATAAGATGTATATGGACCTGCGTGGCCAATATTGGTGGCCAGGGATGAAGAAAGATATCGCTTCTTATGTGGCAAAATGCCTCACGTGTGCAAGGGTCAAAGCGGAACATCAACGGCCTAGTGGCTTACTTGAGCAACCTGAAATCCCTATGTGGAAATGGGAGCATATATCCATGGATTTCATAACCAAGTTACCTCGTACTCCTTGTGGTCATGATAGTATATGGGTGATTGTTGACCGTTTGACCAAAACAACACATTTTATACCAATATGAGACACTTACAAAGTTTCAAAGTTGGCTCGTATTTATATCGATGAAATTGTGAGTCGACATGGCGTGCCTTTGCACATCATATCCGATCGAGATGCTCGTTCACTTCACACTTTTGGTCTTCTATGCAAGAACTCTTGGGTACCCAACTGGATTTAAGCACGGCTTACCATCCTCAAACGGACGGTCAAACTGAGCGAACCATCCAAACTCTTGAGGATTTGCTACGTCTTTGTGTTCTCGACTTTGGTGGTGACTGGGATATGCATTTACCATTAGCAGAATTCTCTTATAACAACAGTTACCACTCAAGTATTAAGATGGCACCATTCGAAGCTCTATATGGTCGTAAATGTCGTTCTTCGATTTGCTGGACTGATATCGGTGAAAACTTCATTACCGGTCCAGAACTTATTCAAGAAACGACTGATAAAGTTTCCAAAATCCGTAATAACCTTGAGGTGGCTAGAAGTCGACAAAAGAGTTACGCGGATAAAAGGTGCAAGCCATTGGAATTCCAAGTCAACGACATGGTTCTTCTTAAGGTCTTACCATGGAAGGGCGTTGTTCGCTTTGGGAAGAAGGGTAAGTTAGCTCCACGGTTTGTAGGACCTTTCAAGATTCTGAAAAGGGTCAGAAAAGTGGCCTATAAACTAGAACTACCCTCTGAACTTAGTGGGGTTCATCCTGTATTCCATGTCTCAAACTTGAGAAAATGCTTGGCCGATGAAAATTTACATGTTCCTTTGGAGGAGATACAAATAGACGAGACCTTGCCTTTTGTTGAGAAACCTGTCGAGATTATGGATCGAATACCGAAGAAGACCCGAACAACTACCACGCCAATCATCAAGGTTCGTTGGGAAAATAAACGTGGAGCCGAGTTCACCTGGGAACGCGAGGATCACATGAAGACGAAATACACCTATCTGTTCGTTTAGTCACATCTTTAATTTCGGGACGAAATTTCTTAAAGTTAGAAACACTGTGACCTCTCGTATATTTGTTAGATTGTTTGTTAATTATGTTACCTCTTGTAAGTGGTTGTTTTGTCATTAATACGAATACCAGGGCTCATTTACAATTTTTTTAGTGATCTTGACCCTATTGGCATCTAAAATTATTACAACTTGTTTTATTATAAATATTTAAAAAATAATAATAATAATAATAGTAATAATAATAATAATAATAATAATAATAATAATAATAATAATAATAATAATAATAATAATAAATGATAATAATAATAAGTGAAAACTTATGAAATAAATAAAATTTTATAAGAATCTATTTATTTAAAATTAATAATTTAACTTTTGGCATAAAATGACAAATTCTAAACAACAGGGACTTAGGTGTAATTTTTAAAAATTTAAACTCAAACCCCCGGTTTTCCGGTCAACCACCAGCCAACGCCGGCCGAAGCTCCGGCGAGCGCCGGTCACCACCGAAACGTCCCAATTACACCCCCAAACCGTTTCTAAAACCGTCGCGAACATGATTCGAACACATTGGTGTGTTTAATTTGATTTTAGTGGCGATTAGAACCCGAAACCGATTCTCATCAAAAACCACAAACTAGTTTCAATGTTTAAACAAAACAATAATGAGATTAATTGAGTTTGCACCCTCGTTTAATCATTTTGAAACCAATAATGTGATTAATTTCACCTGAAACGGCAAAATTAAACACCTAAATCGAAGGTAACGCCCGAGATTAAACTAGGAGCCCTTGGACACCTAATCGACCAAATTAAGGCTATAAATTAGAGGGCAAATGTTCTTGTTAGCTTCTTTTAACTTTCTGTAACTTTAATTTCACAAACAACACACACACACAACAAGATTGAATCGGTAACCGTCGCGAGCCTAGTTCGAACCCGAATGCCAATAATACGTCAATTCAAGTAATTCAAGGGGTTTTACAATTGGTTTTACATGGGGAACAAAAGCCCCATGATTCCACTCGTTAACAAAATCAAAAGGGGCTTCAATTTGATCGATTTGGAAACTAGGGTGGCGTGGTGATTTGGGGATTACTTGGGAAATAAGTTATAACATTTGTTTTGTGATTTATAACATAAAACAGGGCCTTGGCCCGTTGGTTAAGGCTTGGAGTGGTGAGGTAAGGGACCCGGGTTCGAAACCGAGTCCCTGCATTTCTTTTTAAAATGTGTTTTCTAGATTTATAAAATTCAGAAAATATTTTAATATTATTATGAATTATTTTCAATCAGAAACTAAATAAAACTTATTTTCTTTTAAATTTCCTAGAAATTTAATTAATAAATCTTTTATTCTTTTACCTTGGAAATTATAAAAATTGTTATAAAATGTATTGTTAGTTTTAAATTGTAATGAAATTATTCTTCCTTAATTCTCAAGATTTTCAATTTAATAAATCTTTCATTTTTTTATAAAATATATTTACAAGTTTAAACTATATATTTGAAAGAAAATAAAAATATATATGTGCATTTAAAATATGCATCTATTGTAGTTAATAGATTTATCTTAATCATTTAAGATTACAAATTACTATTATATCAAATGGCATTTAATAATTCTTCGATAATAAAAGTTTAATTTCTTATTAATGAGATATCGCAAAGATTCCTACTTGGCCATTTAAATTATAAAATAATAATAAATTGTATCTAGCCTATAATTTATAATATTAGGCTAAACGATTTATAAAATCTCAAATAACATCATTATACTATCACATTGTTATCCAAAACCCAAAATTCCAAAAGAAACCGTGGATTCCCGAGTAGCCGTTAAAACTATAATAATTACGGTTTAACTTTAAACGTCGTTCTCTAGGTTGAATTTTAACGAACTTTTGGCGTTTAGTTCAAGTTACCACATCTGTTCATCATTATCATCCATGTGAGTTTTCCATACCCCATTTTATTTTATTTCACACATTTGGGGTGAAACATGTTAGCCTTACTAAAAGCACACTTGTAAAGATGTTTTATACTCTTGTAACACTCGTGCAATTCATCTTATATATTGTCATGGTTATTTGGATTCTTGTAATTATTATGTGATTAATACTTGTAAAATACAATCATTAACTATTGCTAGCCTAGCGATGTCATAGATCTATGGGCCTGACAAACTTATTTGGTGCTAAAGCCGAGGTTATTGCCAGCTCCTGGTGACGTATTCTTGATCACCATGGGAACCAAGTACACTTAGCTAATCGTATGAGTTCGTTGTGGCCATATTTGTCAAGGTTTGATTATTACATTTGTTTATCCATTTATATTTGCATTGTCCTTTAACCTATGACATGAATTGCCATCTTAATGTTTAATATATATTTGTATGTTCAATCTATGAAAACTCACCAACATTATATGTTGACCTTATTTTTAACATGTTTTAGGAAATGCTCAAGCTTAATATTGCTCTTGAAGATTTGAAAATACCTAGGATTGGACCTAGAGAAAATAAAGACCATGCCATGAAACTTGACGTCTAAATTTCACTTATGTTTTGTTTGTTTGAATTGAGACTTTTATTATGACATTGTTTGACATGAAATGGATTTTTAATAATATTTACACTTTGAAGTAGCGTTGTGTGGCATGAACAATCTTAACCCTCACATCTCAACGTTTCCGCCGTTAAGGTTGGGGTGTGACAGATTCGTATCAAAGCCCATAACTCTAGGGATTTAGGTTATTAGAAATAGTGACCTAGACTATGGTTAATGTAGGAACCCTTTTCATGAATATTTGTTATGATCTTGCATGTCTACTTATATGTTTATCACATGATGTTCCATGCTACATGATGAACCCGTTATGTGCTATTTGACTTTACTTAGCAAATTGTGCCTTAGGTGTTTGACTTGAATGACAAAATCCCTAATCTTGTGTACCCCCCAACTTTCTAATCCTCTTCATCTGCTCTTAGTTTTACCACGCCTAGTCTCTTCTCTAAAACGCATTCTCGACTCCATATGGAATCTGATGTATTATAGCAAGTGGACAAAAATTATTTAGACATTATGACTAAATCTTGAAAATCTCATCGAGGTTTTAATTCTAATAGCCTATAAGGAAGTGTGTGACACATAAATACCTGTATTCTAGATTTCCTGGCAAAAATCCCTCGGGCTAAGGTAAGCATTTCGTATAAATCCCACTGCGGGGCCTGTTATGCTTACCTGGGGATTTTCGGGATGAGTGATAAATTATGGTCAACATACACATTTTCCCCAAGGTAGATGGAATTAAGTTACCTCGACGTGTCAATGTTCCTATTGGCTGTGTGGTACCAAATGGAATCATCATGTTTACATTTATAAATTTTGGGATTCATGATTATTTGAACTGGTTTATCACCAAAATTCTAATATCTTCTCTATTTATATTTTATAGAATGTCTCGCCATGATGGAAAACGTGCTAGCTCCGACTGAAAACTTGCCGCTATGATTGCTCGGCAAATGGCTGCTGTTCTTCCAACCATGGTCGCCGAATTGAGTAGCACCCTGCTGGCTAATAATAGTAACAACGTGAATTGGAACAATGGTGGGGGTGATAACAATGGCCAAGGTGAAAATAGCAATAACGAAGGAGGGAATCACTGAACCTGTACTTTCAAGCACTTTAATTCTTGCAAACCCACTAGTTTTAGTGGGAAAGAGGGAGCCACTGGACTTCTCGAGTGGTTCGAAAGCATGGAGAACACTTTCATTAATAGTGAGTGTCCCGAAGAGCTCAAGGTCCGCTATGCTGCGAGTGTCCTTCATCAACGGGCACTCACTTGATAGAATAGTGAGAAGAGAAACCGAGGTGCAGAAGTTGCATTGGCAATCACTTGGGAAGAGTTCAAGAACATCATGATCCAACACTTCTGCCTAAGGAGTGAACTGCAAAAGTTGGAGGAGGAGTTTTGTAACCTCAAGCAAGATAGTGGCAACCACTTGGCTAACTCCACTCGGCATCACGAATTGAGTATGCTCTTACCACATATGGTGGATATTGTACACCGCAACATTGAGAAATTCATCAAAGGGGTACCACCGCAAATTCAAGATGCTGTTGTGGGAAGTAGGCCCACGACTTTGGAGGAAGCAATAAACATCACTGCGCAGCTCACTAAGAATCACATAAGGGCTGGTACTTTAACGGTGAAGGGTACAAAATCAGTAGCAAAGACGACTCCCGAGGAAACTAAGGAGGTGAAGACTGAACCTTCATTCAAGGGCAAGAAGCGTAAGTTTACACCTGCCCGCAACTTTGCTGTGACAGCACCTAATGCCCATAAAAGCAAACTGTCATTGCAAACCAAGCACCTATGGCAAGAGCTTACACTGGCCCACATCCGATGTGCAACACTTGCAAGTATCATCATGCGGGAAATAATCCATGCCGAATTTGCCCTCTTTGCGGGAAATACGAGCATCTGGTGGCTACGTGTCATCGTTCCCCAAACAACGCTGCTATTGTCAAGAATTTCAATTTAATAAATCTTTCATTTTTTTTATAAAATATATTTACAAGTTTACACTATATATTTGAAAGAAAATAAAAATATATATGTGCATATTTAAAATGTGCATCTATTGTAGTTAATAGATTTATCTTAATCATTTAAGATTACGAATTACTATTATATCAAATGGCATTTAATAATTCTTCGATAATAAAAGTTTAATTTCTTATTAATGAGATTATCGCAAAGATTCCTACTTGGCCATTTAAATTATAAAATAATAATAAATTGTATCTAGTCTATAATTTATAATCGTGGGCTAAACGATTTATAAAATCTCAAATAACATCATTATACTATCACATTGTTATCCAAAACCCCAAATTCCAAAAAAACCGTGGATTCCCGAGTAGCCGTTAAAACTATAATAATTTCGGTTTAACTTTAAACGTCATTCTCTAGGTTGAATTTTAACGAACTATTGGCGTTTAGTTCAAGTTACCACATTTGTTCATCATTATCATCCATGTGAGTTTTCCATACCCCATTTTATTTTATTTCACACAGTTGGGGTGAAATATGTTAACTTTATTAAAAGCACACTTGTAAAGACGTTTTATACTCTTGTAACACTCGTGCAATTCATCTTATATCTTGTCATGGTTATTTGGATTCTTGTAATTATTATGTGATTACTATTGCTAGCCTAGCGACGTCATAGATCTATGGGCCTGACAAACCTATTTGGTGCTAGCTCCTGGTGACGTATTCTTGATCACCATGGGAACCATGTACATTTAGCTAATCGTATAAGTTCATTGTGGCCATATTTGTCAAGGTTTGATTATTACATTTGTTTATCCATTTATATTTGCATTGTCCTTTAACCTATGACATAAATTGCCATCTTAATATTTAATATATATTTGTATGTTCAATCTATGAAAACTCACCAACATTATATGTTGACCTTATTTTTAACATGTTTTAGGAAATGCTCAAGCATAATATTGCTCTTGAAGATTTGAAAATACCTAGGATTGGACCTAGAGAAAATAAAGACCATGCCATGAAACTTGATGTCTAAATTTCACTTATGTTTTGTTTGTTTGAATTGAGACTTTTGTTATGACATTGTTTGACATGAAATGGATTTTTAATAATATTTACACTTTGAAGTAGCGTTGTGTGGCATGAACAATCTTAACCCTTACATCTCAACATTTCCGCCGTTAAGGTTGGGGTGTGACACATTAGCCTCTAAGTGTAGTCCTTACAAACTCCCTCTAGGCTGATGCTACCAAAATTAAAGAAGTCTTTGATTCTTGATCTTCATCTATTGACCGTCCTATCAGAATCAAGACTATTCCTTTGATTATCAGCTGGTCAGAATTCCTCAGGCTCTCAAAGTATCTCCTCATGTCATAGAGATCATGCAGAGGGAGGTGAAGTATGTTTTGCAAGAAGTATAAGTCTTGACCTCCTTGATCTCGAGTAACATACCATCAGTCTGGATTGGTGGCAAACATCCAGGACATAATGGGTCTCTCAGCAACAAGTGACTCTACTTGAATAGGAGTTGGATGAGTAGCATCTTCTTGATCACCCTCAATATGTTCTGACCCATCCTGAAGTATAAAGGTGGATGCCTTGGACTTTTTCTTGTGCCTTCTGATGGCCATCCATTTCCTCTTTCTGTAGTTTAACTGAGGACTGGTCTGTAGTACTAGATTGCTCATGTTTGTCTTCCTTAGTTGGGTCTTTGTCCTTCACAGGTTTAGAAGGAGAAGGGTCAGGACCCTGCTGTGGATCAGAAGATGAAGCTGGCTGTGATACGGAACTAGGTCCAGGTTGTGTTGTCTCTTGAGGTTCAACCTTGACCTCAACTTCAGGTGCAGCCTAACTTGGTGGAGAATGCAAATCAACCACCTCACCCCTCCTAATCTTTTGCTTGATCACTCTAATATGCTCATCCATAGTGGATAGAGACATTGGATCAACTTTACTTCTGGAGAATCCATACAGTTTCAAGAAGCTCACCATCTTATATTTGTCAGCAGATTTCTTCAAGTTTGCTTTGATGGTGGCTCTTGACTTTGTAGCCTATTCCCTCATCTTCCTCTTAGTAGCTTTTTGCTCCTTTAGAACTTGTTGCTCAAGTTGCTTGTGGTATTCAAATACAATGTAGTCATATTGTAAGGGAAAAAGGTCTGCTGCCTGATAAAGGCCTATGGTACTTAGGTAGGTGATCATGGTTTTATCTGTCTTGTTCCCTACCTTCCTGATTTTGTTGTTCAGCAGCCACAACCTCTGTCTTACGGCTTCCCTGAACTGGGGAGAGGGAAAGAGCTTTATAAAGTCTTTTTCTTCTTCTTTCTTCTTTGATCTTGAGAAGCAATTTTGCATCCTCAGCTTCCTTCCTCTCCTTTGACAATTCTTTATCTGTCAGTTCATTTAATTCCTCCAAGGGATGAGAGATGTGTTCATCAATGTTATAGTTACTGGACCCCAAGTAGTTTAATCTAGCTGCCCTTAACTTATCATCTTGAGTGCTTGGCCCCAGGGCAGCCCTGATTGCAGCTTCCATGAAGCCAAGGGTCCTACTTGAACTCTATCCCCTTGCCTTGCTCTTCCTCTCTCTCTTTTCCTCCTCAATCTCCTTAGGATTCATCTTCCTTTTACCTTCACAGGACTATATGACTCAAGTTGGAGAGAGCTTTGGCCTTCATTGCTTGGTTCTTCACTTAGGCTCTGGCCAGAGAGAGGCTGTGAGACACCTTCACCAGCTGGTGCCTCACTGAGGGTAGTAGGTACTAAGGGTGCTGAAGTAGCTCCTGTCTCAAGGTTCACAGGCTCAACTGCTAGGCCTCCAGCCAAGGATTCCCCTTCAAAGATAATCTTACGACCCACCTCAACATCCAGTTGACCAACAGTCTTGCTTGCTAGCCTTTGTCTATATAGTCTTGTTCTAAGCTTGAACTCTTCAAGCACCCTTTGTTCAATCCTATCAGCCAAGCTTGTAGCTTGCCTATTTTGACTTGGGTTGGCAAGTGGGAGGTCAACTAGATAGGTGCTCTCATAGTATTTCAGGTTAAAGAAGTTGAAAATTGCTTGTTGACCTAAGAGCTAGAGATTACCAGGGCTCTTCTTTGATCATCATACCTCCTTCACATAATTGGGGTTTTAGCTGGGTGAGATGGAGTAGGCATTGCCCTTGGTATACCCTCCTCAAACAGACTTTGAATAAGAGAGTCCACATCAATATGGACTTGAGGAGGTTGTTGAGTATGGACAACTGCGAGTGAGGGTGGTGAGTCCTCCATGTCCATACTCTACGAGGAACTCCCAGGTTCTGTGATTGTAAGTAGGACTTTCTCCCCTTTATGGTAGCATCATCCTCTTGTACAAGGGAGCTAGGAGTTAGGTCCACCACATCCACAGGGTCGTGTGGGCCAGGTTGAGTCCTCTAGATGGGTCTTTCAGCTAACTTTTCCTTGAGATTGGTGATCTCAAGTTGCTGATCATTGACCCTTCTTTGTAAGGAAGTCACCTGGGATTCTACGTGACTAACCTTAGACACCAAATAGGTGCAGAGTTGAGTCAGTTTATGCACCTTTAGTTGCATACTCCTCTCATCTTCATCAGAAGAATCACGGGGGGATGAGAGAATAGGACCAAAGTCTTCTTCCTCATCACCAGCGTCAGTTTCTTGGCTGCTGGTTTTCCTATGTTCACTGACAGCTTCAAAAGAAGTGTCAATGGGTTGGGTTGCCATGGTTGAAGTTTGAATGATGTAATCACTTGCAAAAGTGAGAGCCACTTCCATATGGGCCTCCTAAAGAGGTTCAGGAAGGTCCACCTTAATTGTGGGTGGATGATGTCGGCTAGATATAGGTGATACAGGTACACTCATCTCTTCTTAAGCAGGGGTAGAGAAGAGAGATTCATGGTACTCATTGAATTCTATATCCTCATCATCATAGAATTCAAGGTTAGGAATTGGTTGGTTAAGATCAAGAGGCTGGGGATGGTAACTTTCCCCTAAAGGTTGATCACTAGAGTTTTGATACACTGAGTGAAGGCTTAAGGATGGGGTTATGAGCTCATCAGGCTGAGTATGAGGAAACTTAGCACTGATCATAGAAAGAATGGGAGTAGTTTGCTCTTCAGGAGAAGTGGGAGCTCCAGTGTCGACTTCCTCCTGTATGGTTACTGATTTGGGGGCCTACTCAACCTGGGTTGATTAAGCAGGGGTTTGTTTGGATTTTCTTTTGTAGTCAATGGTGTTTTGTGGCTGTGTGGGGGTTGCAGATGTAGAAGGTGTGGGTTCAACATCGGCTAGTGCTGCCAAGTTGTCACCTTGAGCAATGAGCTCGAACATTTTAGGGACCATGGCTGTTTCTACCCCTAAGAAGCCAATAGTTGGCTTTCTCATTGTCTTGAAGATGTCAGGCTTCATCTATCCCAATTTAAGATCATTACCTATTTCCTTTAACAATGAGTCCAGTTCACAGTTAAGAATGTACTGAACATATCTAGGGAACATGTAATATTCTAAGGAGTCCAAGTTTTCAAGCAGATTTGTATATACAAATTTAGAATACTTGAACTTGACCCCTTGCATAATTCGATGGACTATATAGGAAAGGTCTTCTGGAATTTGGCACCATCCTCCATGTTTGTTTGAAAGGGAGTAGATGACCACATGGAGGAGTTACTTCCACTTGTGTGAGACCTTCCCTTTTCTGAAGGTTCTTACGGAGTAATTTCCTTCATAGCCCATCTGCCGGAATGAGTCATTAACAGAAGATTAGGAAAGGACAAGTCTTTTCATCATCCAGCCTTAGATGGGTGTTGATGGTGGCTGGAGTGATGAAAATTGTCCTCCCCTGTACTGTGGCAGATAGTGCCTTCCCACCATCCAAGATAACCTGTTGGCAAGTCCTCCAGAACTCCAAAAGTTGATCTTCATATAATGGAGGGTCGATTGTGATTACGGTGAGGTAGTTGGTTTGAGATAAGAAGCAGCAAATGTCTGAGAAACCAGGATCTTTCTCAGACGACAACAGGGCAACTTGATTATGTTGCTTGTGTAAGTGCATGGTGAAATCTGGTCTGTTTCGGGGATCAAGGTATGATGAAGGAGGGTAAGAAAAAGGTTGGTTTGTGGGTGAATTTAGGGTTTGAATCTTGTAGATGAGGGAGAATAATGAAAGAGGGAGAACCATTGTACAAATATATATGATATGGATTTGAGACAAAGTTAATATAAACGGATAAACTTTGAAATCCGAATATCGGTCCCACCTCTGAAAAAGTGCCCAAAAAGGTAGTTTTCTTGAAAGTCTAAATCCTCCGAAGGTAATTTTTCTTCGAAAGGATTTAGAAGAAACTTCCGAAGCCAATATTCCTTAATTTTCTAATAATTTTGCTTCGAAAGAAAAATACTTAGAGTATTTATAACTTCCTAGATAGATTTTGCTTCGGAAGATATCAAATATCAGAAATCTTACTCAATAAGAGAATAAGTCTTTTGAAACTTAATTGCTTTTGGAAGAAAATAATCCTTCAATACGTATAAGTACTTAGTGACAAATATAAGCTTCAGAAGATATGTTCAAATTTCTTCCGAAAGTTAATTTCTCAGAAGTAGTTATTTGTTTCGAAGACAACTTGATGTCTTCTAAAGGAAAATAAATCCAAAATTTTCAAAATACTAAGGGATATCATTTTGAAAAGTTTCTTCCAAAGTAAACAGGGCTTATATGGTGATGATATAGACAACTTATGACACACATATTATTAAAATAATTTTTAGTTTAGTTTAAGAAAAATCTACTCAAATTGTTGATACTACATACTTAAATCTTTGCTCATCAAAATCTTTTGTGAACAGATCAGAATATTGTTCATCTGTGTTAACTTTGACTAGTTTTATCAATCCTTTTTCAAAATTATCTCTAATCAAATGATACCTGATATTGATGTGCTTTGTCTTTGAGTGCTGAACTAGATTCTCTGTAATAGAGATAGCACTGTTGTTGTCTATATGGATGAGAGTCTCCTTGAAGTTGAATATGTAGTCCAGCATCTGATTCTGAATCCAAAGCACTTGAGCATAGCAGCTTGCAACAACAATGTATTTAGCTTCAGCAGTTGATGCAGATACACAAGATTGTTTCTTGCATTGCCATGCGACTATCCTTCCATAAAGAAATTAACGTTCCCCAGATGTTGACTTTGTAATCATATTGTAGCCATCATAGTCACTATCTATATATGCATACAGATTGAAGTCAAATTCTTTGGATACCAAAGGCCCAATTTAGGAGCACCCTTAAGATATCTAAGAATTCTCTTGACAGCAACTAGGTGTAACATCCTGGGGTTGGCTTGATATCTTGCACAGATACATGTAGCAAACATGATATCAGGCCTGCTGGCAGTGAGGTATATAAGAGACATAATCATAGCCCTATAAAGATGTTCATCAACAGACTCCCCCTCAAGATCTGGTCCAAGAGAGTGGTTTCTGGCTATTGGTGTCTTAGCAACCTTTCACTCAGTCATGTGACACATTGTAAACCTGCTTCACTTGAATTCCTATGAAGATGCCATAGTCAACCTGCTTCACTTTGAATGATTTATGAAGATGCCATAGTCAACCTGCTTCACTTGAATTCCTAGAAAGAAATTGAGTTCCCCTATGGTACTCATTTCAAATCTATTCTTCATCAGCTTCTCAAAGTCTTTACAGAGCTTCAGATTAGTTGACTCAAAGATAATGTCATCTACATAAACTTGAACCAGCATCATGTCATTTCCTGTTCCTTTGATGAAGAGTGTTCCAATAATAGTACCTCTCTTGTATCCATCTTACAGAGATACTATGGTAGTGTCTCATACCACTTCCTTGGAGCCTAATGCAGCCCATAGAGAGCTTTGTCAAGCTTGTAGACATAATCAGGATGATCTGGGTCTACAAAGCCAGGTGGTTGTTTGACATACACCTCCTCATCAATCACCCCATATGAGAAAGCACACTTGACATCAAGTTGGTAGACCTTGAAATCCTTGGATGCAAAAACATCCTAACAGCTTCAAGTCTTGCTACAAGAGCAAAAAACATCTGTGTAGTCAATCCTTTAGTCTTGCCTTATTCTTGATAACAAGTTCTCTATCATCTTTCTTGTTCTTCAATACCCACTTGGTACCTATAGTAGTCTTCCCTTAAGGAAGAAGAAATAGGTTCCAAACCTTTTGTCTCTTGAAATGAAGCAGCTCTTCCTTTATTGCTTCAACCTATCTTCCATCCTTCAGAGCCTTATCAATCTTCTTAGGCTCAATCTAGGACAAAAAAAAGGAGTAAAGACAAACATTTTTGTCATCGGTTTGTCCTCTTGTTCTCACACATGTCTCAGTATTTCCAATGATGTTTATGGTGGGATATGTGCAGGACTAGTGAAGGGTGGTTAATGCAACAGTTTCACAAGGTGGAAAGATATGAAACACTTAGCAGATCAAATAGGGAATTGACAAGATGATATAAAGAACACAAGTTTAAGAACAAGAACAAGAACACTCAAATATTATTTTCAAGAATGATGTATATCGCTCTCAAGTTCTTACAAGTGTTACAAGTACTTGAGACACTTTATACTACATCCTACAGTAGGCCATAATTTAAGGCCAGCTGGAAACACTAATCTAGAGAACAAGTTCAATATAGAGTCAAAAGGCAGATTGCCTTTTGACTAGTGACTATGACAAGCCATAGCTCACATCCTTATCTATTACAAAAAGGATAAAAGTACATAGTTGAAAATTTACAGACAAAAGACCTTAATCTACAATTGACAAAAGCACACTTATCAAGTGACAATTTATCCAATGAGTGTGTTACATCATTGATGTTGCCTTCTATGGAGTGGTTATTTGCATCAAGAAACTACTAATCACTATCAACACCTCCATCTCCTCCTACATTGGAAATTTCTTCATCTATGTCGTGTGCCTCTGTGCTGGAATTTATAGGCACCTCAGGTGTGTTAACTGAAGAATTTTTCATGGTTGTGCTAACAGGATTTCCAACTGCATGGCTAGTTACCACTAGAGCTGAAGTAGTTTGTACACTTGGTCTTCGTAGCTCTAATCTTAGATCAGAATCTCCTATTGATAAGATACATGTAGATCCTGAAACATTCTCACAAGATTTGTTAAAACAGTTGGTAACTAAATCAAGATCAAACAACCAATCAGGACCAGAACCTTTCACACTAGGTATGTGCTCAATAAAGGTCACATTGGCTGACTCCTTAACTACTCTGGTTCTAAGATTGTATACTCTATAAGCCTTGGCTAGGGAATCGTATCCAATAAAGTGTCCATCATCTGATTTCTCAACAAATTTGGCTATTTGATCTTTAGTATTCAAGATGGTGCAAGGACATCTAAATGACCTGAGGAAACTAATGAAAGGTCTCCTTTTATGCCACATTTCATAAGGAGTCATACGATGAGTCTTAACTACTAAGACTCTATTCTGCACATAGCAGGTAGTGTTAACTACCTCTGCCCAGAAGGTGATGGGTAGTTTAGAGTCAGACAACATGGTTCTTGTAGCTTCAATAAGTGTCCTGTTTCTCCTCTCAGCAACACCCTTTTGTTGAGGCATCCTGGGAGCAATATATTGTCTTGTAATTGCATCAAGGATTTGGTTTTTAAATTTGGTTCCTTGATCACATCTTATGATCTTGACCCTATGATCACATGATTCTCAATTTTCAGAATGAAACTCTTCAAGATCCCAGGGATCTCATCCTTGGTTCTAAGAAAGAAAACCCAAGTATATCTTGTGAAGTCATTTGTAATCACTAGCTAATAAGAGGTCCTCTTTAAACTCATTACACTAGTGGGGCCAAATATATCCATATGTAATGAGTGTAGGGGTGTAGTGATGGAGTTCATTTCCTTTGGCTTGTGAGATACCTTGTGTTGCTTCCTTTTTAGGCATGCAACACAATGATCATCACTTGTAAACTCTTTCTTTGGCATTCAAGTTACCAACTCATTCTTAATTAATTTATTCATGTTCATAAAGTTTACATGGCACATTCTTTTATGCCAAATGAGGGACTCATCACTATTGGCCTTATATAAAAAGCAAGAAAGTTCTCCTGAAGAGGATGTTTCCTGCAAGTCCATCTTGTACATGTTCTCTTTCTTGGGGGCTCTAAGCAGTATATGCTTTTGAGGAGTGACCACCCTAGCTTGAGAACAATACACACATGCTCAGTAAAGAGCATGTTATGTCACTAATCACAAAATTGGGATACACTTAGAATATTGTACCCAAGCTCCTTGACAAAGTTTACCTTTTCATTTTTGAGCTTACCATTTGTGAGCCTGCCCCTTCTAGTAATGTAACCATTAGATTCTCCTCCAAAAGAAACTGGCCCTCCATCCATTCTTTTAAAGTTTTAAAGCAAAGAGCCATTACTTGTCATGTGCCTAGAACAACCACTCTCAATGATCCATACATTTCCTTTAGTCTTTAGCTGTTCCTGCAAAAAAAGAGATGGTTAGTTATATTTGAAAACACAAGCCTCATTGGTCTTGGGCTTGTCATAGTAAGTAGAAGATAATGCAACGTTAATTGATCCTATATCCAAGTTCTGAGGCTCATTTGCTGTTGTTGATGAAGAACTTTAAGTCACATAGCCTTCCTTTATCTTCCATACCATCTTTGGAAGACTAGACTTGGCCTTCAACACTTCAGAAGTTTTGATGACTTCGTAAGTTTTGGAGACTGGACCTGCGGAAGCTTTTGCATCCACTACAACAGACTTCGGTACTTCAGAAGCATTCTTTTCTTGCGAGACCAAAATTTCTTCCGAATGTAAGTTTTCACTTATCTTCTTCTTCACTTTGGAGCTTTCGAAAGGAAGATATTTTCCTTCCGAAGATATTTTCTTTTTCTTCTTCTTAGAAGTTTTCTTATTGTTCATGTGGATAGTACTTTTGGGATTGTAGATGCAAATCTTTGCAAAGTGAAAAGTACTATCACACATGATGCATTCAATTGGCATACTTTTGAGAATCTTCTTTTGAGAGGGAGGTTGAGCATGATCACTCTCTACTTCCTTCTTCATCTTCTCAAATGATGCAACAGGCTTCTTGGGATAAGGCTTGCTCTTGAAACTAGATGGATCAAGCTGTGCAGCAGTGGTGCATATTTTATCAACCTTCTTCTTTGAATCAGGATGACTTGGACATGAACTACAACTCCTAGTACTAGAGTCCGTTGTTGCATCCTTAGTCTTTACCACTTCAAATCCAATAGAAATGAAAACCTCCTTTTTCTTGGAGTTGAAAGTGGCCCTGATCTCTTGGGTTTTCTTGGACTTTCTTTTGGCCGCCCTGATCAAGTTCTTCCTTGTTGACTTTGTTATCCTGGATTCTTTCTTCTCTCTAGGAGAATAGTGCCCCTTCTCAGGATAACCCTTGTCTCTCACCTCAGGTTCATCCTTCACTATCTCCTCTTCATCTTCATCCTCTTCTTGAATGGGATCTATGGAGGGCAGCTCATCTTGACAAGTTCCACACCTTGTAGATCTTACAGATAACAATGTGTGTGGAGGAGCTATCTCACTTGAACCCAATTCTTACCTGTTCTGATAAAAAATATTTGCATGCATGGATGAAGATATTATGTATTTGAAGGTTTCCTATTCAAGAACACATTTTTCTTCCTTAGCTTTGCTGATCATAAGCTTAGCTTGGAATTCAGTTAATTTGGTAATGAGATCCTTTATCTGAGTCCTGTAACTTGTGTGCTCATGTTTAAGAGTTGAAATGGTTTTCTCTAAATCTTCTGTTATAAGTTTATAATCATTTTCAGCTCTTTTAAAGTCAGCTTTTAATATTCAAGGACTCAAGGTCAGATCTCACTTCCAAATTATAGGACCTATACATGTTAACTTTTGCAATGCAATTATGAGTACAGAGATGTTCCAACACCTTAGCTTCTTCATGATCAGCCATCAGTGCTTGGTTTGGAGAAGCATCTTCCACCTGAAAGTTCCATTCAAAGCTTCCTTCTTCATAGCAATAGAAGCATGTTTTTTGGGCTGGCTTGGCTTCTCAGTTCTATATGGATACAGTCAAAGTCTTCAAGAGTAAAAAGAAAATTGCCATAATTTTCATCAGTAGACACAAAGGCTTATGCAGAGCTTGTCTCTTGGAATGGGCTTCCTTGGATGTAGCTCTCCCATGGTGTCTCGGGGAAGGTGATGAAAGGACCTTTTTGTGAGATTTCAGGGAAGCATATAAGATGATGTTGTGGTTCTATGATATCCCTTTCAACCACATGAAGGGTTGAACTCTGCTGGTTGTTGGAAGAGCTGCTGGATGGATTTTGGAAGTTCATCTCCATTTGGTACCCACTAAGGATACCATACAGCTCTATCAGAGTAAGAGTAGAGAGGTTCTTAATTCTCTTAATGGCCACATAGTGGTGAGTCCATTGTTTGGGAAGAGAGAACATGAACTTCCTCACTATATCCCTGTTCTTAAGTTTTACACCAACATCAGTCAGAGTATCCACAATCTCAACATACCTGAAGTATTGTTGAGTCATGGTTTTACCTATATTGTAGGTGAAGTTTTCTAACTGCTACTTCATGATATCCTTCTTATTCTTTTTGTCTTCATCAGACCCCTCATACATCAGCTTCAGTGCATCCCAAAGCTGCTTAACGGTCTTGCACTTCTTATCCTCTGTATATATGGAGTTAGGAAGAGCAGTTTGAAGAGCGATCATGGCCTTTTGATATATATCTATTCTTTTCTAGTCTTCTTCAGAATAGTCATCCATTTCCTTTAGTATCATGCCACCTCTAGCAGTGGCTGAAGAGGTGCACGGGATGTGAGGTCCTTCAACAACCAATCTCCACATCCTGGTGTCTGAAGACTTGATGAACCCTTCCATACGTTGGCACCAAGTATCAAAGTCATCAGGAGTGATCATTGGAGACTTTTTCATAGTATCGGTTTCCATATCATCCTTAGCAAGAGCTATCATTTGAGTTGTTAAGTGTTCTATGAAACTAAAGTGATCAAAGATGGTAAGATCTTACAATCAAGAGCCTAAAATGCTCTGATAGCAATTGTAGGACTGGTGTATGGTGGTTAATGCAACAGTTTCACAAGGTGAAGAGATATGAAACACTTAGCAGATCAAATAGGGAACCAGCAAGATGATACAAAGAACCCAAGTAAAGAACAAGAACAAGAACACTCAAATATGGTTTCCAAGAATGATGTATATTGATCTCAAGTTCTTACAAGTGTTACAAAGCATAGATTAAAGATACAAGTACTTGAGACACTTTATACTACATCCTACAGCCGGCCATACTTTGAAGGCCAGTTGAAAACACTAATCTAGACAACAAGATCAATGTAGAGTCAAAAGACAGATTGCCTTTTGACTAGTGACTATGACATGCCATAGCTCACATCCTTATATATTACAAAAAGGATAAAAGTACATAGTTGGAAAGTTACAGACAAAAGAACTTAATCTAGAGTTGACAAAAGAATGGACTTTTCACCAACTCATATAAGTTGATGAGCCTTTAGAGTGGTAGAAAAAAGTGATTCAGTTTTTGTCAAAAGGTGATTAAGAGATAACGTGTCTTCTCTAACTTTGGAAGAAAGCAGTCTTTGGCTTCGGAAGACTTCATCTTTGGCTTCGGAAGATATGGTCTTTTGGCTTCAGAAGATTTAACTCTTAGCATAATTCACTGAGTTTATCAAATCTTCCAAAGTAACTTCCTTGTACTTCATTTCTGCATGCTGAGAGCTCTTGGTTGTTCTTTGGTTGCATCAGCATCTTAGTGTAGTCCTTACAATGTGACTTGTGGATTCATAGTTAAGGAATCATAGCAAGTTGGTTAGACAGATCTAAATTGGTGAAATTCAGATCCGGTGATTGAGTATCACCTACCACATCAACATAATTATCAAAAGTCACTTGACCCAATGAGTATGCCATATCATTGATATAGTCTTCTATGGAATGGTTATCAGCATTAAGACATTCGTTATTACTATCACCACCTCCATCTCCTCCTACATTAGAAATTCATTCATTTGAGTTATGTGCCTCTATGTTGGAATTTATAGGCACCTTATATGTAACAGCTGAAGAGTTTGTCATGGTTGTGCTGACTGGATTTCTCAAATCTTGGATTAGAATCTCTTGTTGATAATCTATCTGTATATCCTGAAAACTCTTCAAAAGATTTGTTAAAACAGTTGGTAACTAAATCAAGATCAAACAGCCAATCAGCACCAGAACCTTTCACACTGGGTGTGTGCTCATTGCAGGTCATATTGGCTGACTCCTCAACTACTCTAGTTCTGATATTGTATACTCTATAAGCCTTAGCTTCGAAAGAGTATCCAATAAAATGTCCATCATCTGATTTCTTAGCAAATTTGGCTATCTGATCCTTGGTATTCGAGATGGTGCAAGGGCATCCTAATGATTTGAGGAAATCAATAAAACGTCTCCTTTTGTGACATAGTTCATAAGGGGTCTTACCATGAGTCTTGACTACTAAAACTCTGTTCTGCACATAGCAGGCAGTGTTGACTGTCTCTACCCAGAAGGTGATGGGCAGTTTAGAGTTAGATAATATGGCACATTCTTTTATGCTAGAAACTTCTCCTAAAGAGGATGTTTCCTGCAAATCCATCTTGTACATGTTCCCTTTTCTGGGGGCTTTGAGCAGGATATGCTCTTGAGGAATAACCACCCTGGGCTTGAGAATAATGCACTCATGCTCAGTAAAGAGTATGTTATGTCTCTGATCACAAAATTGGGATACACTCAAGAGATTGTTCCCAAGTTCCTTAACAAACTTTACCTTCTCAATGTTGAGCTTACTATTTGTGACCCTGCCCCTTCTAGTTATGTAACCACCTGATTCTCTTCCAAAGCAACTGACCCTTTATTAGTTTTCTCAAAGTTCTAAAGCAAAGAGCCATTGCCTGTCATGTGCCTGGAATAGCCACTGTTAATGATCCATACATTCCCTTGGTCTTTAGCTGTTCCTTCACATAGAGAGATGGTTAGTTACATTTGGAAACCCAAGCCTTATTGGTCTTGGTATTGTCAAAGTGAACTGAAGATAATACAATAGTAATTGATCCTATATGAAAGCTCTATGGATCATTTGTTGTTGATGATGAAAAACTTTCAGTCACATGGCCTTCCATCATCTTCCACACCATCTTTGGAAGACTAGACTTGGCCTTCAACACTTTGGAAGTTTTGATGACTTTGGAAGTTTTGGAGACTGGACCTTCGGAAGCTTTTGCATCCACTACAATAGACTTCAGTACTTCGGAAGCATTCCTTTCTTTCGAGACCAAAATTTCTGCCGAAGTAAGTTTTCACTTATCTTCTTCTTCACTTTGGAGCTTCTGAAAGGAAGAGATTTTCCTTCTGAATCTATTTTCTTTTTCTTCTTCTTAGAAGTTTTCTTATTGTTCATGTGGATAGTACTTTTAGGATTGTAGATGCAAATCTTTGCAAAGTGAAAAGTACTATCACACATGATGCATTTAGTTGGCATACTTTTGAGAATCTTCTTTTGAGAGGGAGGTTGAGCCTGATCACTCTCTACTTCCTTTTTCATCTTCTCAAATGATGCAACATGCATCTTGGGATAAGGCTTGCTCTTGAAACTAGATGGTTCAAGCTGTGCAGCAGTGGTGCACATTTTATCAACCTTCTTCTCTTGACCTGGATGATTTGGAGATGAACTAGGACTCTTGGTACTAGAGTCCATTGTTGAGTCTTCAATCTTTACCACTTCAAATCCAACACAAATGAAAACTTGCTTTTGCTTGGAGTTGAAAGTGGCCTTGATCTCTTGGGCTTTCTTTGATTTTCTTTTGGTTGCCCTTATCAAGTTCTTACTGGCAGAATTGGTCATTTCTGGTTCTTTCTTCTCTATAGGTGAATAGTGACCCTTCTTAGGATAACCCTTGTCACTCACCTCAGGTTTATCCTTCACTATCTCTTCTACATCTTCATCCATCTCTTGGATAGGATCAATAGGAGGCAGTTTATGTTGGCAAGTTCCATACCTTGGAGATCTAACAGATAGGAGTGTGTGTGGATGAGCTATCTCACTTGACCCTAGTCCCTACCTTTTCTGATAACAAATCTTTGCATGGAAAGATGAGGATATTATGTTCTTGGAGGTTTTCTCTCCAAGAACACATTCTTCTGCCTTGGCTTTGCTGATCACAAGGTCAGCCTAGCATTCAGTTAACTTGGTTATGAGATCTTTCATTTGAGTCTTGTAGTTTGTATACTCATGCTTAAGAGTAGAAATGGTTTTCTCTAAATCTTTAATTTTGAGTTTTATAATCATTTTTTGCTCTTTTAAAATGTTTAAGGACTCAAGATCAGATCTCACTTCCAAGTTGTAGGACCTATACATATTAACTTTAGCAATGCATTAAGGTGTACAAAGATGTTCTAATACCTTGGCTTCTTCATGATCAGCCATCAGCGCTTGATTTGGAAAAGCATCTTCTACCTGAAAGCTCCAGTCAAAGACTCTTTGTTCAACAACAAGAGTAGTAAGTTGTTTTGGTTGGCTTGGCTTCTCAGTTTTGGGATCTGCATTAGTAGTTTGGTATGGGTTGTGCTTGGCCACCATTTTTTCTTGGTGCCTTACACTCTCTATCAAAGTGTCCCGTTTGATTATAGTTGTAACACTTCACCTTGATTTTATCCAGGCTAAACTTTCCACTAGCCATATTGCTTGGGAACTTTCTTCATGTTCTCTTATAGAACTTCTTAGCTTTATGAGTGAGGAGAACCATATGCTGGACTGTCTCCATGTATTCCAGGTCATCTAGATGGATAAAATCCATGTCTTCAAGAGTGTAGAGAAAGTTTCCACTGCTTTCATCAGCAGACACAAAGGCTTAAATAGAGCTTGTCTCTTGGAATGGACTTCCTTATATGTAGCTCTCCCTAGGTGTCTCAGGAAAGGTGATGAAAGGACGCTTTTGTGAGTTGTCAGGGTAGTAGATGAGATGATGTTGTGGTTCCCTACTAGCCCCTTTCAACCACATGAAGGGTTGAACTCTACTGATTGTTGGAAGAGTTGCTTGATGGATTTGCATGTTTATATCCATCTAGTAGCCACTAAGGAACCATACAGCTCTGTGAGAGAAAGGGTAGAGAGGTTTTTGATTCTCTTAATTGCCACACAGTAGTGAGTTCATTGTCTGGGAAGAGAGAACATGGAACTTCCTTAATATGTCCCTATTCTCAAGTTTTACTCCAACTTCCATTAAAGTATCCACAATCTTAACATACCTGAAGTATTATTGAGTCATGGTTTCACCTGTCTTGTAGATGAAGTTCTCAAACTGCTACTTCATGAGGTCTTTCTTGTTTTCGTTCGCTTCCTCAGACCCCTCGTACACAAGCTTAAATGCATTCCAGAGCTGCTTAGCAGTTTTGCACTTTTTGAAGCCTCTGTAGATAGAGTTTTAAAGAGTAGTTTGGAGAACGGTCATGGCTATCTGATCTACATCAATTTTCCTTCAGTCTTCCTCTAAGTAGTAGCTATTTCCTTTGGAATCATCCCACCTCCAGCAATGGCTAAACAGGTGCTTGGGATGTGAGGTCCTTCAACAACAGATCTCCTCATCCTGCTGTCTTGAGACTTGATGAATCCTTCCATACGTTGGCACCAAGTATCAAAGTCATCAGGAGTGGTTAGTTGAGACTTTGTCATGGTACCAGTTTCCATATCAGCCTTAGTAATAGCTGCCATTTGAGCTGGTAAGTGATTTGTGACACTAAAGAGATCTAAGATGTTGAGATATTACAATCAATTGCCTTAACAACTCTGATACCGATTTCAGGACCGGTGAAGAGAGGTCAATGTAACAGTTTCACAATGTTTGGACAGTGTTAGAACATTTAACAAATCAAATAGTGAACCAGTCTTATGATGAAACAAAGAACACAAGTAAAGAACAAACACAAGAACAACATAATATGGTTTTCAAGAATGTTTTATATTGCTCTCAAGTTCTTACAAGTGTTACAAAGATTATCTAAAGATACAAGTACTTGAGATACTTTATACTACATCATACAGTAGGCCATACTTTGAAGGTCAGCTGGAAACACTAATCTAGACAACAAGATCAATGAAGAGTCAAAAGGTAGATTGCCTTTTAACTAGTAACTATGACATGCCATAGCTCACATCCTAATATATTACCAAAAGGATAAAAGTACAAGAGTAGAAAGTTATAGACAAAAGACCTTATTCTATAGTTTGACAAAAGTAAGGACTTTTTACCAACTCATATAAGTTTGTGAGTCTTCAGAGATGGCAGCGGAAAGTTGTTCAGATTTTGTCAAAAGGTGATTCAGAAAAAGCATGTCTTCTCTGTCTTTGGAAGAAGTCAATCTTTGGCTTCGGAAGACTTTCTCATTAAAGCTTCGGAAGACTTGATCTTTGGCTTCGTAAGATATGGTGTTTTGGCTTCAGAATATTTTATACTAAGTATAATTCATGGAGTTATATCAAATCTTCCGAAGTAACTTCCTTATACTTCACATGTACATGCTGAGAGCTCTTTGATTGCATCAGCCTCTAAGTGTCATCCTTACAATGACGAATTTACATTTAACCTCTTAAACTTATCTTTTCTTTTAATCAATTCAAAAGACAACCCATTAGTTTTAATAAAATTACAATTTAGGCATTCTTTATTTTTCTCATTTACTTTGAGAATTTACTTCTTGGCAATTTTTTGTTACACTTTTCTTTATTAAAGTTTCGCATGTGAATTTTTTTTGGTTGCATAATAGTAACGTAACATAATAATTAAGTCTTTAAAATCGTCATAATTACATATGATTCAATACTTTATATGAGTTATTTACACTTTTATATATAACTTAAGAATAATCTTATTTTCAACACTCTAATTCATTGTCCGAACTTCCTGTTAAAACCATTAAAATCCAAAATGTAAAAAAAATATAAAAATATAAAAAAATCCGGTCCAGTCTGGTTCATGGTTCTCGGTTCGACCAACGAATAGGTTCAAACAGGTCGGTTCTTTAGCTGAAAATTGAATTGGGGTGGATCGAATTGGTGGCCTCAGAATCTCGATCTGGTCAGTTCTATCAGTCGGTCCGATAGAAGATTATAAAAATACTGTCCATAAGCCTACATCTTAAATAAACTTATAATAGTTTATTATTTGTTAAGTTTTGATTCATTGAAATAAGCTAGTATTGAGGTAAAAATTTCAATAATCTAATTTTGAAACGACGAACACACATGTTGAAACGAAAGTTAATAACATGTGTAACTTCATACAGGAAAAATAAAAATTGGACATTATTGATAACTTTCGATATATTATATAAGGCGTGAAACAATATAAAAAACAAATGTCATCGTAAGTTAAAGTGGACACTGATAACTAAAGCAACTTTATATAACACAAATGAATATGGGACTATTGTATCTAAAGCTTAAAAACATGTAGATTCAAAGAGTATCCAATGTGAGTGAAACTGACATTGTTTATATAAAATATTTAAAACGCCATAATAATTGAAACGTAAAAACACTCTCTTCATAGCCCTTTTTTATATATGATTATGATTAATTAACGGCTTAATTGTAATTAAATGATGTTTAAAGAATTTAGATAAAATCTCTAAAGAGTATTACATGAATACTAAAATTGGTTTGAATTTATAAAACGCATGATAATTAACAATCTATTCAAGATATGCATTCTCTCTCCTATCTCACCCCCATTTATAATTGATTACCATCGTTATATTTTGTAAACGATAAATCATAAGGATAATAGTCGTAGAAGAAAATATCAAAGAACTCACACTAGAAGAAAAGTAGCTTATTGCGACTACCATCTACAACGTCAATGTGACACTCGATATTTTCAGGTCATTCTTTGACTAGCACGAACATTATTTTCCAATCATACATGCATGCATTTTATGATATTTACTTAAATGCATCAGTTATTACACAAATATTCACGTAACTCTAATTCGTAGAACTACTAAATTGCACATGAGTCTGTTTCCGAACGTTGGTGATATATCAAAATTAGTCCCAAACAAATATAATTGGTGTAAAATAGTATGTTATGTGATTATATGATTAAATATTTATCCTTGTTGTGAAATTTGTGAATTTCCAAGCATTTACTTTTAGGTGCATGTTTTTGACTTTAAAGAGTAATTGTTATAAAAATGATATGAAATTAATAAAATAAATATTATTTCTTGTTGGTGGTGTTTATAAAAAAATATGTGATCATTCCATGATTTTTGTTTCAAAAAACGCAACCGCGTAGAGTCAAAACGATTTTGTTAAACGACGGGGACGTTGTAAAAAAAGAAATAAAGCACAACCCTACCCCACCCCCCATTCCCATTTCGCCCACCCCCTTCACCAAACGCTCACCCTTTTCACAAACCAAGAACATAAACACACACACACATACACACACCTTACTTTGATTCTTACACCTAGAGTTGGAATTTGGACATTTCTTAAACACGTTTAGCATGCGATTACTTGCATCAAAAAGTATGTTTATGGTTTAATTTCATTATTCAATGTTCATGATAAACTTGGTATCTATACATCCAAAAACATATATCGACTATTGATATAGTGTTAGCATGTAATACTATGATGATTGTACGGATTGGTTTTGTGAAATTATTGTATTTAGGTCAAAACCTAACACCTGCCTACAAAAGAAACTTTATTTTGGGGCGTTTTATAGAAATTGTATGAGTTTGATAAAATTGAGTTGAATTGTTGATACTAGGATGCTAATTAATGATAATGGATAAAAATTGATGTTTTAAACTTGTGATTTCGGTTTGTTTTTTGGGTTAGTTTCAACATGGTGTTCTATGTATTTTTAATGGGGTTTGATGACTGATATATGATGCTTATAACTTAATAATGGATTGGGAATTGTTAAATTGTAAAAAAATCTCTTGTTTTGTCATACTTGCTATTTATGGAAACTTTAGTGACATTATGTTATGTATGATGTATGTATATGTATGATGCTGCATGTTGATTTGAGGTTATGTTAGAATTATCAAAGGAACATCATGGGTGATTATGTTGTAAAATGTGAAATTTTTTTATGTGGTTCTAAATTAGGAAACTTTGCATATGATAATATCCAAGGTTATGTTTACATGCTATGGGTGAAATTTATATGGATTACTTATGTAATTGGGATATTTGTTGTGTTATGCTACTTAGTTGTGAATATGGATTACACATGTGTAACAAAGTCATACTTCACAAAAATAAAAACTTTCAAAAATAGATTTCTGACATTAAATTTTCCGTGCAACTTTTTTTGAACTATTTAAGTACAACTGTATGGATTGAACTTAAAGGCTCGTGAAGCTAGTTCTCGCGTGAGACCTTTTGGTTGTTAGTATAAATAGTATTTTGTTCTTTATTTGTAAGAAAACACTTGATATCATACTTTTGTACTTAAAGTTTACTAAGTGAAATACAAAGAACTTATTTAACTATGATTGTGCTCTATCTTGATCTCATCTTCTTCTCGTTCAATATATGCTCCATGTTTGATTCATTCCGCATTTCACTCATGAGATCGATCTTGTTGGAATTTTCACGATCTTAGAATTGGTATAAGAGCAAGGTATGCTCTAGATCGATTTGGATTGAACTTAAAGCATTTTGAAGACTTTTCAAGCCTTAAATTCAGTTTTGAGATGAAGAATGGATTGCTTTACTTGAATTTGAGCTTGATTTGAAGTGTTCGAGATCAAAGACTAGTTGAAGAAGCTTCATCCAAAGGTTTAAGTGAATACAATAGTTAAAATGGTCTTAATTGAATCAATTAGTGAACATTAGGATTAAATTTTAATTTAATTCACTAAATCAAAGCTTAATTACCATTTTTGAACGAATTGGTGATTAGATTCAAGGTGAAAACGTTCGAATTGGACAGAAAGTATCTGCGAAAAGTTAAGTGTTTCACACGAAATTTGAGCTTTTCGCGCGAGAAGTTAAACTAGTCATATTTTTTAGTTACAAAAGATTCCTCATCGGGCGAAAACTTCAGTCTGTCGCAAAAGTTTGTTACAAAACATCTTGCGCGAGAAGTATCCAAGTTATCGCGTGAAAAGTTCATATTTGAAGAAATTTTATGAATTTGGAAATTTGATTTTCATAAATGGCCATGAATCCAAATTTGAAGAATCTTACTGCTATATTGAGTTTGGATACTAAGATTGGTACAAGTGCTTGTTACTGAACACGTTTCTAATTCTCAAAATGTATCTACATCTGCTACATAAGATTCTCCAATTGAAATTATTCAAGTACCATTTGATGACTCTTTTGTTGAAGAAGCCTATGGAAACTCCTATATTTGAAATCCACAATAGAAAATGATTGTTTATCAACCAGATGGGGGAGTCATTAGAGATGAACCTGCTGGTCATATTTCTAATCTTGATAAAATTATTGTAGAAGATGTTATTCCATAATTAAGTGTTCAAAAAGATCATCCAACTCATACAATTATTGGTCCACAATCTAAAGGTGTTCGTACTCGAAGTCAGTCAAGGGCGATCAACACATGCTTCTATACTTGCTTTATTTCTCAAACTCTACCCAAGAATGTTGAAATGGTATTAAAAAAGCACTTGGGTAAAAGCAATGCAAGATGAATTGATGCAGATTAAGAAACTTAATGTTTGGCATTTATGTGGCTGCCTAAAGATAAGTTGCCTATCGAAATGGAGTGAATATTTCGCAATAAAACTGATGAAAAGGGTGTTATTGTTCACAACAAGGCTTGTCTTGTTGTAAAAGGATTCTATCATATTGAAGGCTTGGATTATGAAATATATGCTCCGATGGCTAGACTGGAAGCATTTCATATATTTCTTGCTTAAGCTTCTTTCATGAACTTCAAAGTCTTTCAAATGGATGTCAAGTGTCACACCCCGAGAGGCGCACCGGAAGGGCTCACGTGTGACGGATATAACGGAAGTTGGGTTGTTCCAACCCTTATCAAGCAAACGAATCATGGATACCATAATGTAATATTTAATATTAAAAAGTTATTATATTGATACGAGTAGAAGTCTTAAAAATAAAACTTAAATAGTAATAACATAACATTGTTTTAAACATTAACAAAAGATTTTAAATCGGTAGCGAAATTTGGTTCCAAAAGTGGTATCCAAACTTGATTAGTTTGCCGTTAAAACCTTTTTCAATCCCATGCATGCTTAGTTACCTAAAAAACATGCCCAAAAGTGTATCAGCAAAAAGCTGGTGAGTTCACAGGTTTATATAAAAAGATTATTAAAGTTTCCTTTTATATAAAAGATATGATTATCCCGAAATCATTCTCTGGATCGTTAAGGACTAGCTAGGTCCACTGACTATGATCGCAACCAAGAGCCCCATAATAAAACAAAGACACAATGTCCCTCAAGTTCCTTTCAACATATATTATCTCTGAATAAATAGACCGGCGCGACCGATTACGATGGGCGGTTTTCAACCTAATAGATTTACCAATATATCATGTGGCCCTCCAAGGGTTAATGATTATGGCCAAGGGTCGTCATGCACAAAAAACAAAACAACTCAAGGCCATCATAAAGATCACGCAGTTATTCCATAATTAAATCATATCACTCATAAAAATATTATAGCATGTTTTTCCCTTAAAAATAGTTAAATAAAACGTTATTTAAAAATAGAGGCCGTGAAAAACTCACCTTAAATGCAACAAAGACGATCTAGCAAAATCGAGCCCGAGGATTTAAACGACCAATTAACGCCCTAAACATGAAAGAGCCATTAATTGTCAAATAAGTAGTCTATCATGCAAGTTCTATCATGCAAGTTCACCCAACTGACTAAACTTGTTATAAAATCTATTTTTAAACGACCCATTGGTGACTTTCGATTTGGTTAAATCATTTGTATTATAAGAGACAAGAATTTTATTATTTTATTAAATAAACCATTTAACCCTAATAATAATAACATTATATTACACACACAAAAATACACATATAAATATATGAAAATATGACCATATGGAAATTACGAAGTTATGTATTAACCAAAAATATACTTATTCATATTTAGTTACATTTTATCTAAGATTAACAATTCATAAAAATACTTATTCATATTTAGTTACATTTTATCTAAGATTAACAATTCATAAAAATACATGTATAGTCTTGTTTCTCATGAGAAAATCATTTTTCATGTTTATTATATTTTCTTAATAAGATATCATATTTATTTATTATAATCCAACAATAGTAATCTTTTTAAAAAATAAATATATTTTTCATTAACATTACATATATTTAATCATTTAAAGACAAGTTTCTTTGTAAAAATATATTCTTTTATGTTAACCCAAATTTTACCAGTATACGTTGATTTTTAACCTGAAACCGTACGGTTTTACATGCCAAAACCGTACATAAAGCCGTGTACATTTCATAATCATTATAAAAGTTTAAAAATAAACATTTTATACTAAAAACACTCTGGAATTTTCTGTTTAAATTCAGTTTTAAAACAGTCCCAAAATTTCAACCCGAAATTATCGTTTTTCCGGCTTTTTATGCGTTTAAAATCAACACCAATGCCCATACATGTTATGGATTAGATACATACTTAAAAGCATAAGTTTTTCACTTAAAATATAACATTACATTCTGTACGAAACCAGATTTGTGCAAAAACATCCATTTTTTACCCTAAAAACACCGTTATTGACGTAATTTTAAGTGTACAACGTATATGTGATTAAACCCAATTATCAAAATTATTATTTCAAGTAAGATTACTTATTTTAACCCATTTTATTAAACCAACTTTTCCAGATTTGTTTTAAACTCATTTTTTATGAAGTTTCCTCTTACATAATCATTATCATTTTCTTGTCTAATCAACACTTGATTACCATTGTCTCTAAACTTTGTTTTTACCTTTTTATTTAAATCAAAATGCACTAAAAATTCCAAATTTTCCAAATCATGATCACTATATTAATGGATCATCTCATTCATCGCAAAACTCATAAATCAATAGCACATCAAAATCAAAAACACCATTCATACATACATACATATATACGATACATACATATAAATATTCACAAATAATCAACTTTCTTGACAACTTGTATTCTTAGTTTTTCATTTCATCAAAATAAACTTTGAAACCCAAAGATTTCAGATCATGATCACCATATTTCATGGATCATTTCAATCATTTTAGAAATCCAAAAACAAGACAAGCTCAGGAACATCATCCACACATACATACATGTGTTACCTATTCCTATCTTCTTTTTGATAGATGGGTTTCTTATGATGTTTTGTAAGGTAATATCAGAAGA
The DNA here is from genome assembly GCA_025506505.1 of Flaveria sonorensis. NCBI lineage: Eukaryota > Viridiplantae > Streptophyta > Magnoliopsida > Asterales > Asteraceae > Flaveria > Flaveria sonorensis. Next base: position 35,099,315 of record CM046435.1, on the reverse strand, counting down.
TTATAAGACTGATGCAACCAAAGAAGCTAAAGCAACCAAGGGTCTTCCTGCATGCATGCACTGGACGTACAAGGTAGAAGTTGCTTTGGAAGTTTTACACTCTCCATCATAAAATTACTCTAAGTGTAAATTCTTCTGAAGCCAAAGTCCAAATCTTTCGAAGCCAAAGATGAAGTCTTCCGAAGCTTCAGAGACAAAGTATTCTGAAGCCAATTTGCTGTGAAGACTGATTTCTTCCAAAGACAGAGAAGACATGCTTTCTCTGATTACTTTACATAAAGCTGACATATTTTTTGCTGCAACTCTAAAGACTCACCAACTTATACAAGTTGGTTAAAAGTCCATGCTTTTGTAAACTATATATTAAGACTTAAGGTCTTTGTCTGTAACTTCCTACTATTGTACCTGTAAACCTTTTTATATTAGAAAAGGATGTGAGCTAAGGCATGTCACAGTCACTTATCAAAAGGCAATCTGCCTTTTGACTCTACATTGATCTTGTTGTCTAGATTAGTGTTTCCAACTGTCTTTCTAAGTATTGACGGTTGTAGGATGTAGTATAAAGTGTCTCAGGTCCTTGTAATTCTTTTATGCTTTGTAACACTTGTAATAGAACATGATAGCAATATACAGCATCCTTGAAAAACATACTTCTTTGTTTTTGTTCATAGTTTTGTCTCACTACTTACTTGTGTTCTTTGTATTATCATACTTAAACCAGGTTCCCCATTTGAACTATTAAGTGTTCTAAATCTCTCCTTATTATGAGACTGATTGTATTGACCACCCTTCACATGGTCTTGCAATTGGTATCAGATCATTTTAGGCTCTTGATTTTAAGATCTATCTTTAATCCTTTCAATCTCAAAAAATACATAACATATCAAATGGCAGCTATCACCAAGGCTGACATGGTAACTGGTACTATGACTAAGTCCCCACTGATCACTCCTGAAGACTTTGACACTTGGTGCTAAAGAATGGAAGGCTTCATTAAGTCCCAGGACTCCAGGATGTAGGGATCAGTAGTCCTTGGACCTCATGTACCATCCAACCCTTCAGCTGCTGCTGGTGGTGGTATGATACCAAAGGAAGTGGTTGATTATTCTGATGAAGACTGGAAGAAGATTGATATTGATCAGAAGGCCATGACCGCCCTCCAAACTGCTCTTCCAAACTCTATCTATAGAGGCTTCTAGAAGTGCAAGACTGCCAAGCAACTGTGGGATGCGCTGAAGCTGATGTATAAGGGGTCCAATGAAGCTAAAGAGAACAAGAAGGACCTCTTGAAGTAGTAGTTTGAGAAATTCACCTTCAAAATAGGTGAAACCATGACTCAACACTACTTCAAGTATGTTAAGATTATAGATACTTTAGTTGATATTGGAGTAACTCTTGAGAATAGGGATATTGTAAAGAAGTTCATGTCCTCTCTTCCCAAACAATGGACATACTATTATGTGGTCAATAAGAGGACTGAAAACCTCAAGACCCTTACCAGATGAAGATGAATATGCAAAATTCATCTGGTAACTCCAGTATCCAATAGAGTTCACCCTTCATGTAGTTTAAAGGGACTGCAGAGAACCACAACACCATCTTATCTGCTATCCTGAAAACTCACAGAAGGGACCTTTCATCACCTTCTCGAAGACACCAAGGGAGAGCTACATCCCTGGAAGCCCATTCCAGGAGACAAGCTCTTCACAATGTGTCTTTTGATGAAAGTGCAGGCAACTTTCTCTTCACTCTTGAAGACCTAGATTGTATCCATACAAATGAACAGGAGTATATAGAAATAGTCCAACAGATGGCTCTTCTTACTCACAGGGACAGGAAATTCTACAAGAGGACTGGGAGGAAGTTTCCTAGCAATATGTCCAGTGGAAAGTTTGGGCTGGACAAAGGCAAGGTGAAGTGTTACAATTGTAACCAAATGGGACACTTTGCTAGAGAGTGCAAGGCACCAAAGTCAAATGGTGGCCAAGCATAAGCCAGGCCAAACTACACTGAAGGAGCTCACTAGAATAAGAAGCCCAGGCAGCAAGCTGCAGATGTGTTGAAGAAGGAGGCTTTGACTGGAGCTTTCAGGTGAAGGATGATGCTCCAAACCAAGCACTTATGGCAGATCATGATGAAGCCAAGGTATTGGAACATCTTTGTACACCTGAATGTATTGCTAAAGTCAATAAATATAGGTCATATAACTTAGAGATGAGATCTGATCTTAAGTCCCTAAATAACTTAAAAGTTGATTTCAAAAGAGCTGAAAATGATTACAAACTAAAAATAGAAGATTTAGAGAAAACCATTTCAACTCGAAAGTCTGAACATACTAACTACAGGACTCAGATTAAAGATCTTATCACTAAGTTAACTGAATGCCAGGCTGAGCTTGTGATGAGCAAAGCCCGGGCAGAAAAACTTGTTCTTGAAGAAGAGACCTTCAAGAACATGATATCCTCATCTCTACATGCATAAGTTTGTTATCAAAATAAGCATGGATTGGGATCTACTGAGATAGCTCCTCCACACACTCTTTGATCTGTAAGATCTCCAAGGTGTGGAACTTGTGAAGATAAGCTTCCCTCATAGACCCCATTGCCGAAGAGGATAAGAAGGAGATACTGACGAATGTGTGTGAGAAGAGTGAAAAAAGCCATCCTAAGAAGGGACACTATTCTCCTAAGGAGAGAGATGAAGAAGCTAGGATGACCAAGTCTCAAAGGAAGAACTTGATCAGGAGAGCCATGATAAAGGGAAAGAAGGCTCAAGAAATCAAGGCCACTTTTAACTCTAAGTAGAAACAAGTGTTTATCTCTGTAGGGTTTGAAGTGGTGAAGGCTGAAGACTCAACTATGAACTCAAGTACCAGGAGTTCTAGTTCAGGTCCAAATCATCTCAGTATAGAGAAGAAGGCTGATCAGTTGTGTACCACTGCTACACAGCCTGAACCATCCAGCTCCAAAAGCAAGCCTCTCCCTAAGAAGCTTGCTTCATCATCTATGAAGATAAAGATGGAGATGGAAAGTGATCAAGTTCAGTCTTCCTCTCAAAAGAAGACTCTCAGAAGGAAGAAAATGGACTGCATCATGTGTGGTAGTACTTCTCATCTAGCTCAAGATTGCATCTACAATCCTAAAAGTATTATTCATATGATCAAAGAGAAAATGTCTGAGTAGAAGAAAAAGAAGCAAGCTTCGAAAGGAAAATCTTTTTCCTTCGTAATCTCCAAGGTGAAAAAGAAGACAAGTGAAAACTTGCCTTCGGAAGAAAATTTGGTCTAGGAAGAAAGGATTGCTTCCAAAGTACTGAAGCCTACTATAGTGAAAGCAAGATCTTGTGAAAGTCCAGTCTCCAAAACTTTAGAAGTTGTTAAAACTTTCGAGGTGTTGAAGGTTAAGTCCAATCTTCCGAACATGGTGTGAAAAATGAAGAAAGACCCAGTGACTGAAAGTTCTTCATCAATAGTAACTAATGATCCTCAAAGCTTGAACATAGGATCAAATACTATTACATTGCCTTCAGATCACTTTAAAAAGCCCAAGACAAATGAGGCTTGGGTTTTCAAGTGTAACTAACCACTTCTTTTTATGTAGGAACAGCTAAACACCAAGGGAAATGTATGGATCATTGATAGTGGTTGTTCCAGGCACATGACTGGCAATTGTTCTCTGCTTCACAATTTGAGAAAATTGATGGAGGACCAGTTGCTTTTGGAGGAGATGCTGGTGGTTACATCACCGAAAGGGGCATGGTCATAAATGGTAAGCTAACCATTGAGAAGGTAAATTTTGTTAAGGAGCTTGGGTACAATCTACTAAGTGTATCCCAATTTTGTGATCAGAGACATAACATGCTCTTTACTGAGCATGAGTGCATTGTTCTCAAGCCCGGGGTGATCATTCCTCAAGAGCATATCCTGCTCAGAGTCCCCAGGAAAGGGAACATGTCCAAAATGGACTTGCAGGAAACATCTCCTTCAGGAGAGGTTTCTTGCTTTCTATCTTAAGCAAATAGTGATGAGTCTTTCCTCTGGCATAAAAGAATGTGCCATGTAAACTTTAAGAACATGAATAAACTGATTAAGAATGATTTGGTAACCAGAATACCAAAGGAAGAGTTTACAAGTGATGACCACTGTGTTGCATGCCTGAAAGGGAAGCAACACAAAGTGTCTCACAAGCCAAAGGAAAAGTACTCCATCACTACTCCCCTACACTTATTACACATGGATCACCTTGGCCCTACCAGTGTAATGAGTTTAGGAAGGACCTCATATTGTTTAGTGATCATAGATGATTTCACAAGATTCACTTGGGTCTTTTCCTTAGAACTAAGGATGAGAATAAATTAAGAATCAATCTGATCACAAGGTCAAGACCATAAGATATGATCAAGGAACAGAATTTAAGAACCAAATCCTTGATACATTTTATAATAAAAAGGGTATTACAAGACAATATAGTGCTCCTAGGACTCCTCAGCAAAATGGTGTTGCTGAGAGGAGAAATAGGACACTTATTGAGGCTGCAAGAACCATGCTGTCTGACTCTAAACTGCCCATCACCTTCTGGGCAGAGGCTGTTAACACAACCTGCTATGTGCAAAACATAGTTTTGGTAGTTAAGACTCATGATAAGACTCCTTATGAACTGTGGCACAAAGTGAGACCACTAATTGGTTTTCCCAGGTCATTTGGATGTCCCTGCACCATCTTGAATACCAAAGATCAGGTAGCCAAGTTTGCTGAGAATTCAGATGATGGACATTTTATTGGATACTCTTCCCAAGCTAAGGCTTATAGAGTATACAATCTCCGAACTAGAGTAGTTGAGGAGTCAGCCAATGTGACCTTCAATGAGCACACTCCCAGTGTGAAAGGTTCTGGTCCGGATTGGCTATTTGATCTTGATTTAGTTACCAACTGTTTTAACAAGTCTTGTAAGACTGTTTCAGGATCTACAGGTAACATATCAATAGGAGATCCTGACCTAAGATTTGAGCTGAGAAGACCAAGCAAGAATACTACTTCAGCTCCAGTGGTGACTAACCCTGCAAATGAAGATCCTATCAGCACAAACATGACAAATTTAGCTAATACATCTGAGATGTCTTCAAATTCCAGCTCAAAGGTTCAAAACTCAGGTGAAGGAGCTTAAATGTAGGAGGAAATGGAGGTGGTGATAGTGATTAATAGTTTCTTGATGCTGACAATCACTCTATAGAAGACAATATAAATGATGTCACACACTCATTGGATCAAGTCTCTCTTGATAAGTGTGCTGATGTGGTGGGTGACACTCTATTGCCAGATCTTAATTTCTCTAATTTAGATCTCTCCAATCAACTTGCTGTGATCCCTTAACTTAGGATCCACAAGTCATACCCCACCACAAACATCATTGGAAATGTTGATATAAGGGTAAGAAAAAGAGGAAAAACCCATGACAAAAATGTTTGTCTATACTCTTACTTCTTGTCCCAGGTAGAGCCAAAGAAAGTGATGGGCTTTGGAGGATGGAAGCTGGGTTGAAACAATGCAAGAGGAGCTGCTTCAATTCAAAAGACAGATGGTTTGGAACCTATGTCCTCTTCCTTATAAGAAGACTACCATAGGAACCAAGTGGGTTTTTAGAAACAAGAAGGACGATATAGGACTTGTCATCAAGAACAAGGCAAGACTAGTTGTTCAAGGGTACACACAAGAAGAGGGAATTGACTACACAGATGTTTTTGCTCCTGTGGCAAGACGTGAAGCTGTAAGAATATTCCTGGCTTTTGCCGCATCCAAGGATTTCAAGGTCTACTAACTTGATATCAAGTGTGCTTTTCTATATGGGGTGATTGATGAAGAGGTGTATGTCAAATAACCACCTGGCTTTGCAGACCCAGATCATCCTTATTATGTCTGCAAGCTTGATAAAGCTCTTTATGGGCTACACCAAGCTCCAAGAAAGTGGTATGACACACTATCTCAGTATCTCTGTCAACATGGTTACAAGAGGGGTACTATAGATGGAACTCTCTTATCAAAGGAACAGGGAATGACTTAATGCTGGTTCAAGGATATATAGATGACATTATCTTCAACCCGTTTTTGATGAGACTTGTAACTTTATGCAGGCCGAGATGTCATGGAAATGATCCTTATCACCGAGTTCTAAAGCTTTAGTTAGGCTACAAAATCATTGTTTACTTCGTTTTCCAGCTGAGAATACCATGCATATCATATAATGAAACTGTCTTTTTAGATTTTAGAATATTAAGTGATATAGACATCTACATCAGTTACTATCATTTCTCACTAAGGTAAAGTCATGCAACCAAGCATACAAAGAAAACATACTATCATTTCTCAGTCATCCAAATCAAGTTCTTAGTTCCCATTTCAATTATACTAGCAAAGAAAGTCTTCCAAGTTATACTAGAAAAAAGATGAGAAATGAAGTATCGAAAAAGTGCACTGATTGTGAATTGTGAACTGTAATAGTGTAGATAAGTATCCAAAATATAGATGAGATGCCAAAACATAACCTGTTTGTTCTGCTTCAAATTTGACCGAGGAACATTCTCTGTCAGTACAACGGATTACTAATAGTCCTCCTAAACAGTTCATGCACTCATTAACAGATTAGTTAGAGAGGGGGACCCAGGCCATCGTGGTACTGGGAGTTCCTTTTTCATCAGTGTACATAACCTAAGTTAGCACACACCCTTTTGAAAAATCATTTATTTCTTTAACCTTTTGTTTTACTTTCCAAATTCGTTCTGTTCAATTACTTTAGATTTGAAAGAATTGAATTTAGAAATCATATTCTGTTTAAGACCCGTAGGATGAGATTTGATTTTGAAACATTGGTCCTTTTCATCTTTGAATCATGTGAAACTGGATTCACATGAGAATGTTTGGATAGATTGTTCTTCATCCAACCATTCAAAGATGTGTGCTTTTTACTTTTTGAACCAGAGAAGCAACCCGTGCCCTAAGCCTGTCTTTGAACTTGAGGGCACTTCTTTAGCACGTGACTTTCTTTTCCCTATCTAAAGCAAGCCTTGAAAGGCTTTTGGTTCTTTGTAGTCTCGTGGAAAGCAGGAGAGGGTGGAGCCTGCTTTGTGGTTGTTGTAGCTTGTCGACAACCTTGAAGCTTCTTCTTTTGGATATCAAAAGATTGAACCTTTTGAGGCTTTTTCAATATGAATTTCGAACTGAGCTGTGATTTGACGTGTGATGTTCGAAGAGATGAGATCTGAACATTCTTTTGAGAACCCTTTTGTATGACTGGTGACTTGGAATACTTGGAGGTAGATTTATGGCGAGCTTGATGGATAGCAGATGAAGATGGTGAGTGCTTGTGCTGAGTTTGAGAGGGACTGCTGATTTGTTTAGCATTTGGAGATGAGATCCGTATAGGTCTTGATTCAACTTTTGGAAGCATTTGAGACTTGACAACATTAGGTGACTTAATGATTTTTGATTCATCATCTGAGCTTGTCCAGTCTTGTATACACAAGTCTGCTTCCAACAGATCTTGATTGATACCACTTGTTGAGTTCTGATTGCCTGACGATTCCATAGATGTTCCTTCTTTGACAAACCTGATAGGAACAAAAGAAGGGATATTACCTGTTCTGAATTTGTTAAAGAAGTTATAGGAAACACCTGATATTGGATTTAAAGCATCAAGGGTGGAATTATCATTTTGCTTATCAGATCCTTGTTTGATGAGTCCTAAACCTGCAGGAGAATCATATTCATCTCGAACCCCTTTGTGATTAACGCTGCATAAACCTACATGTAGACTGTTAGTATCTGCAATTTCAATTAAATCATTAGATGGATGAGGTTGAGGCATAGGAGAGAAACAATGAGTGCTAGGAGGAGGATAAACATATGAAGTTTCTCCACATCCCACACCCATTTTGATTCTAGCTCCCCTTTGCTTACAGAATAGTTCTTCCTGTTTCATCCATGATATCGTCCATTTATCAAGTTTAGTTTTAAGCTTGCTAGTCTCAAATTCTGCTAATGTGACTCGTTCTCTCAAAACATTAATCTCGACATTCTATTCTAAAAGATTTCTTTTTAAAAGATCATTTTCATTTAAAGCTTCTCTTAGTTTGATAAAATATTTGGACTCATTGATTTTAAGTTCTTTACTTATTTTTTTAATTCTTTTTCATTTTCTAACAATAAGCTGTTAGCTTTATAAACTCCAAATAAACGAATTTTGTAGGGAGGAGAACACATGTCTTGAACAACCTCGTAAGGAAGTCCCATAACTATCTTTTCAGCAGCTAGGGCTTTTTCACATTGACAGACAGGAGTGTTCTTTTTGTATTCTTCCTCCTTAGAAGCTCTCTTCTTAGCTTCTTCAGCTTCAACTTCCTCTTGCTTTCCTTCATCCTGAACTTTACACCGACTTGCACAATCACAAACATCACCAACACTCTCACCTTGAGTGTCACACCTAAATTCGTTAAAAGGATCAAAATCCTCAATGAAATCCTCATCATTGTTTACCACCTCAGCCATCAATGCATGGTTGACTTCTTCTTTAGTTTATTTGATCTCAACACTTGATGATACACCACCATACATGAATTGATTATATTCTCCTCTTTTCATATCCAAATCAAATCACTTCAGCTTGTTGATAACTTTAATGAGTTTGTAGTCAGCAAAATTTCTTTCCTTCTTTAACAATCTAACTTGTGAACTCCACTGTGGAGGAAGAGATTCCAAAAGTTTTGTGACTTGTTCATGGTTCCCCAGCTGATCATCATACTTCTTAAGGTTGCTTGCCACCATCAGAAATCGATCAACAAAATTAGATATTTTTTCATCTTTCATGGCTGCAAAAGAATCAAACTGACTTTGTGCCGATATTAGATTATCAGATTTGAAGGAATTACGAACTTCTGAAAGAGCCATTTTTGACATGATCATAAATTAATTTCGCTGAAATTTCACTAATTTCGCTGGCGATTTCGCTGGTAGTTTCGCTGGTAGTTTCGCTAGTAATTTCGACAGCAGTTTCACCCGGTAGTGGCACGCTAATGCTAGTTTCGCAGGGTAGTTTCGCCAGAAACTAGTTGAACTTTCGTTCAAAGATCAATTTGGCAGCAATCTCGCTAGGTTTGGCACACAAACGCCATGAACATTCGTTCAACGTATTTACTTTCGTAGGGACAAAGAACCCAGATCCAAAGACCAAAAACTTTGTAGTTTTGCTGAAAGATTTCTAGTTTCGCCTAGCGAAACTCTGTAGTTTCGCAAAATGACAGTATAGTTTCGCTGGAAGAGCTGTAGTTTCGCCCCACGTATCTGAACAGCTTATTCAGCATGAAATCAACTGAAATTTATCCAAATCTAAATGAATTTGAGATCTGATGATTTCTAAAGCTTCCCACACCAAAAACTAGCAATCCTCAATCAATTTCCATGTCCAAAACACGTAGATCAGATCGAAAATGAATGGAACAGTGACTTTGAACTAAAAAACCAAACAACACTCAAATAATCAAGAGCACAATGGCTCTGATACCATATTATTGGTCCTTTTGATCGATATAACAGTGTACTTGATTGATAAACACAAACAAATCCCGTTGAAAACACAGATATCAATGATATTTGTGTGAAATCTAGATCAATCAAATATAAAATGGATAAATATATGAAGAACACTCAAGAACACCAAATAACCGTTGATTGATCTGAATTTGATTGCTAAAGATATTAAAAGTCAAAGCCCCTCAATCAATGGCTTCATTCAAGCTCTTTAAACCTAATTGTCACTAAACTATATATAGTGATAATATTCACTAATGACATATTAAGCTCCTAGACTTAGACAATTAGAGAAATTACGTATAAAACATAAAAATAACTTAAACATAAATAAATATATTTTGTTGACATAAAATATTTTTATTAACAATAAACCCCTAGTCATTTATATCTTCAACGTCTCGTCTCGTCTCGGTTCTTCGTCTCGAACGCTTCTGTTTGCCTTTTCCGATGACTTTGACAGTGACGTTGACCTTTGTTGACTTTGATTGTGTTGATAATATAGACGATCCTTATTAGACCCAACAATACAGATAGTGACTATGGTGGTTGCAAAATGACTGCAAAGTCTACATCTGGGGGATGTCAATTCCTTGGTGGAAGGATTGTCTCATGGCAATGCAAGAAACAATCATGTGTGTCTGCATCAACTGCTGAAGCTGAATACATTACTGCTGCAAGCTGTTATGCTCAAGTGCTTTGGATTCAGAATCAGATGCTAGACTATGGATTCAACTTCAAAGAGACTCCCATCCACATAGACGACAACAGTGCTATCTCTATTACAGAGAATCTTGTGCAGCACTCAAGGACCAAACACATCAACATCAGGTATCATTTGATTAGAGATAAATTTGAGAAGGGATTAATCAAACTAGTCAAAGTTAACATAAATGATCAATATGCTTATCTGTTCACTAAAGCTTTTGATGAACAGAGATTCAAATATCTTGTATAAGCTATTGGGATGATTAATTTAAGTAGATTTTCTTAAAACTTGAATCGACTTTATTCTAAAACCTATGTGTCCTTAGTTGTCTATTTTATCACCTCCATAAGCCCAGTTTATTTTGGAAGAAATTTTTTTAATGATATTCCTTAGATTTTTGAAAATTTTTCAAAACTTATTTTCGTTCGGAAGATTTCAAGTTTCCTTCGGAAGAAATTTATGTCTTCAAATCAAATAACTACTTATAAGAAATTTACCATCGAAAGAAATTCTAAGAATATCTTCCAAAGCTTAAATATGCTTCTAATTACTTAAATGTATTTGAAGGACAAATATCTTCCTAAAGCAATTAAGTCTCGGAAGATTTATTCTCTTTAGAATAAAACTCTAAGTCTTATTATCTTCCAAAACCAAATATGTGTCGGAAGAAAAATTCTCTAAGTATTTTTCTTTCAAAGCCAAATGTTCACAACTCTTAGGAATATCTTCCGAAGACAAATTGGCTTCGGAAGGTTTTTCTTAAAACTTCTAAAGCAAAATTACCTTCGAAAGATTTTCAACTTCCATGAAAACTACCTTTTTGGGCACTTTTTTAGAGGTGGGACCGACATCCGGATTTCAAAGTTTATTCTTTGCTTTAATTTTGTCTCAATTCCATTTCATATATATTCTCACAATGGTTCCCCCTCTTATCACTCTCTTCTTCATCTGTATTTCTCTAACCTAATTTCACCCACAAACCGCCTTCGTTCTTACCTTCCTTCACAGTAAAGCTACGTCAAATGGCCAACCTTGACCGCAAAAACCAACCCGATTTTTCCATGCATCTTCACAGGCAACATAATCAGGTTGCACTGTTAGACTCTGAGAAAGATCTAGGTTTCTTAGAGGTTTGTTGTTACCTTTCTTTGTCCAACTAATTCACCTCCTTCACCATTGATCCTCCTCTCTATGAGGATCAGTTGTTGGGATTCTGGAGGACCTGCCAAGAGGTCACCATGGATAGGGAGAAGGCACTATCTACCACAGTGCATGGGAGGAAAATCTTCATCACTCCGACCACCATAAACACTCATCTTTAGCTGGATGATGTTGAAGGTGATTTGTCCTTTCCCAAAGCTGCTGTTAACCACTCCTTTGAGCTGATGGGCTATGAAGGTGACTTCTCAGTCAAAACCTTTAGGAAGGGGAAGGTCTCCTCTCAGTGGAAGTACCTCCTCCATGTTATCATACATAGCTTATCCAACAATCATGGAGGATGGGACCAGATTCCAGAAGACCTCTCCTTTATAGTCCATGGGATGGTTCAGGGGGTCAAGTTCAGGTATTCATAATTTGTCTATATCAATTTACTTGCTAACTTAGACTCCTTAGAGTATTACATGTTCCCTAGATCTGTCCATCATATTTTCTAGATAGGTCCATCATATTCTCAACTGTGAACTGGGTACACAGTTGAGGGGAACATGTAATATTCTAAAACTGGGACGGATGAAGCCCGACATCTTCAAAATCATGAGGAAGCCAACTGTTGGCTTCTTCGGGGTAGAAACAGCCCTAGTCCCAAACATTTTAGAGATCATTGCTCAAGGTGGCAACCTAGCAGCACCAGCTAGTGTTGAACCCATACCTTCTACTTCCTACCACAAATACAGCCTACAATAACCATCACCTACCAGATAAAAACCAAACAAACCCCTACACATGCAACTCAGCTTGTGCAGGCCCCCATATCACCAACCATCCAGGAGGAAGTGGATACTCGAGCTCCCACTTCCCCTGAGGAGCAAACCACTCCTATCTCTCAAATGATCAGCGCTGAGGTTTCTCATGCTCAGCCTGATGATCTCACAACCCTAACAGCCTTAAGCCTTCAATCAGAGTCTCAACTCTCTAGTGAACAACCTTCCAGGGACAGTTACCATCCCCAACCGCTGGATCTAAACTAACCAATTCCTAACCTTGACTTCTATGATGATGAAGACATGGGCTTCAGTGAGTACCATGAGTCTCTCTTCTCCACCCCTACTCAAGGAGAGATGAGTACTCATGTCTCACCCATGTCTAGCCCACATCATCCACCCACCACTAAGGTAGATCTTCCTGAACCTGTTCAGAAGATCCATATGGAAGAGGCTCTCACTTTAGAAAGTGATTACATCATTCAGACCTCGACCATGGCAACCCAGCCTCTTGACACTTCTCTTGAAGTTGTCATGATGCAAGGGATATCTAGCAGCCAAGAACAATATGCTGGTGATGAGGAAGAAGACCTTGGTCCTATTCTCTCATCCCCCTGTGATTCTTCTGATGAAAGTGAGGGGAGTTTGAAACTAAAGGTGCACAAATTGACTAAAACTTGCACCTATTTAGTCTCTAAGATTAGTCAATTGGAATCTCAGGTGACTATCTTACAAAAGCGGGTCAATGACCAGTAACCTGAGATCATCGATCTCAAGGGAAAGTTAGCTGAGAGACCACTCAAGAGAACTCAACCAGGTCTATAAGAACCTGTGAATGTGATAGACTCAACCCCCAGCTCACTTATGCAAGAAAGTGATGCTACCAAAAAGGGGGAGAAAGTCCGAATAGTCACAGAACCTGGGAGTTCTTCTCAAAGTATGGACTTTAAGGATTCACCACCCTCACTTGCAATAGTCCATACTTAGCAACCTCCTCAAGTCAACTTTGATTTGGACTCACTCATACACAGCCTATTTGAGGTGGGTATACCCAGAGCCATGCCTACCCCATCTTTTCACTCTAAGAACCCAATCTTAGGATGGAGGTATGACACAGAAAGAAGGGCTCTTGTCATCTCTAGAGCTCAGGGTCAACAGGAAATATTTAATTTTTCAAACTTGAGTTTCTATGAGTGCATCCATCTGGTTGATCTTCCACTTGTCAACCCAAGCCAAAACAGACATGCTGAAAGATAAGTAGATTGGATTCAAGGAAGGGTTCTATAAGAGTTCAAGATGAGATCAAAATTATATAGACAGAGGCTAGCAGGTGAGATTTTTGATCAACTGGATGTTGAGGTGGACCCTAAGATTAGCTTCGAAGGGGAAGCCTTGACTGAAGGCCCAGAAGTTGAACCTGTGAACCTTGAGACAGGATCTCCTTCAGCACCCGGTACCCTCAGTGTGGCACAAGCTGGTGAACGTGCTTCACATACTCTCTCTAGCCAGAGTTTGACTGCTGAACAAGCAATGAAGGCCAAAGCTCTCTCCACCCTAAGTCACCAAGGCTTGTGCGTGACAAATAGAAAAGGAAAATAACCTCTGAGGAGATAGAGGAGGAGAAGAGAGAGGAAGAGGAAGCTAAGGGGAGAGAGCTCAGGAAGGTCCCCAGGCTTCATGGAAGCTGCTATCCGGGCTGCCCCCAGGCCAAACACTCAAGATGATGAGTTGAGGGCAGCCAGGCTAAACTACCTAGGGACCAAGAACTATAAAATTGATGAACTCATATCTCTCCCCTTAGATGAGTTGAATGAGTTGGCTGACAATGAGTTGTCAAAGGAGAGGAAAGAGGCAGAGGATGTAGTATTGCTCCTCAAGATCAAAAAAGAAAGGAGATTGAAAAGGCTCTACAAACATGCTCTTGTCCTCTCCCCAGTTCAAGAAAGTCCTGAAAAAGAGACTATGCAATTACACAACCTTAGGTAGACAAGGAAACTGAAAGGATGAACATGATCAACTACCTGAGTGCCACAAGACTCTATCAGGAATCTGCACTTCTTCCCTTATCCTTTGAGTATATAGAATCTGAATATCTCAAGCAGCTGGAGGAACAAGTTATAAAAGAAAGAAAAGCTGCTAAGAGAAAGTTATGGGAAGAAGCTGCAAAGTCAAGGGCCATCATCCATAAAATCCAAAAGAAGTCTAATGATAAACAAAGGATGATGAGCTTCTTGAAGCTGTATAGATTCTTCGGAAGGAGGCTTGGTCCTATGTCTCTATCCATTATGGATGAGCATATAAGAGTGATCAAGTAGAAGATCAAAAAGGGAGAGCTTGTAGACTTGTATTCTCCACCAAGTCCAGTTCAACCTGAAGTTAAGGTGAAGGTTGAACCCCCTATGACAACACAACCTAAACCTAAAGCTGTATCTCAGCCAACTTCGTCTTCTGATCCACAGCAAGGTCCTCTTCTCTCTCCTTCTGAACCTATGAGAGAAGAGATCCCAACTGAGAGAGACACAACAGAACAATCTAGTGCTGAAGACCAGTCCTCTCAGTTAAAAACTTCAAAGAGGAGGAAAAGGATGGCCAAAAAAAGTGTTTCAAAGAAGAAAAAGACCAAGGCATCTATCTCCACACCTCAGGATGAGTCAGAGCATCCTGAGGTAGTGCATGAAGAGGCTGCTCAACCAACTCCTATTCAAGTAGAGCCTCTTGCAATTGGAAGACCCATCTTGTCCTGGAGTTTTGCTGCTAATCCGGATAGATGGTATGTCATATAGAGATCAAGGAGGTCAAGATGTTTACTTCTACCAAGAAATGCTTGACCTTCCTCTACATGATCTATATGACATGAGAAGATACTATGAGAGTATAAGGGATCCTGACCAGATAATAAAGAGAGGCATGGTCTTGATCCAAATAAGGACTATTAACATCTGAAGAACATCTCTGTTTTGGTAGCATTAGCCTAGGGTGAGTTTGTAAGGTAATATCAGAAGATTATAAGGCTGATGCAACCAAAGAAGCCAAAGCAACCAAGGGTCTTCCTGCATGCATGCACTGGACGTACAAGGTAGAAGTTGCTTCGGAAGTCTTACACTCTCCATCAGAAAATTACTCTAAGTGTAAAATCTTCCGAAGCCAAAGTCCAAATCTTCCAAAGCCAAAGATGAAGTCTTTCGAAGCTTCATAGATAAAGTCTTCCGAAGCCGATTTGCTGTGAAGACATGCTTTCTATGATCTACTTTACATAATGCTGACACACTTTCCACTGCAACTCTGAAGACTCACCAATTTATACAAGTTGGTGAAAAGTCCATGCTTTTGTAAACTATAGATTAAGGTCATTGTCTGTAGCTTCCTACTATTATACCTGTAAACCTTTTTATATTAGAAAAGGATGTGAGCCATTGCATGTCATAGTCACTAGTCAAAAGGCAATCTGCCTTTTGACTCTACATTAATCTTGTTGTCTAGATTAATGTTTCCAACTGTCTTTCTAAGTATTGATGGTTGTAGGATGTAGTATAAAGTGTCTTAGGTCCTTGTAATTCTTTTATGTTTTGTAACACTTGTAATAGAACTTGAGAGCAATATACAGCATCCTTGAAAACCATACTTCTTTGTTCTTTTTCTTAGTTCTGTCTCACTACTTACTTGTGTTCTTAGTATCATCATACTCAAACCTAGTTCCCCATTGGAAGTGTTAAGTGTTCTAAATCTCTTCTTATTATGAGACTGATTGTATTGACCACCCTTCACATGGTCCTGCATGTTCATAGTCAAAGATCATAAGTTGATCATCTTTCATGTTGAAATCAAACAAAAATGTAAAGGAAATTTCAAAATCCATCAACTTCAAACTCAAACACACACACACACACTTTCATGGTTCACACACACGCATAATACATTCTTTAAAAACCAATTTTTCTTGTTTAAAAACCATTTTTGGAACCTTGGATTTTAAGAACTTTTAGTTTTTGGTGAACAAAGCTTGCAACAATCATTCTTATATCAAGTTTGCAAGAGGTTTAGAGATGGATGTTCATACCCCAGGATGAACAATTTTTAAACAAAGACGATCTTTCTTGATGATGGTTTTAACCTTTGAGTTTGGTTTTATGCAAGATTACACACCAAAATCACCGAAGGTCTTCAAAAATTGGATGATAGAAGCTAGAATCAAGGTTGGATTGTCAAGAATCAAAGGGATAGGGGTGTTGGGTATGGTTTTTGGCCGAAGGGAGAGGAGAAGGAGAGAAGAGAGAGTGGGTGATGTTGGAGTGTGGATTGAGGATGGAGTGTTGCCTTGGTTTTATAGTAATAATTTGTGATTATTATATTCAAATAATCATTATTTTGCAAGATATTTTTAGATGGTGGGTCCCCAAGTGGGATGCCACTTGGTGTGGAGGAGTCGGTCTCATTAATTCTTTTTTTGTAAAATTTTTAAACATTCGGTTTTTATGCGAAAAACTTTTATAAAATTAAAATATTAATTTGAGGCTTTGCATAGGTTTAAAACATGAGTAAAAGTGATTACCAGTTAAAATAATAATATTTTCACAGGTTGACACAGAGTGCAACAGATCGTATGTTGCGTCAAAGCAATAATTTAAAATCTAAATTTTAAGAGATCAAAGTTAATTATTATTATTATTATTATTATTCATGACTAATAATATTTTCACTTATAATGCATTAAATTTTAAAAATTAAAATATATTGACTAGATATAATTAATCAAATTGTCATCAACGCTCGTAAAAAGTTTTTATCGCAAGGCGACCAGGTAATTTTTCAAAATTACCAATTATAAAGTTTATACACAAAGGGCTTTTCTAGACCTTAAATGACCTTAATTTTCAAAAAGTTTAGTCTTATAACGCATTTAATTAATTTAGCACATTTTATTAATGTACGGATATTAACCTGGAAACACGGGATGTCACATCAAGACTGCTTTCTTGTATGGGGAAATGAAAGAAGAAACCTATGTTTGTCAACCTCCAGGTTTGAAGATCCAGATCATCCTGATTATGTTTACAAGTTAGACAAAGCTCTCTATGATTACATCAAGCACCACATACTTGGTATGCCACTCTCATTGAATATTTGCTTGCAAATAGTTATACTCAGGGAGCTATTAATCAATCATTGATTATCAAAAAGACTGATGAAGATCTTATACTTGTTCAAATCTGCGTTGATGATATTATCTTTGGATCTACAAATGAAGATACGTGCAAGGAGTTTGAAGTAGTGATGAAGAAGAAAGTTGAGATGAGTTCTCTTGGAGAAAATTCATTTTTCTTGGGGATTCAAGTGAAACAAGATGATCAGGGTATCTTAATTCATCAAGAAAAATATGTTCAGACAATTCTTGAAAAGTATAAATTTCAAGAAAACTCCTATGTCTTCTCATCCTACTTTATCTCCAGATACAATAGGAGAGGATGTTAATCAACATCTTTAGAGATCCATGATTGGATCCTTGATGTATCTAACTGCAAGCAGGCTAGACATTATGTTTCATGATTGTTAGTGTGCATGTTATTATAGTATTCCAAAAGAATCACACATGAAAGTTGTCAAGAGAATTGTAAGGATTACATTTAGAGGCTGATGCAACCAAAGATCTCTCGGCATGCACAAGTGAAGTATAATGAAGTTACTTAAGAAGATTTGATATAACTCAGTAAATTATGCTAAGTATCAAATCTTCTGAAGCCACAAGACCATATCTTCCGAAGCCAAAGATGAAGTCTTCTGAAGCTTCAAGTACAAAGTCTTCTGAAGCCAAAGACTAATTTCTTCCAAAGACAGAAAAGACATGCTTTCTCTGAATTACCATTTGATAAAAGCTGAACAACTTTCTACTGCCACTTCTGAAGACTCACCAACTTATATGAGTTGGTGAAAAGTCCATACTTTTGTCAAACTGTAGATTAAGGTCTTGAGTCTGTAACTTTCTACTTTTTTACTTTTATCCTTTTTGTATTAGATAAGGATGTGAGCTATGGCATTTCATAGTCACTACTCAAAAGGCAATCTGCCTTTTGACTTTACATTGATCGAGTTGTCTAGATTAGTGTTCCAACTGGCCTTCAAAGTATGGCTGGCTATAGAATGTAGTATAAAGTGTCTTAAGTACTTGTCATTTTCTTTAAGCTTTGCAACACATTGTAAGAACTTGAGAGCAATATACATCATTCTTAAAAACCATATTATCTTATTCTTGTTCTTGTTCTGTTCTTTACTTGTGCTCTTTATTTCAGCATAAGCCGATTCTCTATTTGATCTGTTAAGTGTTCTAATACTCTCCTAACACTGTGAAACTATTGCATTGACCCCCTTCACCGGTCTGGCAATTAGTATCAAATCATTTTAGGCTCTTGATTGTAAGATTTCACCATCTTTGATCTCTTTAGTTTTATAAAACACTTACCAGCTCAAATGGCAGCTCTCATAAAAGCTGATATGGAAGCCGACACTATGACAAAGTCTCCACTGATCACTTCTGATCACTTTGATACTTGGTCCCAACGTATGGAAGGGTTCATCAAGTTTCAAGACAGCAGGATGTGGAGATCTGTTGTTGAAGGACCTCACATCTCAAGAACCTCTTCAGCCACTACTGGAGGTGGGATGATTCCTAAGGAAATGGCCGACTATTCTGAGCAAGACTGGAAGAAGATAGACATAGATCAGAAGACCATGACCATTCTTCAAACTGCTCTTCCGAACTCTATATACAGAGGCTTCAAGAAGTGTAAACCTGCTAAGCAACTCTGGGATGCACTGAAGCTCATGTATGAGGGGTCTAATGAAGCCAAGGAAAGCAAGAAACACCTCATGAAGTAGCAGTTTGAGAACTTTGCCTACAAGTTAGGTGAAACTATGACTTATTAATACTTCAGGTATGTTGAGATTATAGATACTCTCATGGATGTTGGAGTCAAGCTTGAGAATAAGTACATTACTGTGTGACCATTAAGAGAACTGAAAACCTCACTACTCTTACTCTTACTCTCACAAAGTTGTATGGTATCCTTAGTGGCTACCAGATGGAGATGAACATGTAAAATCCATCAAGCAGCTCTTCCAGCAATCAACAGAGTTCAACCCTTCATGTGGTTGAAAGTGATAGCAGGGAACCACAGCATTATCTTATCTGCTACCCCGACAACTCACAAAAGGGCCCTTTTATCACATTCCCTAAGACACCAAGGGAGAGCTATATCCAAGGAAGCCCATTTCAAGAGACAAGCTTATCTCAAGCCTTTTTGTCTGCTAATGAAAGTGGTGGCAACTTTCTCTTCACTCTTGAAGACTTGGATTGTATCCATCCAGATGATCTGGAGTACATGGAGATAGTCTAGCAAATGGCTCTTCTCACTCAAAGAGCTAAGAAGTTCTATAAGAGGATAAGAAGAAAGTTTCCTAGCAATGTCTCTAGTGGAAAGTTTGGACTGGATAAAAGCAAAATGAAGTATTACAACTGTAACCAGATAGGACACTTTGCTAGGGAGTGCAAGGCACCAAGGATAAATGGTGACCAAGCACAATCCAATCCTAAATACATTGATGCTGCTCCTAGCTTTAAGAAGCCAAACCAACCAAAACAACAAGCTGTTGTTGCTGTTGAAGATGGAGGTTTTAACTGGAGCTTTTAGGTAGAAGATGTTTCTCCTAACCAAGCACTGATGGCTGACCATGAAGAAGCCAATGTATTAGAACATCTCTATACACCTAAATGCATTGCTAAAGTAAATATGTATAGGTCCTATAACCTGCAAGTGAGATCTAACCTTGAGTCCTAGAATATTTTAAAAGTTGATTTCAAAAGAGCTGAAAATGACTATAAACTTAAAATAGAAGATTTAGAAAAAACAATTTCAACTCTTAAGCATGAGCAGACGTATTACAGGACTCAAATCTAAGATCTCATTACCAAGTTCACTAAATGCCAGGCTGAGCTTGTGACCAGCAAAGCCAGGTTAAAAAATATGTTCTTGAAGAAGAAACCTTCAAGAACATTATATCTTCATCCATGCATGCAAACATTTTTTTATCAAAATAGGTAGGGATTGGGTTTAAGTAAGATAGCTCCTCCACACACATTGTTAACTATAAGACCTCCAAGGTGGGGAACTTGTCAAGATGAGATGCCCCTTATAGACCCCATCCAAGAAGAGAATGAAGATGAGGATGAGATAGTGAAGGATGGATCTGAAGTGAGTGAAGAAGATCATCCTAAGAAGGGTCACTATTCTCTTAGAGAGAAGAAAGAACCATGGATGACTAAGTCTACTAGGAAGAACTTGATCAGGGGAGCCAAAAGAAAAACAAAGAAGGCCCAAGAGATCATGACCACCTTTAACTCCAAGAAAAACAAGTCTTTATTTCTACTGGATTTGAAGTGGTGAAGACTAAAGACTCAATCATGGACTCTAGTACCAGGAGTCCCAGTTCATGTCCAAATCATCCTGGTCAAGAGAATAAGGCTGTCCAAATGTGCACCACTGCTGCACAGCCTGAACCATCCAGTTCCAAGAGCAAGCCTCACCCTAAGAAGCCTACTACATCATCTGTGAAAATGAAGAAGGAAGTGGAAAGAGATCAAGCTTAACCTCATACTCAGAAAAAGACTCTTAGAACTATCCCAACAGAATGCATCATGTGTGGTGGTACCTCTTATTTTGCTAAGGATTGCTTATACAATCCCAAAGGTATCATCCATATGACCAAGAAGAAAACTTCTAAGAAGAAGAAGAAGAAGATAGATTCGGAAGGAAAATCTCATTCTTTTGGACACTCCAAACTGAAGAAGAAGATAGGTGAAGAATTACCATCGGAAGAAAATTTGGTATCGGAAGAAAGGAATGCTTTCGAAGTACTAAAGTCTTTTGTAGTGGATGCAAAAGCTTCCGAAGGACCGGTCTCTAAAACTTCTAGAGTTATCAAAACTTCTGAAGTATTAAAGGCCAAGTCTACTCTTCCAAAGTTGGTGTGGAAGATGAAGGAAGGCCATGTGACTGAAAGTTCTTCATCAGAAATAGAAGATGATCCCCGGAGCTTGGGATCAAGAACTGTTAAATTATCTTTAGTTCACTTTGACAAGCCCAAGACCAACAAGGCATGGGTTTCCAAATGTAACTAACCATCTCTTTTTGTGTAGGAACAACTAAAGACCAAAGGAATGTACGGATCATTGATAGTGGTTGTTCCAGACACATGACAGGCAATGGCTCTTTTCTTCAAAACATTGAAAGAATTGATGGAGGGCCAGTTGCTTTTAGAGGAGAATTAGGTGATTACATCACTGGAAGGGGCAAGGTCACAAATGGTAAGCTTAGCATTGAGAAGGTAAACTATGTCAAGGAGCTTGGATACAATCTCTTAAGTGTGTCCCAAATTTATGATCAGAGTCATAACATGCTCTTCACTGAGCATGAGTGCATTGTTCACAAGCTCGGGGTGGTCATTACTCATGAGCATATCCTGTTCAGAGCTCCAAGGTAAGGGAACATGTATAAAATGGATTTACAGGAAACCTCCCCATCTGGAGAAGTTTCTTACATTCTTTCTAAAGCTAATAGTGATGAGTCTTTCCTCTAGCATAAAAGAATGTGCCATGTAAACTTTAAGTACATGAATAAACTAATTAAGACTGATTTGGTAACTGGAATGCTAAAGAAAGAGTTTACAAGTCATGACCACTGTGTTGCATGTCTGAAAGGAAAGAAACACAAAGTTTCTCACAAGCCAAAGGAAAGGAACTCCATCATTACTCCCCTACACTTATCTTATATAGATCTCTTTGGCCCCACCAGTGTAATGAGTTTAGGAAGGACCACATATAGTTTGGTGATCACAAATGACTTCACAAGATACACTTGGGTCTTCTCTCTTAGAACTAAGGATGAGACCCTTGAGATCTTCAAGAACTTCATTCTAAAAATTGAGAATCAATGATATCAGAAGGTCAAAATCATAAATTTATCAAGGAACTAAAAGCAAGAACCAAATCCTTGATACATTTTGTGATGAAAAAGGTATTAAAAGACAATATAGTGTTCCCAGGACTCGTCAGCAAAATGGTGTTGCTGAGAGGAGAAACAAGACACATATTGAAGCTATAAGAACCATGCTATTTGACTCTAAACTGTCTATCACCTTCTGGGTAGAGGCAGTTAACATTGCCTGCTATGTGCATAATAGAGTTTTAGTAGTCAAGACTCATGGTAAGACTCCTTATGAGCTATGGCACAAAAGGAGACCTTTCATTGGTTTCCTCAGATCATTTGGATGTCCTTGCACTATCTTGAATACCAAAGATCAGATAGCTAAATTTGCTAAGAAATCAGATGATGGTGTAAGGATCATCACAATACATTTAGATCGATCTCGTGATGAGAATAAAAAATGTAATCATCACGGTAACAAAGATTGAATATAGAAATTAAAGAACATGCACGAGTAAATAACTTTCAAATCTATTGATCTCTGATTTGTTTACAAGGCAGAAGTACAAATCAAGAAAATGAAAAATGTATCTATCAAGTGCTACCTGTTACAAAGCAAAACTTCTATATATATAAAAAAGAAGTTCTCCCGTGAAAACTGAAGTTCTCGCGCTAAAACTGGAGTTCTCGCACGACGAGTAGTTGACTCGCGAGAAGCAGTTTTTGCACGATAACTCTAGGTTCTCGCGTGACTTGATCTTGATCTTCATCTTGATTTGATTTCCCGAGCCTTATAGGTTCAACCTATACAATCTCCCCTAGGCTCGGTAAATCAATGCTGCTAGAAGTCCACATCTGCAACCTGAAAACTGCCCCCATAAGCATTAATCTTGTTGTTCAGGGCCTTCGTAATCATCCAACCGAACTGTGCCGCTATGAAGTGAACAGATTCATCAGCTACAATCGAACATGCCTGCAGCTTCATCAAATCTTCTTTACCAAACTGTAGCAGATCCACAAGGTCGATGATACAGAACTCTTTATCTTCACAATTAATCACTACATGACCACTATCCTTTTCACAAATCCATCCCTTTAGTTTAGACAAACTGTTAACTGGAACTAGAGCATGTATGGGAATCTTCTTTTTTTTGTATTTTCATATTTTCTCCCCCTAAAATTGTGATTATCTAGATAGAAAAAAAATAACAATTTTAACAAACAAAGAAAAATATTTTTGAAAAGGGTGTAAGAATAAGTGTTAACCAAAGTTAATCATGCCCAAAGATTTAACAAAAAAGTCAAATCTGGAATGATCAAATGCCTTAGTGAACAAATTAGCAATGTTGATATCTGTAGAAATTGACTCCAAATGGATAAGTTTCCTTTCAAAACAGTCACGGATGAAATGCATTGGATGTCGATGTGTTTAGTCTTAGAGTGTTGAATTGGATTCTTCATAATGTTCAAAACTACAGTATTATCATAAAAAAATTTAGTATCATAAATATTAAGGCCATAATCAAGAAGTTGTTGTTGAATTATCGATTTGTGAACAACAGCTTGATGCTGCCATATATTCAGCCTCTGCAGTTGAAGTGGATACTGTCTGCTGCTTCTTGCATTGCCATAAAATCAACCTATTGCTAATAAATTGACAACCGCCAGTAGTAGACTTCCTGTCCAATTACATCCTGTCAGTATAAGCAAATAAGTTTAAATCAGAATTTTTAGGGTACTAAAGACCAAGTGTGGGTTGACCCTTGAGATACTTAAAAATCCTCTTGACAGCTTTCATGTGAGATTCCTCTGGATTACTTTGATAACATGCACACTGACAAATAGGAAACATGATGTTCGGTCTGCTTGCAGTGAGATACATCAAGGATCCAATCATTGATCGATACATGTGTTGATCAACATCTTCTCCTGTGAGATCTGGAGTAAAAGTAGGATTAGAAGACATAGGAGTAGGAGTTGTCTTGGAGTTTTGGAATTTGTACTTATCCAAGATACTGTGAATATACTTTTCTTCATGTATCAGTATTCCCTTCTCATCTTGTTTAACTTGAATACCCAAGAAAAACGTCATTTCTCCAAGAGCACTCATCTCAAATTTCTTCTTCATAACCGCCTCAAACTCCTTATACAAGTCATCATTGGTAGACCCAAAGATAATATCATCAACATAAACTTGAACTAGAATCAGATCATCACCAATCTTCCTTATGAATAAAGTTTGATCAATAGCACCTCTTGTATAACCATTTGCAAGCAAATGTTCAGTGAGAGTGGCATACCAAGCTTGAGGTGCCTGGTGTAAGCCATAAAGTGCTTTATCTAACTTGTAAACATAATCAGGATGATCAGGATCTTAAAACCTGGTGGTCGACAGATATAGATTTCTTCCTTCATTTCGCCATACAAAAATGCAATCATTACATCCATTTGATAAACCTTGAAGTTCTTGTCTGAAGTATATGCCAGAAAAATTCGTATAGCTTCTAGTCTTGCAACTGGAGCATATACTTCTTCATAATCAAGACCTTCAATTTGATAAAATCCATGTACAACAAGTCTGGCCTTGTTGCGGACTATCACATCCTTTTCATCTGTCTTGTTTTTGAAAATCCATTTCGTACCGATTGGCAACTTACCCTTTGGTAATTCACACAGATGCCAAACATATAGCTTTTTGAATTGCATCAACTCATCTTGCATTGCCTCTACCCAACTGTTTTCTTTCAATGCTATTTCAACATTCTTCGGCACTATTTGAGATAGAAAACATGAATATAGACATGTATTTATTACTCCCGATTGACTTCGAGTTCTGACGCCTTGGGATAATGGACCGATAATTGCTTCCGTTGGATGGTTTCTATGAACTATCAGCTGTGGAATAGCATCTTCAGAGATAACTTCATCTAAGTTAGACATATGACCAACAGGCTCTTCAATACTGTTCCCTCCTTCTGGTTGATAAACAATTTCTTCGTCTTGATTATCATTACCAATAGAAAGATCTTCAAATGGTACTTGAATAGTATCAATGGGATCATTTAAGGTAGAAGATGAATTCTAATTAGAAACTTATGGCTCTTGTTCCACAACTATATCCAAATGAGATGAATAAGTTTTAGAAATAGAATGTGGAATAGCTATAGCATTAGAAGATGAAGGTATATCTGAAGATATTCCTTTAGCTTGAGAAGATGTAGATCCAACATCATCAGCAAATATATCTTGAATTGAGGATGTCAAAGGTGGATCAACTATAGAAACAATAGATTTTTGATTAAATGTTTCAAATAATAAAGCATAATCATAAACCCATGAAGGAGTAGAACCTGCATCTGTTTTGTTAGATTCATGCCAATCAATACAAATGACTCAACAATTTGTTTAGTTCTTTTATTATAAACCCGATATGCTACTTTGTTGGCTGAATAACCAATAAAATAACAATCATCAGCTTTTTCATCAAATTTTGATTTATTATTAGATGTGTTTAACAGAGTAAAACAACTTCCAAAAGTTTTGAAATATTTGACTTTGGGTTTATGTTTGAAAAAGATTTCATAAGGAGTCTTATTTTGTTGTTTGTTAATTAAAACACGATTCTGAACATAACAAGCAATGTTAACAGCTTCAGCCCAAAAGAATGAAGGTAATTTGGCTGCTGAAAACATTGTTCTAGCTGCTTCAATTAAGGTTCTGTTACGTCTTTCAGCAACTCCATTTTGTTGTGGAGTTCCTTCAGAACTAAATTGTCATGCTATCCCCTTTGAATCGCAGAACTCATTCAAAATACGATTACAGAATTCGATGCCATTATCACTCCGTATGCATTTGATAGTCGTGTCAGTCTGATTTTCTACAAGTGTCATGAATTTCATTAGCAAATGAGGTTCTCATCTTTGGTTGCTAAAAAGAAAACCTATGTAAATCTAGAAAAATCATCAGTAATAACCCAGCAATATGCACGACGTCCTAAACTCAAAACACTTACAGGACCGAATAAATCCATGTGTAGCAATTGAAGAATAGAGTCAATTTGTGTATGAGCAACTAGTTTATGAGGAAGTTTATGTTGTTTGCCTTTAGAGCATGACAGACAATGCTCTATTAGTTGAAATTCTTTTAGTGGTAAGCCAACTACATGATTTCTTCTAACCAGTTTATTCATTGTTTTAACATTGACATGACCAAGACGACGATGCCATAACAATGTGTCACTTTCCGAGGCTTTAGATAACAAACACGACGCAGTTACAAACGAATGTGTACCATTCATGTCTAGTAAATACGTGTCTTTGTATCTCGGAGTTCTCAATAAAATCCATTCTACAAAGCCAGGTTTTAATATGAGACATTCTTTATCAGTGAAATGTGTTGAATACTTTTTGTCATAAATTTGAGAGACACTAAACAAATTATGTTTTAGTTCCTCTACAAAATTGACATCTTCAAAGCTTAATACACCATTAGTCACTGTACCTTTCTTTGTAATCTTACCTCCCTTGTCCCCTGCAAAAATAACATATATCATTGTATAGTTGTATGTTGTTTAATAGAGATATATTACCAGTCATGTGTCTCAAACAACCACTATCTACATGCCAAACACCGTTGATAGCTTGCCTTAGTTGTTCTTATACAATAGGACAAATTTAATCATTTTTAGGAACCCAAGCCATGGTTGACTTGAGCTCATTGTTTTCATCTAAATATGATCCATTTTGCAATATCATATCTCTTTTGTCATCAAAAATGCATTTTTCAACAACAAAAGGGTCAGAAGTTTTGCCTTTAATTTTCCATCTTTGCACTTGTTTGATTGGTTGTGTGGTGAAATTGTTTTTATCAACTTGTACTGATTTTAGTTGTGTCTTTTCCTTGTTTATATCAGTTTTATTTTTAGCAAAAACATTCGATTGATATGAGTTTCTTTTAAAATTTTCGTTAACAAAGAAACGTTTTCTATTGTTCGCAATTGAATTACGAAACTTTTGTTTGGTTGTCAATTGATGTTGATGATGATAATTTCTAGCCATGTGATTTGGCTTTCCATACACATAACAACATCTTTTACTATATGCAGTTGACACTGGCATTAGTATATCCTTGGCCTTTTGATTCCTTAACAGTCTCTCTTCCTTTCCTCTCGTGTTTATTAGCTTGATTTGATTTCGGAGGAATTGAGGTATTGGTCCTAGCTTTTGGACTTATTACAGATGCTGATGTAGCATGATTTGTGGCTTTAGCTTTATGATTCTTCTGAACTGGATTAGGACCTGTGTCTTTTGAACATGTTCTACACACATCTTGTTTCATATTGTTAGCAATAATAGAAGATTTATTTTTAAAGAAACTTGCATTTGTTTCTTTAAAAATATGATCATCATTATCAATGTTGCCTATGGAAACAAATCTGTTCTTGAAATCATTTTTCATGTCAGATATAGATGTTGTAACATGTTTATTTTCTTTGTTTTTAAAGTTTATTTTTGATGCCAGTTTCTTATCTTTATTTGACATTTTTGGACAAACATTTGAATCAACTAAAACTTTCAAACTTTCATTTATTTTCGATGATGAATTACAAGATGGTTTTTCATTACAAATCTTATTTTCTATAAAATCTAATTTATCATCGCTCTTCCATTCTTCAACTAAACCATCTATCTTCACACTTTCTGCAAAAAAAATTGTCATTATTAATATTAATTTCTGTTTTTGTGATAGGATCAACAGTCAATGTAACATTGACTGAAGGCGTGAAGTCTGATTTTGGTTTAAAACCCAAACCATAGGTCTCTTCATCATGAGTTGTGATTGATAAAGGCAATGAGGTATAATCATGATTAATTGGTGGTGCAATGTTAGCATATCCCACTCCACTTTTACCACCATTAACCTTTTGTGTCATCTGTTATTTGATTATACCTTCAACCATGTTTGATGAAAGTTTGAATTTTTCAACGACTAATTTTGGAGATAAGAGTTCACTGGTAAGTTTGTTAATTTCTAAAGATATTTCATCATTACGTTTTGTCAAATCTTTTATGTTACAATCTTTATTATGAAGACTCAGTTTTGATTGGTAAATAGATTTGTTCAAGACATCTATTTTATCTTTAAAAATTTTCTCATCTGTTTTATATTTACAAGCTTGATATTGAAGTTTTTCAACTTCTAATATCAAACATTCATTGTGAACTCTGTATCTTTGTAGCTTTTCTTTGCACATATCTGAACAAAGAGAAATATACACCTCATCGGTTTCTTCATTCTTCTTTGTTTCTTCATGGACCATATTCACCATGAAGGCCTTTAATATTCTTGGTTCATCTGCTTCAATAGATGCTGAAGTATTCTCAACAGCACTTTGCTCTTGGGCACATGAAGAAGCTGGAGGAGGCTCAACAGTTTTATCTAACTCTTCAACCTTGACTGGAGCAAGTTCAACAGTCTCTTCCGTAACATCTTCAAACTGAGTTGGAGTAATCCCAACAGCTATTTCTTCATCAACCACTTCTTCAATTTTCATCTCTACTTCTTGACCAAACACTCCTTCAAGCGTATCCCCCAAACACAAACTCTGTCAACACATTCTTTTCTTCTTTCTTCTCAACTAGTTCATCCTCAGTTTGAATTTCAGCTATCAAAGCATTAGACAGCTGCATATCTAGTATCTCTATTTTATCAGACCAGTCATATTCACCTTCGGTCTGAGATACTAGAGCTTTGTTGTTGTTGGAAGAACTTGCTTTATCACTTTTTGTTTCAACCTCCACTGTCACCATCTTTTTTCCATGATCACTCTGGTTTGACCTGGGTTCAGTACATTCTCTGGCAAAATATCCAGGCTTATCACAGTTGTAACACCTCAAACTAGACTTATCAAATCCTATCTTGCTGGAGTTGTTTATCCCAAACACTTTTCTTTCGGTTCTCCTAGAAAAGTTCTTAGCTCTGTACACTACCATATCCATCTAGTATTTAATGTCATTCTCTTCAACGTCATCAGGATTTACTTGTTGCAAGTCATCCACCAAGATGTTAGGTGCACTAAGTCTTCCAGCTGAAAATGCTTCATAGCTGTTCATGAATGTAGTGACTAATGCCAGATGTTCTTCAGCTATTTGATGGTTTGTTTAGGTGGTTAGGAGTTAACAACAAAAGCTTGTTGTGTAGGTTGAGAAACTTGAATCTATGGGTATACTTGAGGTTGGGATAGATTTGGAGTTTGGACATAAGGAGTTTGAGGAGTTGCTGGATGTTGAGGCAAGGATTGGGGTAAGGCTTGGTTTTTAATGGTAGGAAGGGCAGAAGATGATGACTGCTATTGTTGATACAGTTGGGAATAGCTGACATAATAGTTTGGGTTATTGGCCATTTTGGCATACAATGCCGATGCTTCAGCTCCCATTGAGTTTATGTAGTTTGCAGCCCTCTGCTTATCATCCATATCATAAGACTTGATAGTGGAAATAAGATCACTGAGTGTTAAAGTGAACGATTCCTTGGTTCTTTTGATGGTTGTTCAGTTGCTGTTCCAGCTATAAGGTAGAGAATTTAACAGCTTTTTGTTAACTGCTATATTCTCTAATGTGATTCCTGCACTCTTCATCTTAGTGACTAGTTTCACGAACCTAGACATCTGAGTTTGCAAAGTCTCACCCAGTATATGATTAAACATGTTAAACTCCTGGTTCAACATATCTTTTCGGCTCTCTCTCATATCTTTATTCCCTATAATTTGTTCCTCCATTGCGTCCCCTAAATCCTTAGCCTTTGTAAAATCTTTGAACTTCTGTGCAATTTCAGTCGTGAGTGCCATAGTGATTGCAACATAGGCTTTATCATCCAGTTATCCTATAAAAGTTCAGGTTTTGGGATCAATTCATCCTTATCATTCGTATAAACTGGAATGTATGGTCCTTGCTTAATTGATATCATCGACTGGGGTTCAGTATACATGACATGGTTCTCAAACTTGAGCATCCAATCAGGGTAATCATCTTCACTGAGCAGCCAAGGTGGCTTCGTGCTCGTACCAATCTCATTGTCGAGATTTAAAGTGGTAGTAAGATGCTTCAGATTAGCCATTTTCTTAATCAGAAAGTCAGATTCTTCACAAATTCTTAAAAAAAAAAATTTCAAACCCAAAACGAAATCTCAACTTATCGCGCGAAATCTTTTGTAACTGAATCTTGCGAAAACTTAAAGTTGTCGCGCGAAATGATTCTGTTGCAACAAACTTTGAATCAACTTCAGCGAAATCTTCAACTCTCTCGCAAAAAGTAACTTTTCGCACGGATTACCAGGTTTTCACTTGAACTATTTTCGTAGATTCTAAGTGTTTCAGCCTCAAAAATTTCTCCCAATTGATTAAAATTTGATTTATTCAATGTCCACTTAGTGATTTAGGTTCAAATAAGATCCTATTTGTCTCTAATTGATTCAATTAATCTCTTTTTTAAAGCTCAAAATGTCATCAACTCAACAAACACCAAGTTTAGCAGCTTTCAACATCTTCAAATGATCAATTTCAGCAGAAATAATCAAAAAAAATTCGGATAATCTTGAATTGAATGCTCACAAACTCTTAAAAAACACTTCTTTAGACTTCAACCAATCGATCTAGAGCAACAAGGCTCTGATACCAATTGTAAGGATCATCACAATACAATTAGATAGATCTCGTGATAAGAATGCGGAATGTAATCATCACGGTAACAAAGATTGAATATAGAAATTGAAGAACACGCACGAGTAAATAACTTTCAAATCTATTGATCTCTGATTTATTTACAAGGCAGAAGTACAAATCAGGAAAATGAAAAATGCATCTATCAAGTGCTACCTATTACAAAGCAAAACTTCTATATATAACAAAAAGAAGTTCTCGCGCGAAAACTGGAGGTCTCGCTCGACTAGTAGTTGTCGTGCGAGAAGCATTTTTCGCGTGATAACTCTAGGTTCTCGTGTGACTTGATCTTGATCTTCATCTTGATTTGATTTCCAGAGCCTCATAGGTTCAACCTCTACAATCTCCCCCTAGGCTTGGTAAATCAATGTTGTTAGAAGTCCACGTCTGCAACCTGATAACTGCCCCCATAAGCATACATCTTGTTGTTCAGGGCCTTCATAATCATCCAACCAAACTATGCCGCTATGAAGTGTACAGATTCATTAGCTATAATTGGACATGCCTGCAGCTTCATCAAATCTTCTTTACCAAACTATAGCAGATCCACAGGGTTGATGATACGGAACTCTTTATCTTCACAATTAATCATTGCATGACCACTATCCTTTTCACAAATCCATCCTTTTAGTTTAGACAAACTGTTAACTGGAACTGGAGCATGAATGGGAATCCTCTTTGTATATATTGGATGTCTATAAACCCGTATTTTCAGTGGCTTATTCGTATTTAGGTCCATCTGGGTCTCATCTTCAATGACTTTTGATTTGGTTGTCTTAAAGTCTTTGAAGTTGGTTCGGCTCTGTCTTTAAATCATATTCCGAATCCATTTAGCCTTACGTTAATTACTTGGGTTAAATAATGGAACACGACCCATGCATATAAATCTGATGCTTTGAGTGTATGAAAGCTGTGCTCGTCATGAAAATATTCTATAGCTCCACCCTTTCTCTTCACAATATACATCTTCTTTTCTTGTTCATAAGCCCAGCTAATGATAGGCTCTAAGTTTCTGTACCTTGTGAAAGGTGTGGAATGCCTCAGCATATGAATATAAGTTGGGGGCGGAGGAGCACTAACTGTTAGGTTACCAATCTGACGAACAGCTACTTGACCCGTAACATCTGTTGTCTCGTTAGTCGTTTGGGTATTACTTGACTCCCCCACGATCTCACCTTCTTCAATCAGAGTATCGGAAAACAAGTCTTTAAGACTGTTTCTGAATATATCTGTATACTCAAATCCCTTTTCCAAATCATCAAACTCACCAAACTCTTACACCCTTTTCAAAAATATTTTTCTTTGTTTGTTAAAATTATTATTTTTTTCTGTCTAGATAATCACATTTTTAGGGGTAAAAAAATATTAAAAATACAAAAAAGGGAAGTAAAAAGATAGAAGAAAATTACAAAAAGATTTTGGTTATAAAATTTAGAAAAAAATTAAAAAATTAATTAAATTTTCAAGTGTACATAGGAAATGATATTACATTTCTTGATTTTGAATCGTTGCATCCTAAGGCTTACAAAAAACTATCTTGGATTATGTTTGATATGTTGATAGGCTGGATATTCAAGTATGAAAAGCACTATGTCCTGTGATGCACCAAAAGTAACTTTCTATGACTGAAATGGGTAACTCATCAAGGTTTTGTGGTAACTCTGATTCCATGCTAAAACAGACTGAGACTTATAGTCTAGTCATACTCAAGCCAGTTACTTTTTGATTTAGCTTCTTTCAGATATTGTATATATATGTATAAAATGAAAAAAAAAATAAATATAGATATACAAATGAAAACAAAATACAAAGAGAAAAACAAACAAAATGAGCAAAAAGAAGCCTAAAAGGCCATATAGGAATAAAAGATGCCAATGAGTACATTAATAAAAGATATATCAAAGACATACATACTATATGATAAATATTTTTCTTTTTGAGAATATGTTTTGAAACGTAAGTCCGACTTGGCATGTAAGTCCTAAACGTCTTGCGAGGGCAAAAACATAAGTCCGACTGGCTATTAAATAAGTCCTAAAACTTGTTAATATTCTGTGTTCATAAATGTTTCTCAGGCTAGTTATACTCATAATAGATATTATATTAAATAAGTTCTAAAACTTGTTAATTTTCTGTGAGTTTGATGATTTGGAAGAGGGATTTTAGTATACAGATATATTCAGAAATAGTCTCAAAGACTTGTTTTCCGATACTCTGATTGAAGAAGGTGAGATCGTGGGGGAGTCAAGTAATACCCAAACGACTGACGAGACAACAGATGTTACGGGTCAAGTAGCTGTTCGTCAGATCGATAACCTAACAGTTAGTGCTCCTCCTCCCCCAACTTATATTCATATATTGAGGCATTCCAAACCTTTCACAAGGTACGCAAACTCAGAGCCTATCATTAGTTGGGCTTATGATCAAGAAATGAAGATGTATATTGTGAAGAGAAAGGGCGGATCTATAGAATATTTTCAAGACGAGCACGGCTTTCATACACTCAGAGCATCAGATTTATATGCTATGGGTTGTGTTCCGCTCTTTAACCCAAGTAATTATAGTAAGGCTAACTGGATTCGGAATATGATTTATAGACAGAGCCGAACCAACTTCAAAGACTTTAAGACAACCAAATCAAAAGTCATTGAATATGAGACCCGGATGGACCCAAATACGAATAAGCCACGGAAAATACGGGTTTATAGACATCCAAGATATGCAAAGAAGATTCTCATTCATGCTACAGTTCCAGTTAACAGTTTGTCTAAACTAAAGGGATGGATTTGTGAAAAGGATAATGGTCATGCAGTGATTAATTGTGAAGATAAAGAGTTCCGTATCATCGAACCTATGGATCTGCTACAGTTTGGTAAAGAATATTTGATGAAGCTGCAGGCATGTCCGATTGTAGCTGATGAATCTGTACACTTCATAGCGGCAGAGTTAGGTTGGATGATTACGAAGGCCCTGAAGAACAAGATGTATGCTTATGGGGGCAGTTATCAGGTTGCAGACATGGACTTCTAACAGCATTGATTTACCGCGCCTAGGGGGAGATTATAGAGGTTGAACCTATGAGGCTCGGGAAATAAAATCAAGATGAAGATCAAGATCAATTCACATGAGAATCTAGAGTTATCACACGAAAACTGCTTCTCGCGCAACAACTACTAGTCGCGCAAGAACTGCTTCTCGCGCGACAACTACTAGTCGCGCAAGAACTCCAGTTTTCGCGCGAGAACTTCTTTTTGTTATATATAGAAGTTTTTCTTTGTAATAGGTAGCACTTGATAGATACATTTTTCATTTTCTTGATTTGTACTTCTGCCTTGTAAACAAATCAGAGATCAATAGATTTGAAAGTTATTTACTCGTGCGTGTTCTTCAATTTCTATATTCAATCTTTGTTACCGTGATGATTACATTCCGCATTCTCATCACGAGATCGATCTTATTGTATTGTGATGATCCTTACAGATGGACATTTCATTGGATACTCTTCCTAAGCTAAGGCTTATAGAGTATACAATATCATAACTGGAGTAGTTGAGGAGTCAACAAATATGACCTTCAATCAGAACACACCCAGTGTGAAAGGTTCTTATCTTGATTGGTTGTTTGATCTTGATTTAGTTACCAACTGTGTTAACAAATCTTGTGAAGATGTTTTAGGATCTACAAGTAACTTATCATCAGGAGATCATGAACTAAGATTTGAGTTGAGAAGGCTAAGTCAGAAAACTACTTCAGCTCCAATGTAACAAATCCTACAGTTGGAAATCCTGTCAACACAATAATGACAAACTCTTCAGCTGGCACGTCTAAGGTGCCTACAAATTCCAACATTAAGGCATAGAACTCAAATGAAGGTGTTTCTAATGTAGTAGTAGATGGCGGTACTGATAGTCATCAAGAATACCCATAAAGACAACATTAATGATGTCATACACTCATTGGATCAAGTTTCTCTTAATAAGTGTGATGATGTGGTGGGCGATACTTAATTACCAGATTTGAATTTCACCAATTTAGATCTGTCCAACCAACTTCCTATGATTCCTCAACTGAGAATCCACAAGTCTCATCCCACCACAAACATCATTGGAGATGTTAAGATAGGGGTGAGAACAAGAGGACAAACCCATGACAAAAATGTTTGTCTACACTCTTGTTTCTTGTCCTAGATTGAGCCAAAGAAGATTGATGAGGCTCTGAAGGATGGAAGTTAGGTTGAAGCAATGTAGGAGGAGTTGCTTCAATTTAAAAGGCAAAAGGTTTGGAATCTATGTCCTCTTCCTTAAGGAAAGACCACAATAGGTACCAAGTGGGTTTTTAGGAACAAGAAGGATGATAAAGGACTTGTCATCTAGAATAAGGCAAGACTACTTATTCAAGGGTACACACAAGAAAAGGGGATTGACTACACAGATGTGTTTGCTCCTGTATAAGACTTGAAACTGTTAGGATATTCTATGCTTTTGCTGCATCCAAGGATTTCAAGGTCTACCAACTTGATGTCAAGTGTGCCTTCTTATATGGGGTGATTGATGAGGAAGTGTATGTCAAAAAACCACCTGGCTTTGCAGACCCTGATCATCCTGATTATATCTGCAAGCTTGACAAAGCTCTATATGGGATGCATCAAGCTCCAAGGAAGTGGTATGAGACACTATCATAGTACTTTGTTCAACATGGCCACAAGAGGGGTACTATTGATGGAACACTCTTCATTAAAGGAATAGGGAATGACTTGATGCTGGTTCAAGTTTATGTAGATGACATCATCTTTAGGTCAACTAATCTAAAGCTCTGAAAAGACTTTGAAAAGCTGATGAATAATAGATTTAAAATGAGTGACATAAGGGAACTCAATTTCTTTCTAGGAATTCAAGTGAAGCAGGTTGACAATGGCATTTTCATAAACCAGTCAAAGTATGTGAAAGACATACTTACCAGATTTCCTCTTACTGAGTGTAAGGTTGCTAGAACACCCATAGCCAGAAACCACTCTCTAGGACCTGTTCTTGAGAGGGAGTGTGTCGATGAACATCTTTATAGGGCTATGATTGAGTCTCTTATGTACCTAACAGCCAGCAGGCCTAATAGTATGTTTGCCACTTGTATCTGTGATATCAACCCAATCCCAAGATGTCACATATGGTTACTGTCAAAAGGATTCTCAGATGTCTCAAAGGTGCTCCCAAACTGGGCCTTTGGTATCCAAAGAATTCTTACTTCAATTTGTATGCATATACGGATAGTGACTATGGTGGCTGTAACATGACTGCAAAGTCTATATTTGGAGGATGTCAATTACTTGGTTAAAGGATAGTCTCATGGCAATGCAAGAAACAATACTATGTGTCTGTATCAACTGCTGAAGCTGAATACATTACTGCTACAAGCAGCTGTGCTTAAGTGCTTTGGATTAAGAATCGGATGTTATGTTAGAACTCTTAGAAGATTCATATTTGTCTTTTGTTTTTTGTCATAGTATAGGGACTTATTTTGTAAATATATGTTCCTTGTTTTTCTTTGATAGTATAAATAGGATAGTTTATGTATTGTGTAGGTGACCAAACCATAAGAGAATGAAACATTTAGAACAGACTAAACAACTATAACTCACTCTTACACTTTGTATCCTAAGCATTTGCTATCAATGAAATCAATGAATTTTTAAAGTAATTGCTTGTGTTTGTTTACTTAGTGTTTGAATTGATCATTGCATTATGATATCATCACAGATCGATCCATTTTGAACCTATCAAATGCTATTAGAGCTTTTGGTTCAGTGATCAGAGCTTATTGGCATTATTGAGCTCTTTGAATCACTTGAAATCTGTGTTGATTGCAATTTGATCGATTAATTGTTGTTTTCATTTGTCTTTCATCCATAGAAACATGATTTGAATCACAATTTAGTGTTCAATCCATTCAGATCTTACTATTGATTAGATTTGTGTGCGAAAAGTTGTTCTTCATTTTTGGACTGTAATTCAATCAGAAAACAGATTTTTTTTTGTTGTTTGATCAAAATGTTGATTGAAGATTGTTAATCGATCTATTTACTACCTAATTGGAAGTTTTTAGATCAATTGAAAAAGTTTTGAAGAATTTCATAAGATATGAGTTTGTTGAAGACGATGAATTTAGGCGCTTGAGTTGTGAAAAACTACTGAAATTGGCCATGTGTTCAAACGACTTGCAACTGTTTAGGCGTTTTAGCACTGTTAAGGTGTTTTCAGAACAGGCGTTTTTCAACTATTTGGATGCATTGAGACTGTTTGGTCGCATTAAGACTTGGTTGAAACATAAGCAACTCTAGACGTTTGAGAACTGTTTGGGCGTTTTTACCTCAGGCGTTTCTACACTATCAGGGCGTTTGAGAACTGTTTGGACGCATCATCAGTCAGGCGTTTCAGAATTCAACTAAGGCATTCCTTTAGACATTTCTTGTTCAAAGTCAGGCGTTTCAAAAGTTTTAAGCACATCAGTATTCAGACTTATCAGTAAACACTTGGAAATTTTTCAAAAACTAAAATCCAAAAATATTTTCATTTCATAGTTTCTTTTTAAAATTTTAAAAACAACAAAAACAAGTCATTTTCATTAATTCAAAAATACAAAATGGTTAAGTCTGAAGAATTTGAGAATAGGGTTCCCAAGCTCAAAAGTAGAGCTGATTTCAAAATTGGTCTCTTAGATTGAAGCATCATCTAAACTCCATTGACACTGATTTGTGAAAGTCAATAAAGAAAGGACCACATATCCTAATTACATCCGATGGTCCTGATAGAGGGCTTGTTTATACAAAAGACTCTCCAGAACCTTATTCAGAGGATGGTCTGCTAGGTGATGACTAAAGGAAGGTTAAGAATGACATCAAAGCTTACTTACTGATGTGCAAGGGTTTACCATTGAAACTCTTGACTAGACTTGAAGGTTATCAAACTGGTTACACCATGTACAGAGCTTTGAAGATTATTTGTTGTTAGATCTAGGAATAATAGGTCTAGATCATTTTGTATAGGCTCAGAACTTTAATCAATTCATGTAATGAATATTTGTAATTCATTATGTATATATATAGGTTAACCCATATGTGCGTAGATTTATGTGTATGATTACAGGTACAAACATTATACTTAGTCAATTTGTGAAATTGACTAAGTGTGAAAAACATCTACGGATGAACATTTTTTCCGTAGATATCTTTCTTATAAGACATTCATCAGAAGATATTCTACGGATGAACATGGATATTCACTGAACACACAAAGTAGCTGCGGAAGACCAAGTAGCTACGGAAGAACAAAGTAACTACGGAAGAACCAGACACGTAAATCATATAAGTGCTTCTAGTCAACAAGTCAACAAGTCAATCACAGACTCCAAGAGATTCGCTGTTTCCTTAACAGAAACACACGTGTCTATAAATATGAGTTCTAGGTTTCATATCAAATATACAGAAATAAACGGCGACA
Source organism: Flaveria sonorensis (assembly GCA_025506505.1). Taxonomy (NCBI): domain Eukaryota; kingdom Viridiplantae; phylum Streptophyta; class Magnoliopsida; order Asterales; family Asteraceae; genus Flaveria; species Flaveria sonorensis. The sequence continues at coordinate 35,060,930 of CM046435.1, read as the reverse complement.
AATATACCATCACATCGTTTCACACGATCAACACAAACCCTAGCAGCTGTCGCATCAACACACCATAAATCATAAAAGCAATCATTGCATAGAATTTTATTAGCAATTATTATTTGACTCTTTGTAATCATTAATTGGTTTTAATGAATTACGTTTGATTCAAATCATTGTTCTTTGCATATTGTTGATATCGTTTGATCATTTATTGTTTATTTTCTCTGGCATTGATATTTTTTTATTGATCAATTAAACAACTAATGATAATTCTGTGATCATTAATTCGAAACCAATCTAACACTGATAATTCCTGATTGCGATCCTTGGATTCACAGGTGGTATCAGAGCCAAGTGCTCATTGATCTAGATCGATTGATCTATCGGTGTTAGAATTGTATAATTCGAAAACTAGATCTATCAGTTTTCTGACTAGATCTATAATTTTTTTAAGCAAAAATATTTGGTGTGAAGATTTGAAATTCAATAAATCAGTGATTTGTCATTCAGCGAGTATTGGTACATTGCTCGGTTAACATTGATCTATATTCAAATTAATTGAAACATAGATCTGTGTTATTGGCTGACTCTCATTAACTGTTCATAAGAAACCTTGTTTTAGTTAAAAACTTCAATATTTTATTAAAATGAGTAACTTTGTCAGTGGATCATCGTACCAGCCTCCAAAGTTAGAAACAAAAGCAGACTTTAAGTCATGGAAGATCAAGTTCAAAAATCATGTGAACTACACTGATTCTGACTTATGGGTATCAATAACTGAAGGTCCTTATATTCCACCCACCCTTGGGCCTGATTATAATGACAAAAATCAACCCATAAGTACAAAAGATATGTCACCTGATGATGTTAAAAAGGTTAAAGTTGATATTAGAGCATACAGTTTGCTCAGTATGGCTTTACCAGAAGAAATACTAATAGTGAGAATTATAAAATAGCAAATTCCTTGTGGAAGATACTTCATACTCTTTGTGAAGGAAGTGATGAAATCAGAAGCATTAGGAAGGACACACTTCGCTCACAATATGAAACATTTCATCATATTGAGGGTGAATCAATTCCTCAACAACTCCATAGGTTTATGCAATTGGTAACCGAGATGAACATCATGGAATTGAAGTATACAAATGAGGAACTGAACAAAAAGATGCTCCATACATTGCTTGAAAGTTGGAAGCAAACTGTGTCCATGTTCAAGAACACCATTGATCTTAAAGCAACTGGTTAGATACATTGGTAGCTAAAGTTGAGGCTCTTGAAATGGATGAAAAATCAAGAAACAAGAGTGTGATAACACATGTCACACCTTATCATTTTAAAGAAACCAAAATTGTTGGAAGTGCTTTTATCTCTAACAATGATAGTGACAACTCTTGTACTTTGAGTGAAGATGAAGAAGAAGTGAGCTTTTATGCATCAAAGCCTTCAAAGAAATCTTCTCAAAGTAAATCAGGAAAAGATAAAGGAAGACCTGATGATAGAAAAGATGCATCTACATCAGCAGCAAAGTTTTCAACAAACAACAACCAAGCAGAGCCCATTACTATGATTCTGGATTCTGAAGAACAAAAAGCAGCATTTGCAGCTTTTAGTTCAAGTTTTCAAGCCTACTTAGGAAGCTCCTTAACACCTGCAAATATCTGCCAACAAGACTTGGAAGAACTACATCCAGATGTAGTAGAGGAGATAGATCTTCAATGGCAAATGGCAATGATTGCTTATAGAGCTAAACAATACTTGAGAAGAAATAAAAGTTTGGCTGCAGCAAGCAAAACATCAAAGATTGGTGTTGATAAGTCAAAGGTAAGATGTTTCAAATGCAATCTCTATGGGCACTTCTCAAGAGAATGTAATCAATAATCAAATCCTGACATGAGACAACAGCAGCAACATCAGTCTCATCAGCATCAATCTTATCAAACAACAACATCTCAGAGATCTTATAGACAACCACAGCTAACCAACTCATCCCCACCCGCCACAAATGCATCAGCAGGACCTAGTAATTCTAAAGAAACTGGGATGATCATTCTCCAAGATGGAACCTGTGACTAGAGCATGTATGAGAAGGAAGTTTTGGATGAAAATCAAGCTTTAATGGCCCACATGGAGAACAAAGTTCCACCTATGGCTAGAGAGGTAAGAGATAGATTGTGTTCATCAATGTGTGTTGAGGAAGTTGAAAGATATAGAGTCCATGCTCAACAACTGGCTGATAAAGTTTAAGAAATAATGATTTTGAATGAATCTCATGTAAGAGAACATAAATTATATCAATTCAAAATTAACTCTTTACAAAAAGATTTAGATAAATTTGTTTCAGAAAATTACAACTTAAAAGCCCAAGTTGAGCATCTAACCACTTCCTCAACTAAATCCATGGCTGATCATGCATCAACTGAAGTGAAACTTCAGAAATTTCAACTTTCATCTCAGCAATATGAGAAATTATTGAATTCTCATATTGAATCAAAGAACAGGTATGGGTTGGGATATAATGTTGTTGCACCTCCTTTGAATGATAACTATACACCTTTGCCTGAATCAATGACAAATAGCTTGTCAAATGGTTTGAAACAAACTGTACTGAACAAGTTCATAACAATAAATCTGAGGTGAGTGAAACTGAGTCTTCTGAATCAGATAAAATCAAACAAAATGAATCAGAATTTGACTTTGATGGATGTGATGACTTGGATGATTTTGATGAACATGATGATATCTGTGCGGATCAACTGAACATTGGTAAGAATGTTTCAGTTGAAACAATCATTCCCAAAGTACTCCTCCTAAGCAAAGAAACATGTTGAAGACTATTTGCAAGAGAATAGCTCAGCTAAATGAAGGTCTTCAAGTACTTCATCAGCAACAAAAACCTTCAACTGAAGTGATTGATAAGTATACATCTACTGTTCACAAATCTTCCTTAGAAACTGAAAAGCGAGTATCAGCAGAACTTCTCTGGAAGAAGAAACATTCTTCAGTAGATGATCTGCGGAAGGCAAAAGAAACGACCAAAAAGAAAACTCAAAAAGGTGTGAGCTCAAAGCAACAAACTTCAGCTGATAAACATGAACCTTCTGACATCATGTCAGGAAAAGGAAAAGAGTCAGCTTCAGTAAAGTTTGAGAAGGAGTTGAAGACTCAAAAATAGTAAAAGAAGAAGAAATTATTTGAGTCTGATAATGAGTCAGAAGAAAAGTATTGCAAATGGTGTGATATGAAAAATCATAACACTGAAGACTGTTACTTCAGCAGCTATTGCTCCATCTACAATATGAACAATCACATCACTTCAGACTGTTACTTCAACAAACATTGTGCTATTTGTAACAAAAATAACCATTCCACTCAGGAATGTTATTTTAACAAAAAGAACAAGACAAAGAGCACAAAGAAGAAACAACCTGAGAAGGATGAATCAGAATCTCAATCAAGTGAAGATCAAAAAGATTCAAGATTAAAGAAAACAACAAAAACAAAAACAAAAGGTGACAAAACCACAAGAGAAATCATCAGTTGATAGTGAACCTTTGAAGAGAAGACAACCTGAACAGAAATCAAAGACTCCTCAACAGTCAAAGACACCTCACAAAAAGGTGGAATTAAACAATAAGAAGTCAAATGCTAAAGATACTTTCTTTGATAATTTTGAAAAAGGAACTCATGTTTCACATTCAAAATCAAAGGATGATGAAACTTTCAATAATCAAGGTTCATCATCAAACTCAAAACAGCAAACAAAGAAAGAGAAGATACTTGAGGAAGAGTTTGAACAATCAGAACAAAATTCCACAAGTTCATCATCAACAGAATCATCCTCACCACAAACAACACATAATGAATCAATTGAATCTAAAATTAATACTAAAAGACTCATTCATGAGGAAGTTCAAATTTTAGACTCCACAGAATCACCCAAGATCATTAAGACTTGGGTTTCCAAATCTAATTGATTTCCTTAATTGTGCAGGAACAATCTTGGAGAGCTGACAACAAGTGGTATGTTGATAGTGGTTGTTCCAGACATATGACAGGAAACTGTTCTCTTCTCCATGACTTCAAACATAAAAATGCTTCTTATGTGGCATTTGGTGGGGATAAGAAGGGAGGTAAAATAGTTGGTGAAGGAATGGTAACTAATGGTGTGCTCAAATTTGAGAAAGTAAATTATTTTGAAAATTTGCAATATAATTTATTGAGTGTGTCTCAAATTTGCGATCAAAATTATACCACATTATTTGATAACACTAATTCTTACATTCTTAAGCCAGGCTTTGCAATTCCAGAAGATTGGATCCTTCTTAAAGCATCAAGAAAAGGAAACACATATGTTTTGGATATGAATAATACAGCACTCACAAACAATGAAACATGCCTGCTATCTAAGTCATCAAAAGATGAATCTCAGTTGTGGCATAGAAGGCTTGTTCATTCCAATTTGAAGAACATGAATAAATTGGTGAAAAATGACTTAGTCATTGGATTGCCAAAGAAAAAATTTTCTTGTTCAAACCATTGTTCCTCATGTTATAAAGGAAAACAATATAGAGTGTCACATAAATCCAAAATAATAAACACAAACACTACACCACTCAAATTGCTTCGCATGGATCTTTTTGGTCCAACTAATGTGATGAGCATTGGAAAAAGGTAATATTGTTTAGTGGTTGTGGATGACTTCACTAGATTCACATGGGTCTTTTTCTTAAAACTAAAGAGTGAAACATCAGAAACATTAATGGTTTGTCACTAAGATTGAGAATCAACTTGATTTAAAAGTTAAAAGTTTTAGGAGTGACAATGGGACTAAAAGTTTTAGGAGTGACAATGGGACTGAATTTGTTAATACTATCTTAGATTCATTTTGCAGGAATAAAGGCATAGCAAGGCAATTCAGTGCACCAAGAACTCCACAACAAAATGGAGTTGCTGAAAGAAGAAATAGAACTCTCATTGAAGCAGCAAGAACAATGCTAGCTGATTCACAATTGCCAATCACCTTTTGGGCTGAAGCAGTGAACACAGCATGCAATGTTCAAAACAGGACATTAATTGTCAAAGAACACAATAAAACACCTTATGAGCTTTTATTTAAAAGAAAACCTTACATAGGATATCTTAGAGCTTTTGGGTGTCATGTATCTGTTTTAAACACAAAAGAACAATTGGGAAAATTTTCAGAGAAAGCCTATGATGGTTTCTTCGTTGGATATTCTTCAACATCTAAATCATATAGGATATACATTCCACAACAAAACATTGTGGAAGAAACTCTTAATGTGTCTTTTGATGAATCCTTATTTCCTAAATCTGTAAAAGGATCATCATGGTTGTTTGATATAGATGCACTCACAAACTCATTTAACTCTGGTTATTTGAATGCTGTAGGTGAGGATACATGCTATCCCTTTGTTCCTCCAAACATGAATGAAGTGTCATTATCTGCTGATCCTCCAAGAATACAAACTTCAAGTATCATGGATCAAGGAACACCAAATAATGTCAATAATGCAGCACAAGACCAAGCAAATGGATCTACATCCTCATATGCAAACATTTCATCAGCAGCTGCTGACTCTGCATCCGCAGATGAGTATCCTACATCCGGAGATGTGATTATTGGATCAGCTGATGTTCCATTCACATCAGTAGATATTCCACATATTGGAGATGGTCCATTGCATTCCAATGAGTCATTGTCAGCAAGTCAACAAATTACATCCGTAGATGTTACTGTAACTCCTGCGGAAGCACAAAATACATCCGTAGATGTTCCTGTAACTCCTGCGGATGGCACTCACAATGCAGCTGATGTACAAAACGAAAATCATTCAGCTTCCAATGATGATCAATTTGATTACTTCATAAATTCATCATCTCAGCTGGATATATCTGCATCAATGCATATGACTAACTTGGAATCATCTATTCCAGTTGAGTCCATTCCAACAACAAAAATTCATAAGACGCATCCAATAAACAACATCATTGGAGATCTCAATGAAAGAACCACAAGAAGCCAAGGGGGAGCTGCAAACATCTGTCTTTTCACTTGTTTTCTTTCACAAGTTGTTCCTCCAAACATTACAACTGCACTAAAAGATAATAGCTGGATTGAAGCCATGCAAGAAGAACTTCAACAATTTAGAAAGCAAAAGGTCTGGAATCTAGTTGATCTTCCTGAAGGCCAACATCCAATTGGCACAAGGTGGTTATTCAAAAATAAACTAGATGACAGAGGTATCATTGTGAGAAACAAAGCTAGGCTGATTGCTCAAGGATATACTCAATAAGAAGGGATAGACTATGATGAAGTTTTTGCACCTGTTGCAAGAATTGAAGCCATTAGAGTATTCCTAGCCTATGCATCATATAAGAAGTTCACTGTTTATCAAATGGATGTGAAGTGTGCCTTTTTATATGGGAAAATTGATGAAGAAGTCTATGTAGCTCAACCTCCAGTTTTGAAGATCCTGATTACCACATAGAGTATACAAGCTTGATAAAGCTTTGTATGGTCTTCATCAGGCACCAAGAAAGTGGTATGAAACATTATCATCTTTCTTGTTCAAGCATGGATACAAAAGGGGAACTATTGATCAGACTCTCTTTCTCAAACATGAACATCAAGACCTCTTAGTTGTTCAAATATATGTAGATGACATTATATTTGGATCAACAAACAAGACACTGTGTGAAAGCTTTGAAGAGTTGATGAAATCTCAGTTTCAAATGAGCTCAATGGGAGAATTAACTTTCTTTCTTGGACTACAAGTTCATCAGAAAACAGATGGCATATTCATCAATCAAGAAAGTATATTCATCAAATATTGAAAAAGTACAATCTTGCTGATACATCTTCATGCAAAACACCTGCTTCAACAATTGACAAAATTGTACCTGATCCTACAGGAAAATCTATTGATCAAAGATTATATAGACCAATGATAGGATCTCTTATGTATTTAACTGCCAGCAGACCTGACATAATGTTTGCTGTATGTGTTTGTGCTAGGTACCAATCAGATCCAAAAGAGGTCCATCTGAATGCTATGAAGAGGATTTTCAGATATCTCAAAGGGAAACCAGCCCTTGGTCTATGGTATCCAAAAGATGGAGACTTCTCTCTCTACTCTTATTCAGACAGTGACTATGGAGGATGCAACAACAATAGAAAATCCACAACTGGTGGATGTCAATTTTTAGGACCAAGACTTGTTTCATGGCAGTGCAAAAAGCAAACAAATGTATCTGTATCCACAGCTGAGGCTGAGTTTATAGCTGCTTCAGCTGGTTGCTCTCAAGTCCTTTGGTTGCAAAACCAATTACTTGATTATGGTTACAATTTCCTTCACACTCCAATTTATATTGACAATTCAGCTGTTATGTTTATCACTGCTAATCCAGTTCAACATAGTAAAACAAAGCATATTGAAATCAGATATCATTTTCTGAGAGATTGCTCAGAAAAAGGTTTAATCAAGTTAGTCAAAGTGGATACAACAAATCAGCTTGCTGATCTATTCACTAAGGCCTTTGATTCAGTTAGATTTAATTTTCTAATTAAGTCTTTGGGCATGATTAACTTAGATTAATCATCATTAACCAAGAAAAGCATGTGTCTGTCCTTATAATAATAATAAAAATAAATAAATAAAAAAATAAATAAAAATAAAAATAAAAAAATATTGTCTTTATTTATTATGTCTTCTATTTCTGCTTGACATATGTTTGGGAAATCATAGTACACCGTGCCTTTGCTTGCTTCCTGAGTTCTTAAATTTCTTTAAAAACTGATCAAAAGTTCTTTGATATGTAAGTAGATTCAACTTGAGTGAAGATTATACTAAGAGCATGCTTAACATAATGAAAAGGTGACTGTTAGTGAGAAGCTTCATTTTGAGGATCAAGCAAGTAAGTCTTATCCTGATGTGATCAATTCATTCACCTAAGCATACTATGTAAAATACCTTATAACTTCTATCTCTGCAAATCATCCCTCTGTTTTGTGTAAACAAAGACCTGGGTTAAAGGCACCTCTGTTTTATGTATGTAAAGACCTGGTGACCTGATGATGATCATATCTAAGCTCTCAAAAGAATCCATAGTGATCAACTGTAAATTTTCATAAGAGCTTTTGTAGAAAGCATTTATGAGACAACTCATATGTCTCAAGATAGAATTTATAACTTAAAGTACATAGTTTCTAAGTGTGAAAAAGTGATGAATTGACTCACAAACGGAGGAGAAACTCTAATGTAAATTGAATGTGGAGCCCATAACAGTTTATCACTAATAAACATGAAAACATGATAAACAGCATGTCTAGTTGTTTCCATACTCTTGTTTGGATTTAAGTGGACAAACATACTTGCGATCAGGACTAGAATCAGGTCACATTTCAACAATCATCTCAATCAGGAAGAAGTTTAGTGTCATAGTATGATCTCATTATATGTGTTTATAAGCATGTACATATTTTAATTCAATTTTGTTACCTTTAGTTTATTTATTGTGTGTAATCTTTGGACTGTCATGTGCCTTTCATGCTATTTACTTCATAAATTTATGATGAATGCAACACTTTATCATTAATCACAAATTTAGGGGGAGTAGTTAATACATGAAATTCATGAAACATAAAAGCTGAATTCAATGATCCAAATTCAAATGAAGGAATTGGAACTTGAGCACTAACTTGGTTGAAGGATACATGAACTTGCACAAACTATAGTGTGCACAAATTATCATGAAAACAAAGTCAACAAGGTCCAATAGCAATAAATGGTTATATCAGTTGAATAGGACCATACAATCAAAGAAGTTCACTTTGTATTTGCAGCATCAGCAGAAGCTACAGTACATTTTCCTGTTCAGTAGATGCTACAGTGCGAAAAAGGAATATGACCATCCGTAGATTGGTAACCTACAGATGTGGTAGTATTTAAAAGTATAATAGTTCCATAGACTGGCAATCTATGAAAATTCAAATTATACTTCATCAAAAATCAGTTTTTAATTCTAAGTCATCCGTAGATGATCTACGGAAGAACTAAAATCTGTGGAAACAATAAAATTGGTAATAAGGATAGGGGGTCCCAGCTCATTTAATAAATGAAATTAATATATCCAAGGGAGTATAAATGATGTTTTTGACTTGTCAATTCCATTCACTTTTTCAGAACATCTTTTTCAACCTAGAAAAACATTCAGATAAACCCCTGTCCGACAATATTCAAAATTACCAATAACCTTTAAACATTGCTTGATTCTTGATCTCTGTTCACTACAAGTTCAATAATATCAAGGTAAACTATATCATAATCCGAAATTATGAACTGATTGATTCATCATTTCTGTGTCTAAACTCTTCGTATTCTTAAGTGTGATGATTTTGCTCTAACATAATTTTCTTCTTCTTATGAACAGATGGCTAATCATTTTGCAAGAGAGCACAATGTATGTGCATTCTTAAATCCTGACGACCCTGTAGCAGAAGGATGTCGAGATATCATCAGATACCTACGACGATCCAGGCTTTTCTATGCTTTATCAGCAGAGCCTTTGATTCATCAAGCACACATCATTGATTTCTGGAATTCAGCTCGAATAGAGCAAGTTGGAGAATCTGAGATGATAGTTGCTGAAATCAAGAATGAAAGGATGAGAGTTGATGAACAAACTATCAGAAGGGTACTTGAACTGGGAGAACAAGAAGTTGGTCACCCGGATGTTTTTGAGAATGAGTACATAGAGAAAGTGTTCTATCTGATGGGATATGATGGTGACTTTGACAAGGGTGAGATAAAGAAAGGGAGATTGTGCAAGCCATATAGATTCTTATATGACACATATTTAAAGTGCATCTCCAACAGGAAGTCTGGGCTTGATAGATTCTCAAGGCACATTTCATCTGGCATTATTGGCATTTTTGAGGGAAGGACATACAACTACTCAAAGTACATTTTCAGTTGTCTATGTGATCACATCAAAGTGCAAAAGGCTGATAAGATGTACATGTTTCCAAGGTTTATGCAACTAATCATTAATGGTGAATTGCCTGGGATAGCAAGAGAAGGTGATATGTTTGTTCAAGCACGTCTGGGGAGATCTGTACTGAATAAGATCAGTGGAAAAGATGAAGGAGAAGATATGCTAATGTTTGCACATGTGGCAGATGCTAATGCCAACATTCCACCAGAACTGATGTGGGAAGATCAGCAAGATAGTCAATCTACTGATGCTGAGCAAGACTTACCTCAACATTCCACTCCTCAATCTCCCATACACCACCATCATCAATCTACACAAATCCAATCTCCAGCCAGTCAACACACCCAACTAATCTCTTCAAATTACCCTCAATCACCCTTTCATCAACAACCTCTAACTCCACAAAATCTATCACCTGAGAGTACTCATACAGAACCCATCTCGGTTACTTAATCTCAAAACTCAGTACACACTGGTGAGACTGAGTTAGTATCTCAGGCAAGTACCATTCCTCTCACAATCACCAGCACACAAACCCCTGTCATGTCTAACCAAACTGAACCAATATCTCCAATCATTGATCCTCCTGATCAAGAGAAAACAGATCAAGCAGTTAAGTGTATTTCAAGCTCAGCAAGTATAGCTCCTACTGTAGGCAATGAGGTTGAGATTGCTGGACAACATCAAGAAGGTGAAGAAGAAGCTAACTATGTTGATGTTATAGCCTATCATGAAGATGACCTGGAATATGATGATATAGATGTAAGCAAAAGTTATCTGGTTGCTAAGTATAACAAACATATTATCAAATCAAACAAAAGGTTGGAAAGAATTAGAGAGCTCAAAGGAATGTTAAAAGAAAAGGAGGAGCTGATGAACAAACAAGAATCCAGACTGATCAGATTAAGAGAAGATGCTCAAACCAACAATGAAGTAATTGATGCATTGAATGAGCTGGTTGAAGAACTTAAATACTCTATGAAGCATGAGAAGATTGAAAAAGAGAAGTTCATGTTGGAAGTTGAACAAGCAAACAACTCTCTCACTGCTCAGTCTATTTTGTTGAAAAGGAAAGATGAACTAATTGATGAGCTCAAGATGAAAATTTGTGCACTTGAATCAAATGTTGCTCCATCAACAAAAATAAAAGAATCTTCTGAAGCTTCAAAGCAAATCATTCAGTACTCAAGAAAGAGGAAGTATATGGGGTATGTAGAGAAAGAGGTGATTAATGTTGAAGATTCACCAAAAAGATCAAGGCCTACAACTCCAGAGCACACTTCTTCAGTGGATGTTTCCAATTTAAAGACTAAGTCTCATGTTGAAACTGAGAGTGATGCTGAATGGGATGAGCTTACTAAAGATGAGTCTCCCAAAGAACAAAAAGAATCAAAGGCTGATGACCTACTATCCATCAAAGACATATTGGAAGAAAGGCCTGAATCAACTATGTTTATGACCCTGATCAATCATGGGTTCCCGTATGACATGGTTGAGAGAATGAACATGACAGAAATGAAGGAAGCACTGAAGAAATTTGAACTAGCAAGCTTCATGATTCCAGATTGCGATTATGAAACATTCACAACCTTCCAATCAATTCAGAGAATAAAGAAAGAACTAGGCCATTATGATACAGCAAAGCTAAACAAATACAATATGACTTGTTGGTTACAAAGTCATAACTACAAGATACATGAGCTGAAAGGAAGATCAGTGGGAGAGCTTAGAAGGATGATGGAGCATGTAATGAAAGTTGAGCTTGAAACTGGTGTGAAATTCTGGACTGAAGCTCCAAATCCAGCTGCTGAGCATCACAACAAAGTCCCTGCTGAGCCTGTAACTGTTGAAAGTAAAGACCAGCATAAAGGGAAAGATAAACTTATTAGAGAACCAAGAGAAGTGATACCTAGCAAAGTATGGCCACTTGAAACAACAGTCAGAGAAATAACTGAACAGAAGTCTACCTTGATAGAGTTGTTTGATCACCTCACAACTCCCAACTCTGTGGAAGACAACAGGATTATGGCCTGGAAATATGATCAAGAGTGGGATTGGGCAGTCATAAAGAGATCATCTGGAAGGGTGCAGTACTTTCATGATTTAGAACAAGTCCTGTGCATGCCTGAATGTGACATCAGAGATGTACAAAGCCTAATTATCACTAACTACCTAAATCACCCAAGAGGAAGAGACTTCTCAGTATTTGTGGGTAAGTTAAAGACAAAATTCAGAGATGATGTGCTAAAAGAAGCTAGGAGAGAGGATGATAAGCACAAAAGAAGAATAGAGAGAATGAAAAGATCAAAATCCAATCCCTCTACATTGGTTTATGATGAGTTTCTAAAGAGGGTTGGATACCAAAACAGGAAGGAAGCAACTACTGAAAGCTTTGATGGTAATCAATATACATTACCCATAACTGAATGGGGATATGTTGAGAAAACAAAAGATTTGGTGCTGCTGAGGAATGCAGAGAATAAAAGAGCTGATCGAATCAGGATCTTTGATCCAATGGAAATCAAGCTACTCCATCCCAGCTACACTTCATACTTACATGACAAATTCTTTCCAAAGCTGACTGATGAAAGAGCTAAGAATGATCTATGCCTACATGTTCATATGATTCAAGTGATTGATAAACTGCATGCCAAGGCTTACAAGAGAAGAAGATATGAGGCAGGGATTTTGAGAGGATCAAACATCAAGGAAGTGAGTGAGCTGAGGATCTCAGAGCAAGATGAGTTAGAGATAGTCAACAACAATAATGTTTTGGAAACTCTTACAACTGAAGAAGATGTTATGGGTCTCAGTTTTGAAACATTACAAAAGATCAGCAAAATGAAGATCAACTACAAGGATGATGATCAGAAGACTACTGTCTCATACTTCTATAACAAAATTATAGCAAGAGTGAAAGAGCTTTTAGTTTTGAAGAACTGATTACAAGTTTCTAAGCCTAAGGGGGAGTATTGTTAGATCTAGGAATAATAGGTCTAGATCATTTTGTATAGGCTCAGAACTTTAATCAATTCATGTAATGAATATTTGTAATTCATTATGTATATATATAGGTTAACCCATATGTGCGTTGATTTATGTGTATGATTACAGGTACAAACATTATTCTTAGTCAATTTGTGAAATTGACTAAGTGTGAAAAACATCTACGGATGAACATTTTTGTTCTTCTGTAGATATCTTTCTTACAAGACATTCATCAGAAGATCTTCTACGGATGAACATGGATATTCACTGAACACACAAAGTAGCTGCGGAAGACCAAGTAGCTGCGGAAGAACAAAGTAACTACGGAAGAACCAGACACGTAAATCATACAAGTGTTTCTAGTCAACAAGTCAATCACAGACTCCAAGAGATTCGTTGTTTCCTTAACAGAAACACGCGTGTCTATAAAGATGAGTTCTAGGTTTCATATCAAATATACAGAAATAAACGGCAACAAATATACCATCACATCGTTTCGCACGATCAACACAAACCCTAGCAGCCGTCGCATCAACACACCATAAATCATAAAAGCAATCATTGCATAGAATTTTGTTAGCAATTATTATTTGACTCTTTGTAATCATTAATTGGTTTTAATGAATTACATTCGATTCAAATCATTGTTCTTTGCATATTGTTGATATCGTTTGATCATTTATTGTTTATTTTCTCTGGCATTGATATTTTTTTATTGATCAATTAAACAACGATTAATGATAATTCCGCGATCATTAATTCGAAACCAATCTAACACTGATAATTCCTGATTGCGATCCTTGGATTCATTTGTGAAGGTGGTAAAGAGATACAAGATCTCAAAAAGCAGAAACTCAAGAGGCAGTTAGAGTTATTTGAGCATCTTTCTGGTGAAACAATCAATCAAATGATGAACAGATTTGTGCAATTAACTACTGAAATGTCAACTGCTGGTATCAAAAATGATCTCAAAGATCTAAATTATAGACTTCTAAATGCTCTTCCATCTTCATGGAGACAAACAGTCACTCTGTTGAAGCATACAAAAAAGTTTCTGATGGATCTGGATCTTTTGATTGCCATAATTGAATCAGTTGAAATTGATGAGAGTTCGAGAAACAATGATAGAGCTGCACTAATGTCTAAGTATAAGTATGTTGCTTCTCCAGCTAACACAGTGGAGAATGCTTTTCTGGCAAAAGATGATAATTCTCTAGAAGACGAGGGTGATTTGTTCGTTAGAGCTGGTTTCTTTACAGATTCTTCTTACACAAGTGCTCCTATTTATACAACTCAACCTCAACCTTAGTCTCCTCCTAAAACTCAAACCCCTAAACCTTAAACTGAGACTTCATCTTCTAATTCTGTTAAAACTAGCAAAGTTAAAGATGTTATTAATATCCTGTTACAGGATGATGAGTCAAAATCTGCTTTTACTGCTTTCATGGCAAGTTTTCATGCTTATCAAGGTAGTCATCTAACCCAGTTAGATCTTGTTTGGTAGGATTTGTTTGAGATGGATCCTGATGATGTGGAAGAGATGGACCTGAATTGGCAGATGGATGATTTCTTACAAAACACAGAAACACTCATATGTTAACAGGAATTACAAGCCCAGTGCAAACAAAACTGTTGGCTTTGACAAATCAAAGTCAAGGTGTTTCAATTGCAACAGTTATGGTCATTTCTTAAGGGAATTTAAAGCTCCTAGAAATCAAGGTGGAAATGGTCAAGCAGGTTCTAGCAGTCAAAGATACCAACAGCAGTCTCAGAAAACCTTTCAAAAGCCTTATCAAAGTCTTCCCATTCCAGAACTTAAAGATGAATCAAAATCATCTGAAGAGCTAAAGAAAGCTCTTGTTGTTAGCATCAACGATGGCTATGACTAGAGTGCTTATGCTGAACAATTCACAGCTGATCTAACATCTAGTTTAGCTCTTGTTGCTGAAGTTCAAAATGAAGACTGGTCGGAAGAAATTGATCCAAAGGTAGATGGTGATTCTAAAAATGATGATGAAGATTATGATTGGAGTGACAAATCTAACCCAAAAGGGATTCAGAAAAAATTGCACTCATGGCTCAATTCGAACAACCAAATGTTGAGCATCCATCATCTAACTTTGAGACTTCTTCTTCAAGTTATCCTGAAACTCCTATTGAAGTCAGAGAGAAAATGTACACAAAAGCATGTTTTGATCATGTTAAGCATTACAAAACATATTCATTTAAAATCTTTGACAAACTTAAACAAGAAGAAGTAATGCACAACAAACTGAAAAATGATCACAAAGTCTCTAATGAAAAGATCTTATCTCTACAAACCTCATGAAATAAAACTCTAAAAGAACTTAAACTTGTTAAAAAACAACTTGAGGAGATGACTAAAAATTTAGAAGAAGAAAAAATAGCTCATGGTGTAACACAGGTGGATCTAGCTAAAGTTAAAAGTTCTAAAACAATTGTAGAACATTTGGTAAGTGAGAGCAAAGATAAAAACAAAATAGGTCTAGGTTTTACTCATGAGCCCATGCCTGAATCTATCATAAACACTTTACCAGAAAACTTTAACACACATGATCACTCACCTAAAAACAAAGCTAAGTTAAAAGCCTTTCAAAATAAGAAAAAGAATTCTAAAAGTGATGAAGAGAAAACTAATGTTGAGATATTTGAGAAACAAGATTCTAAAAAGATTAAAAATGGTCATCCAGTGAAAGTTAAATCTTACGAACCATGACCAAAGAATAAGAAAATGTTTGTTCCCAAAGAGTATGTTGTTGAAGAAGTCATTGTAAAGAATGACAAACAAAACACAAAGAATAAAGAGAAAGCAAAACAAGACAAAGTAACATCTGAAGATTCGTTTTCTTACGGATTAAACAATCCAGACTTCATCAAATGGCAGAAAGAACAAAAAGATAAAGAAAATGCAAAAGAGTCTTCTACTAAAGATATTCAATCACAAAGCAAGCTGAGATCATCAAGATCAAGAAACCAGAGAAGGAGAAGGAAAATGTGACATCCGGTAATTTTCCGTTACCAAACTCCGTTAGTTCCGTTAGGTCTTGCATACACGTGTCGTGAGCACACACTAGTTGTCGTTGAACGTTGGTGACTTAATGTTGGTTATTAGTTTGTGCTTACACGATTTATGAATTTTAGATATTATTTGTGAATTTCACCTTGTAAAGTGCCAACGTGTTATATTTATTTTGTGTATCTTGTGGCGAGTGAAAATTATGCATGATCATTATTGTTTGTTTATAATGTTTGTATTTTGTAGTTAAAATCCTTAAAAAGCGTTAGAAAGATTGGTTTTTATAAAATATAAACAATAAGGGCTAAAAGGTAACATTTCTAAACATAATATTAATTAAAAAGAAAACCCTAATTCCCATAACACACCATCGGCCGCGACCTCACCATTCACACACACAACTTGCGAATTTCAGCCATGATCAATCAATTAGGCATCGAATTGATTGAGATCAAGCATTACAACACGTTAACAACATCAAATTCTTAGCTATTACGCGATTAAAGGTTAGATTTTATGAGTTTTTCATGCTTTCTTAACTTTGGTCGAACCCTAGTTCGGATTTTGTTCAAGATGTTGAATTTTTTTGATTGTTTGATGATTGTATGTTGTTAGTTAGATTGTATTGATGATAGTTTACGTGGATTGTGCAAGAAATTCGTGGTTTTGATGCGTAGTTCATACCTTACTAATAATAGTAACTTTTGTGCATGAACTTGATGATTTGATGATGAATTGATGATGTTATGATGTTAATAATGTTGTATGAATGTTGGAATTATGATAATTATGCTAGAAATCCAAGAATTAATCATGTAGTTCGTACCTTGCTAAAAGTAGAAACTTTTGGATAGGAGATTGATGAATTATGATGATTTGATAATGTTGAACATGTTTAAATGATAGTTATGAGCTTGAATAGGTATTGTGTTGATGAATTCATGATTGAATTGAGCGTTAGGTTGATTTTGGGATGTTACTTTCCTAAAAGGGAAACTTTATTTGTGTGAACATTGGATATGGTGAATTGGGCATTTTATGATGTTAGGAACATGTTAGAACGTTTGTTAGAGGTGTCTAATAAGGTGGAATGTGTTGATTGGGTTGTGTGGATACTTGATTGGTCATCTAGGAAATTGTACTCTTATTGATTATACATGATGATGGATTATGTTAGGATATTATAGGATCATGTTTGGGATTGTAATAGATCATTGCTGAGTATGTTGATTGACATAAATCTTGCTGGATGATGTGATGATGATCGTCATACACGCGTGCGAATCTGAGGCCCTTACTTAGTAGGATTGGCAGGGTTTAGGGTGTGATGTTGTGAGTGGCTTCACATGGCATGTTTTGCATGATTAGAATTTATGTATGATGTACTAGTTGTGATGTAATTATAATTGTTTTAAGCATGTTGAGTACTTGAGATTCGCATGAGTTGTATGATAATCTAAGTTGTATGATGATCTTTGTAGGACAAGTGGTTGATGAAGTGATATATGTGAACAACTTGTATGATAACTGTGTATGATGAGTTGCTATGCTTGATTAAATGGGATTTCAACAATAATGTCACCAACGAGTCAAACGGGTCAACAGGTCAAATGAGTCTTGTTTTTCTAAAACCTTTGGTCAATGTGTTTATTGAGCACTTAGGGTTGTTAATGATTCTGTGTACACATACTCATGTACTTGCATGTTCTAGGTAACCTCTAAAGGTTGTCTTTCCTCTCTCTCTCAAGTTAGCTTTAATATCATTCGTGTGCACACCAGGTGAGTTCATGTCCCACTTTATTTACACTCTCTTTTGGGGGAGATAGCATACTTGTTCTGAAATGCTTTATTGATTATAAGTTATGTATAGTGTAATGTAGTGAAATATACTATGAAAGTGCTCACACTTTCGGATTGTTAATATTGAAACTAGCTGGAAATCTTAGGTAGTACTACTGGGTTTGACAAGCCCCACCTGTGCGACTCAAGGTCAAACGGGTGCAATATTGTCCTAACACATGGTGTCACGACCTAGTAAGTCGTGACGGGAGGCAATCAAATGAAACGTTGTTAGCTTCGATCACGAAATTACTATGACTATTACTTGTGAATTTAGACTAGCCATCTAATTCAATGCACTCTTATGTTTTATAACTATTACTGTTATGTTTTACGCAAACTCTTGAACTCATCAACCATTGTGTTGACTCTTTTAGTATGCTATTCTCAGGTCGTGGTTAATAAAAAGCCTAGGAGCACTCACGGGTCAGCATTTGTGGGTCAGCATTGTTGGTAACATTTGTTGGTTTTGCTATTGGAATTATTGTGTATTTTTTTTTGAACAACGGTTGGCATGTGTTTGCGCATTTTACATTACATTACATTACTTTGGTTTGTCTTGTTTAGTGAATGCTTTCGCACTGTCTTAAAGTTTTAAACTCTAATTTTGCTTGAATGTTTCATATAGAGTCATTATGAGTAAGTATTGACTAAGATCCTGATTTATCACACGCCTTGTGGTAAAACCCCTAACGTGGATTTTGAGGGTGTGACAGAAAAATGCTAAATCTAAATCCTCTCAGAATAAAAATCAAACCAATCAAGCTCAAAGAACAAATCAATCTAACTAAATTCAAAGAACAAATCTAACTCTGATTTGAAAACTGTTCAGGTCCAAAGTCTTCCACTATTAACAAAAGATTTGTATCTAAGGTGTCTAGGAATGGTGTTAATGAACAAAAGTCAAAACCCAAATTTCAAAAGAACAAACTCTCAAATCAAAAACAACAGATTAACTTTGCAACTCCTAAATCAAAACAAGGATCAAATGTGGCTTCCACATCTAAGGTTAATTAATAATTGTTTAAATTTCAACAAAGATACTATGAAATATGTGATATGTACAATCATAATACTGATGAATGTTTTTTTAACAGGTACTGTCATATTTGTGATATAAAAAACCATTCAACAGCTGATTGTTATTTCAATAAGTATTGTACCATTTGTGATGAAAGAAATCACAAAACTGAGAATTGCTACTTCCGAAGGAACTAGCCAAGGAATGGATATGTCAATCCACAATTTCAAAGAAATCAAAGTATTGGTTTTTAAAGATTGACAAAACAACTTTCCTTAGGCTTGAGATCTTTTTGAAGGATTGATTCTGATTATGATGATTCTTATGCTGTGAAAACAAAGCATTATAATCAAGGAAAATTCGTTCCACAATCTGTGAGAATGAACAATGGAAAGTGTGGTAATCAAAATTTTTCTAAAAATGTGTCTTCTGATGGTTTGAATTACCTTGACAATGATCTTGAAAAACGTTATCATGCTTTACGGACTATGCAAATCAAAGATAATCAAAAAATTTTCAGAAATGGAATTGGTAAATTTAAACAGCAAAAGAAGCCTGATTTGAATAAGCTTCATTTTAAACAGTTTACCATTTTTGATAAATTTAGCAAGCCCAAGACCATATCGGCTTGGGTTGATAACTCAACTTAAAACTCTTTGAAATGCAGGTACGCCCAAGAAGACCTATTAACACATGGTATGTTGATAGTGGGTGTAGCCGGCATATGACAGGCAACCATGCGTTGATTCAAGATTTTAAAGTTAAAAGATGGTACTCATGTTGCATTCGGAGGTGATGTAGTTGGTAAAATAACAGGCGAAGGAACAGTGTCCAATGGGATTATTATCTTTGATAAAGTCAACTATTGTTCACATTTGAACTTTAATCTTTTAAGTTTCTCCTAAATTTGTGACAAATCTTACTCTGTTCTATTTGATGATTATTTTTTTTATATTTTGAAGCCAGGTTTTCAGATAAGCAAGGAATGGGTAGTTGTTAAAGCTATACATGATCGAGATGTATACAAGTTAGATATGTCCCAAGTAGATCCATCTACAGAAACAACATGCCTAATTGCTCAAGCATCAAATGTCGAAAGCCAGTTATGGCATAGACATCTCGGGCATTCCAATTTCAAGAATATGAACAAGCTTGTAGCAGGAAATCATGTCGTAGGTCTTCCAACAAAAAAGTTTGCTACAACAGATCACTACTTAGCGTGTTCAAAAGGAAAGCAACACATAGCGTCTTATAAGCCCAAGCTAATAAACTCAAATTCCAAGCCTCTCTAGATGTTGCACATGGACCTATTTGGACCAAAAAATATGCAGAGTATTGCAAAGAAATCTTATTGTTTAGTTATCATTGATGACTTTACAAGATTTTTATGGGTTTTCTTTTAGCATGCTAAATCTAAAACTGCTGAATTGTTAAAAGATTTCATCATTAAAGTAGAAAATTAATTAGAACAAAAGGTGAAAATTATCAGATGTGATAATGGAACTGGATTTAAAAATGCTAATGTTGACATGTTTTATGCAGAAAAAGGAATTGCTCGTCAGTTCAGTGCTCCTAGAACTCCACAACAAAATGGAGTTGCTGAAAGGAAAAACAGAACTTTGATTAAGGTCGTACGTTCTATGTTAGCAGATGCAAAGATTCCAATTACTTTTTGGGATGAAGCCATATCCACTGCATGCTTTGTACAGAATCGTACATTTCTTGTAAAAGATAAACAGAAAACTCCTTATGAGTTGATGTTTGGCAGGAAACCTAATATAGATTTTCTTAAATCTTTTGGTTGTCCAGTTTTGATTTTAAATTCAAGTGACCATCTAGGAAAATTTGATTAAAATCTGATGATAGATTTTTTGTTGGATATTCGTCGGTTTCAAAAGCCTTTAGACTTTTTAACTCTAGGACCAATGTTATTCTTGAAACTTTTAATATTAAATTTCTTGAAAACTCTTTTCCATCAGTTGCAAATGGTCCAGCTTGGCTGTTTAATTTATGATAGGATCAAAATGGATCGATCTGTGATGATATTGTGATGCAATTGAATCAAAACAAACACATGTAATCAAATCAATACAAACATATCAGAAAAATTCATAGTTTTTTATTGATAGAAAACATAGAAATACAAGTGTAGAGAAAACAGTTACAATTCGTTCAACTGATTCTAAGGTGCACTAGTCTAGACTTTGTGCTTACCTGCACAATACATAATCTATGCTATTTATACTATCAAAGAAAACAAGAAGGAACATATATTTATAAGTAAGTCCCTAAACTATGACAAAACTATTAATAAAGACAATAAAGACTAAATGTTAATCTTCGAGAGGCTTCTACAATACTCCCCCTAAGGTTGACATTGTCTTCAGTCTTCAAAATCTTCAATCTTTGGTCTTCGGTCTTCAAAATCTTCAATTTTTTGCTCTTTTGTCTTCAATCTTCATTCTTCATTCTTCAAACATCAAAAAAATCTTTTGGTTCTTCTTTTACTTTGAACATAGGCTTCTCCTTGTACAGCTCTTGTTCTCTCAATGCTTTTGTACTTGCTGACTTAAATTTTTCTGCTAAAATAGCTGGCTCTGGCTTTGATTCATTTGTCTTTATCTCCATCTTTTCCATTCTTTCCAATGTTTCCTTGGATAAACCTGCAATGTCAATGTTAGCATAAAATTCCAAAGGTTTTGGTTAATCTTGAGAATAAACTTCTAGCACTCCTTTACTTGATATCCTCATAAACTCAATTGACTTAATATCTTTCTTAACAATGTTTGCATACGCCAAGGCTTTATGTAATGCAATTCGTTCCATTGCAGCATTCATGACTTTAATGATTGTCAAGAAGTACTTCTAGTCATTTTCAGCAACTTCAGAAGACACCCGTTCAAACTTTTGAATTGATAAGAAAGAAATGTAACTTGGATAAAGTAATTTTAGCTCAAATACTCCAAATAAAGAAATCATATCTTTATCCCAATCATCCAAATTTCTAACATGCTTCAACTCAAATGTATCCACATTATAAAACCATTGTAGAATTGGTTTTGTTGTTTGAGAGCCATCAATCACTTTCAGACCAGGATTTGTTACTTTATCAAAGTATTTATCACTAAAAGCATCCAAAAATACATCTTCTTCTACATCTTTTTCTCCAAGTTTTCTTTTGCTTTTCAATGATTTAAAGTATTCTTTATCTTCCTGATCACGTCTCGTTTTAAGAAATGAACTCATCCTTGATATTCCTCGGTTTAGCAATTGAACAAAATTTTCACCGCGACTAGCTTTTGTTGGGATAATCAAAGGAAGTTTGTTCAGCTCTTTTAAGTCTTGCACAGGTAGTTCAATGATGCTTGAGTAAAAGTGATAAACATCACATATAGCATTTACTCTCTTGATCAAAAAGGCATCAAATACTTCATCATATTTCCAAGCTACTATTTTAACTTCTTTTGTTTTATCAGGAACAATCATTGCATTAAGTAGTTCTAAAATTGATTGTCCTTTTTGTAAAACATTTCGTACCAAGTCTCCTGTTGTTCTAGCTTTATTCCACAATTGCTTTTATTCAATCGAGACTTCATAAGCTTGTTTTTCAGTCTCAGGAAACATCTTCATTAGCTCTTTCCTTCTCTCGTGACTACTTCTTATCAACTCCATGTTTTCGATCTCTTGAGGCTTTAGAATTCTTGTTCTCTTTGTAATCTCGAGATACTGTGGGTTGTCCATATCGAGGACTATCATTCTGTTTGTTTGTTTCTCGGTTTCTTGGAAACTTCTAACTAAGTTTCTCAACGATTCTGCTTGAAGTCTGTTTAATTTCTTCCTAGGATAGTTACGTGATTGTAACCATATCCTTAAAGTAGTTACATTCATATCATTTGGATCAGGATGGTGTAACTCAAAATTTGAAAGTTCTTCAACATTGATACTTTCTTGAAGCGGATTCCATTCTCCATGCTCTACTACTATCTCATCTGGATCAACAGGTGCAATAGACTCAGCGGTTATACACTTTTCATACTCTTTATTTATTTGTAAGACAGTTAATCCATCCAAAAATAATCTGTTGTATTTCATTCTAATCAAGTAATTGTACTTATCTTCAATAAAAACAGGTATGACTTCAGATGTTTCCTGGATTGGTGAGTGAGTAACTTCAACCATGTCCTCATCTTCCAATACTTCATCGTACCATGCATCTTCAAACTCAGATTCTAAATCATCAAGTCCCTCAATCTTCTCTTGATATATAGGTTCTTGTTGAGTTTCAACTTCAGATGCAGTCTTTTGAACTTTTGATGATTCAGCTAAAACTGAAATGTCTACATCATCAATTTTTCTTTTTCCTTTATCTATCTCAAATATATTCTCAACATCAATTGGGATAACTTCAGAAACTATCATAACTTTTGGGGATGGAGATTTTAGACTATCTTTCATTCTTTTGAATTCTTCTTTTAAAACCTCATTGTTTTCTTACAACTTTTTGAGCTTTTCTTCCATTAGGTCATAATCTTTCATCATGACTTCAAAATTTTGCAAATTTGTTTCTTTATCTTTCTCTAAATCAGCAATCACTTTATCTTTCTTTTGTAATTCCTCCTTCAATTTCTCATTTTCTTCTCTTAACTTTTCAGTGAGATTCACTTGCTTAGCATTTTCTTCTTTTAATCCATCAATAATCAACTGAAAGTTTGTTTCTTCCACCACATGTGTATCTTGTTGATTCAAACTTACAGAATCATCATGTATCACATCTTCAAAAACTTCAAAGTTTTGAACATCTTTATTAACATCAGTTTGTTCTTCTGTTTCAATTGCTTCTTCAATCATATTAACTATCTCCTCAATAGTTTGACTTTCTTCATTTCTACCTTCAACTTGATCAACTTCCTAAACATCTTTAACTTGTTCAGTTTCATGAACATCTTCATTTAATTGTTCCATGTCATTGCCATCATCATCATCAGATGTGGAACTAGAACTATCATTATCAATGTTGTCATCATTATCATCATCTTCATCATCATCTTCATCTTCATCTACTAACTCTAGAGGATGTACTTCAATCAGGACGTTTGGATCAACCGGTTCATCCTCAAGTAAATGAAAATGATCTTCATTTATGGTCACCTCATCTTGAGCCACAACCCTTATATAGTCAAACATTGGTACATTAGGAGCACCAGTAATCATTGATAGTCGTTTGTATGAGGTTTCTGTCATATGCTCAAGAATCAATCTTTCACCACCAACTCCATAAGCATGATAATCAAGATTTGCTTCATTTATGATCATCTGTAGGAATCTTGGGTACATCAGATACTTGTTTCTAATACCCTTTTCCAAGTTGAAAATAAATCCATTCATAATCCATCTAGCCATGTTAAATCTTCTGTTTGTGGTTAATGCAACAATTGGAGATGCTATATCAACTGGAAAGGAGTTCCAACCCGCACTTTGTTTGGACATACCATGTTGGAATATATAACATAATAATTTCTAGTGATTATACACTCTTGCTCTAAAAAATTGCTTCTTTGGAAAGTGGTCTGGATGACCCATAGCAATAAAAGTTTCTCTCCATTCATTAAATGAGAAATCTGCTAAGTCTTCAGGGTCATTGTTTCCAAGCCTTAATGCTTCTCTAATGGATTCTTCTGACACTTCAATCATTCTTTCATTGGTTATGAATCCTCTCAAAACTTTTCTCCCTTCTTCATTGATTTCAACAGTTGCAGTAGTCCAAAACTTCTTGATCAGTCTGGAATAAATGACTGGTTGGTAACACATAGCATAGACATACTTAGTCCTTAACAGGAATCTAATCATCTCTTCATAGCCTGTAGCATCCCGAACATCTTCGTTTAGAATTGCTGCTACATTGTGTTTAGGCTCAAACTTAAATTCAGCCATCTGAAAGGATAAGACAAAAAGAATTAGCCACTTAAGAATTTGCAATATTGAATCAAATTGATATTTATAGAAATTTAAATGAATTATTATGTTTTAATTCTGTTAACCTAACTTGCACTTTGAAAATTTTCTAAGTGTTCAAGTATTCTGTCAAAAAAAACAAAATACATTCAAGTTAGAGTGTAAATGATTTCAAACAAATCAATTCATTAAATTTTCTCAAAAAAACACAGATTAAAGAATGAATTTGTGATTAATTTTCCATTTTTATTAAAAATTCATGAATGTGACTGTTCATATTCAAGAACTTCGACTAATGAACATGAACATCATCATTAAGAACAAATTTAATGAAAATCAGATTTGATTATCACAGTATGTTTGAAATCAAGTGTATATCATCAATCAATGTTCAATTTCAGTTAAACATTTACATTAAGGTCACAAATTTCAAAATTTCAATCGAACTAGGGTTCATACGCCCGCATAGCTATGAAACGCCCAATCAAATTCAAACTATAAACTTGAAATTGTATGAATTCTTCATGAACTTACGTTTAGAATTTGAAAAAGAAACTATCAATCGCAAGTATTGAACAAATAACAATCAGAAAGATGAACTGGTGAATCAAGGGTGTTCGATAGTCGGGTGCAAGATCAGGGGATTTGAGAGTGAATGAGAGACCTGAAATCACAAGTGTTGTATTTATACTAAGTGTAAATTTTTAGGCGCATGAGCACTGTTTGTGCGCATGAGACTCAATTTTACACAAAAAATTTAGGCGCATGAGCACTGTTTGTGTGCATGGGGTTGATTTTACACTAAGTATTTAGGCGCATGAGCACTGTTTGTGCGCATGTGGTATAGATGCATGGGCACTGTTCAGACGCATAAGCACTGTTTAGGCACTTTTGCACTGTTCAGGCGCATGGGACTAATCGAAACGCCCAACACTTGGTAATTTTTCACTTGAAACGCCCAACTCTTAAAAGCCTAGTACTGTGTAGGCGCATGAGTATGGATGAAACGCCTAACACTTAACCACAAATTTCAGACATATGACAACTGTTTAGGCGCATGAGGTTGTCTGAAACGCCCAACACTTGTACAAATTTCTAAAAAAAACATCATGCTCCTATTTTGGACTTTAGAACACTGTTTAGGCGCATGAGATTACTTCCATGAGTAACACTTGTAATTTTCAAATCTTCCACCTGAACGCTGTTTAAACGCGTTCGTACTGTTCATATACTAATTTTTAAAACAATTTGTCAAATTTTGACTTTCACCCAAAATTTACATAATTGACCCTCAATTTTGTACTTTTGACATTTAATTTTTTTTTTTTTTGATCTTTTTATTTTTGTTTAAAATTTTTTTTTTTGAAAAACAATTTTCCGTCATTTTAGTCTCTAATTTTAACAAAAAATCTCATATTAAAATGTTGCAAGAAGTTTTTCCACTTTAAAATGTTTTCTTCATGTTTATTTTTACATTATATCAAACACACACATGCTTGAACTTTTTAGCTTCATCCTATCCATCCAAAACATTTAATTTTTGATTTTTCATATCTAGAAATTTAAAAATTTTCTCTTTGACACTTTTACTTTTTACTCCCCCTAAACTTTTAAGTTTAATAAAACTTAGAAGTTTCTTGAAAGTCATAGGAAGAGCACACTAATCATTGTTAATATGCCTGCACAGAGAAAAACATGCAAAAGTCAAAATTAAATCAGAATAAAAATCTATTATGTACAATTGAATCATATGTCTGCAGTGAGATCATATCAGTTAAGATCAGCATATTGAAATAAAAGAAATTGATGGATAGTCATAGATAGTGAATAAATCCTGATCAAGTGTGTTCCAGGTCAGTATTTCTGCAGCTGCGGAGACACTAGATCTAAGGACAGAAAATGAGTGCTTTTGGCAAGGTACTCAGTACACTTACTTTTTCAACTCTTGGAATGCTTAAGGTACGATTAGATATGACATTATGTAAGTCACACTTAGACTTAGAGAGCTCAACCCTCATCAAGATTTGCAAGAAATCACTTTTCTCAACTTGAAAACCTGACATATACTTATAACCAGATCTCATGTTTAGTTTGTTCACATTGGCTTCTTTTTGCATCAGATGAGAATATCCAGGTCTGTAATGACTTACAACAAAGGATATCTCGTCACTTCAGGTCTATGATGACTCATAACAAAGAAGTGATTAGATACTTTAAATTAATTAGAGCTCAATGGTTATTCATATCGCCACCAGGTGTGAGTTTATGACTTTACAAGCAATTAATTTGAGAAGTCAACACTACTCATGTGTACTAAAATGGACAAACACGAATGCATGATTGATTTAGTTTGATCACAAGAGTTTACTTTTTTAGTATAATTACATGAGCTTACCTGCACATCATATCTGATCACGTCAGACTTTAGTCGTAAGCAAAGTATGCAACTGATCAAACTAATGTATCTATCATTTCTCACATATTTCAAATACATATTCAATCCAAAAAAAATAAGAAAGAAAAACTCTATTTTTGTAGTTTTTGTTTTATATTTTTATCTTTTGATTTTTCAATTTTCTATTTTTGTATTTTGGTTTGTTTTTCTATGAAACATGCACACACAATATACAATCAGGCAATTAACTCTGATAGTTTCTCTTGTTGTTTCCTATTCAGTTAAGGGGGGTTCTGATCATTTTAAAACTCAAGGAACTGAAATGCTTAAAAACTAGTTTTTACACATGGTTAATAAGACCAATTGACTCTACCAAATACTCAAACCTTCCTGGTAAAAAGGCTTTTGTAAATAGGTCTGCCAACTGTTTTTCAGTTGCAATTTGGATTAAAATGATTAAACCTTTTTCAGAGTTATCTCTGAGAAAATGATATAGAATCTTGATATATTTTGTTTTTGAATGTTGGACAGGATTAACTGTAATTAACATAGCAGCAGTGTTATCAATGTAAATTGGAGTTTTAAGAAAATTGAACCCGTAATCCAGCAGTTGGTTTTGTAACCAAAGGATTTGAGAACATCCTGCTGATGCAGCAATGTACTCAGCTTCTGCGGTTGAAACAGAGACATTTGTTTGTTTCTTACATTGCCATGAGACTAATCTGGGTCCTAAAAACTAACAACCACCCGTCGTAAATTTACGATCTTGGCAACATCCCCCATAATCACTATTTGTATATCCATGTAACTCGAAGTTTCCTTTATAAGGATACCATAACCCTAAAGCTGGTTTTCCTTTGAGATACCTGAATATTCGTTTAACAGCAATTAAGTGAGATTCCTTTGGGTCAGATTGATACCTGGTACAGACACAAACAGCATACATTATACCAGGTCTAGATGCAGTAAGATACATCAAAGATCCAATCATAGATCTGTATAGAGTTTGGTCAACAGATTTTCTTTTCGAATCAGGTTCAATCTTGGAATTTACGTCAGCTGGAGTTCTTATGGATTGACAATCTTCCAGTTTAAATTTCTTTAAGAATTTATCAACAAATTTCTCTTGATTGATAAAAATTCCATCTGCAAATTGCTTCACTTGAAGTCCAAGAAAGAAATTTATTTCTCCCATAGAACTCATTTGAAACCAAGACTTCATGATTTCATCAAATTCATTGCACAATTTTGGACTTGTAGAACCAAATATGATATCATCGACATACACTTGTACACATAGAAGATCATCAGCATCCTTCTTTATGAACAAAGTTGGATCGATTTTCCCTCTCGTGCATCCATGTTGGATTAAGTGTTGTGACAATGTTTCATTCCAGATTCTAGGGGCTTGATGTAGTCCATACAAAGCTTTGCTAAGCTTGTACACACGATGTGGAAATTCCGAATCTTCAAAACCCGGAGGTTGCTTTACATACACATCATCATGGGGATCGGTCCATACAAGAAAGCACCTTTCACATCCATTTGATACACCTTGAATTTCATGAATGATGCATAAGCCAAGAAGACACGAATTGATTCAAGTCTTGCAACTGGAGCAAATACTTCATCATAATCTATTCCCTCCTCTTGGGTTTATCCTTGTGCAACGAGTCTCGCTTTATTTCTAATAACTATTCCTCGATCATTTGTTTTGTTTCTGAACAACCATCTTGTGCCTATGGCATTTTCTCCTTCAGGTAAATCCACAAGATTCCACACTTCTTGTTTGCGGAATTGAAATAATTCTTCTTGCATAGCCTCAATCCAACTATTGTCCTTTAACGCTTTGGTAATATTTTTAGTAACAATTTGAGAAAGAAAACACTAGTATAAGCAAAGATTTGCTTGTTTTGATTTACTTCTCGTTGTTCTCTCATTTAATGGACCAATAATCTGAGATGTCGGATGGTTCTTGTGAATACGAGATGTTGGAATCTCATTCCCTTGAACATGAACATCCAGATTGGTTTGGTTCAAGTTGGAAAGCTGATGCAATAGGTTTGAAGAATGTGGATTGAAATTGGGAACTTGAGTCGGTGAGTTGATGAAGTAATCAAGATTACCGGTACCAACTATATCACAAGAAATAGATGACGTTGCAGACTCAGGTTGTACAATTTCTATACCATCATTAGGAATAGGTTGTGAAACATCTTGATCTTTTGAAACTGAAAGATCTTCATCTTGATAAGATTGATCATTATTATTAAACCGAATTATTGAATCTTTGACAAAAGAAAAAAATGGATAATCTGGGCTTGAGTCATCCATATCATTAGAATCTGAATCATCACTGAAAGAACCGAGATCTCCTTGAAGTTTCTTCTCACCTGTAGAATCAAGCAAGTTAGATTGATTAAACAAGTTAGATTGAAAAGAGTTTGACAATGAATCTAAATCAAATAACCAAGCTGGACCATTTGAAACTGATGGAAAAAAATTTTCAAGGAACTTAACGTTGAATGATTCAAGTATAACATTTGTCTTAGAGTTATAAACTCGATAGGCTTTTGAAACAGATGAATATCCAATGAAAAATCCTTCATGAGATTTTGAATCAAATTTTCCTAGATGATCACTTGAATTTAAAATCAAAACTGGACAACCAAAAGATTTAAGAAAATCTATGTTTGGTTTCCTGCCAAACATCAACTCATAAGGAGTTTTCACTTTGTCTTTCACAATTAAAGTACGATTCTGTACGAAACACGCAGTAGATATGGCTTCATCCCAGAAAGTGATAGGAATTTTCGCATCTGCTAACATGGATCGTGCAGCCTCAATCAAAGTTCTGTTTTTCCTTTCAGCAACTCCATTTTGTTAAGGAGTTCTAGGAGCACTAAACTGATGAGCAATTCCTTTTTCTGCACAAAACATGTCAATAGTTGCATTTTTAAATTCCGTTCCATTATCACTTCTTATTATTTTTACTTTTTGTTCTAATTGATTTTCAACTTTTGTGATGAATTATTTTAATAATTTAGTCGTTTCAGATTCAGCATTCAAAAAGAAAACCCATGAAAATCTTGTGAAGTCATCAATGATAACTAGACAATAAGATTTTCTTCCAATACTCTTCACATTTGTTGGTCCGAAAAGGTCCATATGCAACATCTGGAGAGGTTTGGAATTTAAGTTTATTTGCTTCGGCTTATAAGACGCTCTATGTTTCTTCCCTTTTAAACATGCTGAGCAGAGATCAGTAGTGGCAAACTTCTTTGATGGAAGGCCGATAACATGATTTCCCGCTACAAGCTTGTTCATATTCTTGAAGTTGGAATGCCCGAGATGTCTATGCCAAAGCTGACTTTTGTCATTTGATGCTTGAGCAATAAGGCAAGTTGTTTCTATTATTTGAATCAACTTGAGACATATCTAGCTTGTATACATCTTGATCCCTAACAGCTTTAACAACCACCCAATCTTTGCTAATCTGAAAACCTGGCTTCAAAATATAGCAAAAACAATCATCAAAAAGAACAGAATACGATTTATCACAAATTTGGGAAACACTTAACAAATTAAAGTTCAACTATGAGCAGTAGTTGACTTTATCAAAGCTTATTATCCCGTTGGATACTGTTCCCTCGCCTGTGATTTTTCCTCCTGCATCACCACCGAAGGCGACGTGTGTACCATCTCTTAACTTAAATTCTTGAAGTAAGGCATGATTGCCTGTCATGTGCCGGCTACACCCACTATCCACATACCATGTGTTGATAGGTCTTCTCGGGCGTACCTGCAAGACAAAGAAAATTAAGTTAAGTTATCGACCCAAGCCGAGATGGTCTTGGGTTTGCCAAACTTATCAATAATGGTAAATTGTTTAAAATAGAGTTTATTCACATCAGGCTTGTTTTTCATGAATTTACCTATTCTATTATTCACAATTTTTTGATCATTATTAAGAAAATTCATACCATTTGAATGACCAATTTTTGAAAAATTTTATTTCCAAAATTTTTATCATTCATTCTCATAAACCTTGGAATGAATTGATCTTGAATGTATTGTTTTGGTCTCACAGATTCATTTCTTTTGAAAGATCTCAAGCCTAAGGAAGGTTGGTTAGTTAATCTTTGAAAACTAATAGTTTGATTTCTTTTAAACTGATGATTAACATAGCCTTTACTCAATTGTGTATTTGCAAATCCTTTCCTTGGCGAACTCTTTCTACAGTAACAATTTTCTCTATTGTGAGTCCTTTCATTACAGAAGGTACAGTACTTATTAAAGTAACAATCTGTTGTCGAGTGATTTCTCAGATCACATATGTGACGGTACTTGTTAAAAAAACATTCAGCAGTCTTATGATTATACATGTCACAAATTTCACAGTACCTTTGTGGTGTATTAAACAACTGTTTATTAACTTTTGATGTTGACGTAACGTTTGATCCTTGTTTAGATTTAGGCATTGAAAAGTTAATCTTTTGTTTTTGATTTGACAAATTTTGTTTTTGATTTGACAATTTGTTCTTTTTTATATTTGGTTTTGACTTTTGTACATGAACAGCATTCTTAGAATCCTTAGAAACAAATCGTTTAACGACCACGGAAGACTTCGAATCTGAACCTGTTTTCAGATCAGAGATTGATTTGTTCTTAGGAGTTTGTTTAACTTCTTGAATTAAGTTCATGTTCAAAGTACCAGCAGACACAAATTTTATTGGTTTAAATTGAGTTGCTTGATTTGTTTGATTTTCTTGACTCTTATTTTGATCAGTTTTAGCTTTAGTCAATTTTTTCTTCTTCTTTGGTTCCTTGATTTTGTAGAACTTGATTTTATTTGAGATTGAACATCTTCAGGTGAAGATTCTTTTTTAGTTTCTTTCTCTTTCTAATCTTTTTGCCATTTAATATACTCTGGATTATTTAGACCATAAGAGTTTGAATCTTTTGATGTTCCTTCTTCTTGTTTTGCTTTATCTTTGTTTTTGGAGTTTTGTTTATTATTTTTAATGATCACTTCTTCCAACACAGATTATTTTGGAACAAATATTTTCTTACTTTTCGGTCATGGTTCATATGATTTTACTTTTACAGGATGACCGTTTTTGATCTTTTCAGTATCTTTTTCTTCAAAGATTTCAACATTGGTTTTCTCTTCTTCGCTATCAGAAATATTGTTGTTTTTGTTTTGGAAAGCTTTAAGTTTAGCTTTATTTTCAGGAGAATGATCATGCGTGTTGAAGTTCTCTGGTAAAGTGTCTATTATGGATTCAGGCATTGGTTCGTGTGTAAAACCTAAGCCTGCTTTTTGTTTGTCCTTTCGTTCACTTACCAGTTGTTCCACAATTGTTTTGGAACTTTTGACTTTTGCAAGATCAACTTGTGTAGCAGCATGTACTATTTTCTCCTCTTCCAAGTTCTTAATCATTTCTTCAAGTTGTTTGGAAACAATTTCTAGTTCTTTCAAAGTTTGTTCCATGAATTTTGTAGAGAAATGATCTTTTCATCTGATATTTTGTGATCTTTTTTAAGTTTATTATGCATTAATTCCTCTTGCTTGAGCTTTTCACAAATTTTGTATGAGTAAGTTCGATAATATT
The DNA here is from genome assembly GCA_025506505.1 of Flaveria sonorensis. Classification (NCBI taxonomy): domain Eukaryota; kingdom Viridiplantae; phylum Streptophyta; class Magnoliopsida; order Asterales; family Asteraceae; genus Flaveria; species Flaveria sonorensis. Next base: position 35,028,075 of record CM046435.1, on the reverse strand, counting down.
CTACATGTTCAAAGCAAGATTTGGTGCATAGTTTTTCTCTTACTTCAGCTATATTTCAGGATATTTAGGTGAAGAAGTCTCAAAGTTAGAAGATAAATTTTCAACCTTTGGTTGATCTGACTGTGCCATTAATGCAACTTCTTCTGAATCCTCTTTAGGATCAGATTTATCACTCCAGTCATACTCTTCTTTTTCATTTTCAAAATTTCCTTCAGCCTTAGGATCACTGTCTTCTGACCAATTTTCACTTTGAACTTCTGCAATAAGAGATAGACTAGATGTTAAGTCAGCTGTAAACTGCTCTGCATACGCACTCCAGTCATATCCATATTTGATGCTCACGACAAGAGCTTTCTTAGGCTCTTTAGAAGATTTTGAGTCATCTTTAAGTTCAGGCATTGGTAGACTTTGATATGGCTTTTGGAATGTCTTCTGAGACGGTTGTGGATATCTTTGATTGCTTGAACTAGCTTGACCATTCCCTCCTTTGTTTCTGGGAGCTTTGCTTTCCCGTAAGAAGTGGCCATAGCTATTGCAGTTGAAACACCTTGACTTAGATTTGTCAAATCCAACAGTCTTGTTAGCACTTGGCTTGTAGTTCCTGTTGATATAGGAGTGTTTCTGGGTTCTATATGCAATCATCACCATTTGCCAGTTTAAATCCATCTCTTCTACATCGTCTGGATCCATCTCGAATAAGTCTTGCAAAACAAGATCTAATTGTGTTAAATGACTACCTTGATAAGCTTGAAAACTAGCCATAAAAGCAGTAAAGGCTGTTTTGGACTTCTCATCTTGTAATAGGATGTTGATAACACCTTTAACTTTGCTAGTTTTAGCAGAGTTAAAAGATGGAGTCTCAGTGTGAGGTTTAGAGTTTTGAGGTTTAGGAGGAGACTAAGGTTGTGGTTGAGTTGCATAAGCAGGAGCACTTGTATATGAAGAATCTGTAAAGAACCCTGCTCCAACAAACAGATCACCCTCTTCTTCTGGTGAATTCTCATTCTTTGCCATAAAGGCATTCTCCACTGTGCTAGCTGGAGATGCAACATATTTGTACTGAGACATTGATGCTACTCTATCATTGTTTCTTGAGCTTTCATCAATCTCTACTGACTCAATTTTGGCAATCAATAGATCAAGATCCATAGGGAATTTTTTAGTGTGTTTCAACAATGTCACTATTTGTTTCCATGAGGATGGAAGAGCATTGAGAAGTATGAAATTTAGATCTTTGAGATCATTTTTGATGCCAGCAGTTGACATCTCAGTTGTAAGTTGCACAAATCTATTCATTATTTGGTTTATAGTTTCACCAGATAAATGCTCAAACAGCTCTAACTGCCTCTTCAGTTTCTGCTTCTTGAGATCTTGAATCTCCTTACCACCTTCACATATTATCTTCAAAGCTTTATACATAGTATATCTAGTTTGATATCCATCAAGTCTAGTTAAGACTTCTAGTGGTAATCCTTTACACATCAATGAATATGCTTTAATGTCATTCTTTACTTTTCTTAGATCATCATCTTGTAACCCATCTTCAGGATAAGGTTCTGGAGAGTCTTTTGTGTAGGCAAAACCTCTATCAGGACCATCTGATGTAATTAGGATATGAGGTCCTTTTTCTATTGACTTCCACAAGTAAGTGTCAATAGAATTAAGATGATGTTTCAATCTAAGAGACCAGTTCTTAAAATCAGCTCTGTTCTTCAACTTAGGAACTCTGTTCTCAGAATCTTCAGATTTGACCATTTTGAATTTTTTATTTTAATTTTTTTGTTTTTAAGAAAAAGATTTGTTTTTGTTGTTTTTTTTTTAAGTTTTTGAATTAAAACAATGAATTGAAAATACTTTTGGATTTTTAAATTTTGAAAAAATTTCTAAGTGTTGAGTTGATGCGCCTAAACAGTGATGAAGCGCTCACACAGTTGTCAAACACCCAACTTTGAGGTAGAAACGCTTAAGGGACTGCCTTAGTAGAATTCTGAAACACCCAACTGATAATGCGCCTGAACAGTTGTCAAGCGCCTGGGTTGTAGAACGCCAAAACAGTTCTAATACGCCTAAACAGTGGTTATGCGCCTAGAATTACTTAGTTTCTGAAAAGTTTCAAAGTGTCCAAACAGTTGTAATGCACCTCAACAGTGTTCAAACGCCTTGACCAAAAACGCCTGAATAGTGTTCAAACGCCTAAACAGTTGTCAAGCGCCTATACACTTAGGCAATTTTCAGCAGTGTTTTAACCTAATGCACCTAATTCAATAGATTCAAACGAACACAAATCTTCTAAAAATCTTCAAAACTTTTTGAATTGATCGAAAAACTTCCAATTAGGTAGTTTATAGGTCGATAATCATTCCTTCATCTTCAATTTCAACAAACAACAATAATAATTCAATCTTCTGATTGAAATACAGTCCGAATATGAAGAACAGGTTTGAACACAATTTAGGTCAAATTCTCAGATTTGAACGAATTGAACATGAAATTGTGATTCAAATCATGTTTCTATTGATGAAACACAACTGAATTCAACAATTATTTGATCAAATTGCTTATCACTCACAGATTCAAGTGATTCAGAGAGCTCAAAATGTTGATAAGCTCAAATCACTGAACCAACAGCTCTGATACCATTTGATAGGATCAAAATGGAGCGATCTGTGATGATATTGTGATGCAATTGAATCAAAACAAACACACATAATCAAATCAATGCAAACATATCAGAAAAATTCATAGTTTTTCATTGATAGAAAGCATAGAAATACAAGTGTAGAGAAAAAGTTACAATTCGTTCAACTGATTCTAAGGTGCACTAGTCTAGTCTTTGTGCTTACCTGCACAATACATAATCTATGCTATTTATACTATCAAAGAAAACAAGAAGGAACATATATTTACAAATAAGTCCCTAAACTATGACAAAACTATTAATAAAGACAATAAAGACTAAATGTTAATCTTCGAGAGGCCTCTACAATTTAGATTCTTCGTCAAACTCTTTTAATTCTAACTTGTTTGACTCTCCAGGTGAGAAAAAGAAACAAGGAGGAGATCTCGGATCTTTCAGTGATGATTCTGATTCTGATGATATGGATGATTCTGGCCTAGATTAACCATTCTTCTCATCCGTTAAAAATCCCGTATTTTGTTCTAAATCTCATGATCAATCTCACTCTCAACAAGCACAAGAACATCCAATTTCTGTAAATTCCAATATTTCATAACCTCTTCCTAATTATGGTCCTGAAATTGTACAACCTGAGTCAGGAACGTCATGGGTTTCTGATGATGTAGTAGTTAATGATAATCTTGATTACTTTATCAACTCACCAACTCAAGTTCCTAATTTCTATCCACATACTTTGAACTTATTGTATCAGCTTTCTGACTTAAACCAATCTAATCTGGATGTTAATGTTCATGAAAATGAGATTCCAACATCTCGTATTCACAAGAACCATCCTACGTCTCAGATTATCAGTCCATTGAATGAGAGAACGACGAGAAGTCATTCAGAACAAGCAAACCTCTGCTTATACTCATGTTTTCTATTTCAAATTGTTCCTAAAAACATCACCAAAGCATTAAAGGACAATAGTTGGATTAAGGTAATGCAAGAAGAGTTATTGCAATTCTACAAACAGGAAGTATGGAAGCTTGTGGATTTACCTGAAGGAGAAAATGCCATAGGCACAAAACGGTTGTTCAGAATCAAGTCAGACGATCGGGGAATTGTTGTTCGCAACAAAGCGAGACTCGTTGCATAAGGTTACACCCAAGAAGAAGGAATAGATTATGATGAAGTATTTGCTCCAGTTGCAAGACTTGAACCAATTCATGACTCCATGGCTTATGCATCATACATGCAATTCAAGGTGTATCAGATGGACGTTAAAGGTGCTTTCTTGTATGGACCAATCACTAATGATGTGTATGTCAAGCAACCTCCAGGTTTCGAAGATTCAGAATATCCTTATCGTGTGTACAAGCTTAGTAAAGCATTGTATGGTCTCCATCAAGCCCCTAGAATTTGGTATGAAACGTTACAATAACATTTGATCCAGCATGGATACACGCGAGGGAAGATTGATCCAACTTTGTTTATAAAGAAGGATGCTGATGATCTCTTATGTGTCAAGTGTATGGTGATGATATCATATTTGGTTCTACAAGTCCAAAATTGTGTAATGAATTTGAAGAAATAATGAAGTCTCGTTTCCAAATGAGTTCTCTGGGAGACATTAACTTTTTCCTTGGTCTTCAAGTGAAGCAGTCTGTAGACAGAATTTTTATTAATCAAGAGAAATTCATTGAAAAACTCTTGAAGAAATTTAAACTGCAAGATTGTCAATCCATCAGAACTCCAGCTGACGCTGAAAATCAGTTGACCAAACTCTATACAGATTATGATTGGATCTTTGATGTATCTTACTACATCTAGACCTGATATAATGTATGTTGTTTGTGTTTGTGCCAGGTACCAATCTGACCTGAAGGAATCTCATCTAATCACTGTTAAACAAATATTCAGGTATCTCAAAGGAAAAACGGCCTTAGGGTTGTGGTATCCTTATGAAGGAAACTTAGAGTTACATGGATATACAGATAGTAATTATGGAGGATGTTGCTAAGATCATAAATCTACGATGGGTGGTTGTCAGTTTTTAGGTCCCAGATTAGTCTCGTGGCAATGTAAGAAACAAACAAATGTCTCCGTTTCAACCGCAGAAGCTGAGTACATAGCTGCTTCAGCAGGATGTTCTCAAATGCTTTGGTTACAAAACCAACTGCTGGATTACGGGTTCAATTTTCTTAAAACCCCTATTTACATTGATAACACTGCTGCTATGTTTATTACAGCTAATCCTGTCCAGCACTCAAAAACAAAGCATATCGAAATTCGATATCATTTTCTCAGAGATAACTCTGAAAAAGGTTTAATCATTTTGATTCAAATTACAACTGAAAAACAGTTGACTGACCTATTTACAAAAGCCTTTTTACCAGGTTGTTTTGAGTATTTGGCTGAGTCAATTGGACTTATTAACCATGTTTAAAACTGGCTTTTGAGTAATTGAGTTGTCTGAATCATAAAAATGAAAAGAACCCTCCCTTAGCTGAATAAGAAGATTTATAGAGAAAACTATTAAAGTTAAATGCCTGATTGTATATATTGTGTGTGCATGTTCAATAGAAAATGAAAAATCAAATACAAAAATAGAAAATTGTAAAATCAAAAGAGAATAGTATAAAACAAAAACCCACAAAAATAGAGTTTATTTGTTACTTAATTATTTAGGACTGAATCAGTCTTTGCAATTTGTGAGTAATGATAGATACATTAGTTCTGATCAGTTGCATACTTTGCTCGTTACTAAAGTCTGACGTGATCAGATATGATGTGCAAGTAAGCTCATGCAATTTTACTGAAAAAGTAAATTCTTGTCATTAAACTAAATCAATCATGCATTCATGTTTGTCCATTTTAGTACCAATGAGTAGTGTTGACTTCTCAAATTGATTGCTTGTAAAGTCACAAACCCACACCTGGTGGCGATATGAATAACCATGAGCTCTAATTATTTAAAGCATCTATTCACTTTTCTGTTATGAGTCATCATAGACCTGAAGTGATGAGATATCCTTTGTTGTAAGGCATTACAGACTGGATATTCTCACTTGATGCAAAAGATGCCAATGTGCACAACCTAAACATAAGATCTGGCTATAAGTACATGTCAGGTTAATAAGTTGAGAAAAGTGCTTTCTTGCATATCTTGACGAGAGTTGAGCTCTCTAAGTCAAGTGTGACTTACATAATGTCATATCTAATTATACCTTAATCAATCCAAGAATTAAAAAAGTAAGTGTGCTGATTATCTTTCCAAAAGCACTCATTTTCTGTCCTTAGATCTCGTGTCTCCTCTGCTGCGGGAACGCTGACCTGGAACACACTTGATCAGGATTTAATCACTGTCTATGACTATCCACCATTTTATTTTATTTTAATGTGCTGATCTTAACTAATATGATCTCACTGCAGGCATGTGATTCAATTGTATATAGTAGATTTTTCTTCTGCTTTAATATTGATTTTTGCATGATTTTGTATGTGCAGGCATGTTGATAATGATTAGTTTGCTCTACTTGCAAAATAAAAAAAACTTCTAAGTTTGTGAACTTAAAATTTTAGGGGGAGTAAAAATGTAAAAGAGAAAATCAATGAAAAGTGACAAAATGTGAAAAATAAAAAAAATAAAAAAAAAGTTAAGTGTTTTGGATGGAAAGGAAGAAGCTGAAATTCAGGCATGTGTGTGCTTGATATGATGTAAAAATAAACTTGAAAAAGAATTCCAAATAAGTGAAAAAGCTTCTGGCAAACAAAAACAATACTATTTGTGTTGTAAAAGTTTTAAAATAAAGACTAAAATGACGGGAAAGTGTTCGAAAAATTAAAACATTGATTCAAAGTGTTTTTCAAAATGTGCTTGGTGGTGTTTGAATTGAAAATTAATGTTTAAAAATAAAAATATTAGTATAAAATGATTCGTGGTGATTTAAAAAAAAACAATTTGATTGTTAAATTTGAGGGTAATTAATGTAAATTTTGGCTGATGGTAAAAAATTTGACCAAGTGTTGAGACAATGTGCATGAACAGTGCTAATGTATATGAACAGTGCTAATGTGCATAAACAGTGTTCAGATTGATGTTGTGAAAGTTTCCAAGTGTCAGACTCATGGAAGGTTTCTCATGAGCCTGAATAGTGCTCAGAAGTCTAAATCAGGAGTATGATGAAGTTTAGGAATTTGTACAAGTGTTAAGCGTTTTGTTCAAGTACATGCGCCTAAACAGTTGTCATGTTGCTGAAAATGGTTAAGTGTTGGGCGTATCAACTTATGCTTATGCGCCTGAACAGTTTCCGACTTTCCAATGTGGTTAGACGTTTTAAAGGTGATGTTTACTCTAAGTGTTAGGCGTTTCAACAAATCTCATACGCCTGAACAGTGCCCAAGCTTCTGAACAGTGCTCATGCGTCTGAAAATTTAGTGTGAAACTTATCCTCATGTGCCTTCACAGTGCTCATGCGCCTAAGAATTTTTACACTTATATATATTCAACACTTGTAGTTTTCATTCACTCATTCACAAGCTCAAACACTCTGATTCATACATTCTCACACCCGATACGTTCATTCACTCAACATTTGAGTTTTACCAGTTAATCTTTGTGATATATAGGTATATTCAATGAATCTAAACATCATGTTGATCTTAAAACATCTGATTTCATTACCTATTTCAAACTTTGATTGGGAGTTTGAACTCTATTAAGGCGTTCGAATCCTAGGTGTTCAATAATTTGAAATCTGTGATTTAAATGTGTTACGATAACTGAAATTGAACATTAAAGGATTGTTATAACATGTTTTCGAATAGATTATGAGAATCAAATCTCAATTTCATAAAAATTTGTTCTTGATGATTCATTGTTCATCAGTCGGTTTTAAGAACAAGAAATGAACATTCAGTTCATAATTTTTCATCTAAATTGTTTTGTTAAATATCAAAATTCATCTATTCAACTGATATTGAAAAGATTTTAATTGATTTAGTGTACTTTAAATCATTTGAACTGAAACTTGAATGTGCCCTGCTCTTGATAGAGTGTGTTCGACACTTAGAAAATTTAAGTGTAAAATGTTAGGTTTAAAATTTAAAATATGCTAACTCAATTGAAATTCAATCAATTTTCATGTTTCATGGTTCATTAATTGATTTAATCATATATTGTGTTTCATCAAAATTGTAACCAGTGCATACTCTGTTCATGTAATGTGTTGTACAAAACACTTAGAAATTTTTAAGTGTTATTGGTTCAAAATTGATAATACAAAATATGATTGAAATTTTGGCAATTCCAATGTGATTAATATTTTGTTCTATGTAAACAAATGGCAGATCTTAAGTTCGAGCCTAAGCATAACGTAGCAGCCTTTCTTAATGAGGATGTTCATGAAGCTGTTGGTTATGAAAAAATGATAAGATTTCTATTGAGAACAAAGTATGTGTATGCCATGTGTGCTCAACCAGTTATATATGCTCGTTTCATCAAAAGATTTTGGAGTACTACTGAAATTGCAAGAGATGATGAAGGAAGGAAAGTAGTCAGAGGTTTTATCACAAACTATCATATGATTGAAGTCTCTGAACAGTCAATTAGAGAAGCTCTAAGACTTGGTAATAGTGATCCTCAAGATTTGGCTGAACTTACTCTTAATAAGTGTAGACACACATTTTTAGCCATGGGACATCCAGATCACTTTCCTAAGAAACAATTTTTCAGAGCAAGAGTATTAACCACTGGAAACTCCTGTGTTATATCTTTCAACATGGAATGTCTAAGAGGAGTGCAGGATGGAATTCATTCCCTATAGACATTGCTTCTCCTATTATAGCTATTGCCACAAACAGAAGGTTTAATATGGCAAAATGGATCATGAATGGCTTTATTTTTAATCTAGAGAAAGGAATCAGGAACAAATACTTGAAGTATCCCAGATTTCTACAACTGATTATAAATGAAGAGTATCCTAATTTCTATGCTTATGGAGTAAGAGGAGAAAGATTAATTTTAGAGCACATGACTGAAACCGTATACAAAAGACTTGCTATCATGACTGGTGCTCAGAATGTTCAAATGTTTTATTACATGAGAGCAGTAGCAAGAGATGATGTGAACATAGATGAAAATCATTTTCATTTGATTGATGATGAACCAATTGATCCAAATGATTTGATTGAAGAAGTTCCTTAAGGACTTTCTGAGTCTGAAGCTGAGGATGATGATGAAGATAATGAAGATGATGATGAATCTGAAGATGAAGGAAGTTCTTCTTCAAGTGATGATAGTGATGATGATGATGTTGGAGGTAATGAAGTTGAAGAAGTTAATGAAGATGTAGTTGTTACAGAAGTTGAAGAAGTTGATAATTTGATTGAAGATGTTCATAATGTTGATGATTCAATAGATGTGAATAAAGATAATGATGAAGTCAATGTACAACAACAAATGAAGTGTGATATTCAAAATGTTGATGTATTTGAGCTTGTAATACCAGATGAAGGTGAAAGATCAAATCAATATGATACAGTTCTCACTGAAGAATTCAACACTGAGCAGATAATAAAAGCTTTGAAAGAAGAGAACATCAATCAGCTTAAGATGATTGAAAAGCTAAAAGATGAAAATAATTAATTAAAAGCAAAATCTTTAAAGAAAGACTTAAACATTGCTGAGCTTAAAGAAGTACAAGAGATGAATGTAAAGAACTTTGATGTTTTACTCAGAGATTATGATTTGACGGAAGAAAAATACAAGATGTTGAAAGAAGATTATGATAAATTGAAAGAAGAGCTTGAAATCATGAAAGAAAGCTTAAAATCTCAATCTTCTCAACCACAAGAAAAAGACCCTTTAACTTCAGAGATAGAGGTTATTCCTGAAGTTCAACCTGCTGAAGTTGAAAAATTATCTGAGGCTGTGAAAGGAAAACGAAACATAGATGAATCTGATGTTCAAGTATTGGCAGAATCTTCATCCAACCCTTCTTCAAAGATGCAGAAAATTGCTTCTAAAACTCTTAAACAGTTTAAATGACATTTTTGATTATAGATGTTGTTTAATTTTTATATGCTTGAATCTAATATGTTTTTCTTATGCAGTGAATGTAGGTCATCCTTCTTTATAGGAAAGTGTAGAAGCAGATATACAAGAGCAAATCAGAGCACTGGATGATTTAGATCCAGAGTTTTCAGATGCCTGGTATGATGAAGTATTGGAGGAAGAAGACGTTGCTGAAGCTGCATATTCTCCAATGGAAGCTGTTACTGAAGACATCCATTTAGACATTGATGACAAATATAATTATTTGGTCAAGAAGAAATACAATCGTGTATTTTTGGATGGTCTAACAGTTTCACAAATTAATGAAGAGTATGAAAAATGTATTATAGCAGAGTCAACAGCTCCAGTTGATCCAGATGAATAGTTATGGAACATGGAGAGTGGAATCCAATGCAAGAAAGTATTAACATTGAAGACCTTCCAGCATCGGAATTGCATCATCCTTGTCCTGAAAATATGACAACTGTTGAGCTTAGGTTGTGGCTATAATCAAGGAATTATCCAAGAAAGAGATTAAACAGATTGCAAACTGAGTCTTTAAGAAATTTGGTCAAAAGTTTTCAAGAGACAGAAAGGTAAAACAACAAAATGATAGTGCTAGACATGGACAATCCACAATATTAGGAGATTTCAAAGAGAACTAGAATCTTAAAGCCTCAAGAAATAAAAGAAATAGAGTTAGTGAAAAGTAGTCATGAAAAGAGAAAAGAATTGATTGACATGTTCCCAGGGACAGAGAAACAAGCATACAAAGTCTCAGTTGAATAGAAACAACTATGGAACAAAGCTAGAACTGTAGGAGATTTAGTTAGAAATGTACTGTAAAAAGGTCAATCCATTTCTGAGTTACTCAATGCAATGATTGTGACGGATAACACAAAGAATGTTAAGATAGTTGCCTAGAAGTATGATGAGATTTTTTATGCCTTTCTAATTAAACGTGTAAATGCCATTTGTGATGTTTATCATTTTTACACAAGCATCATAGCTTTGCCAGTGCAAGATCTCAAGGAGTTAAATAAGTTGCCTCTGATTAATCCTACCAAATCAGTTTGAGGTGAAAACTTTGTTAAACTTCTAAATCGAGGCATTACTAGAATGGACTCTTATCTTAAAACCAGATGTGATCAAGAAGATAAAGAGTATTTCAAGTCATTAAAAAGCAACAGGAAGATGGCCACTCATCCAGAAGAAGAAGAACAGTTTTTTGATGCGTATAGTGATCAGTACTTTGAAAAGGTCACTAACCCAGGCTCGAAGGTGATAGATGGCACTCAAACATCTAAACCAATTTTGAGATGGTTCTATCATGCTAACTCATTCCAGTTGAAGCTAGTTCGCAACTTAGAAGATTGGGATCAAGATATGAATTCATTATTTGGAGTTTTTGAGCTTAAACTACTACATCCAAGTTATATCTCTTTTTTGTCTAATCAGAAGTTTGATCGTGTTGCGTCAGAAGTTGCAGATAATGATAGAAAATATTTTATGACAATTATTAAGGTAATGGATGTTGCGATGGAGCGAATTTCATTGCGAAAAGCTCTAGCATTTGCTAACATCGTGAAGAAGGACATAAAGTCTATTGATTTTATGAGAATTTCAAGCAAAGGAGTGTTGGAAATTCATTCTCACGATCATCCTAAACCTTATGAGTTCTATGCCAATATAGATATTGCAGGTCTGACAAAAGAAACTCTTGATGGAATGGACAAGATGGAGATTAAAACAAACGAGTCAAAGCCTGAGCAAGCCATACTTGCAAAGAAGTTCAAGTCAGCTATCAAGAAAGCATTTCGTGAATTGGATCTTTACAAAGAAAAGCCGGTGTTCACCATTAAAGAAGAACCAGAAGAATTTAATGAAGACTAAAGATAATGTGAATCTTAGGGGGAGTATTGTTAGAACTCTTAGATGATTAACATTTGTCTTTTGCATTTTGTCATAGTATAGGGACTTATTTTGTAAATATATGTTCTTGTTTTTCTTTGATAGTATAAATAGGATAGTTTATGTATTGGGTAGGTGACCAAACTGTAGAGAACAAAAGAGTTAAAACAGACTAAACAACTATAACTCACTCTTACACTTTATATCCTAAGCATTTGCTATCAATGAAATCTATGAATTTTTGAAGTAATTGCTTGTGTTTGTTTACTTAGTGTTTGAATTGATCATTGCATTACGATATCATCACAGATCGATCCATTTTGAACCTATCATGTTGGACTATGGATTCAACTTTAAATAGACTTCCATCCATATAGACAACAACAATGCTATCTTTATTACAGAGAATCCTTTACAGCACTCAAAGACAAAGCACATCAATATTAGGTATAGTTTGATAAGATATAATTTTGAAAAGGGATTTATAAAACTAGTCAAAGTTAACACAAATGAACAACACGCTGACATGTTCACAAAAGTTTTTGATGAACAGAGATTTAAGTATCTTGTATCAGCTATTGGGATGATTAACTTTGAGTAGATTTTCTTAAATTGATTTCAAGATTATTTTCAAACATTTGTGTCTTAAGTTTTCTATAATATCACCTATATAAGCCCAGTTTACTTTATAAGAAATTTTTTTAAAAATAATATTCCTTGGAATTCTGAGAATTTAAGATATGTTTTCATTCGGAGGACATCAAGTTGACTTCGGAAAAAAATTATGTCTTCAAAACTAATAACTAATTCTAAGAAATTTACCTTAGGAAGAAATTCTGATATATCTTCCGAAGCTTAAATATGCTTCTGAGTATTTATATGTTTTGAAGGACTATTTTCTTTTAAAAGCAATTAAGTTTTGCAAGCTTTATTCATCCCTTGAATAAAACATCTGAAGTTTGATATCTTTTGAAAGAAAATTTGTCTAAGAAGTAAAAATACTCTTAAGTATTTTTCTTCCAAAGTCATTCTTATTAGATTAAGGAATATCTTCTGAAGCCAAATTGGCTTTGGAAGTTTTTCTCAAAAACTTCCGAAGACAAATTACCTTCGGAAGATTTAGACATCCAAGAAAACTACCGTTTTGGACACTTTTTCAGAGGTGTGACCGACATCAGGATTTCAAAGTTTATCCTTTTGCATTAACTTTGTCTCAAATCATTACCATATAAATATTCATACAACGGTTCCCTCTCATCCACCTTCCTCTTCATCTACAAAAGTTCAAACCCTAAATTCACCTACAAACCTAATTTGTTCTTAGCTTTCTTTACCTCTAATATTTTCAAAATGGCCAACCCTACACCTTGAAACCAACTAGATTTTTCCATGAATCTACACAGGCAACATAATCAAGTTGCTCTGTTTTCATCTAAGAAAGATCCAGGTTTCTCAGATGTTTGCCGCTTCTTATCTCTCTCAAACTACCTCACTGAACTCATAATAGACCCTCCACTGTATGAAGAACAACTCTTAAAGTTCTGGAGGACCTGCCAAGAGGTCATATTGGACGGTAAGAAGGCACTGTCTGACACAGTGCAGGGGAGGACAATTTTCATCACTCCAGCCACCATCAACTCTCATCTTAGGCTGGATGATGAAGAAGGAGAGTTGTCCTTCCCTAAATCTGCTGTGAGCAATTCATTTCAGCATATATGATATGAAGAGGACTACTTTGTCAGAACCTTCAAGAAGGGTAAGGTTTCCTCTTAGTGGAAGTAACTCCTCCATGTTGTAATCCACTCTCTATCTAACAAACATAGAGGTTGGGACCAGATTCCTAAGGACTTATCCTATATAGTCCATGGGATGGTTCAGGGGGTCAAGTTCAAGTACACATAGTTTGTATATACAAACTTTCTTGCAAACTTGGACTTCTTAGAGTACTATATGTTCCCTAGATATGTTCAACACATTCTTAACTGTGAACTAGGCTCATAGTTAAGGGGGACAAATTATACTCTTAAATTTAGATAGATGAAGCCCAACATCTTCAAAATAATGAAAAAGACCACTATTGGCTTCTCAAAGGTAGAAACAGTCCTGGTCCCAAAAATGTTAGAGCTCATTGCTCAAGGTTACAACTTGGCAGCACTAGTCAATGTTGAACCCACACCTTCTACATCTGCACCACCCACACAACTACAAATAACCATCACCTACACCAAAAAAATCCAAACGAACCCCTACTCAGTCTACTCAGGTTGAGCAGGCCCCCATACTACTACCCATGCAGGAGGAAGTGGAAACAAGAGCTCCTATTTCCCCTGAGGAGCAGACCACTCCTATTACTTCTTTGATTAGTGTTAAGATTCCTCATCCTCATCCTGATGAGCTCATTGCCCTAGCCTTAATCCATAAATCTGAGTCTCAAAACTCAACTGATCAACCTTCAGGGGAAAGCTACCATCCCTAGCCATTAGACTTAAACCAACCCATCCCAAACCTCTAATTCTATGATGATGAAGATATGGGATTAAGTGAGTATCATGAGTCTCTCTTCTCCACCCCTACTCAAGGAGAGATTAGTGCTCCTTAATCAGTCATATCTAGCCCATATCATCCACCCCCAACTGAGGTGGACCTCCCTTAAGATGTTCAGGAAGTCCATATTGAAGAGGCTCTCACTGTTGAAAGTGATTACATCATTAAGACCTCAACCATGGCAACCCAGCCCATTGACACTTCTATTGAAGCTATCAGTGTGCAGGGGAAATCCAGCAGCCAAGAACCCCAAGCGGGTGATGAGGAAGAAAACCTTGGTCCTATTCTCTCATCCCCCCCCCCATGATTATTCTAATGAAGATGAGTGGAGTCTATAACTAAAGGTGGAAAAACTTTCTAACATCTGCACCTATTTAGTTTTAAAGGTAAGACACCTGGAATCTCAGGTAGTTACCTTGCAAAGGCAGGTCAATGACTAGCAACTTGAGATCACCAATCTCAAGGGCAAGTTAGCTGAGAGACCAGTCTGGCAAACTCAACTAGGTCCACAAGAAAATGTGGATATTATGGACCTAACCCTTAGCTCCTTTGTGTAACAGGGTGATGCTACCATAAAGGGGGAGAAAGTCCTATCTACAATCACAGAACCTAGGAGTTCTGCCTAGAGTATAAACATAGAGAATTCACCACCCTTACTTGCAGTTGTCCATACTAAACAACCTTCCCATTCCCACATTGATATGGAAGCGTTGATTCAAAGCCTATTTGAGGAGGGCATACCAAGGGCTATGCCTACCCTATCTTACCTTGCTAAAAATCAAATAGTATGATCGAGGTATGACACTACAGAAGAGCCCCGGTACTCTCTAGATCACAGGGACAAGAGATCTTCAATTTGCAAAACCTTAGATACTATGAGAGATTCTCTCTAGTTGATCTGCCACTTGCCAATCCAAGTCAAAGCAGGCAAGCTGTAAGGTTAGCTTAGAGAATTCAAGAAACGGTGCTTGAAAAGTTCAAGAAGAGGTCCAGACTATATAGATAAAGGCTAGCAGGAAAGACTGTTGGTCAACTAGATACTGAGGCAGACCCTAAGATTAGCTTAGAAGGGGAAACCTTGGTTGAAAGCGAGTAGTTTAGCCTGTGAACCTTGAGACATGAACTGCTTCAGCACCCATTAACCTCAGTGAGGCACCAGCTGGTGTAGGTGTCTCACAGCCTCTCTCTAGCTAGAGATTAAGTACTACACCAAACAATGAAGGCCAAAGCTCTCTCTGTGACATCCGTCACCAAAATAGGTACGTTGGCCTTGGCAGTAGTTTGAATTTTGACTTTTGACTTTGACTTTCGTCTTTAATTGGACTAGGTCTTGATTTATGGTTCTTTTCTTGATGGGCCCAAATTTTGGTCTAATGGGCCTACGTTTTTATAATGGGCCTGGAGTTTATATCTTTATGTGACTATTGGGCTTGTCGCCGTATGTGGTTCTATGTACTGAGCCCAGTCGAGGGTTTTCTAAAATGTAAAACACGAAAACTTCACCATAACCCAATTAGTCTTACATCCATGGGCTTTGCCTAAAGCCTGTTAAAACAACTTAAATTGGTTCTAAAAATATAATTTATCCAAATCCTAGGGCATGTGATAGTTCGTTCGAACCGTTATTACGCGCGGAATTTGAAAGCGTAAAAATTAGACGACACGCGGCTCGAGACGTGACGGAATACACGAGACAGGCCAAGGGCCCGAAGGCCCTTCTTCCTCCCATGTTTCGGCCGCAAGGATTAAGGGAGGGTATTCCCCTTTGCCTTGGCCTCACTTTCACAAATTTTGGAATTCCCTTGAAACCCTAGCCACCTCCTTCTCCAAAATTCTCTCTTCTTCTCCACTTGGCCATCGGAAATTCTGAAATCACTTGTGCATCCATCGAGATTTTGGCAACCAAGTCATCCAAGAACGTTAAACTCGGCTAGAAACATTCGTCTTCAAAGCTACGGTAAGCGAAATTCGTTTTTTGATGAAGTTTAATTCTAGTTACACTCTAAAATCGATGATACTCATCATCTATATTCAAAATCTTCATCTAATGATCTCTCATTCTTGGTTTTTGGTGCTAGATCGTGAAGATCTAAGCGTTACGATTGTCGGGTTCGTCACTTGGTAAAAACCCTAATCCTTGGTCTTGTATGGTAATCGAATCTAAAAGATTGGGATGTAATCTTGGATGACCTGCCCTTAATCGAGATTTTGGACCTATAAGACATTTGAAATAACTAGAATTGTTCCTTGAAAGTACTGATGTGTTGAACAAATCGAAACAACGAAACTAACAATCTGGGCAGCTTGCTGTCAGAAAAATGGGTCATCTTGTTTGTGTGATAACTGGGTCGAAAAACCCCCAATTGGGGCAAAATCTGGGTCTAAATTTAAGCCCTATGAGTCCTCTAACTAACCCAAGTGGTTTCATGTCGTTTCGACATCGTTTGGTCCTCCAAACGTAGCAAACAAAACTGAAGGTCAAAACTGACGAATCTGGGCAGCAGATTGGTCTTTATTCTTCGTGTCATAACTTACTCATATTTTGACAAATGAACCTGATTCTTTTTCTGGAGTTAATTTAATGTCTCTTCTTTCAAATGACACCTCGTACGCGATGTTTCGTGGTCGTGTCGATCTCCTAACAGCCTATACAAGACTGATGCGCAATCAGATATGTATGCTGAATTATTTTGTTAAAACCTAAAAAATAAGGGTTGGGATTAAATAGTCTAAATTAAGACAAATTTTGCATATAATCTTGATTAAAACTCTTTACAAAAGAATTAAATTAATAAGTGTGACGATGGAAAACCTTGATTAGTGTTAAGGGCTGAACTAACAGGATTGCACCCTTATTAGTCATCGATATTTGGTGTTATATTAATCCTTGTGTGAATTATATATTTTTAGAGCTTCCTCTGCGTGTTGTGGAATTTGAACTGTGACATTTCAAGGTGAGTTTCACGGCCCCTTTTTAATATATTTTACTTGGGGGAAAAGCATGCTCATGGTTTTGGACTATGCCGTGTTTGATTTTCTTTTGAAATATTGTATGTGGTTTGGGTCATGGTATGAGTCTTGATATTCAATCATGAGTGTGTACTTGTGCTTGTGCTTGTGCTTCAACTTGTGTACTTGGATGTTATGGAGAGATATTGTTAGTACTAACGGGTTGACACCCCCACCCATGTTGTCGGTATACTAGTCGAGACCGACTTGGCCGGGGCTTGCCCTTGGGTGAATATAATCCGGTTGTGTGCAATTTTGGAATGTCTTGGACTTGGGTTACATTCGAACTTATGTTGATATCTTGACTGCTATGTATCTCTTTCACATACAATTTTCTATACATGTTATACACGGCAAAATATTTGTACTTATAAACCTGTGAACTCACCAACGTATGTTGACCTTTTTAGAGCATGTCTTTTCAGGTAATGAAGTCTAGGTGTATGGTTGTGGACTTAGACGAGACCGCTCCTCTAGGAGCATTAGACATTCAAGAGACTTTTGGGACATGTTGTGGATTGTTGGGTTTTATGGATTGTAATTTTGATGATTTTGAGATTTTTATTGTTTGACAATTGTGTTGATTTGTTTATGTATGGAGCTTTGGTATGATTATACATTTTGGTATGACGTTCTGGTAGTGACTATCCTTGACATGTGTTCCAATGTGTCGGGCGACGTCATGACCCATGTACGGAGAATACCTTTAGATATTCTCTTGAACCCCCAATGTGTTATGACGATCCCGTCCGTCGCATCCTCGTGTTTCCGCTTTAGCGAGGGTGTGACAGATTGGTATCAGAGCCATTGGTTATAGAGAATTAGGTGGATTATTCGACCTAGACTATAACCTAAGTACCCACATGTAGTATGCATAATAGGATTATGTGTACTTTATACATGTGAATATTTGTGTTAATTGTTTTGATTTTTGGATTGTCTTGTTGCTTGTTTCTTTTTTTTTTTTTTTTCTTGTCCTTTTGAGAAAAGTGTTTATGTTTTTATTCTTTTAGGCCATGAATTCTGTTACTCATTCCTTTTCCCCTTCTATTATTGATATTTCGTCTGATTCGGAGAATGAAGAGGCGTCACCTGGCCCGCCGAAGCTGGTGAAGCAAGCAGTAGCGGTGCGTGGACGTTGACCGTTGACGAGGTCTATGACGGGATGCTTTAGGCCATATGGGTTTGGAGCACCCTGGAGAGCACATGCAATGAGGAACCCATTTCCTCATTCAAAGGACGTTTGAGATATTCATGGGTCACCACAGGATTCCCCTAGGTCTACCAGCAGCTGTGAGAGCCATGTAGGACCGTTACCGGAGGTGGCTATGCCCCCACCGACTATTCACGATGATGGTGGCAATATACCTGCCCCTCCAGCCTTAAAGAGCAAGAGAGAGTTCGCGCGACGTATGACAGGCGGACTCATTGCTTCCTGCTCGTGGAGTGAAAAGAAGAATTGAATTGGAGACACTCCACACTGCTACTGATTAGCCTTTTTATGATTTTCCTTTTCTTTTCTTAAGTATCTTGACTGGTGATTATTGGGATTAGTATATTTTGACTTTGAGTTTTGACATTGGAATGTTATGGATATTAGGGTTGGATATTATTTAAGTATTTCTATTATGGAATATGGGTGTCGAATTGACAAATTAAGTGCTATCATATACGTGTCTATTTTCTGGAATAATTCCTAGCCTTATTACTAATGCGATGTTGGATTATAATTATTTACGGGTTGCCCTATTTTTTTTAGAACATGCCGCCAAAAAGAGTTACCCGCAGCTCGACCCGTGGAGGTGCAGCCCCGAGGGGACGGGGACGTGGTAGAGGTGCTGCTGGCCGTGGTGGAGCCATAGGTGGAAGAGGTCAAGGTGGAATGAAAAATGAAAATAATGGGGCTGGTAACCCAGATATCGCCACTATTATTGCTCAACAGCTAGCTGAGCTAATTCCTACTATTGTTACGCAAGTGAGTAACAACATCTTGAACAATAGGGGCGGTATGGGAGGAGTAAACGGGAACGATAATGGGAATGAAGGGGACAATGGCAATCATGGAGGTGAAGAAGGAGCGAATGGCGGCGAGGTGTTGATGGAAGCTAGAGATGGTGGGAACGTGAATGTCGTGGGGAATGGTACTGGGGGTAGGGTTGGATGTACCTACAAGGAATTCATAACTTGTAAACCGAAGGAGTTTGATGGAAAGGGCGGAGCTATCGCTTTGACCCGTTGGATTGAGAAGATGGAAACTGTGATGGATATCAGTAACTGTGCTGAGAATCAGAAGGTGAAGTATGCGATGTGTTCATTGGTAGGAAAGGCATTGACATGGTGGAACACCCAAGTTCAGGCTCGGGGTAGAGAGGCAGCTGTGGCCATGACATGGGCCGAATTTAAGGCGTTGGCAGCTGAGGAGTATTGCCCTATGAATGAGATGCAAAAGTTGGAACACGAGTTCTGGAACCATTCGATGGTAGGGTCGGGTTATGCTGCATATACCGACCGGTTTCATGAATTGGCAAAACTGGTGCCACACTTGGTAACACCTGAGTCGAAGAGAATTGAGCGGTACATCTGGGGTCTGGTACCACAGATTCGTGGCATGGTGACGGCCGCGGCACCCCCAACCATACAAAGTGCAATTTTGAAAGCAGGCACTTTGACTGATGAAATGGTGCGAACTGGAGTTTTGGGAAAGACTGGAGAAAAGCGAAAGGATGTTGGGGAGTCAAGCAGATCGACCAATAGTAAAGTGGATAAGAAAACAAAGGTGGTGAAGGGATATGTTGTTGCGGCGCCTACAAAGAAGGATTATGTTGGTACTCATTCGAAGTACATCAAGTGCGGCTGGCATCATCCAGTTACAGTGCCATGTACTGTGTGCTATGCTTGCCAGCAAGTCGGGCACTTAGCTAAGCATTGCAGGACACTCGTGAACCCAGCGGTGCCGGTCAATGTGGCTAAACCAGCGGGGGCACCACGCGTGTGTTTCGAGTGCGGGAGCCAAGACCATTACCGTAATACTTGTCCAAAGTTAAACAGAGCACCAGGACGGATGGACAACCCGAATGCAAGAAACAACAACAAAATCAAGCATTAGCGATTGGCGAAAATCCTAGACAAGGTAACAATGGTAACCCGGCTCGTGGAAGGGCGTTTGTAATCGGTGCCAATGACGCTCGCCAGGAACCACAAGTGGTGACGGGTACGTTTACTTTAAATGAACATTATGCTACAGTTTTATTTGATACGGGTGCCGATAATAGTTTTGTATCATCCGAGTTTGTGAAATTAATGGATATGACCCCTAGTTGTATGGAATCAAGCTATGTAGTAGAATTGGCCAACGGTAACCTAGTAGAGACTAGGGATATAATACGGAACTGCACCTTAACTTTGGGCGATCATGCTTTTAGAATAGATCTTATACCCTTTGGGCTTGGAAGTTTTGACGTAGTGGTGGGTATGGACTGGTTAACTGGGAATAGGGCCGAAATCATTTGTAACGAAAAGATTGTGCGCATACCCTTACCATGTGGCAAGACACTTGAAGTACATGGGGAGAAGCCGGAAGTGAAGAAAGAATATATAATGAGTATGAAAGTGGTGGAATTGAAGATCGAAGACATACCTATTGTGCAGGATTTTCAAGAGGTGTTTCCGGATGATTTGACAGGATTGCCACCACCAAGACAGGTAGATTTTCGAATCGATTTGATACCGGACGCAGTGCCTGTGGCTAAGGCTCCTTATCGACTAGCCCCATCAGAAATGCAAGAACTGTCTAGTCAGCTCCAGGAGTTGCTAGACAAGGGTTTCATCCGACCAAGCCATTCGCCGTGGGGAGCGCCAGTGCTCTTTGTTAAGAAAAAGGATGGATCCTTCAGAATGTGCATAGATTATTGAGAATTGAACAAGTTAACTATTAAGAATCGTTACCCCTTGCCAAGGATAGATGATCTATTTGATCAACTTCAAGGGGCGACGTATTTTTCTAAGATTGATCTTCGTTCCGGAAATCATCAGTTGAGGGTGCACGAGGACGATATACCAAAGACGGCTTTTAGGACGCGTTATGGGCATTATGAATTCTTGGTTATGCCTTTTGGGCTAACAAACGCACCCGCGGTATTTATGGATCTAACAAATAGGGTGTGTAAACCCTATCTGGATAAATTTGTCTTCATTGACGATATTTTGATCTATTCAAGGATGAAGGAGGATCATAAGGGACACTTGAAAGCAATCTTGGAGTTATTGGGAAGAGAGAAGCTCTATGCCAAATTCTCCAAGTGTGAGTTTTGGCTGCGAGAGGTGAAATTTCTTGGGCATGTAGTGAATGAAAAAGGAATTCATGTGGATCCTGGAAAGATCGAGGCAGTTAAAAACTGGGAGGCACCTAAGACGCCTTCAGAGATAAGACAATTTCTTGGGTTAGCAGGTTACTATAGGCGATTTATCGCGAACTTCTCAAGGGTTGTACAACCACTTACGCAATTGACGCAGAAGGATAAGAAGTTCGAATGGGGTGCTAAACAAGAGGACGCATTTAATACATTGAAAAATAAGTTGTGTAATGCACCGATATTGGCACTCCCTAAGGGTTCAGACGGATTCATTGTGTATTGTGACGCGTCGCATCAAGGTTTAGGTTGTGTGCTCATGCAAAAAGATAAAGTGATTGCATACGCGTCGCGACAACTTAAGAATCATGAGAAGAATTACACCACCCATGACCTGGAGTTAGGCGCGGTGGTCTTTGCTCTTAAGACCTGGAGGCACTATTTGTATGGTACAAAGTGTGTCGTTTATACCGACCACAAGAGCCTCCAGCACATTTTTGACCAAAAGGAATTGAACATGAGACAGCGTCGATGGATGGAATTGCTTAGTGATTACGACTGTGAAATCCGGTACCACCCGGGTAAAGCAAACGTAGTAGCGGATGCTTTGAGTCGAAAGGAAAGAGTCAAACCTGTACGCATCCGGGCCCTACAAATGACCATTCATTCGGATATTAAGACTCATATTATTGCTGCTCAAGTCGAAGCAATAAAGGAAACAAACGTACAGAGTGAAGGGTTGAGAGGACTGGACCGGCAGTTCGAACAAAAGGATGATGGAGGGTTATACCTTATGGGTAGGATTTGGGTACCCATAACGGGGAATGTTCGGGAAATCGTATTGGATGAGGCACATACGACGAGGTATTCGGTACACCCTGGTGCGGATAAAATGTACCACGATCTTAGAGATTTATACTGGTGGCCCGGAATGAAGAGGGATATAGCGGTATATGTTAGTAAGTGTTTAACGTGTGCGAAGGTCAAGGCAGAACATCAAAGACCATCAGGTTTATTGCAGCAACCTGAAATCCCTGAATGGAAGTGGGAGAATATTACGATGGACTTTATTACAAAGTTACCAAGGACTAGTAGTGGGCATGATACGATTTGGGTTATTGTGGATCGAATGACCAAATCTGCACATTTCTTGGCTATACGCGAAGACTACAAAATGGAAAAGTTGGCAAGGATCTATATCTGTGAGATTGTGTCTAGACATGGGGTACCCGTGTCAATCATATCTGATCGGGACGCACGATTCACATCCCGATTCTGGCAATCCTTACAGAAGTCACTGGGGACACGTCTTGACATGAGTACTGCCTATCACCCTCAGACCGATGGTCAGAGTGAGCGTACGATTCAGACTTTGGAAGACATGCTGAGGGCTTGCACGATTGACTTTGGCGGTAACTGGGACACTCACCTTCCATTGGTGGAGTTTTCGTACAATAATAGTTACCATACAAGTATTGGATGTGCACCATTTGAGGCATTGTATGGGCGTAAGTGCAGGTCGCCGGTGTGTTGGGCAGAGGTCGGGGAAAGTCAGATGATTGGACCCGAGATTATACAAGAGACTACCGACAAGGTGTTTCAGATAAGGGATAGATTGAAGGCAGCCCAAGACCGTCAGAAAAGTTATGCTGATAATCGAAGGAAGCCATTAGAGTTCACTGTTGGGGATAATGTTCTATTGAAAGTGTCACCTTGGAAAGGCATTATTCGTTTTGGCAAGAGGAGTAAGTTAGCACCGAGATACGTTGGTCCGTTCAAGATTATTGAACGAATTGGTCCTGTTGCATATCGACTGGAATTGCCGCAAGAGTTGAACGGCATACATAACACGTTTCATGTTTCAAATCTCAAGAAGTGTCTCGCTGATGAGACGCTACATGTGCCACTCGAGGAAATTCAAGTGGATGAAAAACTTCGATTCGTCGAAGAACCATTAGAGATCATGGACCGGGAAATAAAGATGTTGAAACGTAGCAAGATCCCGATTGTGAAGGTAAGATGGAACTCAAGGAGAGGCCTGAGTTTACTTGGGAAAGAGAAGACGGAATGAGGATTAAGTACCTCACCTATTTGCGGATGACAGTGCAGTTGATGACTCTAGTTGAATTTCGGGACGAAATTCTTTCAACTGGGGGATACTGTGACATCCGTCACCAAAATAGGTACGTTGGCCTTGGCAGTAGTTTGAATTTTGACTTTTGACTTTGACTTTCGTCTTTAATTGGACTAGGTCTTGATTTATGGTTCTTTTCTTGATGGGCCCAAATTTTGGTCTAATGGGCCTACGTTTTATAATGGGCCTGGAGTTTATATCTTTATGTGACTATTGGGCTTGTCGCCGTATGTGGTTCTATGTATTGAGCCCAATCGAGGGTTTTCTAAAATGTAAAACACGAAAACTTCACCATAACCCAATTAGTCTTACATCCATGGGCTTTGCCTAAAGCCTGTTAAAACAACTTAAATTGGTTCTAAAAATATAATTTATCCAAATCCTAGGGCATGTGATAGTTCGTTCGAACCGTTATTGCGCGCGGAATTTGAAAGCGTAAAAATTAGACGACACGCGGCTCGAGACGTGACGAATACACGAGACAGGCCAAGGGCCCGAAGGCCCTTCTTCCTCCCATGTTTCGGCCGCAAGGATTAAGGGGGGGTATTCCCCTTTGCCTTGGCCTCACTTTCACAAATTTTGGAATTCCCTTGAAACCCTAGCCACCTCCTTCTCCAAAATTCTCTCTTCTTCTCCACTGGCCATCGAAATTCTGAAATCACTTGTGCATCCATCGATTTTTTGGCAACCAAGTCATCCAAGAACGTTAAACTCGGCTAGAAACATTCGTCTTCAAAGCTACGGTAAGCGAAATTCGTTTTTGATGAAGTTTAATTCTAGTTACACTCTAAAATCGATGATACTCATCATCTATATTCAAAATCTTCATCTAATGATCTCTCATTCTTGGTTTTTGGTGCTAGATCGTGAAGATCTAAGCGTTACGATTGTCGGGTTCGTCACTTGGTAAAAACCCTAATCCTTGGTCTTGTATGGTAATCGAATCTAAAAGATTGGGATGTAATCTTGGATGACCTGCCCTTAATCGAGATTTTGGACCTATAAAACGTTTTGAAATAACTAGAATTGTTCCTTGAAAGTATTGATGTGTTGAACAAATCGAAACAACGAAACTAACAATCTGGGCAGCTTGCTGTCAGAAAAATGGGTCATCTTGTTCGTGTGATAACTTGGTCGAAACACCCCAATTGGGGCAAACTCTGGGTCTAAATTTAAGCCCTATGAGTCCTCTAACTAACCCAAGTGGTTTCATGTCGTTTCGACATCGTTTGGTCCTCCAAACGTAGCAAACAAAACTGAAGGTCAAAACTGACGAATCTGGGCAGCAGATTGGTCTTTATTCTTCGTGTCATAACTTACTCATATTTTGTCAAATGAACCTGATTCTTTTTCTGGAGTTAATTTAATGTCTCTTCTTTCAAATGACACCTCGTACGCGATGTTTCGTGGTCGTGTCGATCTCCTAACAGCCTATACAAGACTGATGCGCAATCAGATATGTATGCTGAATTATTTTGTTAAAACTAAAAAAATAAGGGTTGGGATTAAATAGTCTAAATTAAGACAATTTTGCATATAATATTGATTAAAACTCTTTACAAAAGAATTAAATTAATAAGTGTGACGATGGAAAACCTTGATTAGTGTTAAGGGCTGGACTAACAGGATTGCACCATATTAGTCATCGATATTTGGTGTTATATTAATCCTTGTGTGAATTATATTTTTAGAGCTTCCTCTGCGTGTTGTGGAATTTGAACTGTGACATTTCAAGGTGAGTTTCACGCCCCTTTTTAATATATTTTACTTGGGGGAAAAGCATGCTCATGGTTTTGGACTATGCCGTGTTTGATTTTCTTTTGAAATATTGTATGTGGTTTGGGTCATGGTATGAGTCTTGATATTCAATCATGAGTGTGTACTTGTGCTTGTGCTTGTGCTTCAACTTGTGTACTTGGATGTTATGGAGAGATATTGTTAGTACTAACGGGTTGACACCCCCACCCATGTTGTCGGTATACTAGTCGAGACCGACTTGGCCGGGGCTTGCCCTTGGGTGAATATAATCCGGTTGTGTGCAATTTTGGAATGTCTTGGACTTGGGTTACATTCGAACTTATGTTGATATCTTGACTGCTATGTATCTCTTTCACATACAATTTTCTATGTATCTCACCAACGTATGTTGACCTTTTTAGAGCATGTCTTTTCAGGTAATGAAGTCTAGGTGTATGGCTGTGGACTTAGACGAGACCGCTCCACTAGGAGCATTAGACATTCAAGAGACTTTTGGGGACATGTTGTGGATTGTTGGGTTTTATGGATTGTAATTTTGATGATTTTGAGATTTTTATTGTTTGACAATTGTGTTGATTTGTTTCTGTATGGAGCTTTGGTATGATTATACATTTTGGTATGACGTTCTGGTAGTGACTATCCTTGACATGTGTTCCTATGTGTCGGGTGACGTCATGACCCATGTACGGAGAATACCTTTAGATATTCTCTTGAACCCCCAATGTGTTATGACGATCCCGTCCGTCGCATCCTCGTGTTTCCGCTTTAGCGAGGGTGTGACACTCTCCACCTTGAGTCATATAGGCCAGTAACTAACAAAGGAAAGATGACCTCTAAGGAGATTAAGGAGGAGAAGAAAGAGAGGATGAGGAAGGGAGAGAGTTCAAGTGGGACCACTGGCTTTATAGAACCTGTAATCAGGGCTACCCCCAGGACAAACACTTAAGAAGATGAGTTGAGGGTAGCCAGATTGAACTATCTGGGGTTAGGAACTACAACATAGATGAAATCATCTCTCCTCCCTTGGAAGAATTAAATGAACTGGCTGACTGCAGGACCGTTAAAAGGGACTTTGCACTTAGTTAACATACTTAGGAGGATCTTTAGGATCACTTAACAATTCAAATGGGGAACTTAGAACTTTAAACAGATGATACAATGCACAACACAAATAAAGTAAGAGCAAGGACACAAGAAATAATTTTCAAGGAAGTAGTATATTGCTTCTTAGGTTCTATTACAAGTTTTTGCACTGATCTGTGAAATACAAGAACCTTTGACTCTTTATACTAAACCTACAACCGTCAATATAAAAAAAGACAGTTGGATGTGATTAATCTAGATAACATGATCAGCCTAAAGTCAAAAGGCAGATTGCCTTTTGACTAGTGACTATGACAGGCCATAGCTCACTGACTTTCCTATTACAAAAAGCCAAAAAGAAACAAATACATAAACTTGCAGACAAAGACCTTATCTACTTTATCATAAAGTATGGAAGTTTCACCAACTTATGATAGTTGGTGAACCACCAGAGCATGCAGTGGACAGGGGGTTGCTTTATGATAAAGTTGATAGAAAAAGTGTCTTTTCTCTCTCTTCTAAAGTAATCAGTCTTATCTTTATTCAGCTTCGGAAGACTTTGTCTTGAGAGCTTCAGAAGACTTCATCTTTAACCTTCGGAAGAGTTGAGTCTTTGGATTCGAAAGACTTGACACTTAGTGTAAAGTTTCCTCAGTAGTTTCTTCTAAACATTGGCTTTAGAAGATTTTACACTTAGCATTTTACTTGACTGTGTAAAACTTCCGAAGCTAGTTCTTCTTTGTTCCTTAGTGCATGTTGGAAGACTTGGCTGTTTTGGTATCCTTTGGTTGCATCAGCCTCATAACCTCAGAGGTTCCTACAAACTCCCCCTAGGCTGACGCTACCAAAATAGAGAGGTCTTCAGACTGGGATAGTCCATATGAGAATCTTTAGAATTCCTTTCTTCATTAGCAGATCAGGATTCTTCAGACCCATGAAGTACCTTCTCATGTCATAGAGATCATGCAGAGGGTGTTCAAGCATATCACTAGTGAAGTAGACATGTTGTTCTCCCTGATCTCTAGTGACATACCATCTATCAGGATCTTCAGCAAATGTCCATGGTAGAATTGGTCTTCCAACAGAGAGAGGCTCTACTATGATAGGAGTTGGTTGAGAGCCCTCTTTATGCACTTCCTCAAGATGTTCTGATTCATTCTGACTCTTCAGGTTGAGCTTGTTCTGATGGTGAGTGGAGATCCACAAGCTCTCCCCTTTTAATCTTCTGCTTGATCACCATTATGTGCTCATCCATTATGGACAGAGACATGGGACCAAGCCTCCTTCCGGAGAACCCATACAGCTTCAAGAAACTCATCATCTTCTGCCTATCTGCAGACTTTTTCTAAGTTTTCTTGATGATGGCTCTTGACTTGGCAGCTTCTTCCCTTTCCCTTTTTCTAGCAGCTTGCCTATTTCTTTTGGCTTGCTCTTCCAGCTGCTTGTTGTATTCAAACAGTATGTAATCATATGGCAAGGGAAGAAGTGCATGTGACTGGTAGAGGCCTGTGGCTCTCAGGTAGTTGATCATTTTTGTCTTTTCTTCTTCATTAACTACCTGAGGTTGATCAGTAGCCACAGCCTCTGACTCAGGGCTTTCTTGAACTGGGGAGAGGATAGGAATATTCTTGTATATTCTTTTTCTTCTCATTTCCTCTTTATGCTTGAGGGTCAAGGCTGCATCCTCAGCTTCCTTCCTCTCCTTTGACAACTCAGTGTCAGCCAGTTCATTTAATTCCTCTAAGAGGAGAGAGATGAGTTCATCTATGTTGTAGTTCTTGGTCCCCAGATAATTAAGTCTGGCTGCCCTTAACTCATCTTCTTGAGTGTTTGGAACATGGGCAGTTAGAATTGCAGCTTGCATGAATCCTGGGGAACCACTTGAACTCTCTCCCCTCAGCTTCCTCTTCCTCTCTCTTTTCTCTTCTTCAATCTCCTCAGCAGTTAGTTTTCTTTTACCTTTGTCAAGTACTGATCTTGATGACTCAGGCTGAGGAGAGCTTTGGCCTTCATTGCTAGATTCAGTAGTCAAGCTCTGGCCAGAGAGAGGTTATGATACACCATCACCAGCTGGTGCCTCACTGAGGGTATGAGGTGCTAGAGGAGATGTTGTCTTAAGGTTCACAGTCTCAGCCTCTGGGCCTTCAGTCAAGGCTTTCCCTTTGAAGCTAATCTTAGGGTCTATCTCAACATCTAGTTGCCAAAGGCTTCAACTGCTAGCCTCTGTCTATATAGTTCTGATCTCCTTTTGAATTCTTCCAGCACCCAATCTTGAATTCTACTGGCTAGTCTGGCAGCTTGTCTGTTGTTGCTTGGGTTGACAAGTGCCAGATCTACCAGATTTATACCCTCATAGAAACTCAGGTTTGAAATGTTTAAAATTTCTAGTTGACCCTGAGCTCTAGAGAGTACAAGAGCTTTCCTTTCACTGTCATACCCCCAACCCCAGATTGGGTTCTCAGAAGGGGCAGACATTGCTCTTGGTATTCCCTCCTCAAACAGTTGTTGTATTAACAAATGTAGATCACTGTCTAGAGGAGGTTGCTGAGTATGGACAACTGCAAGAGAGGATGGTGAGTCCTCTATGTCCATACTCTGAGAGGAACTCCCAGGTTCTGTGATTGTTAGGATTTTCTCCCCCTTTTTGGTAGCATCACCCTCTTGCATAGGTGAGCTGGGAGATTGATCCATGACATCCACAGGTTCTTATGGACCTGGATGAGTTGATCTCATTGGTCTCTCAGCTAGCTTACCCTTGAGATCAGTGATCTTAAGTTGCTGGTCATTGACCCTTTTCTCCAAGATAGTCACCTGAGATTCCAGGTGAGCTATCTTGGACACAAAGTAGGTGCACATGTTTGAAAGTTTATGCACCTTGTGTTGCAGACTCCCCTCATCTTTAGATGAAGAATCATAAGGGGATGAGAGGATTGGACCTGAGTCTTCTCCCTCATCACCAGCATAGGTTTCTTGGCTGCTGGATTTCCCCTGCTCTATTTCAAGAGGCTGGGTTGACGTGGATGAGGTCTTAGAGATGTAATCACTGCCAACAGTGAAAGCCTCTACCACATGGATCTCCTGGACAATCTGAACGAGATCTACCTCAGTTTGTGGTGTTTGATGTGGGCTAGAAGTGGGTGAGGCAGGAGTACTCATCTCACCTTGAGTGGGTGGAGAGGAGAGATTCATGGTACTCACTAAAACCCAATTCTTCGTCAGAGTAAAAGTCAAGGCTGGGCATGGGTTGATTAAGATCAAGAGGCTGGGGATAGTAGCTTTCCCCTAAAGGTTGATCACCAGAGTGTTGAGACTCAGAATGATGGCTTAAGGCTATTTGAGGAGGTGTGAGCTCATCAGGCTGAGCATGAGGAACCTCAGCACTGATTATGTCAAGAATAGGAGTGGTTTGCTCCTCAGGGGAAGTGGGAGCTCTAGTGTCCACTTCCTCCTATGTGGGTTGTGATATGAGGGCCTGCATATGCTCAATAGCAGGTGCAGGGGTTCGTTTTGATTTTCTTTGGTAAGTGAGGGTAATGGTAGGCCTTGATGGTGGTTGAGATGTAGAGGGTGTTGGTTTATCACTAGCTGGTGCTGCTAGGATGTCACCCTGAGCAATGAGCTTAAACATTTTTGGGACAAGGGCTGTTTCTACCCCTGAGAACCCAACAGTTGGCTTTTTCAATATTTTGAAAATGTCGGGTCTCATATGTGCAAGTTTAAGAACATTACCTGTTCCCCTCAATTATGGTCCCATTTCACAGTTGAGAATGTGTTGAACATACCGGGTGAACATTTAATATTCTAGGGAGTCCAAATTTGCAAGTAAATTTGTAAAAAGAAACTGAAAATACCTGAAGTTGACCCCTTGAACCATCCCATGGACAATGAAGGAGAGGTCTTCTGGAATCTGGTCCCATCCTCCATGTTTGTTAGACAAGCTGTGGATGACAACATGGAGGAGGTACTTCCACTGGTATGAGACCTTCCCCTTCCTGAAGGTATTGACTGTGAAGTCACCTTCATATCCCATCTGCTCAAAGGAATGGTTGACAGCAACTTTTGGGAAGGACATTTCACCTTCTTCATCATCCAGCTGAAGATGGGTGTTGATGATGGATGGAGTGATGAATAGTGTCCTCCCCTGCACTATGGCAGACAATGCCTTCTTCTGGTCCAAGGTGACCTCTTGACAGGTCCGCCAGAACTCAAGCAACTGATCCTCATAGAGGGGAGGATCAATTGTAAGGGAGGTGAGATAATAAGACAAAGAAATATACCTACAAACATCTAAGAAGCTTGGATCCTTTTCAGAGTTTAACAAAGCAACCTGGTTGTGTTGCCTGTGTAGATGCATGGTGAAATCTGGGTCGTTTCGGAGATCAAGATTTGCCATTTGCAGAAGCTTTGCAGAGAAGGAAGGTAGAAGAAGATGAATTTAGGGGTAATTTTAGGTTAAGGAATAATGAGAGTAGAGAGATGAAGATAGGACCATTTGGGGTGATATACTCAGGATTTGAAACAAAGTTAAAACAAAAAATAAACTTTGAAATCCGCAAGTGGGTCCTACTTTAGAAAAAGGCGCCCAAAAAGGTAGGTTTCTTGGAAGTTGCAAAACTTCCGAAGGTTATATTAGCTTCAGAAGCTTTTCAGAAAAAGCTTCCGAAGGCAATTTTGCTTCGGAAGATATTTCAAAGAGTTTTAAAAGTTTTGGCTTCGGAAGAGATAAACAAGTCTTCTGAGACTTAATTGCTTTTGGAAGAAATTTATTCTAAAATGTATTTAGGAGCTTATATTCAACTTAAGCTTTGGAAGATACTTCATGAACTTCTTCCGAATATAATTGGCAGATAAGCTGTAAATTTCTTCCGAGGGCAGTTTTATTTCGTCCAAAGGTAAATTTTCATAATTCTAAAAAATATCATTTTGAAAATTTGTTTTCCTCCAAAGAGAACTGGGCTTATGAAGTGATCTAATAGACAACTTAGGACACACAATTTTAGGTAGTAAGATTGATGAAGTTATTTAGAAAAACCTATTCAAGGTTAATCATCCCAATGGCTGATACAAGATACTTAAATCTCTGCTCATCAAAAGCTTTTATGAACAGATCAGCATATTGTTCATTTGTGTTAACCTTGATTAGTTTTATCAAGCTCTTTTCAAAATTATCCCTAATCAGATGATACCTGATGTTGATGTGTTTGGTCCTTGAGTGCTGCACAGGATTCTCTGTAACAGAGATGGCACTGTTGTTGTCTATATGGATAGGAGTCTCTTTGAAATTGAATCCATAGTCTAGCATCTGATTTTGAATCCAAAGCACTTGAGCACAGTAGCTGGCAGCAGCAATGTATTCAGCTTCAGCAGTTGATGCAGACACACATGATTGCTTCTTGCATTGCCAAGAGACTATCCTTCCACCAAGGAACTGGCACCCCCTAGATGTGGACTTTGCAGTCATGTTGCAGCCACCATAGTCACTATCTATATAAGCATACAGATTAAAATCTGAATTCTTTGGATACCAAAGGCTTAGATTTGGAGCACCTTTAAGATATCTAAGAATCCTTTTGACAGTGATTAGGTGTGACATCTTTGGGTTTGCTTGATATCTTGCACATATGCATGTGGCAAACATGATATTAGGCCTGCTAGCAGTAAGATACATAGTGACCCAATCATAGCCCTGTAGAGATGTTTATCCACACACTCCCCCTCAAGGTCAGGACCAAGGGAATGGTTTCTGGCTATGGGTGTCTTAGCAACTTTATAATCAGTCATCTTGAACCTTGTAAGTATGTCCTGTACATACTTTGACTGACTGATGAAGATGCCATCTTCAACCTACTTCAGTTGAATTCCTAGAAAGAAATTGAGTTCCCCTATGGCACTCATTTCAAATCTATTCTTCATCAGCATCTCAAAGTCTTTGCAGAGCTTTGGATTAGTTGAACCAAAGATGATGTCATCTACATATATCTGAACTAGCAATGTGTCATTCCCTGTATCTTTGACGAAGAGAGTCCCATCAATAGTACCTCTTTTGTATCCATGATTGCAGAGGTATGTTGATAGTGTCTCATACCACTTTCTTAGAGCTTGATGTAGTCCATAAAGGGCTTTATCAAGCTTGCAGACATATTCAGGATGATCTGGGTCTGCAAAGCCAGGTGGTTGTTTAATATAAACTTCTTCATCAATCACCCCATAAAGAAAGGCACACTTCACATCGAGCTGGTAGACCTTGAACTCCTTGGATGCAGCATAAGCCAGGAATATCCTTACAGCTTCAAGTCTTGCTACAGGAGCAAAGACATCAGTATAATAATTCCTTCTTCTTGTGTGTATCCTTGGACAACAGTCTAGCCTTATTTTTGATGATGATCCCTCTATCATCCTTCTTGTTCCTAAATACCCACTTGGTACCTATGACAGTCTTCCCTTAAGGAAGAGGGCATAAGTTCCACGCCTTCTGTCTTTTGATTTGAAGCAACTCTTCTTGCATTGCTTCAATCTAGCTTCCATCCTTTAAAGCCTCATCAACTTTCTTGGGCTCAATTTGGGAAGAGAAACAAGAATGTAAACAAACATGGCTATTATGAGTTTGTCCTCTTGTTCTCACCCCTGAGTCAACATTTCCAATGATGTTTGTGGTGGGATGTGACTTGTGGATCCTGAGTTGAGGAATCACAGCAAGTTGGTTGGACAGATCAAGATTAGAGAAATTTTGATCTGGCAAAGAAGAGTCCCCCACCACATCAGCACACTTATCAAGAGAAACTTGATCCAATGAGTGTGTGACATCATTGATGTTGTCTTCAATGGAGTGGTTATCAGCATTAAGAAATTCTTAATCACTGTCACCACCACCCATTCCTCCTGCATTGGAGGTTCCTTCACCTGAATTCTGAGCCTCTGAACTGGAATTTGAGGGTAATTTAGTTGAATCAGCAGTATTTGTCATGCTTGTGCTGATTGGAGCCTCAATGACAGGGTTAGTCACCATTGGAACTGAAGTAGTCTTCTTGTTTGGTCTTCTCAGCTCAAATCTTGGGTCAGGATCCACTGTTGACCTATTATCCATAGATCCTAAAACATTCTCACAAGATTTGTTAAAACAGTTGGTAACTAAATCAAGATCAAATAGCCGATCCGGACCAGAACCTTTCACACAGGGTGTGTGTTCATTGAAAGTCATATTGGCTGACTCCTCAATGATTCTAGTTCTGAGATTGTATACTCTATAAGCCTTGGCTTGAGAAGAGTATCCAACAAAATGTCCATCATCTGATTTTTCAGCAAACTTAGCTATTTGATCTTTGGTATTCAAGATGGTTCAAGGACATCCAATAAATGGTCTCCTTTTGTGCCACAGTTCATAAAGAGTCTTACCATGTGTCTTAACTACTAAAACTTTGTTCAGCACATAGCAGGCTGTGTTGACAGCCTCTGCCCAGAAGGTGATGGGCAGCTTAGAGTCAGACAACATAGTTCTTGCAGCTTCAATAAGTGTCATGTTTCTCCTCTCAGCAACACCATTTTGCTGAGGAGTCCTGGGAGCACTATATTGTCTTGAAATACCCTTTTCATCACAAAATGTATCAAGGATTTGGTTTTTAAATTCGGTTCCTGATCACATCTTATGATTTTGACCTTGTGATCAGATTGATTCTAATTTTCAGAATGAAATTCTTCAAGATTTCAGAGGTTTCATCTTTAGTTCTAAGGAAAACACCCAAGTGAATCTTGTGAAATCATCTGTGATCACTAAACAGTATGAGGTCCTTCCTAGAATCATTACACTGGTGGGGCCAAACAGATCCATATGTAACAAGTGTAGGGGAGTAGTGATAGAGTTCATTTCCTTTGGCTTGTGAGACACTTTGTGTTGCTTCCCTTTCAGGCATGCAACACAGTGGTCATCACTTATAAACTCTTTCTTTGGTATTCTAGTTACCAAATCATTCTTAATCAGTTTATTCATGTTTTTAAAGTTTACATGGCACATTCTCTTATGCCAAAGAAAAGACTCATCACTATTTGCTTTAGAAAGAAAGCAAGAAACCTCTCCAGATGGAGATGCTTCCTGCAAGTCCATCTTGTACATGTTTTCTCTCCTGGGGGCTCTAAGCAAAATATGCTCAGGAGGAATGTCAACCCCAGGCTTGAGAACAATGCACTCATGCTCAGTAAAGAGCATGTGATGTTTTTGGTCACAAAATTGGGACACACTCAGAAGATTGTATCCAAGCTCTTTGACAAAGTTTACCTTCTCAATGTTGAGCTTACCATTTGTAACCTTGCCCCTGCCAGTAATGTACCCTCCTACATCTCCCCCAAAAGCAACTGGACCTCCATCAATCCTTTCAAAGTTTTGAAGCAAGGACTCATTGCCAGTCATGTGCCTGGAGCAGCCACTATCAACAATCTAGATTGTTGGTTTTTAGCTATCCCTGCACAAAAAGAGATGATTTAGTTACATTTGGAAACCCAAGCCTCATTGGTCTTGGGTTTATTAGAATGAGTTAAAGGCAATGAAATAGTAATAGATCCTATGCTCAGGCATTGGCGATCATTTGCTGTTTCTGATGATGAACTTTTAGCCACATGGTCTTCCTTCATCTTCCACACCACCTTTGAAAGATTGGGCTTGACCTTCAATGCTTTGGAAGCTTTTGTGGCTTTGAAAGCTTTGGAGACTGATCCTTCAGAAGATCTTGCTTTCACTGCAGCAGGCCTCAGTACTTCGAAAGCATTCCTTTCTTCCGAGACTAATTTTCCTTCCGAAGACAATGGTTCATTTGCCTTTTTCTTCATTTTGGAGCTTCCGAAGGAAACAGATTTTCCTTCCGAAGCTGTTTGTTTCTTCTTCCTCTCAGAAGTTTTCTTCTTGATCATGTGGATAGTACCCTTTAGATTGTATTGACAATCCTTAGCCAGATGTGAGGTACTACCACACATAACACAATCTATATCTTTTCTTCTGAGAGCCTTCTTTTCTAAAGAAGACTAAGCTTGAACACTTTCCTTTTCCTCTTTCACCTTTTCAGATGATGCAGCAGGCTTCTTAGGGTGAAGCTTGCTTTTAGAAATGGAAGGTTCAGGCTGTGTAGCAGTGACACACAGCTGATCAATCTTCTTGTTGTTGCTGGAGTGAGTTAAAGCTGAAGTAGAACTCTTGGTACTAGCATTCTTGGCAGGATCTTCAGCTTTTATCACCTTAAACCCTGTAAAGACAAATACTTGTTTTTGTTTGGGATCAAAGGTGGTCTTGACCTCTTGAGCTTTTCTTGATCTTCTCTTTTCTCTTCTGATCAAGTTCTTCCTTTTGGTTTTGCTCAAACCAGCTTCTTTTTCCTCCTTAGGAGCATGGTGAACCTTTTTGGATTTACTCTCTTCACTCACCTCAGAGTCATCCCTCACCTTCTCCTTTTCATCCTCTTCATCACTGGGTTCTATGGATGGAAGCTCATCTTGACCAGTTCCACACCTTGGAGATCTAACTGATAGTAGAGAGTGTAGAGGAGCTATCTCACTAGATCCCAGTCACTGCTTGTTCTGATAACACACTTTTGCATGCAGAGATGAGGATATCATGTTCTTGAAGGATTCCTCTTCAAGAACACATTTTTCTGCTCTGGCTTTGCTGATCACTAGCTCAGCCTGGCATTCAGTCAACTTGGTAATGAGATCCTTAATTTGAGTCCTGTAATTTGTTTGCTCATGTTTAAGAGTTGAAATTGTTTTTTCTAGATCTTCTATCTTAAGTTTATAGTCATTTTCAGCTCTTTTAAAATCACCTTTTAAAATATTCAAGGACTCAATGTCAGATCTCATTTCCAAGTTGTAAGACCTGTATCTGTTTACTTTAGCAATACAATCAGGAGAGCAAAGATGTTCAAGTACCTTGGCTTCATCGTGGTCAGCCATGAGTGCTTGGTTTGGAGATGCATCTTCAGCTTGAAAGCTCCAGTCAAAGCCTCCTTCTTCAACAGCAACTGCAGCTTGCTGTCTTGGCTTCTCATTCTGGTGCCCTCCTTCAGTGTAGTTTGGCCTGGATGAGGCTTGGCCACCATTTGATTTGGGTGCCTTGCATTCTCTAGCAAAATGTCCCATCTGGTTACAGTTGTAACACTTGACTTTGCTCTTGTCCAGCCCAAACTTGCCACTGGCAGCATTGCTAGGAAACCTTCTCCCAGTCCTCTTGTATAATTTCTGGGCTCTGTGAGTGAGAAGAGCCATCTGCTGGACTATCTCCATATATTCCAGATCATCTGGATGGATACAGTCCAGGTCTTCAAGAGTAAATAGAAAGTTGCCTGAACTTTCATCAGTGGAAACAAAGGCTTGAGAGGAGCTTGTCTCTTGGAAGGGACTTCCTTGGATGTAGCTCTCTCTTGGTGTCTCCGGGAAGGTGACGAAAGGACCCTTTTGTGAAGTCTCAGGGTAGCAGATGAGATGATGTTGTGGTTCTCTGCTATCCCTTTCAACCACATAAAGGGCTGAACTCTGGTGAGTGTTGGAGTTACCAGATAAATTTTGCATGTTCATCTCCATCTGGTATCCATTAGGTATCCCATACAGCTCAGTGAGAGTGAGGGTCTTGAGGTTTTCAGTCCTCTTAATGACCACACAATAGTGTGTCCATTGTCTTGGAAGAGAAGACATGAACTTCCTTACAATATCCCTGTTCTCAATGGTCACCCCAACATCAGCCAGAGTATCCACAATCTCAACATACCTGAAGTATTGTTGAGTCATGGTTTCACCTGTTTTGAAGGTGAAGTTTTCAAAATGCTGCTTTTGGAGATCTTTCTTGTTCTCCTTGGCTTCATTTGAACCCTCATACATAAACTTCAGTGCATCCCATAGCTGTTTGGCGGTCTTGCACTTCTTGAAACCTCAGTAGATGGAGTTTGGAAGAGCAGTTTGGAGGGATGTCATGGCTTTCTGGAATATCAATACTTTTCCAATCTTCATCAGAAAAGTTAGCCTTCACCTTTGGTATCATGCCACCACCAGCAGCAGCTGAAGTGGTGCATGGTACATGAGGTCCATAGACAACAGACTCCCACATCCTGGAATCTTGAGACTTGATAAAGCCTTCCATTCTTTGACACCAAGTGTCAAAATCCTCAGGAGTGATCAGTGGGGACTTTGTCATTGTTCTAGTTTCCATATCAGCTTTAGAGATAGCTGCCATTTGAAGAGTTAAGTGATGTGTGTTACTAAGAGGTTTTGAAGATGGTGAGATCTTGCAAACAAGAGCCTGGAATGCTCTGATACCAAATGCAGGACCGTTAAAAGGGACTTTGCACTTAGTTAACACACTTAGGAGGATTTTTAGGATCACTTAACAATTCAAATAGGGAACTTAGAACTTTAAACAGATGAAACAATGCACAACACAAATAAAGTAAGAGCAAGAACACAAGAAATAATTTTCAAGGAAGTAGTATATTGCTTCTTAGGTTCTATTACAAGTGTTTGCACTGATCTGTGAAATACAAAAACCTTTGACTCTTTATACTAAACCTACAACCGTCAATATGCAAAAAGACAGTTGGATGTGACTAATCTAGACAACAAAGTTAGCCTAAAGTCAAAAGGCAGATTGCCTTTTGACTAGTGACTATGACACGCCATAGCTCACTGACTTTCCTATTACAAAAAGCCAAAAAGAAACAAATACAAAAACTTGCAGACAAAGACCTTATCTACTTTATCATAAAGTATGGAAGTTTCACTAACTTATGATAGTTAGTGAACCACCAGAGCATGCAGCGGATAGGGGGTTGCTTTATGATAAAGTTGACAAGAAAAAACTGTCTTTTCTCTCTCTTCTAAAGTAATCAGTCTTATCTTTATTCAGCTCGGAAGACTTTGTCTTGAGAGCTTCGGAAGACTTCATCTTTAACCTTCAGAAGAGTTGAGTCTTTGGCTTCAGAAGAATTGACCCTTAGTGTAAAGTTTCCTCAGTAGTTTCTTCTGAACATTGGCTTCGGAAGATTTTACACTTAGCATTTTACTTGAGTGTGTAAAACTTCCGAAGCTAGTTCTTCTTTGTTCCTTAATGCATGTTAGAAGACTTGGTTGTTTTGGTATCCTTTGGTTGCATTAGCCTCATAACCTCAGAGGTTCCTACACTGACATTGAAGTGTCAAAGGAGAGGAGAAAAGCTTAGGATGCAGAACTGCTGCTCAAAATCAAAGAAGAATGAAGAAGAAAAAAATTATACATAGCTCTTACCCTCTCCCTAGTTCAAGAAAGCCCTGAGCCAGAGGTTATGGCCACTAAACAAAAAACTCAAGTAGGTAGGAAACAAGGCAGGCAAAACATGATAACCTACCTAAGTGCCACAGGCCTCTATCAGTCAACAGATCTACTTCCCCTATCTTATGGGTATATAGAATTTGAATACCACAAGCAGCTTGAGCAAGAAATGTTGAAAAAGCAAAAAGTTGCTAAGAGAAAGATGAGGGAAGAGGCTACAAAGTCAAGAGCCACCATTAAAGCTAATCAGAAGAAGTCTGCTGACAGATAGAAGATGGTAAGCTTCTTGAAGGTGTATGAGTTCTCCAAAAGGATACTTGGTCCAATTTCTCTATCCGCTATGGATGTACACATTAGAGTGATCAAGTAGAAGATTAAGAAGGGTGAGTTGGTTGACTTGCATTCTCCAACAAGTTAGGCTGCACCTGAAGCTGAGGTCAAGGCTGAACCACAAGAGACAACTTAACCACAACCTAGTGTTGCACCTAGCAAGCTTCATCTTCTGACCCACAGCAGGGTCCTGATCCCTCTCCTTCTGAATCTATAAAAAAAGGACCCAACTGAGAAGGAGAAACTAGAGAAATCTGGTACTCAAAACCAGCCTCCTCAGTTAAAATATAGAAAGAGGAAGAGGATGGTCATCAAAAGGGACAAGAAAAAGAAGAAGAAGAAGTAGAAGAAGAAGAAGAAGAAGAAATCCAAGTCATCCACTTCTGCACCTCAGGATGAGTCAGAACATCCTGAGGGTGATCAAGAAAAAGCTGCTCAACAAAGTCCACTCATTTTAAAGCATCTTGCTGCTGAGAGACTCGTCTTGTCTTGGGCTTTTGCTACTAACCCAGACAGATGGTATGTCACTAGAGATCAAGGAGATCAAGATGTGTACTTCTGGCAAAACATACTTGACCTTCCTCTATAGATCTCTATGACATGAGGAGGTACTTTGAAAGTCTAAGGAATCCTGACCCAGTGATGATAAAGGGAATGGTCTTGATTCTGATGAGGGCTGTCAATAGATGAAGATCTAGATTCAAGGTGCTCCTTTAGTTTTGGTAGCATCAGCCTAGGGGGAGTTTGTAAGGATTACACTTAAAGGCTAATACAACCAAAGAGCTCTCAGCATGCACATGTGAAGTATAAGGAAGTTACTTTGGAAGATTTGATACAACTCAATGAATTACACTAAGTATCAAATCTTCCAAAGCCAAAAGACCAAATCTTCCAAAGCCAAAGATGAAGTCTTCCGAAGCTTCAAAGACAAAGTCTTCCGAAACTTCAAAGACAAAGTCTTCCAAAGCCAAGAGACTGATTTCTTTCGAAGATAGAGAAGACATGCTTTTTCTAAATCACCTTTTGACAAAATCTAAACTACTTTCTACTGCCACCTCTGAAGACTCACCAACTTATATGAGTTGGTGAAAAGTCCATACTTTTGTCAAACTGTAGATTAAGCTCTTGAGTCTGTAACTTTCTACTTATGTACTTTTATCCTTTTTGTACTAGATAAGGATATGAGCTATGCATGTCATAGTCACTAGTCAAAAGGTAATCCACCTTTTGACTTCACATTGATCTTGTTGTCTAGATTAGTGTTCAAGCTGGTCTTTAAAGTATGGCCTATTGTAGAATGTAGTATAAAGTGTCTCAAGTACTTGTCATTTTCTTTAAGCTTTGTAACACTTTGTAAGAACTTAAGAGCAATATATATCATTCTTTAAAACCATATTATCTTGTTCTTGTTCGTGTTCTGTTCTTTACTTGTGTTCTTTGTTTCAACATAAGCAGGTTCCCTATTTGATCTATTAACTGTTCTAACACTCTCCTAACACTGTGAAACTGTTGCATTGACCCCCTTCACTAGTCCTGCAAGAACCTTTAGTGTTTCAAAGGCCAACCACAACTCGGGCTTTTATATCCTAAAAATTATGAATTCAATTTATATGCTTATACTAACAGTGATTATGGTGGTT
This sequence comes from Flaveria sonorensis, assembly GCA_025506505.1. Classification (NCBI taxonomy): domain Eukaryota; kingdom Viridiplantae; phylum Streptophyta; class Magnoliopsida; order Asterales; family Asteraceae; genus Flaveria; species Flaveria sonorensis. The sequence continues at coordinate 34,987,370 of CM046435.1, read as the reverse complement.
GTAATTTATACAGGAAATCAACAACCGAAGGATGTTAGTTTTTTAGAAATAGGTTGATCTACTTGCAATGCAAGAAGAAAAACACTATGTTGGAATCCACTGCAGACCTGAATATATGGTTGCATCAAACTGTTTTTCCTAAAATGTTTGGATACAACAGCAATTGCTTGATTATGGTCTGAACATCTATGACACTAGCATCTGGTGTGATAACTCTGCAGTACTGAATATCGTGAAGAATCCAATTCAACATTCTAAAATAAAACACATCGACATCCTCATGCACTTTATTCATGATCGTTTTGATAGAAAACTTACTTATTTAAAACAAGTCACATCTGATGAAAACATTACTGACTTGTTTACCAAGGCTTTTGATCATTCTTGTTTTGAGTTTCTGGTCAAATCTTTAGGAATGATCAATTTCGGGTGATTAATTAAAATTTGTACAAAAATTTTTTTATGTTTGTTAAGATTATAATTTTATTTTGATAATCATAATTTTAAGGGGGAAATTGAAAAGGTTGTAAAATATATTTTTAGTTTAGGGGGAGTGAGTTAAAAACTTAACTAACAAAAATTTTCAAAAAGATTTTGTGTGTTTGTTTCTAATGCAAAGTTAATGAATTTTCTATAAAAATAGTAAATGATAGTACACTTCTTGATTTTGACATATTACATACAAAGGCTTAAAAGAAACTTACTTGGATTTTGTTTGATATGCTGATAAACTCTACTTTACAAGAATAAAAAGTAGTACGAATTGTGATGCACTGGTACTAAATCTGCAATGACTGAAGTGGGTAACATATCAAAGTTTTATAGTAACACTGATGCCATGTTAAAACAGAACGAGAATTACAGTCTTATCATACACAAGCATGTCATTATATGAATCAGTGATTGTCATAAGTATGTATATATATATATATATATATATATATATATATATATATATATATGTGTGTGTGTGTGTGTGTGTGTGTGTGTGTGTGTGTGTGTGTGTGTGTGTGTGTGTGTGTGTGAAAAGAAGAAGAAAAGAAAAGCAAAACAAAACAAAGAAAATCATCATATGTCAAAATGAGCAAAAAGATGCCTAATGGCCATATAGGAATATTAGATGCCAATGAGCACACAAATAAAAGATATATCAAAGATATACATACTATATGATAAACATTTTCATTTTTAAGAATATGTTCTAACATAGGAGGCAAAATCAAAGATGAGGCTTGTAAGTCCGGATTGGCATGTAAATCCTAAACATTTTGAGAGGGCAAAATATAAGTCCGACTAGCAGTTAATAAGTCCTACAACTTGTTAATATTCTGTTTTTGGAAACTTTTCTCATGCTAGTTATGCTCAAATGAATTTTTTGACCAGAAGGAAAAGGTTTAAGTTAAATTGGGGTGACTTGAAATCTCAAAACTGTTTTGAAATAGTATAGGAGTTCTGCAAGATTTTTGATTTTGGAACTCATTGATTTCATGAAATAAATTTAAACATGATAAAGATCACAACAAACTTGTCTTAGTAAAGATTGAAGTTTGAGTTTAATTTTCAACAAACATGTTGATAATTAACTTAACCAGTCTTATTCTAATATAGCTGGAAGATGTTAATAATAAATTTCTGAGAAATATGATCCTATAATAGAAACTTCACAAAAAGTTTAAGTTATATTTCTCAGGTTTAGGTTGTTTGTGAATTTTCATGTTTTCAAAAATTTTATAAAACTTTAAAAAGATTTTACATTTTTCATATTGAAATATATTGATGAAATGAAGGGTTTTAATAAATTTTTCATTACATGTTAAATACAAAAGGTCAAAATAATCAAAACTTATGAAAAGTTAAAAGTTAAAATTCGAGATATTTCAACTTCTCGCATGCGAGAAATTCCTTTAAACGAATATTGACCACTCGCACGAGAAGTCAGTACCCTATATATGGTAACAGTTGCGCGAAAAGTAATCATTAGCATCGTACACTCATACCAATTCACTTTCAAATTTTCATTAATTGATCCTCTTATACATATCATTCATTGTGCTTGCTATTTTGATTCTAAGCCATATTACAAGGTAATTTGATGATTACATATGGGTTCGAGTAGATTCAAATTTGAACCGAACTTATCATTTCATATAAATTTGAAATTTGACAAAATTAAACATGGATATGTATGACTAACATTTTGACAACTAACATACAATAAGCATGGATGTTTAAAACAAGCTGAATTGGCCTTAATTTGAAATTGATTTTTGAAGTTGACGCAAGCAAAAGGTCACATTGAATTTCAATAGACACGAGAACTTAGTGAATCCCACGAACTAGTCGCATGCTAAAGTGTGACTAATCACGTGAATAGTTGACTTTTGGTCAAACATATTTCATGCGATAAGTATTGTTTCAAAACATTATAACAATTTCAAATTTTCAAGTTTAATTTTTGATCAAAATGAAAAACTAACTAAATGTTTGTTTTGATTACAGACGGCAAGATCAATGGTTTTCAATAAAAATCATAACTTTGTAGATTATCTTGGAGAAGTGGCAGATGACAAAGCCTTATCCCGTTCATTTATTGAAGGACTTAAGATATCTCGAGTTTATTATGCTATCACTGCTAATCCATATATATTCACTGAGGTCATTGATGATTTCTACATAAGCAGCTAATGAGAGAGATGAAGATGGAGAGCAATGTATAGTTGTTACGATGAAAGGGAGAAGGATTGTGATCACGGCTGAGATCATTAACCGGATATTACAGTTGGGAGATCAGCCTAATGCACTAACCAAGATAGATTATGCTATTGCTCGAGATTGCTTACAGAGAATGGGATATGATCACAGATATCCATCTCTAGAGAAGAAACATCTACCACCTTTTTAGAAGTTCTTATTTCACGTTGTGGTACATTATCTGAGCAACCTGAAGGCCGGTCTAGATAGTTTGAGTGTTGTATTCGGATCTCTGTTGGTATCTCTTGTTGATGATCTTCCATATAGTATTTCTAGAGCCATATCCGTCAAGATGTAGAAGAATGTTTTGGTCATAGCTGGGAAGAAGTTTATCATGTATCCAAGGTTTATTCAGTTGGTTGTTAACATTGCTCATCCTGAGTTAGCTAATCTGGACTCAGCTACTTATTTAGTTATGATAATAAAGAAGGATATATTTACTTATCTGATGGGTGCACAAGGAAATGCATGGAAAGAAGATCACTTTGCCAAACTTGGCAGATTTTTTAATGATTTTTATCATGATCAACAAGGTGAGCAGCAACAACAAGAAGAAGAAGACATTCCTCATCAGTCTGAGCATATTGTTCTCCTACCAGACCAACTGAGATTATTCCTGGTAGTTCTTCACGTAAAAGAGCCATGAACGATGATGAGGAGATTGAGTCTTGGTTTGATGACAGCTCTGGTGATGAGATACTAGTGAAGACATCGGCAGAGTGCCTTATATATTGAAAGAGAGACCGAGAGTGCCGGTTTTACCACCGAGACACACTACAGACGATACTGATATAGATTTTACTTGAAGATTCACCAGCAGCAAAAAAGAAGAAGAAGTTTGTTGCTAAGAAGAGAGCGGCACATGATATCAGCATACTTGGTAGGAATAAAGGAGATTGTGATTATCCAAGTGTTTCATGTGCGTGTTGGGTTATTGTAGGATTGGTGATCTTAATGAAGACATCCAAGTGTTTCATGTAATGTCTAAAAGAGATGGTTGTGGTGCAAATGAGATTGCGATGTGTGACATCCATGGTCTAAGTTTTGGTTTAACCCAAATGGTTAAAGTGTTTTAGTGTTTTGTTTATGAATGAAGGACATGTGTTTTGGAGAATCTTAAATATCTTTATTGGTTTATTAGTTTACCTTTACAAATCATAAATGGTTCATTTATTTCTACAAATTTGTTGTATGTTATTGTAAAAAGAAATCCACGTATGGCAATGACTTTTGATGTAGGTAAGTGCAAGTGCATAGAAAGTGGTTCCGTAGAAGGGCAAAAAACTCACTGCATCGAACAACAAATCAACACTCGCGCAACGCGAAAGATCGAATACCCTAGTTAATTTTATTTTAAAGGATAATATTTGTAATGTACTCTTTTATCTTCTTTACTTTCACAAAAAAAGTATTAAAAAACATCCAATAACAAATACCATATGTTGAACTCATTCAGTTGAAACCTCCGATTCGGTTTGTAGTAGGGGTGTGTTTTTTACCCGAACCCGATTAAGGACAAACCCGGGCAACCCAACCCGATTATTACATCAAACCAAACCTGATTTTATTAAACGGTTCGGTGTTTGGGTTGATTTTATGAGATTCGGATCAACCCGATTAACCCGTATATTGCGAGCGTGCGTGCGTGCGCACGCGTAATTAAATATTACTTATTTGGTTTGGTCTTCAGGTTGATTTCTACACCTTAAAACCCAAGAAACTCGACCCGAATAACCCGAAACCCAATTAAAAAACTCGAATGACACCCCTAGTTTGTAGTAACGCCTGATGCCATTCCTTATAATCTTGTACCAGACTGATCAGGTTTGGACCTCCCACATGATTCTCAATATTCCAAGTCATTATTCCACAGAAGTCCTTTCTATATTAAATCAGCACAGTACATTTGTACAAAATCCTATTAATATTATCTCTATCATATCATTTGTCCCCATAAGCAACTAAGATGTAACTTTCCCCGAGTAATTTACTAGCTTCTCTCTACAGTTTTTGCAATATTTCTGTGATTTCTTGTTAAATCAAGTGACATAAAACATGTTGTTGTGTGAAGGAAATTGATATGATGCTTATAGGTTACGAATAGCATTCTTCCCCTCCATCATGAACCTCGTTACAGTTTTTTCTTGGAGGTAATTCTTCGGCTTGAGTCCCATTTTGGTTTGTGTTGCACTGTTTTAAACAAACATTATGTTGTTTGTTAGTCGGTTGTTCGGGGCTATGGCTTTGGTTTTCTTGAGCATCGTGGCTATTAGTGTCACTTTGATTTCGACAACAGTTTTGATTTTCACTTGGACAAGCATTTTGACTTTGATTGTGACTTTGAATATGAGCATTGGAATCTTCACATATGCAAGCGAGTGGATCTTCATGAAACTCGCCCTTTCCAGGCTTGAACTCATTAGGACGTCCCATGAATCCTATCTGATGAGTTCTAACTCGCGAGGCGAATTCTTCCCATGTCATGTTACCACGTTCCACAAATAACCGATAAAGTTTCTTGGAGTTTGGTCTGATTGTTGGCCTGTACCCAAAGTATCTCCTGGAAAGAAATTAATTAGCATGAAATGCAGTGATTTTGAGTGGAAAATTTGAATGAACTTTTTTTGTATCATACCTTGTACCAGCTAACATTTTCGCCATGTTACCATTGTTGTTGGTGACAAAAACATCACTCTCGTTACTTACGATGAAATCTAGAGCGGCCATACGCGAAGAATATGATGCAAACGGTGCTAACTCCTCTTTGGTTGCAAGAGTGCCCTTAGAATGAAAATTTGGAAAAAGTTTTTTTAATGGCGATAATGTATTTTCACCCCCGAAAACATCACCTGATGCCACATAAATATGAACATCCTCCCCATAGCCTAAGGCTCTTAGCAAAAGCCCCACTTCCTCCGGTGTCAACGGGCATCTGCCTAAGCTTCGCTCCTTATCAGGGTCCCGCTTCTGTATGCATATACAAATTCAGAAGTCTAACAAAAATCTGTTAAGAAGTTTTATCCTTAAATTTACCAACGGATTACCAACATAAATCCATCAGAAACTGTTTCAGGAGAATTAAGTGGAAATCTTTAGTTTTATCTGAAAAGCCTGGACAAGCAAAATATTTTTTTTATTTACATAATACATACAGAATCCACCAAATGGTAAAAACATAGTGTAAAAACTGGAAATTTGTTTAATAGTGTGAGTTAGTCTTTATATATGTGCTAATCATGTTGGTCTGCATATAGAGATTTAATATAGACCGAAAGAACAAAGGACAATGAGCGGTTTACAGGTAAAGTTTCCCATCTGGTTCGTATTTGCTCAAACTCTTGTCTTTCCTTGACTCCACCACCAAAGTAACATCCAGAGAATGCGAGCATATCCGATTCAAATCTGTTATTGATGAAAATAATCTGTATGTTTAACATATTTATTCAAATCTGTTATTGATGAAAATAATCTGTATTTTTAACATATTTAACCGTCCATTGTTGGTAGAGAGGGATCAAAAACACAGGTTTATGATGATGGATGAATGCAGAGAATTTGACTATGTAAAATATGATTCATCTGTCAAATGAGGGTTTACAATAGTATTTATACATACAAACTTGACGGCTTATCCATGGGTCCTAACCGGGATATTTAATCACCAAGTAACCATAATAGCTAACTTATCTTTACTAACCATGATTATACAATTGTCACACTAAACTTATGATAACATATACACATACTAATTAATTTAGTTTAACATTCAACATCCATAACTTTATAAATTTTTCAAAGAAAAAGTTTTACCTCAAGTGTAGAGCGATATAACGCTCACTTTTCATCCTCATTCGCTCGACTAACCTTCTGCCCATTTCACTAATAGAATTCGTGTACCTCAATGCATGATAATTCGCCCGACACCTCAGCTTCTGAAGGTCCGTATCCAAGTTATTTGAGAGCCTGTAATCGAATTTCATTAGCATAACAACCTGCAACACATCACAAACTCTTGATCAAGTTCACCAACTAAAAAACAAAAGTAAATGATCAAGAACTAACCTTTTTCTTTTCTAGCAGAGGTAACACGCGAGACTCATAGCATTCCAGATCACACTTGCGTGGTACGCGTGTTTGATACGGGTGATCAAAGGATCCTCCATCAATCGTCGGAAGCTCTTTTATGATGCTAACATCTTTTGATAGATATGATATGAACCAATCAACATCAAAGATATCGGAAAATTTGCTACACAGTGAGGAAAATTAGTACTAGATTAACTATATAATTGTTAAGATCCTAAGTTTCCGATTAAGATAACTATTTTTATGCCCACCTTTGATCTTTCCAATATGATTTGATATCTAATTTGGGAACAACTAACGTCGAATTAAGTATATAAGCTGCAACGACAGCATCGGTTATCTGCATTCCAGTAGTCTAGGAATTCACTATGATAGGATAAAAATGGGTAGGTAATTCTTTAAAACATTAAAAAAAAATAAGGTGTCATATGTTTTTATGTAATTTACTTTGCTTATTTCCTATCACATGTAACATACTTATATAATGCAACTATATGTAACACAAATAACCCTATATGAGGAAATTGTTGGATCAAGAATACTTACCCCTGTTCGTTGTTGATTCAAACCACCACTCATAACGATCATCAAGAACCGATTGGAGTTTGTTTTCTCATCAGCATCTACGTGCAAATTTTACGTAAAAGGTATGAACGTGAGAAGACAATCTCTTATGATCATAAGATTGTTTTTCAGGGTCTCCCCGAATTAAAAGTTTGAAACATACAGAATGTATAAGATTACGAAAACCTTGGAATTTTTCGGTTTTTTGGGAGCAACCATAATAGATGTTCGATTCAATTATCGTCCATATCCCATCTTTTAAACTCCCTCCGGCTTTCTAATTTCCATAAACAAATTTATATATTAGTATAATAACAGTTAGTTAATAAATGGGATCGACAGAAACTATATAAACTGTAAATCAAATGCTTACGGGAACAAGAAAAGTTGATGTGTTTCCAACATGTGACCGAAAATTGATTTCATCTTCAAGCTGGTGATTCTAATAATATATTGAATGAATAAATTATCAAAGCCAAATGAAAGGAAGAACACTTTAACTATCTTAAATGTGTTTGATATATATTAATTAATAATTACCAAGGTATGGTTGTAACGGTAGCGATGAACACGATGATGGTTAATTGGTGGAGATAGAAATGATAGAAGCGCAAGATGGAAGAGAAAACAACCGATGATGGCGGAAACAAAAGGGAGGAGATGGCTGCCGAGGCGAAGGTCTCGGCAGAATGTTATGGCTTTCAATGCACCCAACACCGAGTGGCTATTGTTGTTGTGGTTTCGATGATTCGGGTGGTGGTGAGGTTGGGTTGTCTTCTTCATGATGAATTGAATGAATATTACCTGTAAAAGGTGGTGGCGACCAAAGGTTCATTTGTTGCCACCACTATGTTCTTCGTTTGGGTCCAACGTACCACCAATAACAATAATGTTGTTCGTAACGAGCGTCTGGTTTCATAAGGTGTATATGTTTATTTACTTTATTTCTATTGCTGGAAAAAATAGAATTTGATCTGGGAACATGTTGCCACGTGGAATAGCCATTTTAGTGGGTTGCAAATATATGTATTTACTTAAAATAAAGTTGGAAAATGTGGTTGCATTAACAAAAGTCACATCTTAAACCTGTTATTGAACTATGTACGTGTGTCTGTTCATTATATTGGATAATTACATATACCCTTTTAGTTATTCTTTCATTCTTGATACAAATGACGATACAGTTCATATTATTTTCCATCCTCTAGTAACCTCTCAAAATTAGCTGATATGAGGATGTGTGCCTTTACGGAGTCTATCAAGAAAATCGAATTTGGAATCGAAATTTATCAAGTGAATAGGCTATTGAAGGAATTGAAATGTGTTAATTTACTAAAACCTGTAAGACATGATCTTGTTTGGCTTGTTAATTTGCTAAAAGAAAGTAAAAAAGGTGGAGTCAACAATAGCGCTATTGTCTTGGTGAGGAAGTGAGAGATCTCAATTCTTTGGTAATTCATTTAGTTGAGAAGAAGAGTTAGCTTTAAATGAAATTCATTAACAAAGATGTGTAATACTTCAAACCAAAAAGGTCAAGAAGCATCATAAACTTTATAAACACATGGAGTCTTGTTTCCTAAAACAAGCATTTCACATTCGAATATAACATACGACAAATTGGGGTATTAGAGCCACCATCCTCACTTCATGATTGTCCTCTGCAACTACTATCTAAAGATCTACAAAATTTATAATCGGATTTGGCTTTTTAAGATACTGAAGCAGGTTTCTGGGTTTTAAGACCAAATAAGTTCTCAAATAACTTAGGTGCCATTGGAGGTATGTTCATGGGCTCAGGAGCCATGAAATTCACAATCTTCTCATGAACATGATACCTGCAAAATTTACTTCATATTTCAGAAACCTATGAATCCTACATCAACCAGACTATATATAATAAACATCAACCAGTATGCCTCATTTCGAGAGTAATCAGCATATTCCCATATATTTTCATTAATCAGCATTATTTAACATGGATTAATCACTTAAAATTTTGAGCAAATTCATTAATAAGCAGTACCTGATCTTTCGGCTTTTCGAAGCACGCCGATCAACAATTTTGCGTTTTTTTGTTTGTAACCTCTTCAGAGCATAAAATGCACTCTCTGAGAATAACCAAACAAAGAAAAAATCACCATCTTGACAACTCAAAAAGCTTTGAAGAGCGATTCAATCAGTGGGCAACTAATCTTAAAGAAAATATATCAAAAACCAATGCTCGGGTTTCTTACCAGAGGATCCCGCATCAACATTCTCAAAAAATTCTCTCAGTAATTGTTGATAGAACTCAGAATCATCAAGTAATTCAGGATCACCATCAGCATTTATCGTCTAATTGGAACAAAAAAATAGAGCACATATTAATCCACAAATGATTTGGGCGTAAACACAGATTTCAGAACATCCAATGGGAACTGCAATTATAGGGATTGACTTTTGAGCAACCTGTCAAATTGTCATAATCCCAATTTTTGGTAAAAATTCAAGCAAAAAGTGGGCAACTGTATTAAACTAACATCATATAACAAAGAAATCAAAAAATAAGATAAAATTTCTAAAAACATTGGGGTGATCAATAGTCATGTTTTAAATATTTCAGAATAAGTGGACTCGGAGTTGCTCCATACCTCATCTTTATCTTGAATTGAGTTAGAAACCTGCCAACAGCATGAGCAATAAATTGAATTATATTGGGAGCAATAACTACAGCCAAAAAAGGAAGTAAACATAGGCAAATTTACAACTCCATATAAAGGACTTTCATATATTATAGAAATTGCAACATATGACTTGGAACAACTAGTCAAATGTCTTAAATCCGTGCGATGGCCCAGGACGAGGCGGTACTTGTGATATTTCGGCTTGGGATGCTTTTTATTTGGCAGCCACTGTTTCAGCCAGCTTTTAGTGGCAAAGTAACTACAGGTTAGCCGCTGCATCTCTCCAAGAGATACGATTCGGTACCATAAGCAGCTTTGTAGACACAGATCAACATCACCACTAACAAGTGATTAGGATCTAAGTTCAGATTGAAGGGTAGTTTTGCATGTTCATTTTGTAATTAATAATAACTCTTTACGTAAGCAGTGCTGTTAGTATAAGGAGATCCAAGGGGGTGCTGCTGAAAATGAGCAGAAAACAGTACAATCAGACACTTTTGCAGTTTTTTGGTTCTTGGGTTTTCCTTCTGTTGATAATATTTCTAGATATTTTGTTCTTTTATCCAGTTCTATTAAGTAGTACAACGAGCAAATAGGTCAAATTTTGTTCAATGTTGGCAAAAGAAAATAAGACATGTAGAAGTTTTCATGGGACTAAAATAAATATAGAAGTTAGGAACTTACATCACCAAAAACCGAGACAACAGATCTCCTTTGTTGCATCCCTTTTATCATTCTACTTGCGTCCCGCATGTATGATGCAACTTGTTCACTGATATTCTACAAGAGAGAAATAATCAGGTGAGCAATGGTGCAGATACTTAACATGAGCAACCAAAAACCCCAAAAAGCAAACCTGATTAAAGGCTTGAAATTTATTTTTCATGCCAGCAGCACCACTAGTCACTTGTGTCTTCCTCTGCCATTTATCCACTGAAAGGTTTCTAAATGAAGCAATTCTGCATCACAGCGATATCAACAAATAACAAATTCAGTATGCAATATGTATTTAGCTTTGAATATTCATGATACATTTTTTACATTATAATTTGATTGTTCCTGATATGTTATATTGTTATATAAAAATAGAAGTACCTAGATTGCATTTGAGAAATTTGGAACCATTCTTCATCTCCTTCAGTTGAGTTCTGTAAGTCATCTAAGCTTTCAGAATATTGTGCAGCATCACCTTTTTAAAGAGGAATGGTTTTGTTTTAATATCCAATTAATAGAAACATTCAAACAGCATAACGGTTCAAGTGAACTCGTGTAGCATACCTTCAGTTGCATCCATAATTGACGGATTCTTCTCAACAAGTGTCTATTAATATAGAATTTTCATGAAGAAAAATTTAGCACAAAAGAAATTAGTTATTATGCTAATAGAGAAACAAGCCTACTAATGGAAAAAAGATAATTTCTTATAACTATCTTACCTCCTGCAATTTAATAATAGAATCAAGAGTTTTCTTCGCTGAATCAATTAGGTCTGCATAAGCTTCTTTAACTCCTTCACTAGAATTGCAGAAAGCAGATCTGATTGGCTCCTGCAGAAAATTGTCATAATTAAACTTGATGATACAGCACAACACACATAGATGTTCATCTTACGAGGGCACAAAAGCTTGTAATTTGAAGTGAACCTGTGGAAGTCGATTTGAGGTTGAGAATGACTTCTGTAGCAAGAATCTGAACTCAAGAGTTTTGTCCCACAGAGCCTTGACAAATGTACATAACATAAATTAAACCACAAGCAACTTACAGCAAGAAAATTTTGAACTTTCTGTAAATAATTAATGTGTAAAATATGACTACAAATATATCAATTTATTACGAATCTAATTGTTTGTATATAATGAGTTAAGACTTAAGAGGTTCTATGCATCAAAATTACAATTCTGGCGAGTTTCGGCATGTTTCCTTTGATCTAACTATTTTGATTTCACTCATATGACATGCTTAAAATAAAAAAATAACCTGAATTGACCGAATTACAAGTACATAACTAAAAATTACCATGTGTACACATACTTAATGCCTCTCGTTGAATCCAATCATTGCTAAGTTAACAACCGCATAAAATGTTTACAAAATCACTTTGCTAGATGACAAAATACGAGAGGGGAATAATCACTAAGCTTAGTACTAGTATAATCTGACAATCTACCTTGAATCAGAAATTCATAAAAATTTCTCAGAAATACATACCCTTTGATTTTTTACGGCTTGACCTTTGAGAATATCCTCATCTTGGTCACGTCTTATGTTTCTAAAAAGGTCTCTGCAAAATTTTAAAAGAAAAAATATCACATGAGATTGAACGATTTGGGATATTGAATTATTTACCAACCTCAAAAACAAAACCTTTTAGGTTGTGTTTTTATGATAATCAAGAAGTGTGAGGAATCACAGCACAAAGAGATGACAATTGGGTGGGGTGGCAGCAGGTCAGAATGATAACCTTTTAGTGAAATCGAAATGGACTGAACTGAGTTAGACGACCCTGCAAACATCTTGTACCTATTTCTTTAACTTTTTTGATAATGAATGTGTTAACTATGGTTACAAAAGCTATAAAGCTAGAATTAACATTTTTTAAAAAGCAATTTATGTTGGAAGTAAATCTTGATTATTTACATGTTGAGGTGTTGAGTCTAGTGAACCGAGAAGTTGAAGGTTGTTTTGGTCCACATATGAAAGATGGTGTTTGTGATAAACACAATAAGGAAAACAGATCAGCTCTTTAGATGGAAAAAATGCCACTTGTTAGGATTAAGTTCAAGTGTATTGTTTATTATTTGTTTCGAGTATAATCAGGAGTTTGAGTCCTGGTAGGATACTTGTTTAGCAAGGTTTGCTTATTGTATAAATAGGGGTTAAGATCATTGTATTTGTTTGTGGCTTTTTGTTCTTAAGAATATCAAAAGAGCCATGGGAGTTTTCACAATATATCGGTGTGTTTTCGTGTGTGATATGATTTTTGCCAACAATTGGTATCATAGCTTAGGTGAAGCTCATACCCAAGAAGAAGGTTGAGATCAAAACCTGTGAGAAGATAATCGGGACGAAGCACATCGAAGAATAAAACCACCAAGAGAAGATCAGATCAGTGTGTAATCCAGTCCAGAGCAGTGTAATCAGTGTTGTAAAAATTGGCCTGGACAGCCGATTAATCGATGATTAATCGCTAGTCGGCTGGTGACCTTGGCGATTTCATGTAACCGGTGGATAAAATCGGTAATTGGTTGTAGTAGGACCAAATCGGTCCTAATCGGCCCAAATCGGTCCTAATAGGCCCCTAATTGCCGGACAGATTCTGGCCTGATTCAGGTGGAATTTTGGCCAAATTCCAGCCAAATGTTGGAAATTCTAGTCAAACCTTGAAAATTTTGGGTAAATGTATGTAAATTTTGGTAAAATGTGTGTGCATAAATCTTAACATTTTTATATAATTACATGTAAAAATGTGTGTATATACATATAAAACTGAAGATTACATAAAAAATTCCAATACGATTAATCCTGATTAATCCCTTGTAATCCCGATTAATCGCTAGTCGGTACCCCACCGCCCGATTAGCGCCTAGCAATTTTTACAACAGTGAGTGTAATTCGACCATGGAGGAGATCGAACCGTGTACAACAAGTTCATAGTCAAAGAACAATGGATCAATGTGGTGATCATTCGACTCAGTTAGATAAAAGAGTTCATAGTCAAAGAACAATGATAAGGCCTGTGAGTGGCAACTGCCAAGATCATTCTCCTCAGTATTAATCACGACTTGTGTAGTGTGATCAGATTTCTGAAAAAGACCATGAGTGGTTCTTCCAATAAGAGTAAGTACAGATAGAAAACAGTACTGACGGCAATTTGAGGAGCAATGACAGAAAGTTGTGTTTTGATTGGTGTGGAGCAATTAAACAGATTCAAAGGATTTGGTTCTTGATCAACGAAAACCTGTGCGGAAGTCGAAACCTCTGTGGATTCGGTCTTAACCGGAGTGAAGCAAGTAAAAAAAAATTTTGACCTATGTGGTTCAAAGGTGTTGAGCTGTCTGATTTGATGATAATCAGTTCAAAGGTGTTGACTTGTCTGATTTAGTGATAATCAGCATAAGAGACAGCAGTTTTTGGGAATTTTTTTTGCATGAGACCTAATAAGACTACTTAGGGGAAATTTTTTTTGTTACCCAAGAAAGAAATGAAAGTGATCAACATATTAGAACGGCTACTGATGAGATTGCAGTATTGTTTGTTGATAAAAATTGTATGGACATATGTTGGGTATGTATATCCCAAAAGAGCAAAAAACAATTGATCACAAGGGGTGTGTTTTTGTTTACCTGTGTAGAACATGGGGTTGAGGATGGGAGTTTAATAAGTTACAACTTACAAGAGACCATAGCTGTCAATAGCGGTAATAGCGCTTGCTATAGCGCACTATGTAGCGTATAGGTCATATGTTGTTATTTGGTTGTAGCATTCAAATAGCGACTTTTTTATTTTTTATTTTTATTTTACTTTTATTTTTTCTTATTTTATTTTTATTTTTCTTATAAATATAAATAATGAATGTTTACTATAGCTATAAAAAAGCATGATTTAATGCTATTTTAGCTATTTCGATGTATCGCTAAACATGAAATAGCGATCGCTATTTACCGCTATTCGCTACATAGCATATAGGTAGCTTGTCGCTTCGACGGCTATCCGCTACTGAAAACTATGCAAAAGACCAAGAACTAACATGGAAGGGTTACAAATCTTGTTAGAAATTCAAGATTTGAGAGGAACAAATCAAGATTAAGGGGGATACTGTTGAAAGTTAAATCTTGATTTTTTACATGTGAGGGCTGAATTAGTAAACCAAGAAGTTGAAGGTTGTTTTGCTCCACATGTGAAAGATGGAGTTTTAAATAAACACATAAAGGAAAAGAGATTGGCACTTTAGATGGAATAAATGCCTAGAGTTGTTAAGATTAAGTTCAAGTTTTGTGTATTATTTGTTTTGAGTATAACTAGGAGCTTGAGTCAATGGTAGGAGACTTGTATAGCAAGGTTTGCTTTTAGTACAAATACGGATTAGGATCATTAGATTTGGTGTGTTTCTTTGTTCTTAAGAATATCAGAAGTGTCATGGGAGTTTCCACAAAATATCAGTGTGTTTTCGTGTGTGATAGATGATTCTAGGCCAACAGTTTATGTGGATTTATGCATTAAAAACATTTTTAGAAGCTGTTTTCTTATAGTTAGATGTTTTAACTTAACCCAAAGTGGCCTGTTAAAATTAAAACCATAACCGAAATCTACCAATGTAAAATGGTTGAAACTGCCACCTGTATAGTCTATACAAAAAAAAGATTGTCATTCAGGGAACCAGAGAAGCTTACTGTTCTCTGTTTTGAAGATCTTTGTACTCCTTCTCAAGTTCTTCCATATCACCATGATCGTTGTCTTCTACTTTCATGTCTATACCATCATTATCATCATCTTCATCATCATCATGCTCATCACTCTCACTTTCATTATCCTCATCCTCATCCTCTCCAGTATTATCATTCACAAGAGCATCTTCCTCATTCTCTAACTATGTCATCAAATGAAATTCATATTTATCAACAAATTAGTAGTGTGATAAATAATAATAAATATAGGTAAAAAGAGGAAGATGCAAAATGATCCTTTTACATTCATACTATCCATTTCTGAGTCATACTCTTCACTATTATTTTGGTTATCCTTAATGCCATATTTCTCACTATCCACATGCAGAACAAAAACATATTGCCAGTCACTTCTTGTTACACATATAAAGTACCAAATAGTACATTAACAGCATTGGAAAAACAATTAAAACCATACATACAATAACAAATTAGATGAAACGTATACTAAGCGAAATCAACTGAATTAATATTAGGAACTAAAAATTGATCAAAATGAAACTTATTGAATGCAAGCTAACTTTTGAAATTTTTATTGGAATGGAAACATAAAATATGTTAGCAAAAAAGGTGAACAAATTATGTTGCATATCACCAATCCCAATCTGTTTGGCCCTTTGGCCAGGAACATGGAAGCAAATCCACTCTTTTACAAACACCAACAGGTCAACGAAACTTAAAATATGAACGGCATAAGAAATTATACATCTAACAAAACAAGGTCAGTTTATATAGGAAACATTGATGAGCTTTCACATATATAATTACTTACATTCTGAAATCGCTGTTTGATGGTATCATCATCATCGTCAGAACTAATGTCTCTCTGCTTTACTTTTCTCGTTTTCTTTGAAGATTTCCCCATTATTCCAACAAAACCCAATCTGCATAACAGATGAGATTTAAAATCAACGAAACCTCAATATGTTTCGTTCTAGCACAACGTAACACAGAACACAAATCACAATTTCAGGATCCTCGCTCAAAAGTAGACAAAATCAATCCCAAATTAACAATAATCAATAAGAATTCACCCAGAGTTGTTGGTTTTAAAAGGCAAACTGACCTAATGGCTGATGGAGTCGGAGAAGTCGAACTCAACGGACGGAGATGAACACGACGGCTGTCTTCTGAAAATAAAACCGAATAAATACTACTCTTCTTGTTTTATGTCTGATAGACTGATATCTTTTAATAATGAAACCCTAAAAAGGGAGCCGATGCATATACCACTTCGTATACATCATGCAAATGTATCTCTCTTTTTTTTTTCTTTTTTTTCTTTGAATGGCATGCCGGAGAATATAAGAAGTTGTTTGTTAATTTTCAAATGATTAAATACTAAATAAATAAAATATCTGAACCATTAAGAGGTCTGAGCAATTAAGAGCTTGTATATCGTTTAACTATGCAAATGCAAATGTCTGACCAATTCAGATAAAAGGTCTTAACCATTCAGCATTAGACCTTTTAACCATTCAGCATTAGTATAATGCTTAACCATTTAGAGGCAATGTCTGAACTTGCTCGTGAAACAAACAGTCTGAACCATTAAGTGCTGAACCATTCAGACATCTGAACCATTAAGAGGCCGATTCAGATACTGTCAAACAGTCCCTAAATTAATAATATCAAGTTAGTATTAATTAATCTATGTCAAGGTATGAACCCTACACTTTCAAAAATCACAAAGTATTTCACCTTCCCTTGAACCACTAGGCCAATAGATTATTGATATATATATCAGTTTTTTTTTTTTTTTTTGAACGGCAAGTTAGAGATTATAAGTTAATAATATCAAGTTAGTAATAATCATTTTATGCTAAGGTTTGAATCCTAGACTTTCAAAAAAGACAAACTCTACCATCTTCTCTTGAACCAATAGGCCAATAGATCATTATTATATATCTCGTTTTCTTTTTTTTTTGTTTCTTGAACGGTAGGTTAGAGATTATAAGTTAATAATATCAAGTTAGTAATATTTAATTTAAGCCAAGGTTTGAACCCTAAACTTTCAAAAAAGACAAAATCTCCCACCTTCCCTTGAACCACTAGGACAATTGTAAGGCCCCGCTCCCGGAGACCTCACAGTTGGACCATCACAGCATTTTTCATATAAAGTAAATACATTTCATGAAATATCGCAGCGGATTAATTTACCAAAAACCAATCATTGCATTAATATTTAATGTTGTCGAATAATACATCAATGTATAATAGGAGTTACAAAAAAAACGTTTAGTTGCATTACAAAGTAACATAATTATCATGCACGAATGGATGCTAGTCTTGCCCGCCAAGTAGCCTTTCCCCGCATGCCATCCCAGCAACAAATTACCTGCCAACTGAAAATGCATAAAAGTCAGCGTTGCTGAGTGAGTTCTAGTTTTAAAACATTTAAAATACCTTGTTTAAATATATAAAAATATCATTTTCTTAAAATATTGTCACCATCTTCTTCAGTTCTTCCTACCTCATCTTTTCGATGGCCCTGCTGCCCTCGGCCTGAACAATATTGTCCCACCAACATAAAGCCGAGTCTACAAACGAGTGACTGGCAAACTTCACCTTTTGGTCCTCCCTACACTCACTAATCTCCAGCACCGCCTCCATTTCTCTCACCCAGCGGTGAGCAGGAGCAGCATTACTATTACCATCAAAAGTTGGGGGTTTGCATCGCTGGAATGCCCCGTAGCTGCACCCCTTCGCGGTCTCCCGCACTACCACCTCCTCCTCATCACTGGAGGCCACCATTTTAGTGTTTAGTTTCTCCCTCTCACCATGATCTCTATCATCCCCTCTTCTCCCAGTAGTTTTCCTTCGCTCCTCCTCCCTCTCCTTCTTGTCATCCTCCCTCACTACACGGATGACCTCGGTCACTACAGACAGTAGGATCGTCTGCATGACCTGATGTACTTCCTCCACAACTGCCTCCTTTACTGAGGCTCTCAAGTTAGCACTCTCATCACCGCCCTCCGGGTGATGAAGCTCAGGCTCAGCAGGAGCCGTCTCGGCAGTCTTCGTCTTGTTCCTCGTGACACGTGGTCCAGCATCACGGCCACCCCGTGCTCCACCTCGGGAAGCTTTCGAAAATCTACCACCAGCCATCCTCTAAACACTATAAGATTCAAACACCAACACGGTCATTCAAGGTAATAGCTCAGTTTATGTCAAGTATAGTAAGTCTCTAATTACAGTGGCCAGTTGTATTTAACCACTTACTTTACTCTTCATCCCCCAAGCATTTCCTATCCTGACTACATCAGTACTCAAATCTACTAAGGGCACATAAATCAGATAGCATGCGCACATAATACCGGTTAACATTTAAGAAAAGAAATATCTGATGGCACGTAGCTACTTGGGCTGGCATCCCTCCAATCGGTCCCCTTCTCAGTTCAAGTTTAGGTTTTGAAAATATTTTACCCATTTCTCTTAAACTTTGACTCTGATACCAACTTGTAAGGCCCCGTTCCCGGAGACCTCACAGTTGGACAATCACAACATTTTTCATATAAAGTATATACATTTCATGAAAATATCGCAGCGGATTAATTTACCAAAAACCATTCATTGCATTAATATTTAATGTTGCCGAATAATACATCAATGTATAATCGGAGTTACAAAAGAAACGTTTAGTTGCATTACAAAACAACATAATTATCTTGCACGAATGGATGCCAGTCTTGCCCGCCAAGTAGCCTTCCCCCGCATGCCATCCCAGCAACAAATTACCTGCCAACTGAAAATGCATAAAAGTCAGCGTTGCTGAGTGAGTGCTAGTTTTAAAACATTTAAAATATCTTGTTTAAATATATAAAAATATCGTTTTCTTAAAATACATCCTTCGGGTTAGCTAAACTGCACACAGTTGAGCTAACGACAACATGGTCGTGCACCTACATTCAATTTGCTTGCAAGACTTTCATTCATTCGTTATGTTCCACTTTTCATTAACATTAATCTTTCACTTCATTTATGATAATCCTTTACGTATACGAGCATAAACACACCACGTAAAGTCACATAATAATACATAATATGGAACATAGGAACAGGCCATAAACAAGCATAACATCAACACATACAACCATCAAAACAAGGTTTTGTTCGTGAAGTTATGTTCCTGAATGTTCGTTCTCATGTTCACTTGCGTTGGCTTGTGTTTTATTTGTATTCGTTTATTTAAAGGTTTTTATATTTCATTTTTTATTGGTTTTTAATCTTTAAAAATATAAAACCCTAGTTATACTATATGTCTCTATCAACAACTGCAATTCAACCATTTCAATTTTAGTTTACGTTAAATCTTGAGAAACTTCTAAACATTTGTGTTAATTATGTTTTATGATAATTATATCATTAATGTTCAGATAGTTATTTTAAATAATAATTTTTTATGGATTCTACGTAATATTTATGATGAAAAATGCAGATTTGATTTAAAATGAATATAAGATTGTTTGTATTTGTTGATATTCATTAAAATTCCTTTATTTTCCTAATGGTTCATATATGTTCAATTGTGTTTGTTTATGTTCGGTGAGTTCATTTGCATTTGTTTATGTTCAATGAGTGTTCCTTAACACTTCATAAACATGTTTATTTTCTTAATGAACGATCACGAACAAGACATTGTTTGTGTTACTTTGGTTCATTTGCAGCCCTAATGTCAACCTTAAACGAATAGGAGCTTGATCTCAAAAAACATATTGAAACTTTCTTTACAACTCTTTTACCCATGCGATAAAGGTATAACACTAAGATACTATAGTTCACGTGTGTGCTAGAGGTCTAGCATCTCAAGGTTATATGATGGAGGCCTAGCATGATGATGCTATAGTTCATGTGTGTGGTAGAGGTCTACATTTCATAAGCTCTAGTTTACCCATGTGATGGAAGTCTAACACAATATTGCTAGAGTTTATGCATGTGGTATATGTCTAGCACAATATTGTTAAGTTCATGCATGTGGTAGAGATCTAGCAAAAACAAAAGATTATACTAGTATAATTAAAGGTAAAGGATTTATATATGTTTATATATAGTTTCAATGTAAGTTATGGTTATGTATATATATACGTTGTGTGCTCTATGGTTAGTTTTAGCTACAGTGATTAATAAAATGTGTCTAATACAATACTAGGTTAACTAGTGACCCGCGTATTACATGGTTTGAACAAACGATAAAATATTAAAAAAAAATTATGTTGATAATATGATATAATTCACATGTATAATAAAGGATTTGATGCCAAGACAAAAAGATGTTCATAATATGATATAACTATATTTTATATCAGTTATATGCAAAAGCAAACATAAAACCTATGTCATGAAATCTGAAATTGTTATGCCCCCACAAGATAAATGATAATTATTAAGATAAATAAAAAAATCACATATTACATTAATTTATATATACTTCTAATAAATAGATTTACATACAACTCAAATTTTTTTAAATGATATATAAAGAAGACATAGTTATTAAATTGCTTTAGTTTCTGAATACGTAACCTAATTGTTTATTAACTGTATGCTCAAACAAAATTAAAAAGTTTTAAGTGTTTAATAGATAGAGCATGAATATTAGAAATTGATGTGATTTAACAAAAATAAATAAATATTTGATATTAAAATATACATTTAAATTTGGTATCTAGATAATGTATTAAAATTAAAAATATGAAAAATATTTATAAATTTTGGTAAGTTTGACATCTTATACTAATAAATTAA
Source organism: Flaveria sonorensis (assembly GCA_025506505.1). Taxonomy (NCBI): domain Eukaryota; kingdom Viridiplantae; phylum Streptophyta; class Magnoliopsida; order Asterales; family Asteraceae; genus Flaveria; species Flaveria sonorensis. The sequence goes on along the minus strand of CM046435.1, from coordinate 34,966,117 downwards.
AATATCTATAAGTCACATGTAAAAATTTTAGGATGTCCAACTAGGCTCCACTTAGGATTTAAACATATTTCCTCACTACAATAAAAGTTTCAATTTAGTATATAAATAATGTTTTCTTAATAAATTTGCTTAATGAATGTCAATTTATTATTATGTTAGTTAAAGTAACTTTTTTTCTAAAAAATAAATAAAATATTTCATTAAAAATATATTAATTAGGGTTAATTTTGTTAAAATTAAACTTAGTCTCTAGCTAATCGTAACTGAATTTAAATACTTTAGACATCGTATTTTTTAAACAAACATTTTTAAAATATCAATATTCACGAAGTCAAAGACAATTATAATGAGCAATTACTCACTAAGTTACTATTAAACAAACATCTCCATTTCAATGTACATCACGATTCCATCTTCTCAAACCTAAATACGTTTTAATACCACATAATCTCATATTCACAATTCCATGTTTTTGAATATGATATCTATTATTTTAACCCGTGTAACGCACGGGTATCTAACCTAGTGTTTTTAATATTAGAGAGTTGGTGACTATTAATATGGTGATGATATATGGTATATCCTACGTGGATCCTAGGTGTCGTGTCTAGAAAAATGACATGTGACAATAGTTATTCTTTTTATTATAAATTATAGATATAGATGTATATGTGTTACATGCCAGATAATTAGTTTGGATTATGTTATGTGTATGTTAAACCTTCAAATGTTTATATTACATGAATAAATGCTTATATATTATTTTAAATTTTCTCAAACCTAGAGCTCACTTACTTTTGTTGATTTTTAGTTTACATGTTAGATTGACGCATGTGTTAGATTGTTAATATAATTAGGGTTTTAGGTTTTATTTAGGATAGACTTTCTTAATATATTATTAATAAAATTCATGTATTTTGAAGGGATAGGCGGGGAGGGGGTGAATGAAATTTTATAGATTATTAAGTGTTAGAATTAGTTTAATTTGTTAGTTATTAAATTTATGATAATTACTAGTTAATTATTTAATAATTTAATAGTTATATATCACTTAAATGATTAAAATAATAAAATAATATGCATACTATATATATATATATATATATATATATATATATATATATATATATAATTTTGTAATCATCCATGCATATATATATATATATATATATATATATATATATATATATTTTATTATGTTTAAGTAATTATAAGACTTAAGTTAAATAATTAAATCTTTATCCTGTGAATAAAGTTACATATGTAACCCTAAGTTACACATCTGTAAATTTTTTGCCCTTATAGTTATATGTGTTTATTTATGTAGCAATTTAGCATTATCTTACACTTTGATTAATTCTAGGGTAATTCTAAGTTACTATTTCTAGCAATATCGAATATTTACATATTATAGAATCGCATTAGCATGTAATAGTATCACAATGAATCATAATGTATGGAATATAAGATAGTTTTCACAAATAGGTTCTTGAATTCAATCAATGTTTGCATATGGAAATACTATAATCATAAAAAGAGTTAAGCAAGTAGGTTAAGCATGAAAATCAAGGATGCTACAGTCTCCTCTAGTTAAAATAATTTCGTCCCTTAATTCAACTAGTAGTGTTTGTGCTATCTTGAAAAAGATGTTGGTTTAATATATGTTATCTAGGAGTAGTTCTTGGTTTGGCTTCTAGTCCAACCTTCAATGCACCACTAGTGTTTATACATAGGGTGTACCGCAACTAACCCGCCACACTTCTTGCACCTTAAAGGCGTACCGGTCACCAACCAAAACTAATAATTAACTTGGCTAGTGTTAGGTGGTATAAATATCTTTTCAAAGCTTTTGCCACGGGGGATTGAATTTAGAAATTTGATAAGGTATGAGGTAATAGATACACAACAGAATTTCAACACACACCAATGCAACTGTAAATTCATCATTACTTTGTGCATCGTAATGGTCAATTCACCTTACACGAGTGTGCTATGTCCTTCTGTTATGCATTCATAAGGTGATAATAATTTTGTAAGAGTAAGTTTGTAAGGCCCCATTCCCTGGACGCTTACAGCTGGACCGTCATCGCATAAATTATTTAAAATACTCATTTCTTTGCCGCAGAAATTAATAACTTTCATTTATAATTAGAACATGTTATCTCATTACATAAATCATTTACATTTCAAAAATACAATAACATGTCCAAAATGTGGATGCCAATCTCAAAACGTCCCCAGTAGCATATGCACCCATGCCTGCAACTCCTCAACATCAACAAAATACCTGCCAACGATTATGCATACAAAAAGTCAGCGACGCTGAGTGAGTTCTAGTTTTATAAATAAAATACTTTACTTTCGCTAAAACATAACCTTCGTAATCGTATGCGATCACACATCATACGTACACATTGATAATATTATTATTATCTTCATCATTGTTCAATTCGTACATTTCGTGCATTCATCATTATCTTTCACTTCAATATGGATCCTATCTCATGCAATACCCGACTCATGTCCGAAGACCGACAGTACCGGGGTACGCGACAAGGACTCCCTTTGAGTCACAAAGACTCCCTTCGAGCCACAAGGACTCCCTTCGAGCCACAAGGACTCCCTTCGAGTCACAAAGACTCCCTTCGAGCCACAAGGACTCCCTTCGAGCCACAAGGACTCCCTTCAAGTCACAAAGACTCCCTTCGAGCCATAAGGACTCCCTTCGAGCCACAAGGACTCCCTTCGAGTCACAAGACTCCCTTCGACATAAGACTCCCTTCGAGCCACAAGGACTCCCTTCGAGCCACAAGGACTCCCTTCGAGTCACAGAGACTCCCTTCGAGCCACAAGGACTCCCTTCGAGTCACAAGGACTCCCTTCGAGCCACAAGGACTCCCTTCGAGCCACAATGACTCCCATCGAGCCACAAGGACTCCCTTCGAGCCACAAGGACTCCCTTTGAGCCATAAGGACTCCCTTCGAGCCACAGGACTCCCTTCGAGTCACAGAGACTCCTTTCGAGTCACAAAGACTCCCTTCGAGCCACAAGGACTCCCTTCGAGCCACAAGGACTTCCTTCGAGCCACAAGGACTCCCTTCAAGTCACAAAGACTCCCTTCGAGCCACATGGACTCCCTTCGGGTCAATCTCATGGATTAAACCCCTTACGAGTCTGTTGTGACACACAGTCACTCCCCTCAGCCTGGCATACAAGTCTGTTATGACAACACAGTCACTCACCCCAACCATGGCCTACGAGTCTTTTGTGAAACACAGTCACTCACCTCAGTCTTGCTTGCAAGACTATTACTACGTTCCACTTTTCATTATTGTTATCTTTCACTTCGTTATATAATACTTTACGTTCATTCATAGCCATACCACGTAAAGTCATACATCATACATAACGTACTATAAAACATAATACATACGTTTTGAAAATCGTTAAACGAAGAAAGATAACACATACACCCATACATCATAAACATCATCACATCATCATGCACACATCAAACATAAGCCAAAACATCCCAACAGGACCTATCTCAAACATCACCTCTTAAAGCCTTTAAGAAAGCCCTAAGTCTAAAACTAGGCACAACATAACATTCTAGGCGCATCAGCAGAAAATTCTAAGTATAAAAGCTTCTGGGCGCATCAACACTATTTGGGCGCATGAGCCCTGTTCGGGCGTCCCAACACTTAGCCACAGAAACAATGCTGGGCGCATGGGCACTATGCAGGTGCATGGCCCACACTTAGCCGTTTTCACTTTCTGGGCGCACGAACCACTATTCAGGTGCATGACCCACCCTTAGCCAATTTCACACTTCCTGGGCGCATGGCACTATGCAGGCGCATGGCCCACACTTAGTCACATTTTTATACTTTCTGGGCGCACGACCACTATTCAGGCGCATGACCTGGGCGCATCAGCCCTGTTTGGGCGCACCACCCTAGGGCGCATGAGAACACTTAGGCACATAACACTTGGGCGCATGAGAACATTCTGAAATATGTCTAACACTGCCAAATTCACCCAAACACCATTCTAACACCATCCAAACACAGATCTAACATACCAAGGGCATCTAAAACTTACCAAGCATCATACTAAACCATAAACAAGCCTAGAACATACAACCACAGCACATAACATCGAACAACAAGCTGGAACATATGGTTATCTTTAAAAACCTTTTTCCTGGTATGCATAATAGCCCCAAAACACTTTAAAATCTGTAAAAGAGGGGTTCTAGAAACTCACCTTGAAGCAGCTCTTCGAACAATACACCTCCACTAGCAAATTCATCACCAAGAAATCCCGAACACAGCCTCTAAACACTGAGAACTTCGGTTACAAGCTGTAAACTAAGCTAAAACCGAACATAAACCAGAGAACTAACCTTTTTGCAGCTTCTTCTTCCTTCTTCTTCTCCAAAAACCCGATTCTTTCTTCCTCTTTCTGCTTTGGCCGAGAACCAAAAAGCAGATTTGCTTTTATGGGGCGGCCATGCCTCTTTTATTATTAAAATAATAAAGTTTGTGCACTTTTGCACTTTGCCCCCTTCCTTTTGTATCCATTGTCTTTTCGGGGTGTTACAAAGTTTTGGATGTCATAGAGAAGAAATCATAATTATAAAACATCAAGATCCTGATCAAGTAGGCATTAAAACAATGGATTCATAAAAATAAAATTTCTAATCTAGATTATAAGATAGAAATCAAACAGATAAGCATAGAATTCAAATTGAGATAAATGAAAGTACTTAACATAGAAAGCAATAGAATATCATGGTTGTCACAATCTCCCCTAGTTAAGGGAATTTCATCCTAAAATTTAACTAGTGCAGGTCGTGTTAGCTTGAAAGTATGACACCCGGTATTTTCAGGTCACTTTCCAATCAACACAAACATGGTGTTCCAATCATACATTCATGAATTTAAAGTTATTTACTTAAATGCGTCATTTATTACATAAACATTTATAAACCTTTCACGTAACGATAATTCGGAGAATTGCCGAGTCCCACACGCGTCTTTCCCCGAACGTTGGTGATTTATCATAATAGTTTTCAAACAATTATAACTGGTATGACATTATATGTTATGTGTTTATGTCATTAAATGTTTAGCTTATTTGCGAAAATTGGGAATTTTCTAGCATTTACGCGTTTTCGCGCATTTTCGGCTTTTAAAGCCTAAAAATTATTAAAATGACTTTGAACTAGAAAAATTAATATTATTTCATGTTATAAATGTTTATTTGATATTATGTAACCATTTTGTGTTTTTGGTGTTGAAAAAGTTCAATCGTGTAGCGTTAAAACGATTTTATAAAACGGCGGGGGCCGTTCTTATTGAAAAAAAAATATAAAACACAACCCCCCAACCCTTATCATCTCATGGCCATCCCCTTCCCCTTACCCTTTAGTTTTTTCACAACAAATCACACACACACAAAGCACACCTTCCTTGATCTTGTTCTTGCATATTGGTGGTGATTTCTATCGTTTCTTGCATCAAACGTGTACTAGGGATCATCATCTAAGCATTTCAAGTAAGTTTTATGTTAGATTTCATATTATTTGATTATCATGATGAACATGAACCCCAGTTATCCAAACACGAATCAATACTTGAAATTGATTGACATTGACAATTGATCATGTGTTAATATTCAATATAATGATGTTTATACAGATTGGTTTTGTGAAATTGTGTTGTTTTGATCAAAACTCAAGACTTATTTATAATGGAAACTTTAATTTGAGGCTTTTGTATAAATTGTATGATTTTGATGAAAGTGAATTGAATTGATGGTTCTAGGATGTTAGTTGATGCTAATGGATAAAAAGTCATGTTTTGAACTTTTTATTTTGGCTCTCGGGTACTTTCAATTAAAGGAGACTTTTTGGTTAGGTTAGTTCATAGAAGGTGATTTATGCATGTTAGATTAGTCGTGATAATTGTTATATGATGTTTAGAACCTAAGAATGGATTCAGAATAACTGAATTGTGAAAAATACATTGTATGAACATGCCTACTATTTATGGAAACTTTTGTGATGGATGTGATGAATGTTGAATATGATATGTGTAGAACATGATACGATGATGTGATTAATGTTGGAATGATCATAGGAGCATGTTAGGAGACTTTGGATGAAATTTGTGCAACTTGTGTTCTTATGTTTTTAATTTAGGAAACGTTAGGCATGATGAAGTTTCTAGGTTATGTTAACATGCTATGGATGATTGTTAGATGTGTTACATGTATAATTGAGATGGTTGTTGTGATATGATTCATAATCTTTAAACAGATTGCACATGTGTAACGATGTCATACTTTTCAAAAATAAAAACTTTCCAAAAATAGATTTCCAACATGAAACTTTATGTGAATTATTATTTGAGCTATTTGAGCATGACTAAACATGATTTTACTTATTTGAGTCACCAATGGGTCGTCGAATCAGTCCGGTCAACTTTGGTCAACAAAAGTCAACTTTGGTCAAAAAGTCAACTTGGTTAAACTTGTCAACATTCCTCAAACACTTTAATAGTTACGTTGTTTGGATACAACGGAGTTCATCTTGACCATTATGTACACATACTCATGGACCTACATTTGTTCGATAACAATTAGCTTTTGGCATTTACACTTCATTTATTTCTACGCATTTAAGGTGAGTCTTCACAGCCCCACTTTTACTTACTTTCCTTTTTGGAGAGAAGCATGAAAACTATTTTTATTTATCTAGTTTTAGTATTTTTGGTATATCACCTGTTACTGTAGTGCAAACATTATCACGCAAGTCCTTACACACTCGAACCGTAAATATCGAACTAGCGAGGTAATTTTGAGTAGTACTACTGGGTTTGACAAACCCCACCCGCGTTAGTCGCGCTAACTTGACTGGAGGTCGAACGGGTGTTTAATTGACCTAAACACTTGCCATTGTTCTGTGATAAGACATGGCGGAAGGCAAAACAACTCATAAACAGTCAGCTTCGGTTCGAAACGCTAAGTAACTCGATATATAGGCTAGCTACCTATGGTATACCTTTGTTTACTTTTACCAAGAAAACGCTCAAATATATTTACTGATTTATCCCTTGAACTCACAAACCTTGTGTTGACACACTTTAGCATGTCTTCTTAGGTCGCTGGTACACTTAAGGCTAGGGTTGTATATCTAAGGCTCATGCATCATCTTTTTCATTTGAAAGCAAGTTTATTTACATTTACCACTTTCTTTGGGCGCTTCGTTTTGCGCATTTATTGCTCATGTTTTTTTAAACGTTTACGCTTACGTATTGATTACATTGAAAACTATGTTTTACTCTGAGTTATAGTCAAACACTTATTTTAAATAGCATATAGTTTTGTTTGATATGACTGTGTCTGAGATCCTGGATTGCTACACGCCTCACGGTATAACCTCGCCTGTGGATTTTGAGGGTGTGACAGGAAGAGGTGTGAGTATTTGAGCTTTATCTAGTATTCACGTTCCTACGTGAACTCAGGATCTCGTTTATAGTTCTATCTGACTTTGACGATGGGAATACGACTCTAAGCACATCCTCAAGAGTTTGTATAATTCTTTCAGTTTGGCCAACAGTTTGAGGGTGATAAGTCATGCTAAGATCCACATGTGTTCTTAAAGATTCCTGTAATGTTTGCTAGAACCTGGAAGTGAATGACTGTCTTGATCAGTGATGATGGATAGTAGAACACCATGTCAAGTCACTCTCTCATTGATGTAGAGTTTGGCTAACTTCTCTAACTTGTAGTCTTCACAGACAGGGAGAAAGTGAATGGACTTAGTCAAGCGATCGTCTATGACCCAAATTGAGTCGCGTCCACAAGAGGTTTTTAGTAGTTTGGTGATAAAATCTATAAATTTGTTTCCACTACCACTGAGGAATTTCAGCCTATTGGAGTAATCCCAAGGGTTTCTGATGTTTAGCTTTGACCTTCAAACATGTGAGGCATTTCCTAAACATACAGGGCAAAGTCTTTCTTTATTCCTAGCCACCAATAATATTTACTCAGGTTCTGATACATTTATCGATGCCTGGATGAATTGAATATCATGAGTTGTGCTTCATTCATGATAAGTTCTTGGAGATTTATTGGAGTTAGGAATCCATATTCGTCCCATGAAGTAGAGGGCTTGATCAGACCTATTAGCTGATGCTTAGCTATACTTTCCAGTTCTTTATTCGAAACATCTCTGGTAAGGGACTGTTTCTACGCTTTTAAAATTTGATCTTTGAGATTCATTTGAAAAATTATCCCATTGAATGAGTGCATAAGGATTTTATTCTCTCTTTCCTACCAAGTGTGTTAGCTATGACACTTTCTTTATCAGGATGATAGCGGATTTTGAAATCATAATCTTTTAATAGTTCCACCCAACGTCTTTGTCTCATGTTGGGTTCCTCCTGATCAAAGATATGCTACAGACTCTTGGGATCAGTGTAGATTACACACTTGGTACCTACAAGTAGTGTCTCTAAATCTTTAGGAAAAATACTACAACATCTAACTAAAGATCATGAGTGGTGTAGATCTTTTCGTTGATCTTGAGTTATCTTGATGCGTAAGAAATAACTTATCTCATTGCATAAGTACACAACCCATGCCTTGGTTTGATGTATCATAGTATGCAACAAAATCATTGTTTCCATCTAGAAGGGTTAGGATAGGGGATTTGGCCATAGGGTTTGCTCTAGGTATGAGGTCAATTCGGAACTCAACTTGTCTAGTCGGAGGTATTCCATGGGAAATCATCAGGGAAAACATATGGAAATTCACGGATGATAAGTACATCTTGTAGCTTATTTCCTTTCGGATTCTTTTCAACTATATGAGCTAAGAAAGCATTGTATTGCTTCCTTAGGTAGTTGCGAGCTTTCATACAGGAGATGGAAATCAGGTTTCTTTTTAGGTTTCTCTCCGTGAACATTTAGGGTATCTTCACATGTTAGGGGAATGCGAACTAGTTTCTCGGCACATATGATCTTAGCATGGTTGTTGGATAGCCAATTCATTTCAATAACCATATTAAAGTTACCAAGCTTTATGAGGATTAGATTGATGTTGAATTGTTGATCGTAAAGATTTAGAGTACAACATTGGATAATAGTGTGAATTAGCTAATTTAATAGTATATGTTGGATTTAAACTAGTTGGATCATGGGTTGAAAATCAGTGGAAACAATGGTGCTTTATGTAGAGTAAATAGTTAGAAATAATAGTAAAGTGGATAGATCAGGAGTGAAGCATTATCTAGTGTCTAAGCTGATGTGATTACCCTTAAAGCATGACGAACTAGGTGGGTAACATGTGTGGCAGCTTCCTTTGTGCCGTGTATGAATGGAGGAGGAGTGTTCTTGTTTACCAAATCATATAGTTAGAGCTGGGTCAGCTACAACCGGATATGGTCCAACCCGACTTTCAACACTTTTAGTTGGACTATGCGGTGGATATGGGATGACGTTCTAAGAGTGATACTCACTCTGAGCATCAGATAGCAGATCCGGGTCCGTGTTTATCGCTATTGTTTTGAAGAACTCTTTGATTCCTTTGATGAGACATGAATGATCGATGTATAGTCGATAGGAAAGTTAAGCTCGTTAATATAAATGTACAATTTGGAATAACAGATTCAATTATGATGGCTTTTCTAGAATGGGAACGGTTTTGATAGAAAGACATTCAAAATAATTGGATAATGAGTTTTATAATTTTAGAATAACAAAAATCAAGTATAAGATAATTCAAAATAGCAATGAGATATTCTAAGTGTAAACATTCGGTTCGTAAATCAAAACAAATATGTTAACTTATCAAAGTATTAGATCAACCACAACCTTAATGAAGACATGCGTACCTATAAGCGGACACTCACCCCAAGGGTTTCTAGGTAAGGTAAACGAATCGATCGGTTGATTTAGATTTATATGAATACCTTGCCTAGACAGAATGCCCCGAGATACATGCATCCAACTCTTCCAACATTGCATGTATTTAGTTATGGGACTCAGACTTTGATGGGATTTAAAAATCATAAGTAACTGGAAATTTGAGATTTAAAAATTATTTTTATTTAGGCACAATGCCTTAGAATAATTATGCCTTAGAATAAGAATTAAGAATTATGTATGCATTGATTGTAATCAAAGTATATGAATAATTATGTAAGGCATATCACATAAAGTCCTATCTAAGAATCTAAGATACATGAGAGGACTCATATGTGAGGTACTTAGTTATAGTCTAGGTCATTCCAATTCTAATAACCTAATTATCTATAACCAAGGCTCTGATACCAATCTATCACACCCCGGCTAAAGCAGAAACACCGAGCATGATGAAATTGAATCATAACACAAGCATAAAGAGTACTAAAGGGAATTACTTACTAAAAACCGAATAGTTGATTACATCCAATTCTAAAAATAAATAAACTAAACAAGCAAATAACTCTTCATTTTATTCAAATTCTAACTAGGTCCAACTAAAGCTTATCCTTGAAACCTAGCGTGAGCAAAGCAACAAACTTAGTTTCCATCACCTGAAAGCATGCTAAAATATATCAACAAAAAAGTTGGTAAGAACATAGTTTAGAAGTATACATATAGTAGATAACAATGTACAAACCAACAAACAATTTTCCAAATACAAATAAGTAAACTAAAATACATGAGTCCACAACCAACCCTAATAACACAAAAGATCAAACTAATAGTGTGTTTATCTAGTATGCAGTTTCTAAACATCCGGCTCCTTCCAAGTCAAAAAGAATACATTGACTCAAAGGACGCTCGGTATTGATTGGCATGCATCAATCGGAGTACTGAATGAGCTTGTCAGGCCAATAGATCTATCTACGTACTCCCGTGGATTTCCCGAAGCTAACTTTTGTGCAGATTTTAGAAAATATAATGATTTTTTAGTAAAAAATGTCATAGAATATAGCAACATGTATAATCGGTTTAGTTATACAAGTATTAGAAAGTTTGTCTGTAAGGCCCCGTTCCCTGAACGCTTACAGTTGGTCAATCATCGCATAAAACATATAAAGCGCATCATTTTGTAGCGGAGATTTAACTTTTCATTAATAATTAAAAACATGTCAAATCATCATATCATTTCATTTACATCCCAAAAATTTTATTGATACAATAACATTATCTAAAATATGGATGCCAGACTCGAACCATCCCCAATAACTTATGCATCCATGCCTGCACCTCCTCATCATCAAAATTTACCTGCCAACTATTATGCATACAAAAGTCAGCGACGTTGAGCGAGTTCTAGTTTTATAATAAAATACTGTACTTTCGTTTAAAACATTTTCCTTACTTTCGTACGTGATCATACATTATACATACATCTAGATAATAATTATTATTATCTTCCATCATCGTTCATCATGATTCGTCCTCGTACTTTCATTCATTAACATCTTCCACTTTTATCTGGATTCTACCATATGCTATACCCCCACGTCATGGAAAAGCAGGTACTGTGCCGGGGTTTATAAATAAACCCCCACGTCATACAAAAGCCAACACAGTACCGGGGTAAGCGACAAGGATTGCATCAGATTTTGGTCAATCTCAAGGATTAGACCCCTGTGAGTATTAACAAGGGTTAGCTAAACTGCACACAGTTGAGCAAACAACTACCTCATTGAGTTGTGAACCTCCATCATTTTGCTTGCAAGACTTTACATTCATTCCTTATTTTCCACTTCTCGTTAACGTTATCTTTCACTTTCATTACATAATTCTTTACGTATATTCTTAAATCATACCACGTAAAGTCATATCATAATGCACAACATGAAATATCATTATCAGCAGCCCACAAGCAGATAAAACATCAACAAGCATGAACCACCAAAAACAATAGTACTTAGCACTTAATTTTATTCCCCACACTTTTAGAATAAGCCTAAGCGTTCTCAGTGCATAAACAAGACACTAAGTGTCACCTTTGAAACTTCAGAAGATTTCCTTTTGGCTTCGGAAGGTTTTACACTTAACCATAGGAAGACTTCATCTTGGCTTAGAAAGATTTTACACTTAACCTTCGAAAGATTTCATCTTGGCTTCGGAAGATTTTACACTTAACCTTCGGAAGACTTCATCTTGGCTTCGGAAGATTTTAAGCTTGATTTTACACTTAACCTTCGGAAGATTTCATCTTGGCTTTGGAAGATTTTACACTTAACCTTCGGAAGTCTTCATCTTGGCTTCGAAAGATTTTAAGCTTCAGAAGATTTCTAAGCATCGGAAGAAATCTAACCTTCGGATGATTTGCAAACATAAGTGTTCACAGCGCATGACTAAGATCCATAGCGCATGACTAAGTCTCCACAGCGCATGACCAAGTCTCCACAGCGCATGATTAAGTCTCCACAGCGCATGACTAAGGTTCATAGCAGACAGTTTATGTTCACAGCGGACATGTGTGCATACTTGAAAGGTCTACAGCGGACATGCATGCATACTTAAAAGGTCTATAGCGGACATGCATGCATACTTAAAAGGTCTACAGCGGACATGCATTGTCCACAGCGAATGACCAAGGTTCATAGCAGATGACATAAATATTCTAAGTGTCCATAGCAGAAAACCAAGTCCACAGCGGACGGCCAAGTGCATAGAGGACAACATATAATCTTAAGTGTCCACAGCAGACATGCAAAGTCCACAGCGGATATGCAGAGTCCACAGCGGATAGTCTAAATGCCTAAGTGTCCACAGCGGACACTTTATCCATGCTTAAGTGTCCAGAGCGGACAGTTAGTGTCCACAGCGGACACCAAGTCCCACACCTGCGAATCAACTTATGTAGTTTCGAGTCCTATACATCACTTCTAAACATATACTAAGCATGGATCTACCAGATTCATACTTAAAACATAACAAACAGCATAGAAATTTGTTAAAAACATTAATCTTCATAAACAGCCATACTTTTCATGGAAAATCATAGTTTGGTTTAGAAACCTTCTTTTCAATATGTATAACAGCCCCAAATAAGTAGAAAACAAATAAAAGAGGGGGATCTAGAACTCACCTTAACAGCTTTCGAGCAAAACTCCACAAACCCGAGAGCGAACCTAGAGTTCTAGCACCTAAACACGCGAAAACAAGCAACTAAACACATGGAACTCGGTCCAGAAGCTGGAACCCGACTAAAACTGAGAAGTAAACACCTTAAAATCTTACCTTCTGAAGATTTCTTCCACTTTCTCACTCTAGAACCGGATGGGAGCTTCTTCTCTCACTAGAGTCGTACGTTGAATGTATGGGGAAAGAAAGTATGGGCGGCCATACCACCATTTTAAACCCAATATGGGCAGGTTTGACTCTTGTATACTTTTGACCCTTGCTTTTAAAATAAATTCTCCTTTGCCCCCCTTTCTTTTCTTTTCTTTTCCTTTTTCGAGATTTCCGGGTGTTACAAGTCCACCCCCCTTATATAGGTTTCGTCCCCGAAACCTGTCACTCCCTAAAGCCATCCCATTTCCTCTTCTAACTCCCAAGTGGTCTCCAAATCTTCAATGCAAAGACCACAGCCACCACTTAAGAGAAGTTTTGGATAAATCTCCTGTAGTAACCCGCCTAACCCAAGAACTACGAATCTCGGATGGCGTCTTTGGAGACTTCCATTGCATCACCGCCTCAACCTTCGTCAGGTCTACGGTCTACCATAATCCCTTAAGGATTAACCACATGACCCAAAAACTGAACCTCGTGTAAATAGAATGCACACTTGGAGAATTTGGCTTATAGCTTCTCCCTTCGAAGTGTATCCAGCATTTCCCGAATGTGACCGACATGTTCTTCTTCACACTTCGAATAAATCTGAATATCATCGGTAAACACAATAACTGATTTATCTAGCATAGGCCGACACACCCGATTCATCAGATCCATAAAAGCAGCTGACACGTCGGTTAAACCTAAAGACATCACGAGAAACTCGTAGTGTCTATAACGCGTACGAAAAGCTGTTTTAGGAATATCCTGCTCCTTACCTTTAATTGGTGGTAACCAGATCAGAGATCTATCCTCGAGAACCAACTGGCACCTTGGAGCTGATTGAACAAGTCATCAATCCTCGGTAACGGATATCGGTTCATCACAATCAACTTGTTCAACTCACGGTAGCAATGCACAACCTCATGCTACCGTCCTTCTTCTTCACAAACAAGACCAGAGCACCCCACAGAGAGATACTCGGTCGAATGAACCCTTATCTAACAGCTCTTGTAGCTGAGTCATCAATTCCTTCATCTCGAAGGGAGCTAGACGATATGGCGCCTTAGCAACAGGTTAGGCATCAAGCATCAAATCAATCTGGAACTCGATCTCTCGGTCCGGTGGCACACCTGGTAGATCCTCCGGGAACACGTCTGGGAAGTCACACATGACCAGTATGTCCGTCAATCATGGTACTGACGCATCCCACATCCTTCACGTAGGCTAAATAGGCACCACTTCCACGTCTTATACACTTCTCTGCCACAACCATCGAAATTACTTTCGGGATCGTACTAACTCTATCACCGTAGATCGTCACCGAACACCCATCGGGCATGGTCAATCGAATCATCTTCTTATGACACAAGATGTTTGCCTCATAGGCTGCTAGCCAATCCATCCCTAGGACTACATCAAATCCGCCTAAGGGCATCACGAACAACCTAGCAGAGAACCTATGGCCTTTCAACTCTATGTCACAGTCTTCTACTAGATCAGAAATCCTGATCGACTTACTAATGACAGTTTCTACTTTGAAGAGCTCATCAATCTTTCTACTCCTAGCGGGTAACTTATCACAGAAGGTAGCAGAAATAAAACTCCTACTAGCACCAGAATCAAAAAGCACAGAGGCACAAGTTTGGTTTACTAGAAATGAACATGAAACCACGTCGGGGTCCACCCTAGCCTTCTCCCATGTCATAGCGAATGCCCTGGCCTTCGCCCTTTGCCCTCCTTCTTAGTCCCCTTCTTTGCCCTGGAGCTCTCAGCCCTCGAGTTCTTGCAGTCTCTGCTCATGTGCCCAGACTTGCCATAGTTGTAACATTTCACCTTGCGACAATCCCTTGCCATGTGGTCCACCCTCTTACACTAAAAGTAGATGTTCGATCCCTATTTACACTCCCCCACGTGGTCTCTCCCACACTTCTTGCATGCCTTCTCCCTCCCTGTTATCGCCTTTTGATCATCCACTCTCATCTTCTTACCTCCAACCACAAAAACACCACCGTTATTCCGATTCTCATTCCCATTCCTATCATTTCCACATTTCTTCTCCACATCCACCACCGCCTCTCGCTCGTCATACAGTCTCCCGGCCAGATCGACCACTGACCTAAACGTACCTGGCCGAGCGGCTATCAGATGTCTGTGGATATCTACCGGCAAACCCTGGATGTATCTCTTTATTTTTCGTGACACGGATGTCACCTGCTCTGGCACCCACCTTTCCATCTTATTAAACTTAGTCGTGTACTATTGGTGCATCATAGTTCTCGCCTCCAATTACAGGAACTCCCTCTCAATCTTGTCAAGGTCCCTGTGAGGACAAAACTCCTCAATCACTAGCTTCTTCAGTTCACTCCACCTATCCTTCCAATTGCCCTGCTACCCTCGGCCTGGACAATATTATCCCACCAACATAGGGTTGAGTCCATAAACGAGTGGGTAGCAAACTTTACTTTTGGTCCTCTCGGCACTTGCTGATATCAAGTACCGCCTCCATCTCCCTCACCCATCGGTGAGCAGCAGCAGTACTCCTATTCCCATCAAATGTCGGGGGCTTGCATCTCTAGAATGCCCTATAGTTGCACCCCTTTACAGTTTTTTGCACTGCTTCCTCTTTTTCATCATCACTGGAGACAACCATCTCAGTCCCTGGTTGCTCCCCTTCCCCTGAACCTCTCTCCTCGCCCTCTCTCCCAATGGTTTTCCTCTTCTCCTCTTTCTCTTTCTTTTCATCCTTTCTCATGGATCTAATAACCTTAGTCACCACAGATGGCAGAATCGTCTGCATCACTTGATGAACTTCCTCCACAACTGCCTCCTTCACTGAGGCCCTCAAATTAGCACTCTCATCCCCACCATCATAGTGATGAAGCTCGGGCTCTTTAGGAGCTGTTTCAGCAGTCCTAGCCATATTCCTCGTGGCACGTGGTCCAGCACCATGTCCACCACGACCTCCACCTCAAGAAGCCTTTGAAGATCTACCACCATCCATCTTTAAGCACTATAATATTCAAACACCAACACGATCATTCAAGGTAATAGCTCAGATTATGTCAACTATAGTAAGTCCCTAATTACAGTGGCCAGTTGTAATTAGCTACTTACTTTACTCATCAATCTCCAAGCATTTCCTATCCTGACTACATCAGTATCCAAATCTACAAAGAGCACATCATTCACATAGCACACGCATATAATTCATTTTTCTGTTATCTTACATAAAAAGTTTACATAAAACATTTACCAGCAGGCATGTAGCTACTAGGACTGCATCCATTTTCCCTTTCTTGTCCCATTCTCAGTTTAAGTTTGGGTTTTGAAAATAATTTACCCAATTCTCTTAAACTTTGGCTTCGATACCAACTTGTTAGGCCTCGTTCCCGGAACACTTACAGTTGGTCAATCATCGCATAAAACATATAAAACTCATCATTTTGCAGCTGAAATTTAACTTTTCATTAATAATTAAAAACATGTCAAACCATCATATCATTTCATTTACATCCCAGAAATTTTATTGATACAATTACATTCTCCAAAATATGGATGCCAGACTTGAACCATCCCCAGTAACTTATGCATCCTTGCATGCACCTCCTCAGCATCAACATTTACCTGCCAACTATTATGCATACAAAAGTCAACGACACTGAGTGAGTTCTAGTTTTATAATAAAATACTTTACTTTCGTTTAAAACATTTTCCTTACTTTCGTATGTGATCATACATTATACATACATCTAGATAATAATTATTATTATCTTCCATTATCGTTCATCATCATTCGTCTTCGTACTTTCATTCATTAACATCTTCCACTTTTATCTGGATCCTGCCATATGCTATACCCCCACGTCATGCAAAAGCAGGTACTGTGCCGGGGTTTATAAATAAACCCCCACGTCATGCAAAAGCTGACACAGTACCGGGGTAAGCGACAAGGATTCCATCACATTTTGGTCAATCTCAAGGATTAGACCCCTGTGCGCATTAACAAGGGTTAGCTAAATTGCACACAGTTGAGCAAACAACTACCTCGTTGAGTTGTGAACCTCCATCATTTTGCTTGCAAGACTTTACATTCATTCATTATGTTCCACTTCTCGTTAACGTATCTTTCACTTTCATTACATAATACTTTATGTACATTCTTAAATCATACCACATAAATTCATATCATAATACATAACATGAAATATCATCATCAGTAGCCCAGAAGCAGATAAATCATCAACAAGCATGAACCACCAAAAACAAGAGTACTTAGCACTTAATTTTATTCCCCACACTTTTAGAATAATGTGTTCTCAGTTCATAAACAAGACACTAAGTGTCACCTTTGAAACTTTGGAAGATTTCCTTTTGGCTTCGGAAGGTTTTACACTTAACCTTTGGAAGACTTCATCTTGGCTTCGGAAGATTTTACATTTAACCTTCGGAAGATTTCATCTTGGCTTCGGAAGATTTTACACTTAACCTTCGGAAGACTTCATCTTGGCTTCGGAAGATTTTAAGCTTGATTTTACACTTAACCTTCAGAAGATTTCATCTTGGCTTCGAAAGATTTTACACTTAACCTTCGAAAGACTTCATCTTGGCTTCGAAAGATTTTAAACTTCGGAAGATTTGTAAGCTTCGGAAGAAGTCTAACCTTAGGAAGATTTGCAAACATAAGTTTCCACAGCGCATGACTAAGATCCACAGCGCATGACTAAGTCTCCACAACGCATGACCAAGTCTCCACAACGCATAACTAAGTCTCCACAGCGCATGCTAAGGTTCATAGCAGACAGCTTATGTCCACAACGGACATGTGTGCATTCTTGAAAGGTCTACAGCGGACATGCATGCATACTTAAAAGGTCTACAGTGGACATGGATGCATATTTAAAAGGTCTACAACGGACATGCATTGTCCACAGAGGATGACCAAGGTTCATAGCTGATGACATAAATATTCTAGGTGTCCATAGCTGACAGCCAAGTCCACAACGGATAGCCAAGTCCATAACGGACATCATATAATCTCAAGTGTCCACAGTGGACATGCAAAGTCCACAGCGGACTTGCAGAGTCCACAGCGGACAGTCTAAATGCCTAAGTGTCCACATCGGACACTTTATCCATGCTCAAGTGTCCACAGCGGACAACTAGTGTCCACAACGAACACCAAGTCCCACACCTGCGAATCAACTTATGCAGTTTCTAGTTCCATACATCACTTTAAACATATACTTAGCATGGATCTACCAGATTTACACTTAAAACAAACATCATAGAAATCTGTTAAAAACATTCATCTTCATAAACAGTCATACTTTTTATGAAAAATCATAGTTTGGTTTAGAAACCTTCTTTTCAGTACGCATAATAGCCCCAAATAAGTAGAAAACGATTAAAAGAGGGGGATCTAGAACTCACCTTATCAGCTTTCGAGCAAAACTCCACAAACCCGAGAGCGAACCTGGAGTTCTAGCACCTAAACACGTGAAAACAAGCAACTAAACACATGGAACTCGGTCCAGAAGCTGGAACCCGACTGAAACCTAGAAGAAAAGACCTTAAAATCTTACCTTCTGAAGATTTCTTCCACTTTCTCACTCTAGAACCGGATGGGAGCTTCTTCTCTCACTTGAGTCGTACGTTGAATGTATGGGGAGAGAAAGTATGGGCGGCCATACCACCTTTTTAAACCCATTATGGGTAGGTCTGGCCCTTGTATACTTTTGACCCTTGCTTTTAAAATAAAGTCTCCTTTCCCCCCTTTCTTTTCTTTTCTTTTCCTTTTCCGAAATTTCCGATAGTTACATTGTCATCGAGTTTGCAAAATAATAGTTTTAACTTTAAAATTTGAATTTCTAGTTTGATATAGAAAGCATGTTTCCACCCCAAAATATAAAAGAAAAGAGGGCTATGAACTCACCTTGTAAAGTAGGTAGGTTGATCTTGCAATTTGTAATAACTTGGAGTGAGGATTGCTTCGATTAGAAAACTTTTTGGATCTTCAAGAAGGGTGCTATGAGTTGATATTTGATTCTATAAGAGCTCTAGATTTAGAGTTAGATGTCAAAAATAATGAGAATAAGACCTCCTATCTATAGTTGAAATTAGGGTTTTAGGTCTTAGTTAGGATAGGCTTTCTTAATATTTTATTAATAAATTCTAATTTTTAAGGGATAGGGGGTGAACGAAATTTTATAGATAACTATAAGTTAGTATTAGTTTAATTTGTTAGTTATTAGACTTAGGATAATTACTAGTTAATTGTTTAATAATTTATTAGATATATATCACTTAAATGATTAAAATAATTAAAAACTATATATATAATTTGTAATTATCCATGCATATATATATATATATACATATATGTATATTATTATTTATATAATTATAAGACTTAATTTAATTAATTAAATCTTTATCTTTTGAATAAAAGTTACATATGTAACCCTAAGTTACACATATGTAAATTTTTTTGCCATTATAGTTATATGTGTTTCATGTATGTAGTTATTTAGCATTATCTTAGGCTTTGATTAATTCTAGGAAAGTTCCAAGTTACTATTTCTAGCAAGATCAAATATTTATACACATGTTATTATAGAATCACATTATCATATAATAGTATCACAATGAATCATAATGTATGGAATAAAAGATAGTTTTTACAAATAGGTTATTGAATTCAATCAATATTTACATATGAAAATACCATAATCATTAAAATATTTAAGCAATTAGGTTAAGCATGAAAAATCAAGGATGTAACATATTGAGACTGAAACGATTATTTTCAAATGAGAAAAAAGAAAAATTATTATGATGGCATTCCGATGAACATAAAAATGTTGAAAAATTAAGATGTGTGGTGAATTAACTTCAATAGAGATATATATATATATATATATATATATATATATATATATATATATATATATATATATATATATATATATATATGTATATATATATGTATATATATATATATGTATATATAGAATTCGGTAACGAAATTATAGACATACGGCTTGGTCTAGGTTCAAATGGAATCAATCCTTTCGAAAATATGAGTAGTCTTCTTATGTCGCAAGTTCTTCTTTGCATCTACAATCTTTCACCATGGTTATGCATGAAACAAAAATACATACTAATTTCATTGTCGATGCAAGGTTCAAAACAATATGGTAATAACAGACTCCTTTAACTGATGACCTGAAAACTCTATGGGCCCCGGTATAAATATGTATGTTGCTTATAAGAAAGAATATTTTGAAATATGGGCCATGATTTTTTGCACCATAAATGATTTTCCAATATGTCAGGATACGATACGAATGGTAAGACGGTTTGTCCTATTTGTGAAGATAAGACAAGTTCAATGTGGTTAAACAATTGCAAAAGACTATATACATGGGACATCAGTGATTCCATCCGTCTGGTCACAAATATTGGAAAAATAAAAAAGACTTTGATGGAAATGTTGAGCACCGAACACTAAGGAAAAACCTTGATGCTTTTTCACGTGTTAAAGATCTAAAAACTATTTTCGAAAAAAAACTCGTGTCGAAAAAAGCCACATGAAAAAGAAAATCAATATTCTAGGACTTGCCTTACTGAATGCATTTAAAAGTTAGATATAGTCTAGATATTATGCATATCGAAATAATGTATGGGATAGCTTGCTAGGCATATTGTTATATATTCCTGAGAAAACTAAATATGGTATTAATGTGCGTAGAGACATGGAAGACATGGGAATACGAAAAGTGCTTGCCTGTGTTGTGGAAGGTCGTCGTATTTATCTACCTCCTGCATGTTATACTATGCCTAAAGAAGAAAAAAACATAGTTTTCTAAATGTTTGCACGATATTGAAGTTCCATCTAATTCAACAATCACTAAAAGGTTGGCGTCGATGAAAAACTGTAAATTGGTTGGTATGTAATCTTATGATTGTCATGTTTTGATGACACATATGATTCCTATTATAGTTCGCGAATTGTTATTAGAGAAAGTTCGACATAAAATTACAAAAGTTTGTTTATTCTTTAACATGATTCACTCAAAAATCATTGATCCTGGGATACTTGATACGTGGCAAAAAGAAATTATCATCACACTTTGTGAACTTGAGATTACTTTCCATTGTCTTTTTCAAATGTGCTGGTTCACCTGGTAAGCTATATTGTTAGGGAAATCAAGGCTTGTGGTCCCGTATTCTTACGTTACATGTACACTTTTGAAAGATACATGTGTTTCTTAAAAGGTTATATAAGTAATCGTAATAGGCGTGAGGGTAGTATTATCAAAGGAAATGTTTTCGAGAAGGTGATTGAATTTTGTACAGGTTACTTAGAAGGTGTTAAAAGTAAATTTCCTCACTCTGGTATGCTTGAAGGAGTTGGAGGTGTTGGTATGAAATTAATTGTCCCAAGTCATGAGATTTTAGAGCGTGCATATTTCTATGTCATAAAACACATGACTTTGCTTGCTCCATATGTTCAAGAACACATGAAAGTAATTAGGTCAACTAACCCGAGTAAAACTAAAAGATGGCTTGATATAACGCATAACAGAGAGTTGTCAGAATGGTTGAAAAAAACATAACAGCAGATGTTGATCAAATTGTGGAAAAGTTGGCAAATGGTCCGGATAGAGTTAAATCGTACCAAGGGTACGACATTAATGGTTATACATTCCACACCCAAGATCAAGATAATAAAAGTGCAACATAGAATAATGGAGTGATAGTAGTAGCACCAACAACCGAATTTGATAGGATGGATCATGATATAAGGTTAAGAATAGCCAAAGATTCTTATCACGATGTCATCCAATATATATGAGAATTAAATTACACATCTTTCACCATACTTGTGTTTAAATGCAAGTGGAGGAATAACCGATTGGGTGTTCAAGTTGACAAATATGGTTTTACGCTTGTTGACCTTACAATAAACGACTATGCATCTTAACCATTCATTCTAGCAAAACAAGCAACACAATTGTTTTTATTTATCAACGATCCCAGCACACTAAGATACCATATTGTATTGCAAGGAAAACGACATATCCTTGGTGTTGATAATGTTAATGTAGGAATACACTTAGAGGCTGATGCAACCAAAGAGCAAACCAAAGAACTCTCAGCATGCACATGTGAAGTACTAGGAAAGTACTTCGGAAGATTTGATATAACTCAGTGAATTATACTAAGTATCAAATCTTTCGAAGCCAAAAGACCAATTCTTCCAAAGCTAAAGATGAAGTCTTTCGAAGCTAAAGACTGATTTCTTCCAAAGACAGAGAAGGCATGTCTTCTCTGGCATGCTTTTGAAAAAGTTAAAACACCTTTCTGCTACCATCTCTGAAGACTCACCAACTAACATGAGTTGGTGAAAAGTCCATGCTTTTGTCAACTATAGATTAAGATGTTGAGTCCGTAACTTTCTAGCCATGTACTTTTATCCTTTTTGTAATAGATAAGGATGTGACATATGACATGTCATAGTAACTAGTCAAAAGGCAGTCTGCCTTTTGACTCCACATTGATCTTGTTGTCTAAATTAGTGTTTCCAGCTGGCATTCAAAGTATGGCCGGCTGTAGGATGTAGTATAAAGTATCTCAAGTACTTGTATTTAGATTTAAGCTTTGTAACACTTGTAAGAACCTGAGAGCAATATACATCATTCTTGAAAACCATATTATGTTGTTCTTTTTATTGTTCTTTTACTAAGTGTTCTTGGTTTCATCTAATTCGGTTCCTTATTTGATCTGCTAACTGTTCTTAGTCTCTCCATCATGTGAAACTGTTGCATTGACCCCTTCACCGGTCCTACAATTGGTATCAGAGCTCTTAGGCTCTTGATTGTAAGATCTTACCATCTTAGATCTGTTCAGTTTCATAAAACACTTATCAACTCAAATGGTAGCTATCTCAAAGGCTGATATGGAAACCGGTACCATGACAAAGGCTCCACTGATCACTCCGGATGATTTTGATACTTGGTGCCAACGTATGAAAGGGTTCATTAAGCCTTAAGATAGCAAGATGTGGAGATCTGTTATTGAAGCACCTTAAATCCCAAGCACCTCTTCAGCCACTGCTGGAGGTAGGATGATACCAAAAGAAATGGCTGATTATTCTGAAGAAGATTGGAAGAAAATTGATGTAGATCACAAAGCCATGACTGCACTCCAAACTGCTCTTCCAAACTCTAACTACAGAGGTTTCAAGAAGTGCAAAACTGCTAAGCAGCTCTGGGATGCACTTAAACTTATGTATGAGGGGTCTGAGGAAGCCAAGGAAAACAAGAAAGACCTGATGAAGCAGTAGATTGAGAACTTGACCTATAAGACAAGTGAAACCATGACTCAGCAATACTTTAGGTATGTTGAGATTGTGGATACTCTAATGGATGTTGGACTAAAACTCGAGAATAGGGACATTGTAAGGAAGTTCATGTTCTCTCTTCCCAGACAATGGACTCACTACTGTATGGCCATTAAGAGAACTAAAAATCTCTTTACCCTTACTCTCACAGAGCTGTAGTGTATCCTTAGTGGCTACCAGATGGAGATGAACATGCAAAATCAATCAAGCAGCTCTTCCAATAATTAGCAGAGTTTAGCCCTTCATGTGGTCGAAAGGGATAGTAGAGAATACAACATCATCTTATCTGCTACCTTGACAACTCACAAAAAGGTCCTTTCATCACCTTCCTTGAGACACCAAGGGAGAGCTACATCCAAAGAAGCCCATTCCAAGAGACAAGCTCTGCTCAAGCCTTTGTGTCTGCTGATAAAAGTTGTGGAAACTTTCTCTTCACTCTTGAGATAATCAGAAGTACATGGAGATATTACAGCAAATGGTTATTCTCACTCACAGAGCCAAGAAGTTCTACAAAAGAACAGGAAGGAAGTTTACCAGCAATGTATCCAGTGGAAAGTTTGGACTGGATAAAAGCAAAGTGAAGTGTTACAACTGTAACCAAATGGGACACTTTGCAAGGGAGTGCAAGGCACCAAGAAAAAATGGTGGCCAACCATAATCCAAGCCAAACTACACTAAGGGTGCTCCCAGACCTGAGAAGCCAAGCCAACCAAAACAACAAGCTGTTGAAGAAGGAGGCTTTGACTGGAGCTTCCAGGTAGAAGATCTGTCTCCAAACCAAGCACTGATGGCTGATCATGAAAAAGCCAAGGTATTAGAACATCTTTGTACTCCTGAATGCATTGCTAAAATAAATATGTATAGGTCCTATAATTTGGAAGTGAGATCTGATCTTGAGTCCTTGAATATTTAAAAAGCTGACTTTAAAAGAGCTGAAAATAATTATAAACTTACAACAGAAGATTTAGAGAAAACCATTTCAACTCTTAAGCATGAGCGCACAAATTACATGATTAAAATAAAAGATCTCATTACCAAGCTAACTGAATGCCAGGCTAAGCTTGTGATCAGCAAAGCTAAGGTAGAAAAATGTGTTCTTGAAGAGGAAACCTTCAAGAACATCATATCTTCATCCTTGCATGCAAAGATTTTTTATCAGAACAGGCAGGGATTGGGTTTAAGTGAGATAGCTCTTCCACACACATTGTTATTTGTAAGACATCCAAGGTGTGAAACTTGTCAAGATGAGCTACCCCTCATAGACCCTATACAAGATGAAGATGGAGATAAAAAGGAGATAGTGAAGGATGAATCTGAAGTGAATGAGAAGATCATCCTAAGAAGGGTCACTATTCTCTTGGAGAGAAGAAAGAACCAAGAATGACCAAGTCTACAAGGAAGAACTTGATCAGGACAGCCAAGAGAAAGTCAAAGAAAGCCCAAGAGATCAAGGCCACCTTTAACTCCAAGTAGAAGCAAGTCTTTATCTCTTCTAGATTTGAGGTGGTAAAGACTGAAGACTTAACTATGGACACTAGTACTAGGAGTCCTAGTTCTTGTCCAACTCATCTTGGTTAAAAGAAGAAGGCTGATCAACTGTGTACCACTGTTGCACAGCCTAAACCATCCAGTTCCAAGAGTAAGCCTCACCCTAAAAAGCCTGTTGCATCATCTGTGAAGATGAAGATGGAAGTGGAAAGAGATCAAGCTCAGCCTCCTACTCAAAAGAAGAATCTCAGAAGTATACAAACTGAATGCATCATGTGTGGTAGTACTTCTCACTTTGCTAAGGATTGCATCTACAATCCCAAAAGCACTATCCATATGACCAAGAAGAAAACTTCTGTGAAAAAGAAGAAGAAGATAGCTTTGGAAGGAAAATCTTTTCCTTTCAAAAGCTCCAAAGTGAAGAAGAAGATAAGTAAAAACTTACCTTCAGAAGAAATATTGGTCTCGGAAGAAAGGAATGCTTCTGAAGTACTAAAGTCTATTGTAGTGGATGCAAAAACTTTCGAAGGTCCAGTCTCCAAAACTCCAAAAGTCATCAAAACTTTGAAGCATTGAATGCCAAGTCTAGTTTTCCAAATATGGTGTGGAAGATGAAGGAAAGGCCATATGAGTGACAATTCTTCATCAACAACAACAAATGATCCTCAGAGCTTGAATATAGGATCAATTACTATCGTATTATCTTCAGTTTACTTTGACAAGCCCAAGACCAACAAGGCTTGGATTTTCAAATGTAACTAACCATCTCTTTCTATGCAGAAACAGCTAAAGACCAAAGGAAATGTATAGATCATTGATAGTGGCTGTTCTAGGCACATGACAAACAATGGCTCTTTGCTTCAAAAATTTGAGAAATTTGATGGAGGGCCAATTGCTTCTGGAGGAGAATCAGGTGGTTACATCACTGGAAGGGGTAGAGTCATAAATGGTAAGCTCAGTATTGAGAAGGTAAACTATTTTTGTAAGGCCTTGTTCCCGAGACGCTTACAGCTGGTCAATCATTGCACATAAAACATAAAACATATATTTAGGTGTACTAAAACAACGCAGCGGAATAATTTAAAATCATTTCATTCATTGCTTTTGCAAAATAATACAACATTCATAATCGTTACAAAATATTGTTTGTTCGCATTACAATGCAAAAACGTCATAATTTAAACAATGAATGCCATCCCAAAAACGCCAAGTAGCTGTCCCGTGCCATCCTCAGCAACATTACCTGCCAACTGGAAAATACATAAAAGTCAGCGTTGCTGAGTGAGTTCTAGTTTTATAAATAAAATATTTTTCTTTTGTTTAAAACCGTTCTTTACGTTCATTTGCGATCATAAATCATACGTACACATAGATAATATTATTATTATTGTCCATCGTCATTCGTTAACTTACATTCATTCATCATCGCACGTCATCTTTATCATTCGTTATCTTCCTTACCGTACTATACGTACATTTATTAACTTCTGATGACATGTACTGTACCCTGAACATTGTGCACGAAGCTGACCCTAGGGCCTGGGGCAAGTACACTTATCATTCTCATTCATCTTTCATTCCGAACCAATGCCAGGTGCTATACCTCGAACATTGTGCGCGAAGCTGGTTACTGGGCCTGAGGTCTATCATAGACCTCGAACATTGTGCGCGAAGCTGACTCCGGTACCTAGGGCAAGCGGCAAGGGTCCCATACATATGGTCAATCACAAAGATTAGACCCCTAGGGTGCATCCTTCCGGGGTAGCTAACCCGCACACAGTTGAGCTAACACCCTTCATTGGGTATGAACCTCCATACATTGCTTGCAAGACTTTTCTTACCTCCGTTCGTTCATTAATGCATGCATTAATTCTTTCTTATTTCTCTTTAGTTATCTTCCACTTTCGTTAAGTACTACTTTACATAAGCATATACATACGTCACACCACGTAAGGTCACGACATAAACATAACATGGAACAGCATCATCACAACAGCATACAAAGCATGCAAATCGTAAACAAGCACAGTCCCCCATAAAACCTCCTTTCTTAACACTTAAGCTCTACTTCCCAAAATCTCAGAAAATTCTATCCCCACAAAACAAATACAGATGAGCAAACAAATGCGGATGAGTAACCAAATGCGGATGAATAGACAAATGCAGATGAGTAACCAAATGCGGATGAACACCTCAGAAAATATTGTCCCAAATAAATGCACATGAACACTGTAGCTAATGCGCATGCATAAAGCACATGAAAGTCTTCAGAAAATATTCCGTCCAATGAAGTGCGCATGAACCAAATGCGGATGACTGAAGCAAATGCGCATGGACAAAACAAATGCGGATGAACATATAACAAATGTGGATGAACACTTAGAAAATACGGGTGAACAAAATAGTCGATGTGTTCATCAAGTGCGGATGAAGACTTAACTAATGCGGATGAACAACACTTATGCAAATATTCAAACTTAATACGGATGATCAACTAACCTGAAACCGCATCTTACACTATAATCAGTTCCCAATCCTCATTCTTATACATTCATCGCACCGATCTAGCATGCTAATCTCTTAGAACAAGCATACAACCACATAAATCGAGCAAAACATGCAGGCCCCAACACACCCACTAAAAGAACAAGGACAAACTTATGGTACAAAATACTGGACATATTAAAAAGTTAGTTACATTCTAGCCCCAAAACAGGTTTAAAACATAGAAACTAGGGATCTAGAACTCACCTTATGCAATCTTTCGGGCAAGACTTTCTTCAAACCCAAATGCAATGAGTTCACACACCTAAAACCCAACAAAACACAACCCAAACCCAAACAAACACACATAAGCATGCAACCGAGGCATAGGCCACCCAAGAACAACTTAAAACGATGAATTCTTACCTTGAATTCGATCTCCTTGTTCTTCTTCTCCAAAAACCTGAGAGCTCAGCTCTTTCTCTCTCTAAAATCTGGTGAAAAGAAGATATGCAGAGAAGAGTGGGCGGCCATGCCCACTTTATGCACCCACTTTTAATCTTTTTGTCCTTTTGACACATTTAGCCCCTCAACTTAGGTTAAATTATGTTTTCTTTCTTTTATACTCATTTATTCTTCTTTCTCGTCTTTTAAAATTTTCCGGGTGTTACAAGTCCACCCCCTTTATATAGGTTTCATCCCGAAACCTGTTATTCCTCGAACAGATGTGGGTAATACTGCCTCATCACTTCTTCAGCCTCCCACATAGACTCGGATCCCTTCCTGTGCTTCCACTGTACACACACCAGGGGAACCACTTTATTCCTTAACCTCTTCTCCTTGCGATCAATGATTGCCACTGGTTGCTCCATATAATTGAGCCTTTCATCAACTTCAATGTCTTCCAGTGGTACAACCATATCTTTGTCAGCTAAACACTTCCGCAGATGAGATACATGGAATGTAGGGTGAATTCCACTTAACTTATTGGGTAACTCCAACCTGTAGGCCACCTCTCCTACTCGAGCAATGATTCGGAAAGGCCCTATGTATCTCGGGCTCAACTTGCCCCGCTTTTTAAACCGAATGATCCCCTTCCACGGTGAGACTTTCAACATAACTCTATCTCCCTCCTTGAACTCAATTGGTCTACGTCTCTTGTCAGCATACGACTTCTGTCTATCCTTAGCTATCTTCATATAGGCTTTGATCCTTTCAAGCTTCTCAGTCGTAGCCTCGATCACCTCAATACTTCCCAACTCTCTCTGACCAATATCACTCCAACAACCGGGTGTTCTACATCTCCTACCGTATAGCATCTCATAAGGGGGCATACCAATGCTGGCATGATAACTGTTATTGTATGAGAACTCCGCTAACGGTAAGTGGTCATCCCAACTACCTCCAAAATCAATGACGCATGCCCGAAGCATATCCTCAAGCGTCTGAATGGTTCTCTCCGACTGACCATCCGTCTGTGGATGATAAGCCGTGCTGATGTGTAACCTCGTCCCCATTGCATCATGAAATCTCTTCCAGAACTTAGATGTAAACCGAGTGTCACGATCAGAAACAATAGACACCGGTACACCGTGACAAGTTACAATCTCCCGATGAATAGATCTGCTAACTTCTCAGATGAATACGTCTCTCGGATCGGTAGAAAGTGAGCACTCTTCGTCAGACGGTCGACTATCACCCATATGGCATCGTACCCCTTCACGGTACGCGGTAGCTTCATGATAAAGTCCATGGTGATATGCTCCCACTTCCACTCGGGTATATCCAAAGGTTGGATCTTATCGTATGGCTTCTGATGCTCCGCCTTCACTTGCAAGCAAGTAAGGCACTTACTCACGTACTCCACTACGTCACACTTCATACCCGGCCACCAATAATCTTTCTTCATATCCTGATACATTTTCGTGGCACCGGGATGAATGGAGTATCGAGTCTTATGAGCTTCGTCCATGATCTTCCCACGTAGATCCCCATAACGAGGAATCCACATTCGTCCGAATCGGGTTCTAACACCGAGAGTGTTTTCACCCAATTCTGCGACTAGACCTCTCATCCTTTCAGAGTTAAGATGATCTTCCTTCAACGCCTCATCTTGAAACTCCTTGACCTTCTTCATCACATCGGAGGTCAAAACCAATTGGTAAGCCTTCACCCGGATTGGTTCAGGCCTCTTCTTTCGGCTAAGGGCCGCCACTACGTTGGCTTTGCCCGGATGGTAATGGATTTCACAATCATAATCCTTTATCACTTCCAACCATCTCCTTTGCCTCATGTTCAAATCCTTTGGCTCGAAGAAGTACTTCAAGCTCTTGTGGTCAGTGAAGATGGTGCACCTCGTCCCGTACAGGTAGTGCCTCCATATTTTTAATGCAAAGACCACAGCTGCTAGCTCTAAATCATGAGTAGGATAATTAACCTCATGAACCTTCAATTGTTAGGATGCGTAAGCTATAACCTTTCCTCGCTGCATCAGTACGCAACCCAATCCTGAGTAAGAAGCATCTGAATAAACCACCAAATCCTTGCTTCCTTCGGGTAATGATAAGACAGGATCTTGAGTCAACCTCGTCTTCAACTATTCGAAAGCCTTCTCTCGCTCTTGACCGCAAACAAACTTCACATCCTTACGGGTCAACTTGGTCAGTGGAGAAGCTATCATAGAGAAGTCTTGGATGAATCTCCTATAATAGCCTGCCAACCCCAAGAAACTACGGATCTTGGATGGCGTCCTTGGAGACTTCCATTACATCACAGCTTCCACTTTTGTCGGGTCTACCATAATCCCCTCGGGATTCACCACGTGACCCAAAAACTAAACCTCGCGCAACCAGAACACGGGCACTTGGAGAACTCAGCATACAACTTCTCCCTTCTCAACGTCTTTAATACCTCTTGAATGTGTCCGGCATGTTCCACCTCACTCTTCGAATAAATCAAGACATCATCGATGAACACAATCACTGATTATCCGACATCGGCCGACACACTCGATTCATCAGATCCATAAAAGCAGCTGGCGCATTGGTTTAACCGAAATACATAACGAGGAACTCGTAGTTTCCATAACACGTACGAAAAGCCGTTTTAGGAATATCCTGCTCCTTCACCTTCAACTGATGGTAACCAGATCGGAGATCTATTCTCGAAAACCAACTGGCACCTTGGAGCTGATCAAACAAGTCATCAATCCTCGATAATGGATACCGGTTCTTCACCGTCAGCTTATTCAACTCACGGTAGTCAATACACATCCTCATGCTACCGTCCTTCTTCTTCACGAACAAGACCGGAGCACCCCATGGTGAGATACTCGGTCTAATGAATCCCTTATCAAGCAACTCTTGCAGTTGCTCCATCAATTCCTTCAGCTCAAAGGGGGCTAACCGATACGGTGCCTTACCAACAGGTTGGGCACCGGGTATCAGGTCGATCTGAAACTCAATCTCACGGTCTGGCGGCACACCTGGTAAATCTTCTAGGAACACGTCTGGGAAGTCACACACAACCGGTACATCAGACAGTTGTAGTGTTGGCGTATCAACATCCTTTACGTAGGCCAAGTAGGCACTACATCCACGCCTCATACACCTTCCCGCCACCGCCATTGAAATCACCTTCGGAATCGTAGTAACTCGATCACCGTAAATCGTCACCGAACTCCCGTCAGGCGCTGTCAGTCGAATCATCTTCTTGCGACATACGATATTCGCCTCGTAGGCCGCTAACCAGTCCTTTCCCAGGACTACATCGAACCCGCCTAAGGTCATCATGAATGGTCTAACAGGAAACTTATGACCTAATTCTATGTCACAGCCTTCTATCATCTCAGAAATCCTGGTAGACTTACCTATGGCAGTTTCTACATCGAAGGGCTCCTCAATACTCCTACTCCTAATGGGCAACTTAGCAGAAAAGGCAGCAGAAAGGAAACTCTTACTAGCACCAGAATCAAATAACACTGAGGCAATAGTTTGGTTTACTAGGAACGTACCTGACACAACATCGGGGTCCGTCCTAGCCTCCTCCTGGGTCATCGTGAATGCTCTGGCGCTCGCCCTCTGCCCCTCGGTCCCGGTCTTCTGCCCTGCCCCAAAACTCTCAGCCCTTGGCTTCTTGCATTCTCGACTCATGTGGCCCTTTCCGCCACAGTTAAAACACCTCCTTACCTCGCAGTTCTTTGCCACATGTCCTGTCCTCCCGCACTGGAAACAGACATTAGATCCCAATCTACACTCACCAGTATGCCCCTTACCACACTTACCACACTTACC
The DNA here is from genome assembly GCA_025506505.1 of Flaveria sonorensis. NCBI lineage: Eukaryota > Viridiplantae > Streptophyta > Magnoliopsida > Asterales > Asteraceae > Flaveria > Flaveria sonorensis. Next base: position 34,934,152 of record CM046435.1, on the reverse strand, counting down.
ACACCACCTCGTTTTCGCACCGGGCTTAACTACACGCCGGTCATCCGCCCTGACAACCTTGCTGTTTGGAGTGAAACCCCCACGTTCAACCCGCTTTCCGTTCCAATTCTTGTCGCCGCTACCTTTCTTGTTCACTTCAATCATGGCCGTCTCCTTCACCGCCCTAATTACCTCAGTCACCATTGAGGCAGTATCGTCTGCATGCCCTGTTGAACTCCCTCAACAACCGCCTCTTTCAATGCGGTTCTTAGATTAGCACTATCATCACCACCTTCCGGGTGATGGATCTCGAGCTCGTCGAGTGCCATTTCGGCAGCGCTAGCCATACTTCTCGTGACACGCGGTCCAGCTCCACGTCCACCACAACCTCCACCTCGTGAAACATTCAAAGATCTACCTCCAACCATCCTCAAACACGCTATAAGATTCAAACACTAACATGGTCATTCAAGGTAATAGCTCAGTTTATGTCAAGTATAGTAAGTCCCTAATTATAGTGGCCAGTTGTGATTAGCCACTTTACTCTTCATACCCCAAGCATTTCCTATCCTGACTACACCAGTATCTAAATCTACTAAGAAGCACATAAATCACATAACATGCGCACATAATACCGGTTATCATCAAGAAAATACCTGATGGCACATAGCTACTCGGACTGGCATCCTTTCCCTTTGTCCCATTCTCAGTTTAAGTTTAGGTTTCTTTTGAAAATTTTAACCCGTTTCACTTAAACTTTGGCTCTGATACCAACTTGTAAGGCCCGTTCCCGGGACGCTTACAGCTGGTCGATCATTGCACATAAAACATAAAACATATTTTTAGGTGTACTAAAACAACGCAACGGAATAATTTAAAATCATTTCATTCATTGCTTTTGCAAAATAATACAACATTCATAATCGTTACAAAATATTATTTGTTCGCATTACAATGCAAAAACGTCATAATTTAAACAATGAATGCCATCCCAAAAATGCCAAGTAGCTGCCCCGTGCCATCCTCAGCAACATTACCTGCCAACTGGAAAATACATAAAAGTCAGCGTTGTGAGTGAGTTCTAGTTTTATAAATAAAATACTTTTCTTTCGTTTAAAACCGTTCTTTACGTTCATTTACAATCATACATCATACGTACACATAGATAATATTATTATTATCTTCCATCATCATTCGTTAACTTACATTCATTCATCATCGCACGTCATCTTTATCATTCGTTATCTTCCTTACCGTACTATACGTACATTTATTAACTTCCGATGACATGTACTGTACCCCGAACATTGTGCACGAAGCTGACCCTAGGGCCTGGGGAAAGTACACTCATCATTATCATTCATCTTTCATTTCGGACCGATGCCATGTGCTATACCCCAAACATTGTGCGCGAAGCTGGTTACTGGGCCTGAGGTCTATCATAGACCTCAAACATTATGCGCGAAGGTGACTCCGGTACCTTGGCAAGCGGTAAGGGTCCCATACATATGGTCAATCACAAAGATTAGACCCCTAGTGTGCATCCTTTCGGGGTAGCTAACCCGCACACAGTTGAGCTAACACCCTTCATTGGGTGTGAACCTCCATACATTGCTTGCAAGACTTTTCTTACCTCCGTTCGTTCATTAATGCATTCATTCATTCTTTCTTACTTCTCTTTAGTTATCTTCCACTTTCGTTAAGTACTACTTTACATAAGCATATACATACGTCACACCACGTAAGGTCACGACATAAACATAACATGGAACAACATCATCACAACAGCATACAAAGCATGCAAATCGTAAACAAGCACAGTCCCCCATAAAACCTCCTTTCTTAACACTTAAGCTCTACATCCCAAAATCTCAGAAAATTCTATCCCCATAAAACAAATGCGGATGAGCAAACAAATGTGGATGAGTAACCAAATGCGGATGAATAGACAAATTCGGATGAGTAACCAAATGCGGATGAACACCTCAGAAAATATTGTCCCAAAGAAATACGCATGAACACTGTAGCGAATGCGCATGCATAAAGCACATGAAAGTTTTCAGAAAATATTCCGTCCAATGAAGTGCGCATGAACCAAATGCGTTGACTGAAGCAAATGCGCATGGACAAAACAAATGCGGATGAACATATAACAAATGCGGATGAACACTTAGCAAATGCGGGTGAACAAAATAGTCGATGTGTTCATAAGTGCGGATGAAGACTTAACTAATGCGGATGAACAACACTTATGCAAATATTCAAACTTAATGCGGATGATCAACTAACCTGAAACCGCAACTTACACTATAATCAGTTCCCAATCCTCATTCTTATACATTCATCGCACGATCTAGCATGCTAATCTCTTATAACAAGCATACAACCATATAAACCGAGCAAAACATGCAGGCCCCAACACACCCACTAAAAGAACAGGGCCAAACTTACGGTACAAAATACTGGACATATTAAAAAGTTAGTTACATGCATTTCCAGCCCCAAAACAGGTTTAAAACATAGAAACCGGGGATCTAGAACTCACCTTATGCAATCTTTCGGGCAAGACTTCCTTCAAACCCGAATGCAATTTGTTCACACACCTAAAACCCAACAAAACACAACCCAAACACAAACAAACACACATAAGCATGCAACCGAGGCATAGGCCTGCCAAGAACAACTTAAAACGATGAATTCTTACCTTGAATTCGATCTCCTTGTTCTTCTTCTCCAAAAACCCGAGAGCTTAGCTCTTTCTCTCTCTAAAATCTGGTGAAAAAAGATATGCAGAGAAGAGTGGGCGGCCATGCCCACTTCATGCACCCACTTTTAATCTTTTTGTCCTTTTGACACATTTAGCCCCTCAACTTAGGTTAAATTGTGTTTTCTTTCTTTTATACTGTTTTATTCTTCTTTCTCGTCTTTTAAAATTTTCCGGGTGTTACAATTTTAAGGAGCTTGGGTACAATCTCTTGAGTGTATCCCAATTTTGTGACCAGAGACATAACATACTCTTTACTGAGTATGAGTGCATTGTTCTTAAGCTTGGGGTGGTCATTCCTCAGGAGCATATCGTGCTCAGAGCACCTAGAAAAGCAAACATGTACAAGATGGATTTGCAAGAAACCTCACCCTCAGGAGAAGTTTCTTGCTTTCTATTTAAAGCCAATAGTGATAAGTCTTTCCTCTGGTATAAAAGAATGTGCCATGTAAACTTTAAGAACATGAATAAATTAATTAAAAATGATTTGGTAACTAGAATGCCAAAGAAAGATTTTACAAGTAATGATCATTATGTTGCATGCCTGAAAGGGAAGCAACACAAAGTGTCTCACAAGTCAAAGGAAATGAACTCTATCACTACTCCCCTACACTTATTACATATGGATCCACCAGTGTAATGAGTCTAGGAAGGACCTCATACAGTTTAGTGATCACAGATGACTTCACAAGATACACTTGGGTCTTCTTCCTTAGAACTAAGGATGAGACCCCTAAGATATTGAAAAACTTCATTCTGAAAATTGAGAATCAATGTGATTACAAGGTCGGAATCATAAGGTGTGATCAAGGAGCTGAATTCAAGAACCAAATCCTTGATGCAATTTGTGATGAAAAAGGTATTACAAGACAATATAGTGCTCCCAGGACCCCATAACAAAATGGTGTTGCTGAGAGGAGAAACAAGACACTTATTGAAGTTGCAAGAACCGTGTTATCTGACTCTAAACTGCCCATCACCTTCTGGGCAGAGGCATTCAACACTGCTTGTTATGTGCAGAACAAAATTTTAGTAGTCAAGACTCATAGTAAGACTCCTTATGAGTTGTGGCTCAAAAGGAGACCTCTTATTGGTTTCCTCAGATCATCTGGATGTCCTGGCACCATCTTGAATAGTAAAGACCATATAGTCAAATTTGTTGAGAAATCAGATGATGGATATTTTATTGGATACTCTTCTCAATCTAAGGGTTATAGAGTATACAATCTAAGAACTAAATTAGTTGAGAAGTCAACCAATGTGACCTTCAATGAGCACACACCCAGTATGAAAGGTTCTGGTCCTGATTGGCTCTTTGATCTTGATTTAGTTACCAACTGTTTTAACAAATCTTGTGAAGATGTTTCAGGATTTACAGGTAGCTTATCAATAGGAGATCCTGATCTAAGATTTGAGCTAAGAAGACCAAGTCAGAAAACTACTTCAGCTCCAGTGGTAACAAACCCTGCAGTTGGAAATCCTGTTAGCACAATAATGACAAACTCTTCAGCTGATACATCTGAGGTGCCTATGAATTCCAGCACAGAGGCATAAAACTCAAATGAAGGAGTTTTCAATGTAGGAGGAGATGGTGGTGGTGATTGTGATCAAGAATTCCTTGTTGCTGATAACCACTCCATAGAAGATAACATCAATGATGTCACACACATATTGGATCAAGTTTCTCTTGATAAGTGTGTTGATGTGGTGGGTGATACTCAATCACCAGATCTGAATTTCACCAATTTAGATCTGTCTAACCAACTTGCTGTGATTCCTTAACTAAGAATCCACAAGTTCTATCCCACTACAAACATAAATGGAAATATTGAGATAGGGGTGAGAACAAGAGACAAACCCATGACAAAAATGTTTATCTTCACTCTTGTTTCTTGTCCCTAATTGAGCCTAAGAAGATTGATGAGGCTCTGAAGGATGGAAGTTGGGTTGAAGCAATGTAGGAGGAGATGCTTCAATTCAAGAGGCAAAAGGTTTGGAATCTATGTCCTCTTTCTCCTAGGAAGACCACAATTGGTACCAAGTGGGTTTTTAGAAATAAGAAAAATGATAGAGGACTTGTCATCAAGAACAAGATAAGACTAGTTGTTCAAGGGTACACACAAGAAGAAGAGATTGACTACACAGATGTTTTTACTCCTGTAGTGTGACATCCGGTAATTTTCCGTTACCAAACTCTGTTAGTTCCGTTAGGTCTTGCATATACGTGTCATGAGCACACACTAGTTGTCGTTGAACGTTGGTGACTTAATAATAATTAACAATGATTAGCTGATAATAACTTAACTAAAAATGTGATTATTAAGTTGTGCTTATATGCTTACGCGATTTAAATATTATTTGTGAATTTTATCTTGTAACGTGACGACGTGTTATATTTATTGCATGTGTTTTGTAGCTATTGAAAATTATGCATGATTATTATTTTTAGTTTATAATATTTGTACTTTTTAGTTAAAAATGGTTAAAAAGTGTTAAAAGGGCAAGTTTTTATAAAATGTGATCAAGAAGGGGTTAATTTGTAAAAACTACAAAACTTAAATATGGTAAAAACCCAACCCTAATCCCCTAACCCCCCCTTGTAGACGAAACCACCTTCAAACACCTCCATCCTTGTGATTTCAAGCTTTTGGACACCAAGAGCAATCAATTTTGGCTTAGTGCAATCATTCCAACATGTAGCAAACATCAATTCTTGGTCATTATGCAATTAAAGGTTAGATTTTGATTAGTTTTTCATGGATTTTGATGATGGTTGAACCCTAGTTCGCAAATCATAGTAGATGTTGAAATTGATGTTGTTTGATGATTTTATGATGTTAGTTAGATTGTATTGATGTTAGTTTACGTGGATTATACAAGTAATTCGTGGTTTTGATGCGTAGTTCATACCTTACTGATAATAGTAACTTTTGTGCATGAACTTGAGGAATTGATGATGGAATGATGATGTTATGATGTTGATAATGTTGTATGAATGTTGGATTATGATAATTATGCAAGAAATCCATGAGTTGATCATGTAGTTCATACCTTGCTAAAAGTAGAAACTTTTGGATATGAGATTTGTGAATTATGATGATTTGATGATGTTGAACATGTTTAAATGATAGTTATGAGCTTGAATAGGTACTGTGTTGATGAATTCATGATTGAATTGAGCGTTAGATTGATTTTGGGATGTTACTTTCCCAAAAGGGAAACTTTATTTGTGACTGGGTTTGAGAATAATATTTTCAGTTGATGTGACTCAACCTAGGATCGAATATGTAGACTAAGTCAGTAATATAGTCGCGGAATTACTATATTACAGAACAGTTGAAACTGAAATAAATGTTTGAGTAAATGAAGCACATGAACACAGAAGTCAAAGATGTATAATATTGATGTTATCACTGTTAAAGTCAAAAACCTTACAAAGTTAGGGTAAGAAACCCTATTTATAGGCATACACATTGCCTGTACAAAAGACTAAACTACCCCTGATCTATACATGAGAATCTAGTCTAAGCACAAAATAAACATAAACATTTGTAAGTTGTTCATCCGCATTAGTTCATGAGGATGAACATGTCTTCATCAGCATTTGTGGACTTGTAATCAGTATTAACTTAGTTCATCCACATTAGTTTATGCTGGTGAACAAGTCTTGTCAGCATTTCTTCATTTGTTCATCCGCATAGACTAATGCGGGTGAACAAGTCTTGATCAGCATTTCCTTTTGTTCATCCGCATGGACTAATGCGGGTGAACAAGTAATTAGCATTTCTTCTGTCTTCATCCGCATTTGTTAATGCGGGTGAACAAACACTTGTCAGCATTTGTTCACAAGTCATCCGCATTAACAAATGCGGGTACTTCACACTTAGCTTTTTCTTGTCTTTTCTTGTCTTTTGTTCTTCTGTAAATAGGTCTTCTGTTGTGATGTTTTCCAACTAGAACAGCCTCCAACCACCTCTTAAGTTGGCAAGTATGATCCTTTCAGGGTCTAACAATACTCCCCCTAAGGATTATGCTGCCTGGGTTCCTTAAGAGTGTGATGGTGGTGGTGGTTGTGATGATTCTGGTGGGTCTTGATGTGATGTCTTCTATTGGACTATTGTTGGAGAGATTGTTGCAGCAGCTTCATCATGTACCTCAGGTTCTGCAAGGGAAGGATTGAGGATTGCCTTTATCATGTTTGAAAAGTCTTTCGCTTCCTTTATTTTGTCTTTGCTTAGAACATGAATCTTCATCTCACTTATGGTGTGGAATGCAGCAATAGGCATTTGTTTCAAGGAGATGGGTTCCCAAACTGAAATTGATGATAACCCATCTCTATGAATCAGGAGAGAACCATCAGCATCCACTTCAAACTTGACAATGTTTCCCATCTGCAGTGGCAGTTTCTTCTTCCTTCTTTGTTCTCTTTTATTGATTATCCTATCAAAGGCCATTTTGAGAATCTTGATACACTTAAGCATAAACTCTAAATCATCTTCAGCAGCCTTATTATTGAGGGGTCTGAAGTGTCTTGTGTAGATGTAGTGCACATAGGATTCATCAAGCAATCTCACTTCATAACCACTAAAGATTCTGATCTCAGGAGCTTCTTTTCCTCCCCATTTCCTCTCAATAACCAATTCATAGGTTTCCTCATCATAAAACACATTGGAAATTAGTTTGGTCTTGTGTGTTCCAGCAATCAATTTTCTTTTTAATGTTTTTGTTGGTTTCACATGCAGCTCTGGGAATACCACCTCTTCAGCCTCTCTTTTTCTTCTCTGTTCAAAGGGATTCCTGAATGTTTTGTCTTTTCTAGTATAGATGGCTTTTAAAGACTTGAAGTTATTAGTTCTCTTAAACATCTTTAGTATATCCACAAACTCATAACCCCTGTACATACCATCATGATTGATTAGGTCTAGATCAGCCAACTCTTTTAAATCATGGACCTTCATAGCAATAACCAAGGCTGTATATTCAGTAAAGAACTGCACCAGGCCTGAGATTCTCTTCACCATGAACATGTTCCAACTGCTATCATACTTCCATGCAATAATTTTGACATCTGTTTTACCTTTGGGAGTAGATACCCCTCAAATCATCTCAGCAGTGGTCAAACCTTCTTGAAGTTTCAGTTGTGAAGTTTCAATGAACCACTCTAGATTTTTGTGCAGAATAGGGGCCAGAACATCTTTGTCTTTTGTTGTTAATTGTACATCTTATGCAGATGTTCTTGTTCTGGGCTTCTTCCCAATCACTTCTTCTTCAAGAGATTTCAGCCTATCTCTTTTCTCATTAATCATTTTCAACATAGCAGCCCTTAGTGAATTGGTTTTCATGTTCCCAAGCTTTCTTTTTGTAAACCCCTGTAAAGAAAGATAATACTTCATTTCCTTATCTGTCATACTATAAGGATCAGGATATGTAGTTTGTGTGTCATCCTTCTTTGCAGACTTAGTGATACTTGTGACTGATTTAGCAGTTTCTTTTTCTTTTTCATATTTAGTCACACAGGTTGGGTCAAGTAGCTTCTCCATCGTGTTCACCTCTTCTACCATCCCTTCATAAGTCATGCTAAACACTACATCAGCATCATATCCATGGTTGATCAGGAACATGGCGTGTATCATAAGATCATTAGTCTTAGCCTTCTCTATCATACTCTCCACAGATGGTTCAATAATAGCAGGACTGTCAACAGCAGAGGGTTTTTTAGTTTGTTCATCTTCAATCTCTCCTTCTTCTAACATTATCACTTCAAGAGTTTGTTGTAACTCTTTCTCTACTTGTTCATGTTCATCTAAGAATTCAGCAATTGCTGCTAAACTCGTAGGATCATCTCTAACCCTCTTCTTTGGTTGTTCTTCCTCAACCATAGGAAGTTTTCCCTTTGCCTTTTCAGTTAAATACTTTCTCTTTCTATTGTATGTAATCACTCTAGGTCCTGATGTGGATGCTACATCAGTTTTGGCCTGTTGTTTTTCCTCAACAGCCTCTATTTCAGCATTGATTTCCTGTTTTTCAGCATCTGTTATGTTCTTTTCAACTGTTTCTTTTTCCTTGAACTCTTCACAAAGGTTTTTTTTATCAAATTTTGCTGTTCAATACTTAATGTAATAACAGGAACAAGTTGCATCATGAGTTCTTCTTCTATTGGGACAGGTTGTGGTGGAATTACAACTATAGACTCAGAAGGGGATTTAGTGTTTTTGATGTAATCCCAGAATTCCTCATCTATAATGAATTCACTTGATGAGAATCTGTCCATGTCATCTATAAGATCTTTCATCATATCCTCATCTTCAGTAGATGGATCAGAATGTACTACCATATCCCAGCTATCATCATCCCTAACACCACTTGCTTCTTCCTGATGTGAAGGTACTGCCTTTTCTGTTTCTTCAGCTTCATAGTCTGTTGCTTCTCTTCCAACTTCAGCTTTTAATTGAGCAATCAGTTCCAATTCAGTAATTCTTTTATTCAAAACATCATTTTGTTTGTTCAGATCATCAATCATTTCTGTTTGCATCTCCAACAGGTGTTTTTGATCTTCCATAGCTAGAGTTTGAATAGCTATAGTGTCCATATGACCACTGATTTCTTCTCTAGCCATCTCTAATGAAGCTTTGAGCTTTTTGATCTCATCATCCTTTTCTTTCATATCAGCTTCTTACTTGGCTTTTAATTCATTCAATTCTTTCTCCTTTTCATCAAGTTCCTGAATCCTATCATTGATGATTCCTGCCCTTCTATCCAGTGTCTTTTTCATTTTAGAAACTTTATGTATCAGATCAGATATCATCCTGTCTTTCTCATCTGGTCTGTTTATCTCAGATTCAGTAAAACTTTCTGAGGGACCCTCCTTTGAGATCATTTGTCTCTCAGGTAGTGGTGCAAATTGTTGATAATCCTCCTCATCACTAGATGATTTAGAAAATCTGATGAACTGGTAGATTCACCAGATCCATCAGAGGCAGCAGCAGCTTCATGTAAGGAGCTGTTGGAGGATTCTTCATGAATGTGAATTGGAGAAAATGGAGGTGACACAATTGGATCAACCCTAAAAGGGGAATGAATCTCAGCATCATGTATTGAAGGCTTAATGTGAAGATCACCACCTATATCAACATGTGGTGACATTGGCCTCAGTGTTTCTTCATTCAATTCTGCATGCTCATCAACAGTTTGTTGATTTAGAGTAGCAGATTGTTCTTCAACTATTTCTTGTATTTGTTCTTGAACATCTTCTTGAATTTTTTCCACAACAATAGGAACATCATGTTGTTCATCTCTTTCTTGTACAAAAACAACAACCTCTTCTTGAATAGGTTCCTCAATAGGAACATTCTCTGGTGCTTGTTCCTTAATAACATGAACTTCTTCTTGAGCCTGTTCCTCAACCACAGGAACATCTTCTTGTTGATTAATCAATTGTTGCATCCATGGTAGTAGTGGAAAGAAAGCTCCACTATAAAAGTTCCTTGGATCCCTTTTCTTGATATACTTGTAAGACTTGGCATTATAGTGAGGGACATCCAGAATAGGACCTTCTAGTGCAATATTAGGGAAAGCTTCATTGATGAAGCACTGGATAAATCTTGGATACATGAGAAACATGTGCCTTCTTCCCTCTTGAATGTTGGAAACAAGACCATTGAATACATAGGCTGACATGTTGAATGGTCTGTTTAAGCACAGTGCACATATAAGAGATGATGTTGTCAATGGAATGTCATTCCAACCAGTCTTTCTTTTGGATAGATAGTGTTGGACATAGTGTATCAGAAATCTCCATTGTAAGTCAACCAGTCCTTTGACTATTTGTTTTGCTTCAAACCCTCCTTCATATCCAATATTGGCAAAGAAAGTCATAATGTCATCATCATTAAACTCTATAGGGGAGTTGGCATCATCACAAACTGTAGACACTGTCTCCAAGTCAGATTTGCCATATGAAATCTGCAAAAGATATGAATGAATTAGTGAACATTATGGAAAATATGTCTCAAATGAATATGAATTGAGTTTGATTTGTCAAATTTTGACATTTGAAGTCAAAATAATGATTATGAATGTTACTGTTACATTAGGTGCTTTGACCTAGTTTTGATTTTGAATGATAAACAGCTCAAAATTTGTCCTTTTCAGATGATTTGAAATGATGTTGATTGTGTTTCAAAGTTTTACATCTTAAACAGTTGATTAGGTTTCAACATTATTGTGGGATTGTATCCTCTGTTTATCGATGTGTTAGTTGTTTTTAGAAGCACAGGAAATCCTTGATGTTTACACTAATCATTGATTTTAATGAACTCTATCATTCATGTAAATCCATTGTTCTTGAGTGTATTTTAAGAATTTCTCAAAATTAGGGTTTCACGACTCAGCAGTTTGTTCGACTGTCGAAGGCTTTTCAGATTCTGATAATCACCTTATGTTTGTCAACACTTCGATTCAACAGACACTTTGAGATGTTTTGATGTGAGTTTTGAACACAGTGATCTTTGATTGAGAAGATTTGAATGTCGAAGAAGAACAGTATATGAACACTCGTCGCACTATAAAAGTTCACTCAAAATTTGAAAAGTAATAAATGACTCACATTAAATGAGTATGTATAATACATTTGGTTATTTTCACAAAACTTTACAAGTGCAGAAAAGGTCACTACTGTAGCAAATGCGCATACAGAATTTCAATGGGCGCATTCACTGTAGCAAATGCTGATGAACAAATTAAGTTTGTCAGCATTTACTGTAACAAATGCAGAAGAATTAATTTTACCTATCCGCATTTACTGTAGCAAATGCGGGTGAACAAAGTTAACTTATTAGCATTTATTGTAGCAAATGTGGGAGAACAAATGATTTGTCCGCATTTACTGTGACAAATGTTGATGAGTTGAACTGTCCGCATTTACTGTAGCAAATGCGGAAGAACACTTTGTTGTCCGCATTAGTTTTACTTGTACAAAAATAGTTACCAGTATTGGCTAAATGACAGTGTTACCTTCACCGGCATTAACCAATGCTCTTACCCGCATTAAATTTTGAACTTGTCAAAAATTAATGTAGTTGCAGTGGATGATTCTGACTGGTTTTGCACAGCTGTTTCTGATTTTATGAAGATAAGTCTGCATCATTGGTGCTTTATGAAGATTTAGCAGATTCTGAGATTGTCAATACTTGCTTGGATTGACTTGTATCCTTGATGTGATACATGTTTCCCAGTTTGACTGATTTTGGGCCTTGTGCATCTTCTGAAGCAGTTTATGGTATAATTTCCATACAGACACTATCCATTTTGATTTTAAACAATGTTTCCTATTTTACATTTGCAAATTTCATGTTTTTGTAAATATTTCCTTTTAAAATTTTACTACTCCCCCTAAAGTTTATATCCATATAGGATAAAACTTTACACAAATTTATAAAATTTAAGGACAATATTTCAGAATTTTGATTGTTTTGCTTATCTGTAAATGTAGAAATTTTGTACTATTGTTTGAAATTTTGGGATCATATCAATCTTATCTTTCATAAGTGAAAGTTGTCATGAACTTATTGATTGAAGGTATGTTTGTCCTCTTAAACTCATTCTTGGTCAGTATTGTAATGCATGTGATTATTATCATGTTTTGATTGGTTTAAACATTTAACATAAACCTCACGCTCACAAGCATAGAAAGATCAACTATCCTCACGTACTGTATGGTAGAACGTTTTCACAACTTTCAATACCTGGTCATTTAAATTATGAAATCTCATTCATTTTGGGTAAGAGGGATCCATATTGGGATTCTTTTACCTGATCCTTATTGTTATTTGATCCTTATTGGGATTCTTTTTGCTCTTCACTTTGGAAGGTGATCCACTTTGGGATTTTTTTTGTTCATTCACTTGGAATGTAATATTTTTGTTTTATTTGTCACCCAAATTGGATGTGTTCCACATTGGGACTCTTTTTGGATCATAACATCAGTACTATGTGCTTGTTTCCCCAGGTCTTTGCTCAGCAAAACAAAGGAGAAACTAATGTGTGTGAGTGAGATTCATAAAGTATCATAACCTGGTGTGTTTAGGTTGCTACACATACATACACTTGGATAGGTTAGATACTTACATGCTCTTGAGATGATGCATTCACAGTTGAATGTGATCTTTAGTTTATCATAGCATTTATCTTCTGTTCCATGTTGAGCCTACCCCTATATCAGGTAAGTCATGTCAGTCTTTCAATATATTGAATTAAGCACAGTGAATGATATAACGACTGTAATTATATCATTTCCCAGAGAAGTACAAATCATGAAGTTCAACAAAAATTGATTTCTTTTTGTAATTTTGTGAATTTTTTGATGTTTTTGTAAATTTTGATTTTTTACTTAAGGTTAATCATGCCGATTGATTGGACTAAGAATTCAAACCAACTTGGGTCAAATGCCTTAGTAAACAAATCAGCTAGCTGATTGTCTGTGTTAACCTGAATCAGCTTGATTAAACCTTTTTCAGCACAGTCTCTCAAAAAGTGATATCTAATTTCAATATGTTTTGTTTTTGAGTGCTGAACCGGATTGTTTGTTATGAAGACTGCAGCAGTGTTGTCAATATGGATTGGTGTTTGTAGGAAATTATAACCATAATCAAGCATCTGGTTTTGAATCCAGAGAACTTAAGAACAACAAGTTGATGCTGCAATGTATTCAGCTTCCGCTGTCGATACAGAACCATTGGTCTGTTTCTTGCACTGCCGTGACACCAGTTTGGGACCAAGAAATTGACAACCGCCAGATGTGGACTTTCTGTTGAAATTGCATCCCCCGTAGTCACTGTCCGTATATGCATAGATATTGAAGTCTCCTTCCTTAGGATACCATAATCCAAGAGCAGGTTTGCCCTTAAGATATCTGAATATCCTCTTGACTGCATTCACGTGAGATTCCTTGGGATCTGCCTGATATCTGGCATAAACATAAACACCAAACATAACGTCAGGTCTACTGGCTGTTAAATACATGAGTGAACCAATCATGGATCGATAAAGAGTCTGATCCACAGATTTGCCAGCTGTGTCTGGACCAATCTTCACTTTTGTATCAACAGGTGTTCTGATGGACTGACAGTCTGCAAAGTGAAACTTCTTCAACATGGATTCCATATATTTTGACTGGTTGATGAAGATTCCACTAGATGTTTGTTGTACTTGAAGACCTAGGAAGAATGTGAGTTCTCCCATAGCACTCATCTAAAATTTTGAATGCATAAGATCTTCAAAGTCTTTGCAGAGTTATTTGTTGGTGGAGCCAAAGATGATATCATCCATATAAATCTGGACAAGCAGCATCTCATTCCCTTTTCTCTTTCTGAACAAAGTCTGATCAATCTTTCCTCTTTCATAACCATGGTCAAAAAGAAAGGAAGACAGAGTCTCATACCATTTCCGAGGGGCTTGATGTAAGCCATACAAAGCTTTATCAAGCTTGTATACCCTGTGAGGGAAATCAGGATCCTCAAAGCCTGGTGGTTGACTCATGTAGACTTCTTCAGAGATCTTACCATACAAAAATGCACACTTTACATCCATTTGATAAACTGTGAATTTCATGGAAGCAGAGTACACAAGAAAGACTCATATGGCTTCTAATCTGGCAACAGGAGCAAACACCTCGTCATAATCAATTCCTTCTTCTTGTGTATAGCCCTATGCTACCAACCTTGCTTTGTTTCTGATGACAATCCCTCTGTTATCAGTTTTGTTTCTGTATAACCATCTGGTGCTGATAGGGTATTGACCTTTGGGAAGATCCACCAGTTGCCATACTTCTTGTTTCTTGAATTGTAGCAATTCTTCCTGCATTGCCTCAATCCAGCTATTGTCTTGAAGAGCCTCTTTAATGTTTTTAGGTACAGTTTGACACAAAAAACAAGAAAACAAACAGATGTTTGCAATACTTGACTTGCTTCGTGTCACCCGTTCGTTTAAATCACCAATAATGTTGGGCACTGGATGATTCTTGTGTGTTCTGGTAATTGGAATCAAATCACCAGCAATGGACACATCAAGATTGGAGACATTCAGATCATCTTGGTGAGAGGCATCTTGTGGTGGTGATGTGGGAGAATGATGAAAAGAATCAGAAGGTTTAGCATCTTCAGCTTCAGTAGCACTATGGATACTTTCATCATTTGAATTTCGTTGTTTTCAACTGGAGCACATGCTGGTTCAGGGTTTCTCACTTCAGTTGATGGTTCAGTAGAAGGAGAAGGCATTGAGCTATGATCAGCCTCAGTTGAAATACTTTGATGTTGAATAACTGGTCTCACAGGATCTGCTTGTAGTGGCACTTCCTCATTAGCTTGATCAACAGAAGAAGTTAGAATCATAGGAAAATCAGTCCTTCTATCCACTGAGCCTGAGGATCCTGCATTTGACAAGTTAAACTGATCAAAATATCTTGTAAACGAGTCAATATCAAAAAACCAATTAGGACCGTTTGATGATTTGGGAAAAGAGTGCTCATTGAATTGAATGTTTGTTGATTCATCAATGATGTTTAATCTAGGATTAAACACCCTAAAAGCCTTTGAAACAGAGGAATATCCCACAAAGAATCCCTCGTCGGACTTTGGAGCAAACTTTCCTAAATGGTCTCTGGTGTTCAATATTGAAACCGGACATCCAAATGACTTCAAAAATCCAATAAATGGTTTTCTGTGAAAAAGAAGTTCATAAGGAGTTTTATTGTTTTCTTTAATAATCAGAGTTCGATTTTGCACAAAACATGAAGTGTTGACAGCTTC
The DNA here is from genome assembly GCA_025506505.1 of Flaveria sonorensis. NCBI lineage: Eukaryota > Viridiplantae > Streptophyta > Magnoliopsida > Asterales > Asteraceae > Flaveria > Flaveria sonorensis. The sequence goes on along the minus strand of CM046435.1, from coordinate 34,918,606 downwards.
TGCCCAAAATGTAATGGGCAGTTTGGCATCTGCCAGCATTGTTCGTGCTGCTTCATTTAGTGTTCTATTCCTGCTTTCAGCCGCTCCATTTTGTTGTGGAGTCCAAGCTGCACAGAGTTGATGAACAATGCCTTTGAGTGTGCAAAATGAACTAAGATCCTCATTTTTGAATTCTGTCCCGGTTATCACTTCTGATTGATTTTACTTTTAAATCAAGTTGATTTTCTATTTTTGTGATAAAATCTTTTATTATTTGGGACGCCTTATTTTTATGAAGTAGAAAGAAGACCAATGTAAATCGTGAAAAGTCATCTATGATCACCAAACAATAGTGCTTCTTTCCAATACTCATGACATGAATGGACCGAAGAGATCCATATGAAGTAACTTCAAAGGAGAATTGTTTGTGTTCACAAGCTTTGGCTTATGCGAGGATTTATGCTATTTTCCTTTAAGACATGCAGTACAGTGATCAACAAAATGAAATTCTTATTGAGGTAAACCAATTACATGGTTTCCTTTAACCAATGTGTTCATGTTTTTAAAGTTCGTGTGACCTAAACGTCTATGCCAAAGTTGTGACTCATGAAAAGATGAGTTAGACAAAAGACATGTCTCTTCAGATGGATGAGCAGAATTAAGGTTCAAGACATAGGTGTTATTCTTCCTCGGTGTCTTCAAGACAACCCATTCTTCAGGAATGTGAAATCCTAGTTTCAGAATGTAGCAATGAGTGTCTGTGAAGTGAGTGGAATATTTCTTGTCACAGATCTGAGACACGCTGAGCAGATTGAAGTTCAGTTGCTCGCAGTAGTTCACTTTATCAAAGCTCAGCAGTCCATTTGTCACAGAACCTTCTCCTGTAATTCTACCATCTTGTGAATCTCCTCCAAATGCTACAGTAGTTCCTTGAATATGCTTGAAGTCATGAAGGAGGGAACTGTCTCCAGTCATGTGTCGGGAGCATCCACTGTCCACGTACCATAAGCTATTGGACCTGTATGAATGACCCTACAAGCACAAAAGGAACTAGTTAGAACGAGGAACCCAAGCCATAATGGTCTTGGGTTGTTCTTTTGCATCAATCACTGTTACCTCTTGATATTTTCCTCTTGTTTGAGTTTTAGAGGAGGATGATTTCAGCACTTTTCTATTACTTATTTGAAGTTTGATTTCATCAATTTCATCTGATGTGTCAGAAGAGTATACAAATCTTTCCTTTTGATTTTTGTGTAAAGGTTGAACAGATTTTTGCTTGTCAGTAATCACTTTAATTTTATATTTTTGATGAGAATTTAGTGATTTGTTCAGGTTTGTTGGAGTTTTGTGTCTGACCTTGTCAGTTGGAACTGATGAAATGGGCTTGTTTTGTGAAATTTTCAATCCTTTTTGATTAAAGTAACAATCAATTGTATTGTGATTGGTCATATCACATAATGAATAATATTTGTTAAAATGATAGTTTTTCGTTGAGTGATTGTTCATGTCACAGATAGAGCAGTACTCAGTGAAGTAGCACTCATCTGTATTGTGATTGGTTATATCATAGAATTCACAATACATTTGATTGTCCTTTAATCTTGATGGAGAAGTCATATCAGTCTTTAGGGTGCCAACAGATTGTTTCACAATTCTAACTTGCTTTGTTTTTGTGGACTGATGCTGCTTCTTTCTGTATTGTCTTATTTCCCTATCGAATTGTTCTACATGTTCTTTGTTGAAAATATCAAACCCAATTCCTTGTCTGATATTTGATGTAGATGGTGAATCAGATTTCACTTTAGATTTTTGTACAAAAGTGGTTTTCCCTTTGGTGACTAAGGGAACTTTGGTTTTATCCTTGAATTTCAATGAAACCTTATCTGATTCGCTTGAATTTTTTGGAGATATGATCGCATACTTAGATTTGTTTTCAGCAGATGGTTTCACTGAGCATTCAGCAGTGTGATTCATTATGGAACAAATTTTATAAAAGGCACAATTGATTTGACTGGGCTCTTTGGTTTCTTGATAACCATAGGTTTGTCTGAGCACTCTTTGATTTTGATAGGATGACCCAATCTGATTTTATCCTCATCAGTTTCAATGTAAACACCTGGTTTGTTTTGAGGATTTGTTGTTTGAGAAATCATTGCTTTGGTTTCAATAATTTTAGATTCTTTTGTATCTGATTAAGTAAGTGACTCAGGCATAACAGTGTAGTTATCATTATATGGAGGAGGATAAGTTTTGTATCCTATTCTAGTCATATCTTTAGCCCCCTTTTGAGACACAAGTAACTCTTGTAGCTTGACAGATGAGAGCTGAAACTTTTCAAGTTTCACTTCAGTAGCTGATTGCTCAGCTTTTGATTAGGTCAACAATTCAGTTAACCTCTCATTTTCAGCCACAAGTGTGTACTTTTCACCATGGAGTGTTTCCATGTCAGATAACAGAGATTTGATTTTAACTTCATAAATTCTCATTTCTAGTTTTAACATCTCTGATTTCACCTTTTCTTCTCTTATTTTATTAGCCAATTTGTGATTGTGTTCCCTGTACCCCTGTACTTCTATAACACATTTTTCAGAACATAAATTAGATTTTACCTCGGATGGCATTGGAGTTGGTCCATCATTGATATGTGCCATAAGTGCATGATTCAAAAACTGTGGTTGGACTTCCTCAGCATACAAGCTCTAATCACAAACTCCATCTTGTCTGATGACAAGTGCATTGGAAGTTTGTTGATTATTTCCTTGAGATTGATATGTCAGCAGAGGTTGTCTTTGCTGAATTGGTTGTTGCTGATTCTGCTGCTGGTGTAGATGAGAGTTGCTTGATTGAAAGTTGGTATAGTGTTGAGATGAATGCTGGCCATGTGTGGGTCTTTGAAAGTTGGTGTTTCTTCTCCTAGGAGAATTACATTCCCGAGAGAAATGACCAGTCATTCCACAGTTAAAGCACTTAACCTTGGATTTTTCATACCCCAGCTTGGTATTCTCATCAAGACTCAGTTTCTTCCCTTTACGAAAGAACTTCTTTGCTCTCATGGCAATCATAGCCATCTGTCATTGTAAATCCATTTCTTCAACATCATCAGGATCCATCTCTTCCAGATCCTCTTGAATCAAGTGTGCTGATATGAGTCTCCCACCAAGATAGGCTTCAAAGCTAGCAACAAAGGCATTGTAAGTAGCCTTCTGTTCTTCAAATCTTTGATCATTGGGTATACTGCAGGGTGTTGCTGTGGGCTGAGCAGAAGATGAGGGTTTATGTTGTTGAGCAGCACAGAATCCAGTTGTCTTTGACTGGTCACCAGATGAAAGAAAGTCATCTTCTTCAATCACAAATGCATTCTCAACAGAATGAGTTTCTGATGGAAACTTGTAAGCCTCAATGACTTATGGTCCACTGAGATTTCTACTCCTTTCATCCAGCTCCAGAGCCTTAATTTTTTCAATCATGATATCCAAGCTTGTACTCTCCAAATCAAGGGTATTCTTTAACATAGTGACATTTTGTTTCTAGCTTTCTGGTAAACTATGCAGCATTTTCTTTTTCATTTCCTTTTCTTTGTAATTGACCCCCATGATTTCAAGATCATTTACAAGTTGAAAAAATCTATGAAGTTGTCTTTAAATTGACTCTCCTTTGGTGTGATGAAAAGTTTCATATTGGTTTATCAGCTTATCCTTGTTAATTTTAGTCACTTCACTACTTCCTTCACATATGATTTGTAGAGCATCCCAAACCCCCTTAGCAGTTCCATATTTTTCTAATCTTTTCAGAACATCCATTTTCAGTGCTTGTGCAAGGATGGAATAAGCTCTAAGATCAATCTTGATTTTCTTATATTCTTCTTCATCAAGATTTAAACTGGGATCCTCAATGGGAATTCTTGCAGTTTTGTACTAAGCAGCTTGATCAGCATTTAGAGACAGTGAAATGTAGGGACCTTTACAAATAGATATCCAGTAGTCAGGATCTACACCTGTAATGCTGTTTCTGAAATGAATTTTCCACTGCTTAAACTCAGATTTGTGTTTAAGCAGAGGAGGTTTAGAAGCATGCCCAATTTTAGAAAGATTGTGAGAATCCATGTTAGATAAACTGATTTTAAACAATTGTAAGTTGTTCATCCGCATTAGTTCATGCGGATGAACATGTCTTCATCAGCATTTTTGGTCTTGTAATCAGAATTAACTTAGTTTACCCACATTAGTTTATGAGAGTGAACAAGTCTTGTCAGCATTTCTTCATTTTTTCATCCACATAGACTAATGCGGGTGAACAAGTCTTGATCAGCATTTCCTTTTGTTCATCCGCATGGACTAATGCGGGTGAACAAGTCATCAGCAGTTCTTCTGTCTTCATCCACATTTGTTAATGCAGGTGAACAAACACTTGTCAGCATTTGTTCACAAGTCATCCGCATTAACAAATGCGGGTACTTCACACTTAGCTTTTTCTTGTCTTTTCTTGTCTTTTGTTCTTCTGTAAATAGGTCTTCTGTTGTGATGTTTTTCAACCAGAACAACCTCCAACCACCTCTTAAGTTGGCAAGTATGATCCTTTCAGGGTCTAACAATTTGTGTGGTACATTGGATAAGGTGAATTGGGCATGTTTATGATGTTAGGATCATGTTAGAATGTTTATTGGGGTGTCTAATATGGTGGAATGTGTTAAATGGATACTTGATTGATCATTTAGGAAATTGTACTCTTATTGATTATACATGATGATGAATTATGTTAGGAGATTAAAGGATCATGTTTGGGATTGTAATAGATAATTGTTGGGTATGTTGGTTGACATAAATCTTGCTGGATGATATGATGATGATAATCATACACGTGTGCGAATCTGAGGCCCCTACTTAGTAGGATTGGCAGGGTTTAGGGTGTGAAGTCGTGAGTGGCTTCACATGGCATGTTGTGCATGATTAGACTTTATGTATGATGTACTAGTTATGATGTAATTATATTGTGTTGAGCATGTTGACTACTTGAGATTAGCATGAGTTGTATGATAATCTAAGTTGTATGATGATCTTGGTAGAGCAAGTGGTTGATGAAGTGATATATGTGAAAAACTTGTATGATAACCATGTATGGTGAGTTGCTATGCTTGATTAAATGGGATTTCAATTAATATGTCACCAACGGGTCAAACGGGTCAACTGGGTCAAATGTGTCTAGTTTTTCCAAAACTTTGAGTCAATGTGTTTATTGAGCACTTAGGGTTGTTAATGATTCTGTGTACACGTACTCATGTACTCGTGTGTTTTAGGTAACCTCTGAAGGTTGTCTTTCCTCTCTCTCTCTCAAGTTAGCTTTAATATCATTCGTGTGCACACCAGGTGAGTTCATGCCCCACTTTATTTACACTCTCTTTTGGGGGAAATAGCATACTCGTTCTGAAATGCTTTATTGATTATAAGTTGTGTATAGTGTAATGTAGTGCGATATACTATGAAACTCCTCACACTTTCAGATCGTTAATATTGGAACTAGCGGGAAATCTTGGGTAGTGCTACTGGGTTTGACAAGCCCCACTTGTGCGACTCGAGGTCAAACGGGTGCAATATTGTCCTAACACATGGTGTCACGACCTGGTAAGTCGTGACGGGAGGCAATCAAACGAAACGCTGTCAGTTTCGATCGCGAAATCACTACTATTATTACTTGTGAATTTAGACTAGTTATCTAATTCAATGCACTCTTATGTTTTATAACTGTTACTGTTATGTTTTACGCAAACTCTTGAACTCACCAACCATTGTGTTGACTCTTTTAGTATGCTATTCTCAGGTCGTGGTTAATAAAAGCCTAGGAGCACTCACGGGTCAGCATTTTGGGTCAGCATTGTTGGGAACAATTATGGTTTTTGGAATTGAAATAATTATGTATTTGTTCTGAACAACGGTTGGGGCGTGTTTGCGTATTTTACATTGTGTTGCATTATTTTGGGTTGTCATGTTTACTAAATACTTCCGCATACTTTTAATGTTTTAAACTCTGATTTTGCTTGAATGTTTCATATAGAGTCGTTCTGAGTAACTAATGACTGAGATCCTGGTTTGTCACACGCCTCGCGGTAAAACCCCGCACGTGGATTTTGAGGGTGTGACAGATGGTATCAGAGCCATTGGTTATAGGGAACTAGGTTGCATACACACTAGACTATAACCGCACAGTTTGTTAGTTACTCGTCACTTATTTCCTTACTGTATACTCATTGGCATACGCATCACCTACTTCGCAGCATGGCATCGTCATCCAGAGATTTAGGCAAGAGACCTGCACGGTCTGAGTCACCTCCTCCTTCTCCTATACCTGATAGGGGATCAGACTGGCCTCGACATCCTTACCCCTCTGAAGAGATGGATTGGGATCAGCCATTCGAATTACCTATAGCTCCTACTCAACCTAGGACTAGATCATCAACAACCTCTACATCACATGGTTTACAGGGAGCGTGTACCACCTGTAGCTCCTACTCGACCTAGGACAAGATCATCAACAGCCTCTACATCACCTACTCTTTCTTCCCTAGACATCCCACACGAGTAGGCGTTTGCAGTATTGGTGGCTAAACTAGACACCTAGCGGCAGCGCGTTAGAGGACTCACTGATGAGAACTCCACTTTACGATATGAGATGCGTCAGTTGCGTTTCCAGGTAGAGACGCTCCAGGAGTGACTTTCGATGGCCATTAGTGGGCATCATACTCTGGCAGGCAATGTGCTAACGCTTACTGAGCGCATGAACATGCAGGATCATCAAAACATAGTGGTAGATGATAGGTTTGCTGACCTAGAGGCACAGCTAGCAGCGCTTCAGATTGTTGAAGCCCCTGCACCTGGGGAAGACCCTAATGAGGAAGAACCAGAAGAAGATCCGGAGGAAGAACTGGATGAAGTCTAGAAGTTGGAGGCTTTCTTGCAATTAAAGATGGAAGGAATCTGAGATTGAGGTTTACACCATGAGGTCTCACGAGTTGGCAACGCTTTGCCCAGGCATGATCGACACGCCGGTTAAGCGGATTGAGCTCTATCTACGCGGCTTGGATCCAGAGATACAGAGCATGGTGACTGCTGCAAACCTTCCTACTATTCAACAGGTGATCCGACTAGCCCACAAACTTACTGATCAAGCGGTAGAGCAAGGCAAACTACCCAAGCGGGGCACTGTGGCAAGCGTGCCCGACAATAAATGCAAGTGGGACAGGCAACAAGGGATCGTCATCAAACAGTCAACCTCAGCAGCAACAACATCATCAACAACAGAAGAGGTTCGACAACAACAGAAGCTTCAACCAAATGTCTCCCTCAAACCAAGGGCCAAGCGGATATGGAGGGAGACACCCATAGTGCAACTGGTGTAACTATCATCATGTGGGCAGATGTGACAACTTCAAATGCCAGCGCTATGGAAAGATTAGACATGCAGCAAAATACTGTCGTGGCGAGCTGATGAAAAAGCCACAACAATCCCAGGAAACACCCAAAGGCTGCTTTGAATGTCGGAAAGAGGGCCATTACAGGAGAACTATACTCAGTTGAGGAAGAACGGGAATGGTGCAAACAACGGTGGGAGCAATAACAACAACAACAACAACAACAACAACAACAACGGTAATGGCAACAGCAACGGTGGTAACAACGGTGGAACAAAAGGGAGAGCCTTTGTTATCGGTTTAGGTGAGGCTCTAAACGACCCTACTACTGTTACTCGTAAGTTTTCTGTTAACAGTCGTTTTGCTACTGTACTATTTGACACCGGAGCCGATAGAAGTTTCATCTCCACTAAGTTTAGTAGCCTCTTAAGTGATATGCCTTCTCCATTGGAATCTAAATATACGATAGAGTTAGCTGATGGTAAGCAGATTCACGTAACGCATATCCTTAGAGATTGCAAGATAGAACTTGCTGGTCATACCTTTGACATAGATCTCATGCCTATTACACTAGGGAGTTTTGATATAGTAGTAGGCATGGATTGGCTTTCCGACAAGTAGGTGGAAGTTGTATGTCATGAGAAGATCATACGAATCCCTATTGGAGAAGAAATTCTTACGGTCAGAGGCGATAGAAGTGGTGCAGTGATGGGCATCATTTCATTCATTAAAGCACAGAAGTTGTTGTGGAAAGGTCGCTTAGCCATATTAGCCCTCGTTACTGATAAACAACCAGAAGAAAAGAGGATAAAGGATATCCCTGTCGTTTGTGACTTTCCTGAGGTGTTTCCAGAGGATATGCCTGGATTACCACCTCATCATCAAGTTGAATTCCAGATTGGTTTGTCTCCAGGAGCCGCTCCGATTCTGAGAGAAGCTTACCGGTTAGCTCTGAATGAACTACAAGAATTATCTGCTCAACTACAAGAGCTGTTGGATAAAGGGTTTATCCGACCGAGCTCGTCGCCTTGGGGAGCACCAGTTCTGTTTGTCAAGAAGAAGGATGGTACATTTCGAATGTGCATCGACTATAGAGAACTGAACAAGGTTACGATCAAGAATACATACCCACTACCTCGTATAGATGATTTGTTCGATCAACTTCAAGGATCAAGCTATTATTCTAAGATTGACTTGAGGTCTGGGTACCATCAACTAAGAGTTCGAGAGGAAGACATCTCGAAGACCACTTTCCGTACAGGTTACGGTCATTACGAGTTCTTGGTCATGCCATTCGAGTTGACGAATGTACCAGCCGTATTCATGGACCTCATGAATCGTATGTGCAAACCCTATCTCGATCAGTTTGTTATTGTATTTATCGATGACATATTGATCTACTCAAGGACTGAGGAAGAACATGAGGAGCACTTACGTTTAATCTTGGAATTACTTAGAAAGGAACAACTGTACGCCAAGTTCTCCAAGTGTGATTTCTGGATACATGAAGTGCAATTCTTGGGTCATATTGTTAATGAGAAAGGAATACATGTCGATCCTGCAAAGATTGAAGCAATAAAGAATAGGGCGGTACCCAAAACGCCAAGCGAGATACGACAGTTTCTTGGACTGGCAGGATACTACCGGCGATTCATTGAAGGATTTTCTAAGATCGCTCAACCTCTCACAGCCTTGACTCATAAGGGAACAATGTACAAATGGGGTGAGAGTCAAGAATCTGCTTTCCAATTACTGAAACAGAAACTGTGTAGCGCACCGATATTGGCATTACCAGAAGGAAGTGATGACTTTGTGGTCTATTGTGATGCTTCTATTCAAGGACTTGGTTGTGTCTTGATGCAATGAGATAAAGTGATAGCTTACGCCTCAAGACAACTAAAGGTACATGAGAAAAATTATACCACCCATGACTTGGAACTGGGTGCGGTAGTTTTTGCCTTAAAGATTTGGAGACATTACTTGTACGGTACCAAGTGCACTATTTACACTGATCACAAGAGTCTACAGCACATCTTTGAGCAGAAGGAATTGAACATGAGGCAAAGACGGTGGGTAGAATTATTGAACGACTATGATTGTGCTATCAAATATCATCCGGGAAAGGCTAATGTAGTCGTTGACGCGTTGAGTAGAAAGGAGACTGCTAAGCCTCGACGAGTGCGAGCTTTGCAGCTTACGATTAGCACTCACTTGCTTGAACAAATTCGATAAGCTCAGACAGAAGCCTTGAAAATGGAAAACATTGGGTCTGAATCGTTACGGGGAATGGATAAACAGTTGGAAGTAAAGGCGGATGGAGTTCGTTATTTCATGGACAAACTTTGGATACCTTTGCATGGAAATCTGAGAGACTTGGTTATGAGTGAGGCACACAAGTCTAAGTACTCTATACATCCTGGATCCGACAAGATGTATCATGACCTGAAAGCGCACTACTGGTTGCCTAACATGAAAGCGGATGTAGCTACATATGTGAGCAAGTGCTTAACCTGCTCGAAAGTAAAAGTGGAATATCAGAAACCATCTGGGCTATTACAACAACCTGAGATTCCTATGTGGAAGTGGGAACAAATTTCAATAGATTTCATTACCAAACTACCTCGGACTCCTACTGGTTGTGACACGATATGGGTTATCGTAGATCGATTAATGAAGTCCGCTCATTTCTTGGCGATAAAGGAAACGGACAAAATGGACAAGTTAACCCAACTCTATCTGAAGGAAATAGTTTCGAGACATGGTGTACCAGTCTCAATTATTTCTGACCGCGATGCTCGTTTTACATCGCACTTCTGGCAGTCATTACAGAAATCTTTGGGTACGCATCTAGACATGAGTACTAATTATCGTCCACAAACAGAAGGACAGAGTGAGCATACTATACAAACATTGGAGAAAATGCTACGTGCTTGTGTGATTGACTTCGGGAATAACTGGGAAGTTCACCTACCATTGGTGGAATTTTCTTACAACAATAGTTATCACACCAGCATAAAGGCAGCACCTTTTAAAGCCTTGTATGGATGAAAATGTAGATCACCAGTTTGCTGGGCTGAAATTGGTGATAGCCAGCTAACGGGTCCCGAGTTAGTGCACAAGACCACAGAGAAGATTGTACAGATAAGAAACCATATGGCTGCAGCACGTGACAGATAGAAAAGCTACGCAGATAAGCGACGGAAACCTTTGGAGTTTCAGGTCGGTGACAACGTGTTATTGAAAGTCTCACAGTGGAAAGGCGTGATTCGATTTGGTAAAAGAGGAAAGCTAAATCCAAGATACGTTGGACCATTTGAGATTTTGGAAAGAATAGTCCGGTGGCCTACCGGTTAGCCCTACCTGACTCACTGAGTGGAATCCATAATGTATTTCTTGTCTCAAACTTGCTTAACGGATGAAACAATGGTAGTACCTCTTGAGGAAGTGCAAGTAGATGAGCAATTATGCTTCATTGAAGAACCAGTCGAGGTGATGGATCGTAAGGTAAAGACGCTTAAGCAAAGCAAGATACCCATAGTCAAAGTTCGTTGGAACTCGAGACGTGGACCGGAATTCACGTGGGAACGTGAGGACCAGATGAAGCTTAAGTATCCTCAGCTGTTCAAAACAACGATGACGGCCAGCGAAGGTATTGATTAAATTTCGGGATGAAATTTCTTTCAACATGGGGATGATGTGACAACTCACCCGAAACTCACTTGATTACTTTGTGCCAATGCAGTAGACCAGTGATGTAACTCAACCATGTAACGCAATTTTCGGGATGAAAATTCTTTCAACATGGGGATAATGTGACATCCGGTAATTTTCCGTTACCAAACTCCGTTAGTTCCGTTAGGTCTTTCATACACGTGTCGTGAGCACACACTAGTTGTCGTTGAACGTTGGTGACTTAATAATAATTAACAATGATTAGCTGATAATAACTTAACTAAAAATGTGATTATTAAGTTGTGCTTATGTGCTTAAACGATTTAAATATTATTTGTGAATTTTATCTTGTAACGTGACGCGTGCTATATTTATTGCATGTGTTTTGTAGCTATTGAAAATTATGCATGATTATTATTGTTAGTTTATAATATTTATACTTTGTAGTTAAAAATGGTTAAAAAGTGTTAAAAGAGTAAGTTTTCATAAAATGTGATCAAGGAGGGATTAATTTGTACAAAATACAAAACTTAAATATGGTAAAAACCCAACCCTAATCCCCTAACCACCCCTTGCGGCCGAAACCACCTTCAAACACCTCCATCCTTGAGATTTCAAGCTTTTGGACACCAAGAGCAATCGATTTTGGCTTAGTGCAATCATTCCAACGTGTAGCAAACATCAATTCTTGGTCATTATGCGATTAAAGGTTAGATTTTGATTAGTTTTTCATGGATTTTGATGATGGTTGAACCCTAGTTCGCAAATCATAGTAGATGTTGAAATTGATGTTGTTTGATGATTTTATGATGTTAGTTAGATTGTATTGATGTTAGTTTACGTGGATTATACAAGAAATTCGTGGTTTTGATGCGTAGTTCATACCTTACTAATAATAGTAACTTTTGTGCATGAACTTGAGGAATTGATGATGGAATGATGATATTATGTTGTTGATAATGTTGTATGAATGTTGGATTATGATAATTATGCAAGAAATCCATGAGTTGATCATGTAGTTCATACCTTGCTAAAAGTAGAAACTTTTGGATATGAGATTTGTGAATTATAATGATTTGATGATGTTAAACATGTTTAAATGATAGTTATGAGATTGAATAGGTATTGTGTTGATGAATTCATGATTGAATTGAGCGTTAGATTGATTTTGGGATGTTACTTTCCCAAAATAGAAACTTTATTTGTGTGGAACATTGGATAAGGTGAATTGGGCATGTTTATGATGTTAGGATCATGTTAGAATGTTTATTGGTGGTGTCTAATATGGTGGAATGTGTTAAATCGGTTGTATGGATACTTGATTGGTCATTTAGGAAATTGTACTCTTATTGATTATACATGATGGTGAATTATGTTAGGAGATTATAGGATCATGTTTGCGATTGTAATAGATCATTGTTGGGTATGTTGGTTGACATAAATCTTGCTGGATGATGTGATGATGATCGTCATACACGCGTACGAATATGAGGCCCCTACTTAGTAGGATTGGCAGGGTTTAGGGTGTGAAGTCGTGAGTGGCTTCACATGGCATGTTGTGCATGATTAGACTTTATGTATGATGTACTAGTTATGATGTAATTATATTGTGTTGAGCATGTTGACTACTGAGATTCGCATGAGTTGTATGATAATCTAAGTTGTATGATGATCCTGGTAGAGCAAGTAGTTGATGAAGTGATATATGTGAACAACTTGTATGATAATCATGTATGGTGAGTTGCTATGCTTGATTAAATAGAATTTCAATTAATATGTCACCAACGGGTCAAACGGGTCAACTGGGTCAAATGTGTCTTGTTTTTCCAAAACCTTGAGTCAATGTGTTTATTGAGCATTTAGGGTTGTTAATGATTTTGTGTACACGTACTCATGTACTCGTGTGTTCTAGGTAACCTCTGAAGGTTGTCTTTCCTCTCTCTCTCTCAGGTTAGCTTTAATATCATTCGTGTGCACACCAGGTGAGTTCATGTCCCACTTTATTTACATTCTCTTTTGGGGGAGATAGCATACTCGTTTTGAAACGCTTTATTGATTATAATTTGTGTATAGTGTAATGTAGTGCGATATATTATGAAAGTCCTCACACTTTTGGATCGTTAATATTGGAACTAGCGGGAAATATTGGGTAGTGCTACTAGGTTTGACAAGCCCCACTTGTGCGACTCGAGGTTAAACGGGTGCAATATTTTCCTAACACATGGTGTCACGACCTAGTAAGTCGTGACGGGAGGCAATCAAATGAAACGCTGTCAGCTTCGATCGCGAAATCACTAAGATTATTACTTGTGAATTTAGACTAGCTATCTAATTCAATTCACTCTTATGTTTTATAACTGTTACTGTTATGTTTTACGTAAACTCTTGAACTCACCAACCATTGTGTTGACTCTTTTAGTATGCTATTCTCAGGTCGTGGTTAATGAAAAGCCTAGGAGCACTCACGGGTCAGCATTGTTGGGAACAATTATGGTTTTTGCAATTGAAATAATTATGTATTTGTTTTGAACAACGGTTGGGGCGTGTTTGCGCATTTTACATTGTGTTGCATTATTTTGGGTTGTCAAGTTTACTGAACGCTTCCATATACTTTAAATGTTTTAAACTCTAATTTTGTTTGAATGTTTCATATAGAGTCATTCTGAGTAACTAATGACTGAGATCCTGGTTTGTCACACGCCTCGCGGTAAAACCCCGCACGTGGATTTTGAGGGTGTGACATGTAGCAATACTTGAAGCTGTTAGGATATTCCTTGCTTTTGCTGCATCCAAGGATTTCAAGGTCTACCAACTTGATGTCAAGTGTGCCTTCTTATATGGGGTGATTGATGAGGAAGTGTATGTCAAACCACCACCTGGCTTTGCAGAACCAGATCATCCTGATTATTTTGCAAGCTTGACAAAGCTCTCTATGGGCTGCATCAAGCTCCGAGGAACTGGTATGAGACATTATCTCAATACCTTGTTCAGCATGGCTAGAAGAAGGGTACTATTGATGGAACACTTTTCATTAAAGGAATAGGAAATGACTTGATGCTGGTTCAAGTTTATGTAGATGACATCATCTTTGGGTCAACTAATCCAAGGCTCTGCAAAGACTTTGAGAAGCTGATGAAGAATAGATTTGACATGTGTGCCATGGGGGAACTCAAATTCTTTCTAGGAATTCAAGTGAAGCAGGGTGACAATGGCATCTTCATAAACCAGTCAAAGTATGTACAAGGCATACTTACCAGATTTCATCTGACGGAGTGTAAGGTTGCAAAGATACCTATAGCCAGAAACCACTCCATAGGACCTGATCTTGAGGGGAAGTGTATTGATGAACATCTCTATAGGGCTATGATTGGGTCTCTTATGTACCTCACAGCCAACATGCTTGATATCATGTTTTCTACATGTATATATGGAAGATATCAAGCCAACCCTAAGATGTCACACCTGGTTGCTGTCAAGAGAATTCTTAGATATCTCAAAGGTAAGGGATTGTAGGGTGACGAGGTGCTACAATTGTGGTGAAGAGGGCCATCTAAGCAGGGATTGCAAGAAATCGAGGGCTGAGAACTCCGAGGCGAGAAAGGGGATCGAAAAGGAAAAGGAAGGGCAGAGGGAAAAAGCCAGAGCATTTACTATGACCCAGGAGGAGGCTAGGGTGGACCCTGATGTTGTGTCAGGTACCTTCCTAGTAAACCAAATTTGTGCCTCTGTGCTTTTCGATTCTGGTGCTAGTAAGAGTTTTATTTCTACTGCCTTCTGTGATAAGTTGCCTGTTAGGGGTAGAAAGATTGATGAGTCCTTCGATGTAGAAACTACCATTGGTAAGTCTACTAGGATTTCTGATCTGATAGAGAATTATCACATAGAGTTGGAAGGCCATAGGTTCTCTGCTAAATTATTCGTCATGCCCCTAGGCGGATTCGATGTGGTTCTTGGGATGGATTGGCTAGCAGCCTATGAGGCAAACATTGTGTGTCACAAGAAGATGATTTGTTTGACAGCACCTAATGGGAGTTCGGTGATGATTTACGGTGATAGGGTCAGTACGGTTCCGAAGGTAATTTCAATGGTGGTGCCAGAGAAGTGCATGAGGTATGGATGTATTGCCTACCTGGCTTACGTGAAGGATGTGGACGCGTCAGTACCGCGATTGTCTAACGTACCGGTTGTGTGTGACTTTCCAGACGTATTCCCGGAGGAACTACCAGGTGTGCCACCGGATCGCGAGATCGAGTTCCAGATCGATTTGATACCTGGTGCCCAACCTGTTGCCAAGGCACCTTATCGACTAGCTCCCTCCGAGATGAAGGAACTGATGGTCCAGTTGCAAGAGTTGCTAGATAAGGAGTTCATCCAACCGAGTATCTCTCCCTGGGGTGCTCCGGTCTTGTTTGTAAAGAAGAAGGACGATAGCATGAGGATGTGCATCGACTACCATGAGCTGAACAAGTTGATGGTGAAGAAATAGTATCCACTACCGAGTATTGATGACTTGTTTGATTAGCTCCAAGGTGTCAGTTGGTTCTCAAGGATAGATCTCCGATCTGATTATCATCAGCTAAAGGTTAAGGAACAGGATATCCCGAAGACCGTGTTTTGGACGCGATACGAGCATTACGAATTCCTCGTTATGTCTTTCAGTTTAACCAACACGCCAGCTGCTTTTATGGATTTGATGAATCTGGTATGTCGGCCGATGTTGGATAAATCAGTGATTGTGTTTATCGATGATATCTGATTTATTAGAAGAGCGAAGAAGAGCATGCCGATCATATTCACAAGGTATTTGAGAGGCTTAGAAGAGAGAGGTTGTATGCTAAGTTCTCCAAGTACGCGTTTTGGTTACGCAAGGTTTAGTTTTTGGGTCATATGGTTAATTCTAAAGGGATTATGGTGGACCCGGCAAAGGTGAAGGTGGTGACGCAATGGAAGAATCCAAAGACGCCATCCGAGATCCGTAGTTTCTTGGGTTTGGTTGGCTATTACAGGAGATTCATCCAAGACTTTTCCAAGATAGCCTCACCATTGACCAAGTTGAACCGCAAGGATGTAAAGTTTGTATGGGGTCGAGAACAGGAGAATGCTTTTGATGAGCTAAAGACGAGATTGACTCAAGCTTATGTCTTAACGTTACCCGAAGGGAGCGAAGACTTAGTGGTCTATTAGGATACTTCTTATTCGGGGTTAGGTTGCGTGTTCATGCAGCAGGGAGGGTAATAGCCTATGTGTCCCGATAGTTGAAAACCCATGAGGCTAATTACCCTACTCATGATCTGGAGTTGGCGGCTGTGGTCTTTGCATTGAAGATTTGGAGACACTTCTTGTACGGGGACGAAGTGCACTATCTTTACTGACTATAAGAGCTTTAAGTATTTTTCGAGCAAAAGGATCTCAATATGAGGCATAGGAGGTGGTTAGAGTTGATCAAAGATTATGATTATGAGATCCACTACCATCCGGGCAAGGCCAATGTGGTGGCGGATGCCGTTAGCCGAAAGGAGAGACCCAAGCCGATCCGAGTGAAAGCTTACCGGTTGGTGATGACCTCTAACGTGATGAAACAGGTCAAGGAGTTTCAAGATGAGGCGTTGAAACAAGATCGCCTTAACTCCGAAAGGATGAAAGGTCTAGTCGCGGAGTTGGGCGAGAACACTTTCGGAGTTAGAACCCACTTCTGACGGATGTGGATCCCTCGTTATGGAGACCTACGAGGGAAAATCATGGATGAAGCTCATAAGACTCGATACTCGATTCATCCTGGCGCTACAAAGATCTATCATGATATGAAGAAAGATTACTGGTGGCCGGGTATGAAGCGCGATGTAGCGGAGTATGTAAGCAAGTGCCTTACTTGCTTGCAAGTGAAGGTGGAGCATCGGAAGCCATACAGGAAGATCCAATCCTTGGATATACCCGAGTGGAAATGGGAGCACATCACCATGGACTTCATTACGAAATTACCACATACGGCAAGGGGGTACGATGCCATATGGGTGATAGTTGACCGTTTGATGAAGAGTGCTCACTTTCTACCGATCCGTAAGACGTATTCATCTGAGAGGTTGGCGGATCTATTCATCAAAGAGATTGTGACTCGTCATGGTGTACCGGTGTCTATAGTGTCTGACCATGACACTCGGTTTACATCTAATTTTTAGAATAGATTCCATGATGCGATGGGACGAGGTTGCACATCAGTACGGCTTACCATCCTCAGACAGATGGTCAATTAGAAAGAACCATTCAGACTCTTGAGGATATGCTCCAAGCATGCGTCATTGATTTTGGAGGAAGTTAGGATGAACACTTACCGTTAGCCGAATTCTCATACAACAACAGTTATCATGCCAGCTTTGGTATGCCTCCATATGAGATGCTATATGGTAGAAAGTGTAGAATGCCCATATGTTGGGGTGACATTGGGCAGAAGGAGTTAGGGAGCATCGAGGTGATCGAGGCTGAAGATCAAGGCCTTTATGAAGGCGGCAAAAGATAGACAAAAGTCGTATGCTGACAAGAGGCGTAGACCGATTGAATTCAAGGTGGGTGATAAAGTTATGTTAAAGGTTTCACCTTGGAAGGGGATCATTCGGTTTAAAAAGCGGGGTAAGCTGAGCCCGAGTATATAGGACCTTTCCGAATCATTGCTCGAGTAGGAGAGGTGGCCTACAGGTTGGAGCTACCCGATGAGTTAAGTGGAATTCATCTGACATTCCATGTATCTCATCTAAGAAAGTGCTTAGCTGATGAAGATATGATCATGCCACTGGGGGACATTGAGGTGGATGAACGGCTCAGTTATGTGGAGCAGCCAATGGCCATCATTGACAGAAAAGAGAAGAGGCTACAGAATAAAGTGGTTCCACTGGTGTGAGTATAATGGAGGCACAGGAAGGGATCTGAGTCCACATGGGAAACTGAGGAAGAGATGAGGCAGCATTACCCATAGCTGTTCGAGGAGTGACAGGTTTCGAGGACGAAACCTATATAAGGGGGGTGGACTTGTAACACCCGAATATTTAAAAGGAAAAGAAAAAGAAAGAAAGGTGAAATATCCCAAGTCAAGGGGTTAAAGTTGTGCAAGTGGCAAACTTGCCCATTATGGGATTTAAAATAAGCATGGCAGCCCACACTTCTTCTTTTACAGACTTGCTTTCGGCTGCTAGAAGAAGGAAGAAGCTGCAATCAGTTTCTAGAGAGAGAAGGAGGAAGAGCTGCTTGTAGGTGAGGTTTTCTTGTGTTTTCTGCTCGGTTTTCAGCTGTGTTCGACCTGCTGGACCGATTCTTATGTGTTTCTTGTGTTGGCTGCTTGTTTCGGTGTGTTTAGGTTCTAGAACTCCCATTTGCTCTTGGTTTGAAGAAGTCTTACTCGAAAGCTGCTAGAGGTGAGTTCTAGTTTCCCCTATTTTACCTGTTTTAAACTCGTTTGGGGCTAAAATGCATATTAACTGAATTTTTACAACCGAAGCATGAGTTTTCTGCGTTTTAGATCTGATGTGTATGCGATGTGTGTTTTTAAATGCCTTCTTTGATGTTGTGTAGTTGTAAGCTCTGTTCTAAGTAGTTAGCATGTTAGATCTGTGATAAGGATATGTTAGAATGAGGATTTGAAACTGGTGGAATAGCTAAGTCTTTTGTTCATCCGCGTTTGTAAGTGTTCATCCGCATTTGCTGAACTTCATCCGTATTGGTTTTATGTTCAATAGCTGTCTTTTGTTCATCCGCATTTGTAAGTGTTCATCCGCATTTGCTGAACTTCGTCCGCATTGGTTTTATGTTCAATAGCCAAGTCTTTTGTTCATCCGCATTTGTAAGTGTTCATCCGCATTTTCTGAACTTCATCCGCATTGGTTTTATGTTCAATAGCTAAGTCTTTTGTTCATCCGCATTTGTAAGTGTTCATCCTTATTTGCTGATCTTCATCCGCATTTGCTGAACTTCAACCACATTGGTTAAGTTCATTCACATAAGACTTAGCTCATCCGCATTTAGTATTGTTCATTCGCATTTGGACTTGTTCATCCGCATTTGGTTCACCTGCATATCTTTAGACACTTAGAATATTTTTTGATATTTTCATCCTCATTTGCTTGTCCGCATTTGCTGAACATTCATCCGCATTGGTTTATGTTCATCCGCATTTCTTTAGGGACTTAGGATTTCCTGAAATCTTGGGAAGTAGAATTTAGTGTTAAGTTCTGGAATGTTTTGGTGGCTTATGCCTGTTGATGTTATGTGTGATTGTGGGCTGTGGTTGATGTTCTATATTACGTATTATTATGTGACTTTACGTGGTGTGTTAATACTCTTGTACGTAAAGTATTATTGTGTTAAAAGTGGAAGAATATGATAATGAAAGTGGAACATAATGAACGAATGAAAAGTCTTGCAAGCAAATGAAAGGAGGTTCACAACTTATTGAGGGGTTGTTAGCTCAACTGTGTGTGGTTTAGCTAACCCATGAGAATACACACAGGGGTCAATCTTTATGATTGACTAATATGTACGAAATGGGACCCTTGTCGCTTGCCCCGGTACTGGTGTCAGGCTTCGTGCGCAATGTTAGGGGTCTATTTATAGACTTTGGCCTGGTACCCACTTCGTGCACAATGTTTGGGGTATGGCATATGACATTGGTCCAGAAGAAAGTGGAAGATAATAATGAAAAGTAAGAAAACAAACGATTATGATGGATGCATATTATCTAATTGTATGTACGATGGGTGATCACAATTAAAAGTAAAGGATAAGTTTTAATGAAAGCAAATTTATTTATAAAACTAGAACTCACTCAGCAATGCTGACTTTTTATATGCATTTCTAGTTGGCAGGTAATGATGTTGTTGAGGATAGCACGGGGGGGGGGGGGGGGGGGTGAAGCTACTTGGCAAGCAAAGACTGGCATCCATCTCATGCAAAAATAATGTTTTTGTTTTATAATACAACTAAGTATTCTTTTGTAACTTTAATCAACGATGTATT